>CAWUFW010003084.1:1200000-1939079 GCA_963921515.1 Calotriton arnoldi
TTGCTTTGGTTTAGCCAAGATCAAAGACATGAACACACCTTCTGTACCAACACCTGCAAGTAATAGCACTACACAGGGAGCGGTCACAGTAGACACAATACTACAAACCAACAGAACAGATCCTGATTGGAAAAAATGGTTACTCTGGCGCACAGACACAAACATCTGTCAAGAAAGATTCCTGAATAGAAGACAGGGCTTTACTATCCATAGGCCAGACCCACGATATGTTCAACGACAACATCCAGGGGTAGTAACAACATATAGTGTAGGAAAATTGTGCCTCGACTGGCTACAAAAATCTACACTTGAGGATGTGAAACAACACTTATCTTTACTTAAAGAAGACGCAGACCTTAGGGAATTTTTGCTAGGACCAAGAAAACCGCATCAAAAACGTTTCATATATGCCGGCATTTATGCTGCTTATAATGAGATATGGAAGGTTTCACAGGCAGAGGCCGCAGAAAGAATACGTGAACTTGATCGTATTAACTTAGAGAAATCTCTCTCTGTGGTCGACAATGGGTTAACAACTTTGTCATCCAGAATTTATACATTGGACAACAATGTATCCTCTGCTATTGACATACTGGAACAAGATTTAGCCATGTTACAACAAGGCCAATCTCAGTTACGTTCTATTATGTTATTAAGCTGGACGCTGCAATCTTTGCGTGCGGGCTATGTGCCTTGGCGTTTTATCAACACGTCGTCTCTGTTTTCGGAATACAATCTAATAGATAAACAGATCAAACTGACACAAAGGGGAGCAAAGTATACAGTGCTGAGCATTGAAAAACAGGAAAAATTACCATTTACGGTAGCAGAAAAACCAGCTACAGAATGGCTTATCCATGGCAAAATAACTCTGCCTGTCACTACTTTTCATTTTCAGTATTGCCTCAAACAAATGCAAGCAGGCAAATATGAAAGGTTGGGTAAAGAACACATTAAGACATCCTGGGATTTACCTTACGAATACAGATGTTGGAGTGGGGATCGTGAAGTGTTTCTAAGCGGTACAAACTGTGAAAAGGCATTAAGCGGTTCTCTCATATGTCAGGACATTTCTTTACACAGGGCTTGTAATGGTTCTGTGGCAAACTTGTCCTGCCACCTGCAAGGTACACCGGCTGCTGTGATTAATCCAACGTTTGGCCAACTTTCTAATGGGAGTTACCTCATGTTGAATGATCAGAGTTGCTGTGGCATGTTGCCAGGCATCCCATATCTGGTAACGGTCGACTCCAGGGTCACTTGCTGTATGCAAGTATTGTTCCCCCCAATAGACACAGTCAGGGAGTCGCCTCTATGGCCTTCATTGAATGTTTCTTTTATACGTTTTGATACTTTAAGCAGAATGAAAGCCATGCTTTTGCAACAGACCGTGCCTTTGACCTCGGCCAAAGAAACCTATGATTTACAAATTGCAAGGACTTCGGCTGCGATACAGGCTTTAATTCGTACAAACTGCCCTATACATTTCGTAGAAATGATGGGACGTATCTTAAACATGTCTGATACGAGCGGGATTGTACATGTATTTAAGACCATCTGTTCAGGACTGTTAGCACCCTTCCAGGCAGTCCTCGGAATCATCCCAAACTTCGCACATTCGGTGTTTGGTGGAGTGCCATTAATTCTAGCACTTGTTGCAGGAATCCTGTTTCTATTCCTACTACTACGCTATGGCAAGCCTGTTCACCGGCATCACTCCGAGCGATGTGGAGAAAGCTCTCCTAGAACGGAAGTGCCGTGAGCGCATAGTGCAACTTTTGGGCATACCTCGTCTACGGGAACTTAATACAACATGGTTTATGTCATTTAGACCAATCTGGCAAGATTGCATCTTACCTGTTCTACGCTGCCTGCTTTGCGGTGAAGAATGCGTGCTAGACACCTGTCTAACACTCCCATCAGTCATGCCAACGGATATCGATACTCTGCTGGACCCGATAACGGCCCATGCTCTGTGTTGTCCCCAAAGGCTACCAATCCTGATGACGGCATTCATTGAGATCTCACAGACGCTTCCTGCTGCTGCTGAGGTATGAGATGGATCAACAGGCACACAGGTAACAACAGACGCGAACATTGCTGCGGCATCCTATGCTGAAGGCGATGCTTCACATCTCTGTGCAGTTAACCTTCTAAATGAGGTCACCGACATCTGTAGACGATCTTTTGTCTACAGAAATAGATGATTTCATGTTTACACCAGACCCATACACTGACTTTGATTCGGCTCACAGTGTACCAGGGACGCAATGAAATTTGGCCTCCATATTTTCAAAACAGAACAAAACTTGGAACTCTTCCTAAAATTGAACTTTTTCTTTTTCTCTATTTTTTGCAAATACATGGCAACTCAATCTGCTTACAGTAGAACTATTCATATAAAACGGACTTCTTTGAAAACTTCCAGGGACACATTGTCACCTTATTTTACTATAATTTCATTTAAGTACCATGTTATGAAATGGCTTTGATTTTTGAAAACTTGTCAACCATTTCGTCACATGTATATATTTCTGTTTATTCATTCATGTTGCATTTATTTCCAATATATGCTTAGAATGAAAAAATGCTTTACGATGTATAGTACCTATTGCATTACATGTTTTAGCAACAGTTTCTTTTAAAAACTTCTTTTTATATGCTTTTTGAAATGTTTTTAGCAACATGTGGTACTCAATTTAATGTTTAGCATTTAATGTTTAGCATTTAGTATTATCGTTCATTCGAAAGTGGAGTGGGTGTTGTATTCCGCTTTACGTGTCCGTATATAGGTTTTCCTGAAACATGTCCTTATATAGGCACAATTCGCATTGCCCTTATATAGGCATAGAATCCCAGTCCCTATTTAGGCATTAGCCGTGCACTCCAAATACAGGCATGGTCACCGACATCCGTCCACCCTAACGTCACAACGAGTTCTTAGAAACCAGACCCTTAAGCTCTTGGGAGTTCCCCTAGCACAGGATTATTGATTTCTCCAAGAACTCATCTATTATGCATAAACCGCTATTCCTTAAGGGTTCATTCCTGACGTCTTCCTCTGTCCGACTTCACGTCAATGCTAACATTCCAAGGCACCTACCAGGTATAAATATACCTTCCCTTGCCCAAGCAAATTAGGAGGAGACCTCGACTTTAGAGGAGCCCGTGTCCCGGCCTGACGCACTGAGAAGAGACGCTGTCATCCCTGCTCGCAGAGAATCCAGCTTCCAGTGTTCGGACTCCCTTCGCGGGGTGTTAGAGTTCGAGACTCGGAAGGAGATTCCCACCTCTCTCATTCTCAAGGTATGGAGCTGACTAGAACCTAGAGGGACTCTTGGCATACCAGACTCTTAGTATATCATACTATAGAATACTTCACCTTCTTCTTACCTTGTCCTACACCTAGGTTAGGTTAGGTTAGGTACACTGGGGTAGAACTAGCTTAGAGACGCATCGTATGAGTACTCGCATTTTTAGCTTATGTTACTTATGTATATGAATATATGTGTCATAGCTAAAAGATAATGCTAGCGCAGTATTATTTCTTTCTACTGCTTACGCTGTACATTATATATCTTGCATACTGTCTTGTGATCATAACAGCTCATATCTCTTACACGAGAAACAAGACTGTTCAATAAATCCTTTTTATTGAAACGCCCGTCTATCTGTGTAACTCTGAAGAAACTAAGCATGCACGATTAGCTGAGTGAAACTGTCATCTATTGTTTCCACGATTCTGAGAGCGTTCCGATTCTAAAGGGAAACAAAGTTGTCATGTTTATGCGGTTGCCAGAAACTACTCCCTTCTTGTTTACAAGGAGCTTCTAGTGGCCTCTGAGTTAGCTGGCACAAAGTAATTAAGTTTAATATATTCGATAGGGACATACTGACCTCAGTCCTATGTCAAACCTATCGGGTATATTATTCCAATGTGCAGAGCCTATTAGGGAAATAGGAACTACACTACACCAGTTGGCCCCACATTTGCAACCTTGACGCCCATATCCCTTTGCGCTGACCCCCAAGGTGAAGGTGATGGCGGCCCTACATTTCTTTGCCACAGGATCCTTCCAGTATACCGTGGCTACTGCTGGTGGGATGTCACAGACAATGTTTAGCTGTGTGCTTCGTGATGTGTTGGAGGCAATGTTACATTTTCTGAATCTGTACATCAAGTTCCCAACACCAGGACAGTTTGCCGACATCAAGAGTGACTTTTATGCTTTGGGCAGAATGCCACATGTCATTGGCTCCATTGATGGTAGACATGTGGCTTTGATCCCACCACAAGCCAATGAACAAACATACAGGAATCGTAAGCATTACCACTCAATAAATGCCCTGGTGGTATGTCTGCCTGACATGACAATCTCACATGTCTGTGCACGTTTCCCGGGATCAGCACACAACTCCTACATTATGAGAAACAGTAGGATCCCACATATGATGTCTCAGCTGCAAAATGAGCGTGCCTGGCTTGTTGGTGGGTAATGTTGTCTGTTTATGTTGTGTGTTGCTTGTATGTCAGGTTGTACCCCGTTTTCAGACACATGAAGTATTTTCTGTTTAAATTTAGGAGACTCTGGATACACCAACATGCCGTGGTTGCTGACACCACTCAGGAACCCTGTCACCCCTGCTGAGTTTCGTTTTAATGAGGCACATGGGCGGACAAGGCGAGAGGTTGAGTGGACATTTGGGCTACTGAAAACCAGATTTTGCTGCCTGGACCATACAGGAGGAGCACTTCAATATGCACAAGCGAAGGTGTGTAAGATCATCATTGTGTATTGCATGCTTCACAACCTGGCAGTGAGGAATGAGCTACCTCTCATCCAAGATAACGGGGAGCAGCAGCCTCCAGCAGGGGAGGATCCAGGTCTGGGGCATGTTGCCAGTGATGAGGAGGAGGAGGATGTTCGGAGACAGCTCATCAACAACTTTTTCTCATTATTGTAAGTATGCAATTGTTAGACCCGGGGTTCAAATCCCCTACCTCTGCCACCCAGATGCTAGAACCGGGTTCAAATCCCCTGGTTGGCTGAGGTAGGTACCCGCGTTCCAACGTCAGGGTAAGTAAGGTCACCTTCTGAGATAGCCCCGCTCACCCCCTCGGTAGCTTGGCACGAGCAGCCAGGCTTATCTTCAAGGCAAATGTGTAAAGTATTTGCAATCATGCTCACAGCAACCCAATGATGACACACAAATAGACTCCACACGAGTTTTATAAAACGAGTATAAATTTTATATAAAAAGATATACGATCAGACCACACGATATAAATCCAACATATGCGTATTTGTAATATTCCTCCTGGCCGGTTGTTAGGCCAGCCAGCCCATATCAGTTCTGGCGATATTAATGAGCACTTCTAAACATCTTACTCTAATCCTAACACCCTGTTATGCAGATCGTAATGCTAGAATCAGGTACTGCTGCAATGTAAAAATAATGCAATGCGCACGCAACAATCAGGCACTTTGCGATGTAAACATAATGCAATGCGTACCACAACCACCAGGTACGTCGTTATACAGATGTAAGGCAATGCGTAATACACTAATCAGGTAGTCCGTTATGCAGGAATAATGCAATGCGTCATACGCTAATCAGGTAGTTCATTATGCTGAAACAATGCAATGCCTCATATGACAATCAGGTAGTTCGTTATGCAGAAACAGTGCAATGCGTCATACACTAATCAGGTAGTTTGTTATGCAGAAACAGTGCAATGCGTAATACACTAATCAGGTACTTCGTTATGCAGAAATGATGCAATGTGTAGTACGACAGTCAGGTACTCCGTTATGCAGTAATGGAATAAGGCGTAATACACTCCGGCACCGATCACTGTGCCGTAGGCGGTCTCTCCGCCTCTCCTTCTGACTTGCAGTCAGACTCTCAACAGTTGCCCCCAACACAGGTACGATGTAACCAAGACGTGCAGCTCCGCACTCCGGCCCCTGTACTGCCACTCCCTTGGCAATATGGGCTGCGATATGAGCTGAAGCAGAGGCTCGCGCTGCCGGAACGAGAGAGAGGCTGAGAGCGTCTCCCTCCGAGCCCGCACCCCGCCCCAGGAGTCGACACACGTTACCTGGGGGGCGCGAACTCACTCTCCTTTCCTCGTCCAGCGGCTGGGCCTCCAATACAATCTTTGTCCCTTGGCAACGGCGGGCTTGGGCCGGTGGCTCAGCGCCTCCGGGTCTGCCGGTCCAGGCCGCTACAGTTACGAAGATCTCAGGCTGCCACAGGGCACACGCACACAGCGCCGCTGAGTTTTCCTTGAACTTCGAGTGTACGATCACTGGGCACTCCACACGCAGGTCTCAGGCTGCACGAAGATCACGCGTGCAGCGCCGCTGAGACTCACTTTAACTCCGGTGCTTACGATAACAAGGCAAATCCTCACGAAGATCTCACAGCGTCGATGAGACTCACTTGGATTCCGGTACACACGATAACAAGGCCAATCCTCATGAAGGTCTCAGTGTGCCCAACGCACACACACACAGCATCGATGAGACTCACTTGGATTCCGGTGCACACGATAACAAGGCAAATCCTCACAAAGGTCTCACGGTGCCCAACGCACCCGCACACAGCGGCGATGAGACTCACTTGGATTCCGGTGTACACGATACTGAACAATCCGCACAAAAGGTTCAGGCTGCACAAAGCACACGCACACAGCGTCACTGATCCTTGCTTGGACTCCAGGTGCCCACGATCACAAGGCACGCCTTACGAGGGTCTCAGGCTGCAACAAGCATGCACACACAGTGCCGCTGAGACTCCCATGGAAACTTTTGTGTTCCTGTGTTTCTGCAACAGGGAGCCAGCTCACCTCGGGCCCTTGGGGATAAGTTACTTCAGGACACAGCACACAGCAAAGTCCTTCAAGCAGGGGGACACAGCACACACCAAAGTCCCTTTAGCCTTTCCTTGGTTAAAACAGCAAACTGCAGGCCAGCCTCAGAACACACAGCAAGGGTCAGTCCTATCCTTCAGTCTATTCAGTTGTTTCTTCCTTGGCAAAGGTCCTCTTGACCACGAAGTAGCTCCAGTCTTGTTCACACTTGAACAAGCCATTCTCCAAAGTTCAGGGGCTTCAGCTCTCATAGTTATACCCCTCAATGGCTTTGAGGTCTTTGTGTTCAGGGGGCACTGACCCCTGTTCAAACCAGTTCTGGGTGCCTCCCTGCCAGTGACACCTTTATCCTTTGATTAGTGGGGGTATGGATTCTCAATCACTCAGCAGGAGATGGGACAATTGTTTTATAGCAGCAACCCAGGCCTCTTCACCTCTAGGGGCTACTCCTCCCCCTACACTCCAGATGCAGGTCAGCCTGTTGCTGTCTCACCTCCTCCCCTGGGTCAAGACATTCCCAAGATCCTATCGCTTTCAAATCCAGACAGTCAATCCACAGCCAGGCAGAGACACACAGAAATGTTAGAGCACAAAAACTCAGCCACTTCTAAAAGAGTGGCTTCTGAACACACAATGCAAAAACCACCTGCCTAAAAAGATGTGTTATTACATTGTGAGTTCAGGCATACTAAACTTCACCTTTCCATCTTAAGCCTTTGGGACGATAGGCTGGAAAACATATTACCCAGCCTCTCCATTCTGTCCTATGGGCAAGATGGCCTTTCAACAGTGAAAAACTAAATGGAGATTATTTCACTGTCAGGACATGGTACACACCTTAGTACATGTCCTATCTTTCACATGCACTGCACCCTGCCCAGGGGGTACCCTAGACCTACCATAGGGGTGTCTGATATGCATAGAAAGGGAAGGGTAAGATCTGGCAAGTGAGTGCACTTATCAGACAACATGGCAGTTTAACAAACTGCGCGCAGGCCCTGCAATGGCAGGCCTGAGTTCCCTTTTAAAGCTACTTGTGTGGGTGGCACAAATAGTGCTGCAGGCCCACTAGTAGCATTTGCATTACTAGCCCTGGCACACATAGTGCACTTTACTAGGGACTTTACTAGTAAGGCAAACATACCAATCATGGACAACCAATTTCCATTACACTTTACACAGGGAGCACTTGCACTTTGACACTGTTTAGCAGTGGCAAAGTGTCCAAAGCATCTAAGTTGGCAACACAATGTCAGAAAAAAGGTCTAGGGGAAAGCAAAAGTTTAGGGAACTTTAGCCAAGAAGGGCCAAGTCCTACACAACCCCTCCCAGCCAAAAGCCAGGGTAGACCAATCAACTACCTTGATGGACTTCCCTGCTTAGGGCGATAGAACACGAACGCAGGCCCGCTACCACAGGGACACCCTCCGGTTCTATGCTTTCCTGACCCCAGGGTATTCTCTTGATCACCACTCCCTGGGCCAACTATGCCGCTCCATGGGTACTTCCAGTCAGTTGGGGCCTCTCTAGGGGCGCTGGTTCCTTGCCAACCCCCACCTAGAGTGGTATCCCTGGAAGACCCATCAGTCAGGACACTGTTCCCAGTTATCCTCTCCTCCAGGTTAGATGTGGGTGTACCCTGGTCACTCCTAGGGGATCCAGCTCTACTAGCTGGACACTGTCCCACAGGTTTTCCCACTGAGGGCCACCTCCCTCTCTTAACCTTCCATTTAGATTTCTGTGCCTGCCATTTAGGAATGGCACCCACAAACTTCAGGACCGGGGGAGCTCTGATGACAGACGCCCTATGCCCTCCTGACGCTAGGTGTTCTTCCTCGCACAGCTGGCAAGTAGGCGCTAGGTCTCCCACCTGGTGCTCCTGTAAGGAACCCTCCAGTCTCTGGGGTGGGGTGGTGAACCCCTGGGGACGCTGCTCACACTCCCTCCCTTTCCTTTGAGACAGGGCGCTAGCCCGCATGCCCACCCCCACTACTCTGGGACCTAACGGTTCTACTTCGCCTCTCTTCCCTCTCTAGGGCCTTTTCAGGCCCTTGGACCCATGACCAGGGGTCATGTGCCAGCTCCTGGGAATCAAAGAGCTCGCACCCTAACACGGGTTGGCGCAATCCTGGAAACAGATTTCTGAGCCTAGGCTCCCTAGGGTTAAGGTTGAGCAACCCCTTCCAATCATTTGCCATGCTCACCAACACCCAGTCATCCAGTGCACGCTTGTACTCATCCACACTTGGCACTGGCTGTACGCTGCCACCATTCAAACTGGACTCTGCCTGTTTAACCTTAATGTCCAGTTCCCTCATGCTTAACGCATGAGCTAAGAGAATCTTTTTCTCTCCAAGGCAAGAGCACACCTGCTCTCCTCTGCCTGAGTTTTAAGTCTCAAAACCTCCAACTCATGCTCTCTGACCCTTTGGTTTTCCTCCAACTCCTCTGGTGAAAAACTCCTCCCTGAATGGCTACTACCAGCCCCTAAAGCTGGTCCCTCCACTGGCAAATCCTGTGGACCAAAACCATTCCCTGGGTCATACTCATCCACTTCAACATCACCCGTCTCCTGAGTCCCTTTGACTTCCCACCAGGCCCTCAAGGCCATCTGCAGCTCCTCCTTCTTGGTGCTACTTTTCATGGGACATCCCAAAGCTCTGCAGGATTGCCTCAATTGATTAACTTTGTAGGTAAGCAATGCCTCAATGTTGAACTCGAATTCTGCAGCCTCACTGGCTCCTTGACTCCTCTGAGACATGATGTGTGGCTTAAAGGTTGCTCAAAATAAAACCAACTAGAACCAACAAATCAAGAACACAATATGTGGTTGCGTCATGGTCTGCGCTATTTGTGATGTACACCAATTACTGCGAGTGAATTTGCAAATACACATCCAGATCCCACACCGCTGACCACCAAATGTTAGACCCGGGGTTCAAATCCCCTACCTCTGCCACCCAGATGCTAGAACCGGGGTTCAAATCCCCTGGTTGGCTGAGGTAGGTACCCGCGTTCCAACGTCAGGGTAAGGAAGGTCACCTTCTGAGATAGCCCCGCTCACCCCCTCGGTAGCTTGGCACGAGCAGCCAGGCTTATCTTCAAGGCAAATGTGTAAAGTATTTGCAATCACGCTCACAGCAACCCAATGATGACACACAAATAGACTCCACACGAGTTCTATAAAACGAGTATAAATTTTATATAAAAAGATATACGATCAGACCACACAATATAAATCCAACATATGCGTATTTGTAATATTCCTCCTGGCCGGTTGTTAGGCCAGCCAGCCCTTATAAGTTCTGGTGATATTAATGAGCACTTCTAAACATCCTACTCTAATCCTAACACCCTATTATGCAGATCGTAATGCTAGAATCAGGTACTTCTGCAATGTAAAAATAATGCAATGCGTACGCAACAATCAGGCACTTTGCGATGTACACATAATGCAATGCGCAGCACAACCACCAGGTACGTCGTTATACAGATGTAAGGCAATGCGTAATACACTAATCAGGTAGTCCGTTATGCAGGAATAATGCACTGCGTCATACGCTAATCAGGTAGTTCGTTATGCTGAAACAATGCAATGCGTCATATGACAATCAGGTAGTTCGTTATGCAGAAACAGTGCAATGCGTCATACACTAATCAGGTAGTTCGTTATGCAGAAACAGTGCAATGCGTAATACACTAATCAGGTACTTCGGTGTGCAGAAATGATGCAATGTGTAGTACGACAGTCAGGTACTCCGTTATGCAGTAATGGAATAAGGCGTAATACACTCCGGCACCGATCACTGTGCCGTAGGCGGTCTCTCCGCCTCTCCTTCTGACTTGCAGTCAGACTCTCAACAGTTGCCCCAACACAGGTACGATGTAACCAAAAAGTGCAGCTCCGCACTCCGGCCCCTGTACTGCCACTCCCTTGGCAATACGGGCCGCGATACGAGTCGAAGCAGAGGCTCGCGCTGCCGGAACGAGAGAGAGGCCGAGAGCGTCTCCCTCCGAGCCCGCACCCCACCCCAGGAGTCGACACACGTTACCTGGGGGCACGAACTCACTCTCCTCTCCTCGTCCAGCGGCTGGGCCTCCAATGCAATCTTTGTCCTTGGCAACGGCGGGCTCTGGCCGGCTGCTCAGCTCCTCTGGGGCTGCCGGTCCGGGCCGCTACAGTTACGAAGATCTCAGGCTGCCACAGGGCACACGCACACAGCGCCGCTGAGTCTTCCTTGAACTTCGAGTGCACGATCACTGGGCACTCCACAAGCAGGTCTCAGGCTGCATGAAGATCACACGCGCAGCGCCGCTGAGACTCACTTTAACTCCGGTGCACACGATAACAAGGCCATTCCTCACGAAGGTCTCACAGTGCCCAACGCACACGCACACAGCGTCGATGAGACTCACTTGGATTCCGGTGCACACGATAACAAGGCAAATCCTCAAGTTTAACTTAAGTTAGGATTTTGTCTTAAGACCAAAACTTAAGACAAAATCCTAACTTTACTACTCCTAAATGCCTTTTGTGAATACCGAAAGTCGTAAAGTTAGGATTTTGTCTCAGATTACTTTTGTGAATCGGGCCCTGTGATTTTAACAAGAAGTGTTTTGCTGAGCATGTTTAGCTCTGTGCATAAATGGGCATGTTTTGTTCATTTGACTGTACATAGACATTGACTGACAAGTGACACCCTGTGCATGACACAGGTGTGTTGGTATTTCCCACATCTGTGCTTTTCCAATGATATACATACTCTTCCTCTTACGATATGTTTTAAGATTTGTGCATGTGTGCTGGCATTTGTGCATGTCGCTTGCAGTCAAATTGGTGTGGCTACCTACACACTCACAGTTCGGAATGTATGTGGCATTTTGTTTATGGTTTTTTGATGAATGTGTTCCTAGTTCTCATCTCATTGCACACATGTGAATAGCTGTCAGTAGCAAATAGTGTTACTGCTTTGCTTTGTGCCTCATCACATCATCTATATTGTCCTTGTTCTCCATGGACAGATGAGTTAACCAAAGCTGCTTTCTTGCTTTTTCAGGCTCAGAGCTCTGAGTTACAGAGGTTTGTGTGCTTGTGTTATGCTGCTGGAAGTTGTACCCCTCCTCTCACCCTGTCCAGCTTACTCCTCGTGGACAAAGTATCAATCACAGTGAGGGGAGTGTACTGGCAAGGATGCTGACAACGCTGCATGATGTAGGAGTTGAATGCAACTCCCAACAGTGCCTTGTGCACATGACACCATGCAACAGTGTTAGCCATCTTGCTGTGGCCCTTCCATTCACTGTCAGGTATCCCTAGTCACTGATGAACAGTTTGCGTTGTGTGTGGGTAGTGATGTGTGCTATGACTGCAACTCACACCATGTCCTGTACTCCACACACCTTCCCAGCCAGCCCAGGGAACACACCTGGGACAATGCATCCCCAGACAGTGAGTGGAAATGTACAGTGAAGATGGCTGAGAGTGGGGACTGGTGTGAGAGGCCCAGGGCCTAGGTGAGACTTGTGGCCAATTCATACATAAGGCCCATGTGGCAGCCATCTTGCCGGTACATTTCCTTTCACTGTCATGGACTGCCTAGTCACAAGAGTGCTATTTGTTCTGGCTGAGAAGGTGTGTGTAGGGCAGGGCATGATGGTAGTTGAAGTCATTGTAGATACTCCTCCTCCCACCCATAGCAAGTTGACCACCATGAACCAGGCTTCCATGACAGTGAGTCAAACTTTACATTCAAGATGTCTGACAGTGGTGCCTGGTGTTTGTTTGAGCACAACTCCCAACAGGGCTTTGTGCTCCCCAAACCAGAGACCAGTGTCAGCCATTTTGCCAGTACTTTTCAACTCCCTGTAAGATTAGCATATTTCCAGGTGGGCTTGTTGGGTCATGTGGGAGGGGGATTGTTAGCTGTGACTATGTCTCCCATCATGCTTTTAGCCACACCCACCTTCCCAGCCATCCCAAACACACTTCCTGTGACCCAGCTTTCCTGTGAGTGAATGTGTGCAAACAAGATGGCTGATGCATGTGACTGGTGTTTAGATCCCAATGCCTTGCTGTGAGTTAGTGCTAAGTTTGTACATCTTTGTAAAATCTGAAGTTTCAAGTAACATTGCAGGTATGTTGTTATTAAAAACCTTTTTTTTAACACGACTTCCATCATGGACCTGTGCTACCAACACAAGTCCATGGTGTCAGCCATCTTACCAGTACATTTTTATTCACTCTCAGGGACTGCCTAGTCACAAGAGTGATGTTTGTTGTTGTTGGGAGGGGTGTGTGTGACAGGGCATTCTAGTAGATATATCAGGGATACCACTACTCCTCCCACCCATAGCAAGTTGACCACCATGAACCATGCTTCCATGACAGTGAGTGAAACTTTACATTCAAGATGTCTGACAGTGGTGCCTGGTATTTGATTGGGCACAACTCCCAACAGGGCCTTGTGCTCCCAACACAAGAGCCCAGTGTCAGCCATCTTGTCAATACTTTTCCATTGACTGTGAGGTAAGCACAGGTCCTGGTGGTCTTGTTGGGCTATGTGAGAGGAGGATTTTTTGCTGTGACTATGACTCCCATCATGCCTTTAGCCACACCCACCTTCCCATCAATCCCAAGCTTCCTTCCTGTGACTCAGCTTCCCTGTGAGTGAGTGAAACAGTGCTGGCAAGATGGCTGACAGTGGTGGCAGCTGTTTTGAGCACCAAGCCTTGCTGTGTTTTTTGGTAAGTTGGTACATGTCATGAAATAGTTACATGTTACTCTGAGATTGCATGTATGTTGTTTGTCAAATTGGCATACACATCACATTCTCATTTGCTTCATATTGTTATGGCTTTGCTAACAGTGATTTGTATCACTGTCCCCTTGACAGTGATGTCTGTGGGTGTGCATTTGATGACAATATTGGCTATTTGAGTATGTACTCACCAGGCTCTGGTACTCCTGATATTCCATGGATGCCCTCCAGTGGAAGGTTGGCCTGCACCTTCTCCTCCCGGGAAGTGAAGTGCACAGGTGTTGCTGGAGGGCCACCGCCAGTCCGCTGGCTCAGGACATGGTCTTTGGCAATCAGCTTCTTGACCCTCCTTCGCACATTATAGTACCTGTTCCTGATATCGTCCATTGTGCACAGGTAAGGTGCTTGAGCGTTCACCTTGTTGACAATACTCTCCCACATCTTGGTTTTCTGGGATGGGGGGTCTGTTGGACTAAGGTCCCAAATAACTGTGGCTCTACTCTGAGAATTTCATCTACCATGACTTCCAACTCCTTCTCTGTGAACTTTGGATTCTTCTTTGGGGGCATAGTGATGGGTGGTGGTGGGGATGGATGTGTGGGTGAGTGTGAAGGTGAGGGTGAGTGTGTATGAGTGAATGTGTGTGTGTTTGTGAGTGTAGTAGTTAACAGGTGCTAGTAGTGTACAGGTTGTGTGGTGGATGAGTTGTGAGTGTATGTATCAGTGCAGTGTAATAGTGGTATGTGCTGGCAGTTCTGTTGAAGTAGCAAAGGATCATGGTAAGGATTTTGGCCCTTTATATAGGTGGAGTTGTGGTTGTGGCTTATTTTGAATCTCCCTTTTTTTTTTACATTGGCAATGCTTGTTTGGACTTATTCTGTCTGTTTCTATTGTATTTTGTTGAGCATAACCAAAACGTTCCGTTGACCGCACCGGATCCTTGTTCATGTATTGGCGGGGTGGTCCGAGTCTGTCCCATTCACGCTACGCTATGTTGCAGCATTCACGTACGAGTCGGTCGCATCGGGCTCTTCTCCATGCGATAAGCTCGGACGGATTGATTTCCGTACGCGTCGGTCGTCCGTAATGTGCTCTGTGCGGGTCATTTGTATTTGACATGCATTGTATCATATTACGTCGGTCGGACTATGCGCGTATGTGTCAGTCGGAAGGTGTTCCGGCTCCGTGTCGTTGGGAGGGCTTTCCAAGCGAGATCGGAATCGGCCCCTAAGTGTAGAATATGCAACAAATAGCAATTTTGCATATCAAATTAAAAAGCTAATAGCACTAGCATACGTCCCAATTACTGATGTAG
The DNA here is from genome assembly GCA_963921515.1 of Calotriton arnoldi. Lineage (NCBI taxonomy): Eukaryota > Metazoa > Chordata > Amphibia > Caudata > Salamandridae > Calotriton > Calotriton arnoldi. The sequence goes on from CAWUFW010003084.1 coordinate 1,214,951, forward strand.
CTGAACACTACAATCTATTAATAGAAACACCCTACTACCAAACAAATGAACAAAAACTAAGTCCCCTACTCGACTATTTTGAGGATACCTGGGTGGGAAGGCTACACAGATATGGACACAGAAGACAGCCAAATACCACATTCCATGGTGGAATGTATATAACAGTACCTTAAACAAAGAAGCTAAAACTAATAATGCTGTGGAAGGATGGCATAACGCCTTCCAAGCCACAACAGGCAGAACCCCACCAACTCTACATAAACTATTACAATCTATCCAAAAAGAACAAAGGGGCTGATTACGATGGCGGGCGGAAAACCATTCCAACCGCCGTGTTAGCGGAAATTAACCGTCCGCATGTACCGCGGGAAAACCGGCGGCCAGATTAGGATGAACCGCCAGAAAACTCCGACCGCGGCGGACGAATTCCACGAAAGACTGTCGGGAGTGTGCGGAGCAGGTGAAAATCCGTCCGCGGCGGTCGGATTTGCTGCGGAAAGACCCAAAACCGCTGCACGGCCAGCGGATTGACCGCACGTTAAATTAGGATACCATTGCGGTGACAGCGGAACGATCCGCTGTATCCGACCGCCGCGATCGCAACTATATATGAAAGGGAGAGCCGGCGGAAGGGCTGTTGTATTCCGACAGCTGCGGTCGCTCCGGAACAATAATGGCAGTCGACAAAAAAAACACACAATAAGGATACCAAGTGTACCCATTAACCTGGCTCAGCCTCAAAAAACACCTAACACACCCCAATGACACATCCCCATGGCAAGTAAAAAAAATACAAATCCCAGGTCAACCCACACTACACACCTGACATCAATACTCCATTTAGACACACCCACATAGTTGAGTATAAAACCAGCCCCTTCCCTGACCAGAATCCTTTGCTCAACTCCACTACTGAAGGAACCAACTCCACAGCACAAAGGAGAGGCAAATCACCACACATCTCACCAGCACAACCACACACACACACACCACACACATCACCACCACCTTCACAACTGCACCTTTCACACATTTGCACAACATGTCACAGAAGAAAATGCCCAAATTCACTGACAATGAGTTGTCAGTGATGGTAGATGAGGTAATCAGAGTAGAACCACATTTGTTTGGAATCCTGGTCCAACAGACACCATTAGCCACCAGAACGCATATGTGGGCAAGGATAGTCAGCAAGGTCAATGCAGTAGGGACCATGCCGCGCTCCAAGAAGGAGATCATGAAGCAGTGGCATGACCTCAAGAGCAAGGTGAAAAAGAAGAACAACAAGAACCGTGAACTGGCTCAGAGGACTGGCGGTGGCCCTCCCATTCCACCACGAACATTCACCATATGGGAGGAGAAGGTGCTTGGCATACTGCATCCAGAGAGTCTCACAGGAATACCCGGGGGGAGTGGAGGCTGGTAAGTACCAACAAGTGTCTATAACAATGCCATGTACTGTTTTGCACAACTACAAAGCGACACCTCCTAGGCCCAAATGCATTAATGTGCACCACACTCTCCCCAACAGTTGTCTCACAGATCCAACATTCACTCCCTCTGATTCACCCCAAAGGTAGCTAGCAACATTACCATGGGGGCATGTGTACAGGCAGCCAGCACTACAACTCCCACCAGGCCCCCCTGTCCCAAAGCTGAGCCGGTTGGTACACTCCACCCCACACCCACAACCATGTGGCAGACATTGTATTTCACTCATCAAACTTACAGGTAGGTAGCCATCTCATGCTCTCCTGTCCCACCCCTGAGCAGGATGGAACACTCCCCCATCCAAGAGCCATGTGTAGCCATTCCCTTCCTCTGTTCCACTTCACAGGGAGGCAGCCATCTCAATAGGGAGGGGTGTTTGTGGATAGGCAGCCAGCACTACAATTCCCACCAGGCACCCTTGTCCCCCAGCCCAGCAGGATGGAACACTCCCCCCAACCATGTGACAGCCATTGCATTTCACTCATCAAACTAACAGGTAGGTAGCCATCTCCACAGGGAGGGGTGTTTGTGGATAGGCAGCCAGTACTACAACTCCCATCAGGCCCCTCTGTCCCAAAGCTGAGCCGGATGGCACACTCCACCCCACACCCACAACCATGTGGCAGCCATTGTATTTCACTCATCAAACTTACAGGTTGGTAGCCATCTCATGCTCTCCTGTCCTACCCCTGAGCAGGATGGAACACTCCCCCATCCAAGAGCCATGTGTAGCCATTCTCTTCCTCTGTTCCACTTCACAGGTAGGCAGCCATCTCAACAGGGAGGGGTGTTTGTGGATAGGCAGCCAGCACTACAACTCCCACCAGGCACCCTTGTCCCAAAGCCCAGCAGGATGGAACACTCCCCCCCAACCATGTGGCAGCCATTGCATTTCACTCATCAAACTAACAGGTAGGTAGCCATCTTCACAGGGAGGGGTGTTTGCTCACAACAAACTTAGAGGTAGGTAGACATCTTGACAGGGAGGGGGGGTTGCTCACAACAAACTCACATGGAGGCAGCCATCTCAACAGGGAGAGGGTATGTGGGTAGGAAGCCAGCACTACAACTCCCACCAGGCACTCTTGTCCCACAGCAGAGCAGTATGGAACGCCCCCCCCCCCAAACATGTGGAAGCAATTCCCCTCAACTGTGTCACAGAACAGGTAGGTAGACAGTGCATGCACCCTGCCATTACCAGTGGTGGCTGGTGGAATTTGAAACTGGTGGGGCGTATGCTGAACGAATCAACGTGAGCGAGCGCAGCTCGACGGCAAAAAGGGAGGTTCGGGGGGGGGGGTTCTCTGTGACTCCCATAGTGTGCCATCAGACCGGTATTTTGGTTTCTCTCTGAGATGTAATTTTATCCAGATAAATGGCACAGCAATTGACATACGCCTAAAGCCTGTCAGTATGATTGGCTTTGTCACTGGGTGTTAGCTGTTTAAGATAAATGAGTAACAACAATGATTTCTTATAAATAATTAACATTGAAAATGTTTAAATTCTGAAATAGTGAGTCTGTGAATTAAATAGGATTGAGGCCTGTGGAAGGAGTTTTGGCCTTCAATTTGGTTTGCTTTATGTTAGATATGTATCCTCTTTTTCTCTGCATATCTTGTTCATCTGCACATCTTCAACCCCCTCTCTTTCCTCTTCAGCATCCTCTTTTACTCTTCCCCGAATGCCCTTCCTCACATCTGTCACTTCATCGCCCCCAACATGCACTGCACTCCCTCAAATATAAGCACTTTAATTTCTCTTACTTTTGCTTTGCAAATATTTTGACATCATTGTACCCCCTTCACACACATTTCCACAGAATTTCAGTTGCAAATGAAATACACAAGCCTCAAAGTATGCATAGAAAAAAATACAGATAAACAACCACATTATAAAATAGCTAACTCGTGGGGAATGCAAGATTAAGTAAACAAGCCTTAAAATGCAAAACAACCATGATGAAATGTTGGAAATGTCACACAGGCAAACTTAAAACGTGTCAGCTATGCGGCAACATGCATGTCTCAGGTGCCCGTACTGGAAGGCTGCGGTGTTGGTAAACATACACTGAGCACCTGTACAAATCTCCTTGCTAATATGAAAAAAGCAGGCAATACCGTTAGCAATGTGGTTTCCAAATACATCAGGAGTATTTTGCTTACGTAGGTGATTTGTACAAACTAAGTTTTGCCTGTCAGTATTTGATTCACACAAGCAATGCATTTGTAAGTGACAATCTGTAAACAGAAATGTCAGTTGTAATGGTTTTAATGATCAATGTTGCCGAACTCTGTAGGCATGCTGCATGCAATGTCTGGCAGCCTGAGAACACAGCTGTGTGTCGTGCGCATGACAGTAGCCCTGATCGCAGCTGTGTGGAGTATGCTGCTCTGCAGCGGCCAAAATGAATCCGAGGACCTCCTATGCGGCACTGCAGCACCGCACAGATCTGCAGGACACCTTCCCATTCATATGTGCGGCTACGGGGGGTCAGGGGGCGCTTATAGAGCAGGGTTTCCTGGTGCACTGAGTACAGTGGCTATTGGCCAGCCGGTTTGACATTCAGGGCCTATACAAGCCCGCTGCACAGATCATGTAACTTGACTGCCTCAGCCTTCAGTCACAGTACGGCAGTGTAGTGGGTTGAGCTCCTGCTGCAGCGATGTGTGAGTGTAACCTGCAGGAGCGAAAGTTGGTGTTGAGGTGGTGCCGACGCAGCCTTTCATCCTCCAGGATGAGTGCCTCGGATTTGTGTATCGTGACTCGTCTGAGATGTAGATGTCAGCGTGCCATCCCGCAGCAGCGCGGGCCCCTGCTGCCCACTCCTGCGCCACTGGCAGCCCCAGGGCCGCCGCCACCTGCTTCTGCATAGGTGAGACCCATGAGGTGAGTGGGGGCGGGGGCAGTGGCTGAAACAACGGTACAAAAGTACGGACGGGGGCGCTTGCCACTGGACACAGATGGACTGGCAGACAGGCTTTGCACAGAGGCATGAAGTGTCTCATCATAGCAGAGTGCCAGAGGTGACCCTGAAGAGCGAGGCCACATATGGAATGGGCATTAGCAGGTCTCAACTCTAACCTCTAGGGGCAGTCCCCACTCAGACACATATTGGTGGTAGCCTTGGTTCATTCTGGCAGCGATGCCCAGCGTGCGCTGGGAGATCATGCCAAGCCGCCCCCACTCGCATCAAAGCCCGTGTTTGCTCCATTAATGCATCTGAAGAGAAGACATGAATCAGAGCCTCCGTGTTGTTTCGGAAGCTGCTCCTGGTACAGAAGAGGGGCCTGCGGCATGCCCCGGCGGGGGGGGGGTGCGAAGAGGAGGGCAGATGGCAGAGAGCGCTTCAGGCTGACTGGCACTGGTTGGTGGGCGTTGAACTGACAGGGTTGGCACAGTGTGCCATGGGGCCATGACAGGCTTAGTGACACTGTTTTATGGGCACCGGGTTGGCAAGATGAGTCAGCACTGCAGGGCATTTCATGCTAAATACCACTGTGGTGTGTGGGCGCGCGACTGGCAAGATGGCACGGTACCACATTGCATTTACATGCTAAATACCACTGTGATAGATGCGTAGGACTGACAGACCTACACAGTGCTGCAAGGCAGGCATTTATGAGCTAGGTGGCACTTGGAAGCCTGACTGACGTGCTGGCACGGTGCGTGCCATATGGCCATAAAATCTGCTGTTGATATTCCCTGTTTATGCCCCCACACCGACCCTCTGCCCGCTCTCTACTTCTTGAAAATAAAACACTTTTGGTTATTCTAGTGGACTCGTGCACCTACCGTATAAATCTCTGTTTCAGGCGGAGGTCATATGTTCTCGCGCGGATAAGACAACCTAGTGGGTTAATACGCCCGTGCACCTGGTTGCAGATTGCAGTTTAGAATCCCTTAAAACAGCTTAAACAGTTGAGCGCCAGTAGCTGAGATGTCAGTGCCTCAGGTGACAGCAGAGAAGACTGATCCTTTCACCAGTCGCGGCTCGCGCTCCAATACTCGCGGGGGGGTCGCGCGCGTCGCGCACGTCGCGGGCCGGGGGAGATTAAAATAAAGCAGCATTATAATACTTATCAAGCAAACTAAACTTACCGGATCCGCGCCGCCTCTGCGAGTCCTCTGAGTCCTGGCCCGGGGTCCGACTCCCGCGTTGGCGCCTTCGCAAGTACCGCCTGCGTCGGTCTCAGCCAATCCAGACGCTGCTCCAGCAGCAGCGCCAGGATTGGCTTGAGCAGTAGTGCGCATGTTCTGTTTAGGGCTTAACATTTTTTGCGACCAGCCCGGACATGCGCACTAGGCTGCTCATTTGAAGAGCGGCATGGAACAACCCTCGCTCTTCTAATGAGCACCGCCTACTGCGCATGTTCGGGCTGGTCGCAAATTTTGTAAGCCCTAAACAGAGCATGCGCACTTTTGGTGTTGTGCGCACCACCGATGTGTATGTCAATCATTCATTCAGAGTCAGACACTTGCAGCAGCTGAGCCTGATCTCCTGTAGTGCTGCCCCGCCCCCTTCTGAGCCGACTGCCTTCGGCGGCCTGCGATAGAATGATTGCATTGTGTGAGATGATTGACGGCAACGCTCAGTGGGGGGGGGCAACGCCCAAGCGCCCTAATGGACGCACCGCCCCTGGCCATTACTCTCAAAAAGCATGGAGCAAATTACCACACTAGCCCTCACATGTCAGCCAACTTGGCATAGATCCAATAGCCACTTCCAGTGTGCAGACAGAAATGTGTATGTAACTGTCACAGAAACTTCAGTTTGACTCACCAAATCACATGTTGAAGAAATTCAGGGCACAATCATGCACAGCACTGATTGCTATGTGTAAGTGCCATGGGGGCAGAGCATCAAGGCACATATGAACACAAAACATGCATGGTCAGTTGTAAAAAGAAAGTAAAGTACATGCAATGACAAAGGTATGCTTCAGATTACAATGGCTAGTTCATGCTCAGATGTAACGTCTTCCATGCAGAGCAAACCGAAAAGATGCTTCACATAAAGTTGTTGTGCTTCTAGTTGTCAGATGAGGACATGTGTAATGACACAATCTGTACTTTGAACATGGGATCTATTGACATGTCACACCATGGACAAGTAATGTATGTACATCAACATCATGTCATGATGCTCAGTATCTTGCAGCCATACAATTACAATTGCAATGTAAACTGTGTGGTGTATCACATGTAATATCCAAACGTCTAACACCCAGTGTGTGGGGTGCCCTTCAATGACCATTTCACCTCTGTTCAACAATCAACAAGAATTGACAGCTGCAGATGACAACACCGACCTGCAGAGCCAGTCTCCCCCCCGGAACATGTACCCTCGGATGCAGACTCACCAAGTTCATCGGATGCGGAGGCCGAACCTGGCCCATCAGGACTGCCAGGGCGCACCACGTCCCAGGCCCCCACTGTCCCCACCACCACCACCTCAGCAACAACAACCACGCTGACCCCTGCTGCAACAACCTGTGTCGCCTCAACCACCACCACCACCAGTGCTGCCTGCAACACTCTCCCTGCCTCAGAGGATACCAACACCACCCCACAATCAGAAGAGGGCAGGGAGAGTCTGCGGGTGCGTCGAGTGGTAACGCCACAGGTCCGGGACAGCAGGGCAGGTGGTAGGTCAACTGGGGGACAAAATCGACAGGACACTGGAACCGAAGCCATCGCCAACATCGCAAGAGTCCTTGGGGCATATGAACAAACCCAGGGATACATGGGCCAGGGTCTGGAAGATCTGCATGAGCTCCACCTGCTGGTGAGGTCCTTGGACAGAATCACTGACATAATATCGACAGACACAATATCGACGTACATTTTTATCGACACAAAATTATCGATAACAATAATATCGACACTACATACTTATTTAAAAAACAACAATAATATCGAAACCATAATATCGATCTTCAAATATATCGACATCAAAAATATCGTACACATTATTATCGTTTTAAAAAATATCGAACATCATTTAAATACATACACTATGGGGCCGATTCCGATCTGGGTCGGAAAACTCTCTGACCGAGCCGGATCCGGAGAGATTTCTGACCGAGCAGGACTCCTACAGTCCAACTGAGCGAGTACAATGCGGCCGCATGCTGCCGGACTCGATTCGGTCGGACTCCCATTGAAGTCAATGGGAGCCGGTCGTACAACGCGTACATGGGCTCCCATCGACTGAATGGGTACGTCACAAACAAGTGCGCCCCCTACAGTGTGTACGCATTGGTGCAACTCGCACCGTACATGCATGTTTAGGGGGACCTTTGGGTCCCCCCTGTGTTCGACTTATATGGCTACGGGTGCAGGGGGGTCCGGCACGGACCCCCCAAGTCTGGCTCCGGGAGCTTTTTTGAGCCGGACGCTCCGACTCGATCTGGCTGTCCGACGCATCCATCGTACTCGCTCGGTCGGAGAACGTCTCCATTGCGTGGTGCGATTCGTGTCCATACGAGTCGGTCGGAGCGGTTGGGATCCGGAAACGAGTCGGTCGGAAACAACGCATACACTCGCATCGTACTAGCTCGTTCGGACAGCTGTACGAGTCGGTCGGAAAAAACGCGCCCGGCTCCTATTTTTTCCGGGTGAATTCCGTTCGGTGAGCTTCCGGCCGAGATCGGAATCGGCCCCTATGTCTACAATATCGACCACAAGCATATCGACAGCAAAAATATCGTTATTTTCTAATTATTGACTTTCCTAAACTTGAGATAACATACAAAATTAAACATCATAAATACAAATAAATACCTAAACATACATTTCATATCAAATTAAATTAAACACTTAGGGGCCGATTACGATAACCTGCGGTAAAAAATCCGCCATCCACCATAGCCTGAAAAGACCGCCCGTCTGCACCATGGGAATACCAACCGAGCAATTATGATGACGCGAAGCAACCACCGCCCGCGGCGGAAAAAACACACAGAATTACGCCCGTCCATGTCAGAGTAGAAGATAATCCGTCCGCCACGGACGCAATACCACCCGAAAACCCAAATCCGACCGCTGTGACGAACTAGACACCGGCCGTGAAATTATGATCTCCCCGACATGAGCGCGGTAAATCTACATATTTCCCGCCCGCCACGGTGAACAACAGAGATGAATAACTGACAAGGCGGAAGACCTGGCGGCCACGTCCATGCACAGAAATCATTGGCGGCACAAAGAAATACACACATCACGGCCAACAAGTCCACACAGCAAACAACGCCAAAATACCCAGACACAGAACCCATCCCAAAGACACATCCTCCCTGGCTAAACCAAAAAACCACAAATCCCAGGACACCACGCACAACACACCTGAAAACGACAGCCCATCATGACACACCCACATAGGTGAGTACAAAAGCAGCCCCTTCACAGACCACAATCCATTGCACCACTACAAAGCGAAGACTACAGCAGAGAACCCAGAGAGCCACAAAGGAAAGCAGCATACCACACGCATGCACACATCACACTCATCACCAACAACACCACCACCATCACCACTTAAACACCGGCACCACTAACCCCCTGCACATCACACACCACCACACCAGCACCACAAATACCAAACCACGCACCATGGCAACACAACGAATGCCTAAGTTCACTGCCACAGAGTTGACGGTCATGGTCGACGAGGTCATCAAGGTGCACCCACAAATCTATGGGAACCAGGTCCAACAGACACCAGTAGCCACCAGAAACAGAATGTGGAGCAGGATCGTAGACCAGGTGAATGCAGTTGGGAATGTGCCACGCAACCGGGGTGAAATCACAAAGAGGTGGCAGGACCTGAAAAGCGTGGTCAGGAAGAAGGAGGCCAAGAACCGTGAGCTGGCTGACAGGACTGGCGGCGGAAATCCCACGCCATTCAAGACCTTCAAGGCGTGGGAGGAGAAGGTGCGAGGCATTCTACATCCGGAGAGTCTCACCGGAATACCAGGGGGAGTGGAGGCTGGTAAGTACAAACAAATGTATACCAGCACACCGCTATGTACAGTCATGCACTACCAGAATGTCATAGCTCCGAGGGCCAAACACCCCCATATCCAGTACACAATCCACAAGACATCCCTCACACATGCAACAGACACTCACACACACTCAGCCCAAAGGCACCAACAAACAAAACCATGGGGGCATGTGTACAGTCAGCCAGCACCACAACTCCCACCAGGTCCCCTTGTACCCCAGATGCGCCGGAAGGAGCGCTCCCCACACCCTCACCCATGTGTCAGCCATAGCTGCACTAACCAACAAGTAACAGGTAAGTAGTCTTACCACAAGGTCCGTGTATCGGAGGGGGGACTGCAGAAGTACAACCCCCACCAGGCCCCTAGTCCTACAGCGCAGCAAGATGGAGCACTCCCCACACCCATGTGTCAGCCATTGCAGTGCACACCGTCATCCCACAGGTAGATATGTTACCTGACATGGAGGGGTGTCTGTGGATGGTAAACCATCACCACAACTCACAACATGGCCCCCACTCCCACAGACCAGCAAGATGGAGCACCCCTCCCTCTCATAACCATGTGGTAGCCATTGCATTGCTCCCTCCAAACCAACAAGTAGGTAGACTACAGGACAGGGCGGGGTGTCTGTAGGCATGAGGACTGTACTACGACTAACATTTGGGACATGTCACGTAGCAGAGGAACAGGTAGCACTGCTCCCTGTCATAATCATGTGACCAATGTGCACACGGACATGAATTACAGAGTCATAGCCCACATGAGCCATCTCAAATACAGTAACACGTAAGGAGTCACGTCTGCATGCACAAGTCTCACTGGAGTACTGACCCACATGGCGTGCACTGTGCCAGTCATCACACACATCAGCAACACCATCCAAGTCTTGTCCATGTAGTCGTGTCTGCTTGTTCCGTTGACATTGTACAACATCACCCATGTAAGTCTATCTTGTCTCAATGTAACAGAGTGGAACCCCAGTAATGTCACATACACCACTGGACCCATGAACCACACAGCTACACAATGCACATTCAAAATCTCATCCATCTCATCTTTCAGCCCCAGTGTCATGAAAGGTATATCATCTAAACAGTTGTCCCATATACAGTAGTTCAGCAAAGATTCCTGCCGATGACCAATAATGTGTCTGCTGTGTCTGAAGCGCACGTCACACTGTGAGTTACAACATACCAAATATAGTCAACACCCCAAGAGCACTGCATTGCTGCACATGGCTGAGGGTAGCACGCACACCAAGGAATTGTCCCATCCGCAATACATTGTGTGGCACACAACCATTACTCACTCACTACAATGCTTGCAGTGTAATGTCCCTAAATGACAACAGTGAGCAGATATGCTTTGTAAGTCAGACATACACACACCTTTGTCTCTGTAGTGTCGTGTGGCCAAAACACATGTCCCCTTGTGCACCCATATGTCACAGTATGTACCACAGTACCATATTTCATCTCTAAAGCGTTCATGGGGCTGTACCCCTTTTGCCATCTGCGTTTCTAAGCGTTGCATTTGAGCCCCAAAAACATATATCATCTCAAAAGCGTTCATGGGACTGTACCCCTTTTGCCATCTGCGTTTCTAAGCGTCTCATTTGAACCCCAAAAACATATATCATCTCAAAAGCATTCATGGGGCTGTACTCCTTTTGCCATCTGCGTTTCTAAGCATCTCATTTGAACCCCAAAAACATATATCATCTCAGAAGCGTTCATGGGGCTGTACCCCTTTTGCCATCTGCGATTCTAAGCGTCTCATTTGAACCCCAAAAACATATATCATCTCAGAAGCGTTCATGGGGCTGTACCCCGTTCCCACCAAAGCCACAAAATGTAGGGGTACTGCAACACACACCGATTGGCATTCCAAATCCGTCCCATGCCATATGCACACATCACACTATTCCATTGCCTTGATCACGCACACACATTGTAGAGCCATACACACGCATCTGGGAAATCAGTGCACAACTGTGCACAAACTGTGCATGTCAGATATCTAACACAAACCTTGCAAGGTGCAACACAATAACCTTTCGTCTCCGCCCCACAGGTGACGAACAGCATGATGCTGGAGAGGGAGACAGCAGCCATCACAGCCAGTCCACAAGCCCCCCACCCGGACTCACGGATGTGGAAAACCTGGACACCTCTTCGGACGAGGACTCCCGACCAGGCACATCTGGTGTGGCAGGGCGCAACCTCTCCCCAGGGCCCCTCCTACCCACCAACCCATCTCCCAGGGCTGGTGACCAGTCCCAGGCCCCTGCTGCCACGGTCATTGCGGCCACCACCACCGCCGCAACCACCACCACCATCACCACCACCAGGGCCTCCCTGACCACTCACCCTGCGCAAGGGGTGGCACGCACTTCGACATCTACACTGGGAGCCAGAACGAGGCCCCGGGTGACCAATGTGGCGAGTGGGCAGGTCGGTGGCAGCAGTTCAGGTGGGAGGAGCAGGGTCAGGCCAACGCCATCAGAGCCTGGGAGCCAAGCCCTTCCGCAAATCGCCAGAGTGCTTGGGGCCTATGAAGCGGCCCAGGGACAATGGGCCAGGTCAGCTTCCGACATGCAGGAAGTCCTTGGGGTGTTGAGGTCCATGGACGCCCACATGGGCCAATTCGTGACCCGTATGGGCCAACTTGTGGACCTCATGGGCCAGCTAGTGGTGGCGGTGAGGGCCCAATCATGGCCAACCACACCACCTCCGCCACCACCTGCTGGGGCGCAGGGACGTGCAACATCCAGTTCCCCTGCGTCCACAGCGAGTGGGCAATCCTCAGCCACCACTAGCTGCCCACAAACACAACCCCCCCCTCTCAAACGTGGAAGGGGCCATCCGAAGAGGAAACAGGTGTCCAGAGATGACTTTGCACGCTCCAAACGCCAGTGAGTCAGCCAGCCACGGTGGCCATCTACTGCATTCACTTGGACTACCATCCTACCCCACACTGCCAGGTGAATGGCATGTGTCTGTCGGACTGCGGACCCAGAACAACATGGGTACACCTTGACCATCACGCGGACATGACCGTCAACTCATTGTACAGCATGCACCACTTTCTTGATCACCTTGCCCACAATAACATGTCACCTTTTAAAATAAATACACCTGGATCACATTCTGTGTTATCTGCTCTGTTTATAATCAAGGATGCGCAACCGTCACCATGATCAGAAATGCATCTGTAGTGTGGTATGTCGATAGGCCAGGAGAGGCTGTAGGGACCTAGGGGTGAAAAACAGAACAAGAGTCCATTGAATGTGTGTGTCACACCCTAATCACACAGTACTTGTCATCAGGTTCAAGCAATGTACACACATCTCACAGAGCAACAGGGCACAATGCTACAGCCACTGTCAGTGGCATACTACCCTGGACATGGACCATTGCCACACAGCACTCAGTGAACAATAGGCCGCCGTGACAATGCACACATACACCTACACAACTACAGCGACACCAGCCGTCGTACATGGTCACTCACCGTCAAGTGAAGTAGCGGGCGATGAGCTGCTGACGCTCATTCACTGCTTCCTCCTCTCCACTGTCCTCGTCACTGGACACGGCTTGGCCTGCAGGCGGGGGCCCTGGCTGATCACCGTCATCCACAATCAGGGGGATCTGCCTGTGAATCGCAAGATTGTGCAGCATGCAGCATGCCACAACTATCTGGCACACCTTCTGTGGGGAGTATGCCAGTGCACCCCCGGTGCGGTCCAGGCATCTGAATCTGGACTTCAGGAGTCCAAAAGTCCGCTCTACCACACGTTTGGTCCTCCCATGTGCCTCATTGTATCTGACATCAGCTGGTGTCCGAGGATTGCGTAGTGGGCTCAGCAGCCAAGGCCCGTTAGGATATGCAGAGTCACCTGGGTGTGAGAAACACGGAGAACCGTTGCATTTCCAACAGGATACAATACAGCATGTCACACCCAGCACGCTACACGAGTATGCATACTCACCAACAATCCATGCACGATCCGGTTGAAGATTGGTCATCATACGTGGGAGGATGCTGTGGCGCATGATGTGCGAGTCATGGGTGGATCCGGGAAACTTTGCACACACGTGTGTGATGATCATGTCTGCCAGGCACACCACTTGCACATTCAGGGAGTGGAAATGTTTCCGGTTCCTGTAGATGTGCTCCATGGCCTGTGGTGCAACAAGGTCAACATGGGTGCAATCAATTGCACCAACAACGTGGGGGATGCGTCCAAGGGCACAGAAAGCACCCTTCACTGCCGCCAAATCACGAGCCCTAGGGAATCTGATGTACCGGTTCCTGTAGAGCATCATAGCTGACAGGACATCCCGTAGCACCATGCTGAACATGGGCTGGGACATCCCACCTCCACTGCCCACCGTGTGTTGAAAGGATCCGGTAGCGAAAAAATGCAGTGCAGCCATCACTTTAGCCGTGGGGGTGAATGCTGTAGGATACACCCTGCGAGGACGGAGGTGGGGTTCCAACATTGCACATAGGTGATGCAGGGTGGGTCGGTCCAGACGGAATTTCCTTATAACCTCCACATCCTCCATGTGTGCCAGCAATTGGTAGGGGCGATGTATGTTTGGTCTCCTCCTAGGACAGATGGAAGTGGACACATGTCAATGCAACACACCACATGGCATTTTCACATACACAAAACAAAGATCACTGACAAAGCAATAGAATCACAGAACAGCTGACAAGTAGGGACAGCACAGCTACATTACTCTTACACAGGTCCCCTTACCAATAGCAATGACCACTGACACAAACCATTGCTATGAGCATGCACATGGGAATTTAGGCCATAATAGCTTGAAAGGCATGATGATGATTTCAGACTGCATATGTGGGAAGCAGCAACACCAGGGCAATATACCTAGCTGCTGTGCCTGACACCGCTTCCGAGGCTGGGTGAGTATGGCACACACCAACAACACAATGTACACAGGCTGAGTGGTACACCAATCGCAGCAGCTTGGACACACTGAAACAGCCCCAGGGGGCTATATGAGTGTGGGAGGGTGACAGGCATTACCACAGCTTCCAGGGACTGCTGACTGGCATCCCTCAACAACACCTGCTGCTGCTGCCACCTGACCACCTTCATGTCGACGACTCTGATGATATGTCCAGGTCCACTCACCAGCGAGGAGCTGGAGTTCATGGATTCCGAGCTCCACGCACACTGCCCAAGGCTATTTCTTGCAAAAGTTGTGTGTGTAAGACAACTACTGTGTGTGTGGGAGTGCATGTGGGGGACACACGTCGTTGATCTGCAGCACTATGAGTCAGAGCCTGTGGGGTTCCAACATGCGCTGCTTAATATGCTTACTACAGGTGGAAGGGGTATGTAGGCTCTCTGGCGCTTTCCCATGCATGTCCCTCCTGAGTGGTGGTACATGGCATTTTCATGTCAGACATCCAGTGACGCAGCCACTTGGCAATGCATGATTCTGGGCAGTTATTGCTTGTGTGAATGGCTGGCTGGGTCCCTGCTGGCCTTCTCAGTCTCGGCAGACCTGGGCTGCACATTGACCGCCCAATCCTAGAAGGAAACTACACTGACTGTACAGTGGGTTACATATGTCTTTAGTTCACAACTCTCAGGAAATGCGCAAACTCAGCCCTGTCGATTGAACACTCCAGGCCTTGTGATAGTGATGTGTGTGAGAGATAGTGGCACTGAATGTGACCTCCATTGCGGGGTGAGCCATTCACAGGGTGAGTACATTGAGGGCTGCGCAGTGTTGGACACAGTGTGTCCACCCACAAAGATGTGTTGCCTTGTGATCTATGTGTTGGTCTACCTAACAATGGACAGTAGATGTGGGCAGACTACACATTGCTCAAAGTGCTGGCATCCTGCATGTGAATGGGATGGACAGGTACTGTGTACACACTCCCACCAGCATGCATTCACGTGTGGTGTACACATGCTGTTATGCCATGTCCGATAACTTCTTGGCTCTGTTACACATCTCTGAGTATTTTGGATGGGTCAGCATCATGCCACTGTGATTGGTGGATGTGGGTGATGATGAGAAGTGTATGAGTGATATTTCAACCCTCTTGTGTACCATCCCTGCAGTTGGAAGTCCTCCAGCCCAAGGCCTTGTGATGAGCCATTGCTTCCTAGTTGATGCCTCTGTGTATGTGTAACCGACAGTGCAGCCAATTCCACAAAGGGTGTGACGTCATCTGCCGGATGAGCGACTACATGGCGGAGACGAATCGGGGATGCCCCTCGTATTGTCAGGTTAGCACGGTGCTGCATTTCACCACTAATGGTCTGCATCTTGACAGTCACACAGCCTGTGCCGGATGCACGTTTGTAGGGGCATCAGCAGCAAGCAGGTGTACAGTATTGTGGGATGGTGTCTTTTGCTGTGAGAGGCAGCATGTGTCCACAGCCTACCCATAATCTGGATAATGTGATGTTTGTTGTGTGATGCAGTGGGTTGTAAGTGTACTCTGTGCTGGGTGCATTTGACATGCATATGCGATTCCTGAGGGTCAAGATGTAATTTGAGCACTCTGCATTGTCAATGCGTTCAGAGTCGTAGGCCTCAGGAACAGCCTGTAGTATGCTGGAGTGGCAATTCCCATGTATGTTTGAGGCACTGTGCCTACTCTGATTTCGTTCGGACATATGTGTGCGATGCCTCACCTCATATTCCTGATACTTACACATCCGGCACACTGTGCAACAGTAGTTGTGCTCGTGCGAAAGACAGGTGTATGGCATGGGCTCATGACCATTGTGGACTGTCATGTTGCAGTCTGTGTTAGTGGTGTCCCATTCTGCTCCATGCAGGTATGTCCTTGGCCTAATTACGTAGTGGTCATCCTTGCCACCATCAGGACAGTGGGTGTGCACACAGCGATTTGTGGCTATGGCCGCAGGGTGACACAGGCCGGGTGTTGTGCTATGTGCACAACACATGTGCCACTTATTAGCGGCTTCATTTCCTGTACGCCAGCCATTACGTGTTGATTGTGGTAGCTGTATACAATTACACAGGTATCGTGCAACATGTGGATTTGGGAATGTTCTGTGCTGCCTCCCTTGCACATGTCTGTTTAATTGATGCCAAATGAGTGAGGCCACCTCGCTCTCCCTCATGTAGCATCTCCCATGGGTGCTGAGGGACAGGGGACGGTCAACAGTGGTGAGGCATCGGATGAAGCAGCTGCACAGGAGCTGGGTGAGACAGATGTGACCGGCGCCTCGGAGGGGCCAGACGTGTGCTGGATGAATCACAGGCCGAGACGGCAATTGCTGCATCATCTGAGGACAGAGGTGATGCATCCATGTTTGCTAGCACAGGGGACGTGGACTCTGGCTCCTCTGCAGCCACACGGAGGCCAATGCCCGCCCTCCCATCTACTTCCACTGGTGCAATACGTGTCGGCACAAGGATGAAGGATAGAGTGTCCTTCACACCAGGCACAGCTGCCCCTGCAAATGTGACCCCTGCTGCCCTCAGTGCTGGGTCTGTTGAGCTTGTGTGGCATCTCTGCGTGGGGCAGACACCTCTCCTCAATAACTTCTTTGCCCATGACATCACCTTGCCGCAGGTGACATAGTTCATGGAGGGCCTACATGTACGCGTGGGTGGGCTACACCAGACTGTCCAATGGTTGTCCCCCCCAGTCAAGGTGGGCCTTTAACTGGGCCACTCTCAGGCTGACATTCCTGACCCTTTCTCCACCCCCCTGGAAAGTGGCACATCTGACAACAGCAGGGCATGAGTCCTAACAAAAGAGGTGGTGGGACGCTGACGTCAGGACAGGAAGTGATGTCACGAAAGGTGACTTGCACCATCAGACTCATTGCCTCCCCTCGCTCACCCCTTAGATGCAATTGCATCAGAGAAGCCAGCGCGTGAGCAGCAGCTCCAGTCTCGCCCCAGAGAGGCCAAAGAGTGAATGTGTGGCTCCATTTGCTCCAGTTATCGAGCTCACGGTAATATAAGTGGGGGGACGCCGTCCACCCGCGTGGTACCCCGACTCGAGCCCTGGACAACAGTGACAATGCATGGCAGTCTCCGGAGTCCGGATACACCACATGCAACACACAGAAGCTGTTGCTGCCCTAGCGGGCCATGCCGCAAACACCATCCCAGACAAAAGGTAGACACACCCCGGCGCGCATAGTCATTACATTCGCTGCCATTGACAAGGGACCCATCGAGTGAGATATGGGCCTCAGGGTGACGGGCCTCCGAGCCATCCCCCGCAAACGAGTGTCATGCAACTCACACATTTCGCAAAGCCAATAGGACACTTTGCCTGCACACCAGGGCTCGAGTCGGGGCACCACGCGGGTGGACGGTGTCCCCCCACTTATATTACCGTGAGCTCGATAACTGGAGCAAATGGAGCCACACATTCACTCTTTGGCCTCTCTGGGGCGAGATTGGAGCTGCTGCTCACGCGCTGGCTTCTCTGATGCAATCGCATCTAAGGGGTGAGCGAGGGGAGGCAATGAGTCTGATGGTGCAAGCCAGCTTTTGTGACGTCACTTCCTGTCGTGACGTCAGCGTCCCCCCACTTCTTATTTGGGACTTGTGCCCTGCTGCACACTG
Source organism: Calotriton arnoldi (assembly GCA_963921515.1). NCBI lineage: Eukaryota > Metazoa > Chordata > Amphibia > Caudata > Salamandridae > Calotriton > Calotriton arnoldi. The sequence continues at coordinate 1,233,063 of CAWUFW010003084.1, forward strand.
AGAATGTGTTGCCTGCGAGATGTGACCAGGAGCAGGGCGCCATGACCTCCCACCCACCAAGCTCCACTGCCATCCCGTGCCCTGGGTAGCCTGTGCAGGTGGACAATGTAGGGGGTACACCTGGAGGACAGGGGATGTAAGTGCCTTGGCAATGGCCTGGGAGATGCACAGCAGTATTCAGCATGTCCCCAGAGGGAGGGCCAATGTCTACACCTGATGCAGCATTGATCGTGTGCCCGCCTGATGTGCCCACACGAGTTCACATTCAACCCCAGACAGGTAGGCTTTCCAAATACCCAACACAGTGGAAATCTACCCCTCCGGGATCCTCCCCACACAGTCTGTTTCAACACTGCATGGGTGCACCTACCCGTGCCACCCACCCACCTGGGCCAAGCAGCCCTCCCGCTTCACATGCCACATGTGTGTCTTCCACAGTTGTGCTTCTCTCTCAGGGGCGGACCTCCAACTGTCCCGTAGCACACAGGCAGCACCGAGTCGGACTGGCATCCTGTTTGAATGGTAGGCACCCTCACACAACTACCTGTGACACAGTGGTGGCTGTGCTGGCTATTGTGACTGCCATGGCAGTGTTGCTGGCCATGGCAGGGTACACTCACACACAATGCATACGCAGCTTTTCGTATCACTACTCTGCACATCGGACTGGCCACTGTCCCTGGTGTTGTACAATGTTGCCGCCTGTCTATTTAATCTGTGACTGGATGCTGTTGTTCCTGTAGTCGGTTGTGTCTGTGTAGTTGCTGATTGCAGTTGTTACTGTGTGTGTATAGTTAAGTGAGGCACATGCCGTGTATGGTACCTCAACAATTGCAATGTCTGGTCTCACATTCCTATGTGTTTTATACGTGGCTGGGACTTCACTTCTTTCAGACTCTGCTACTTGTGTGTGTGATGAAGACGTATTTCTGTGACACGGATTGTCTGCATGTATTTGGTGGTATTTCTGGGAAAATGTATACGTGTCATGTTTGCGTGCAAGCAAAGCACAGGGTGTGAGTCTAGCCACAGGATGACCGGTAGCATGTGCAGAGTGTGCGGGTATGTGTGAGCTTACTTTCTGGGTGGCCAGCAGTGTAGGTGTATGTTAATCTTGTGATGAACATTGAGCCTGGGCACATGGCTTACTTTCAATGTGTGCATTTGGGAGGTGTAGGTGTGTGTGGTGTGAAGGGTGTGACTTTGGGGTAGTGTTGGTGTGTGTGTGTGCGCTCTGGCAATGTCGACTACACACATGTGTTACCCAGGGGCATGGTGGGTGTTTGTATCCGTGTTCAGGTCTGTGAATGTGAGCACATGTGTGTATTGTCTGTTGCACAGTGTGCAGTGTGTGGGTGTGTCCTTGCAGTTCAGGATGACTCCTACTTGATATGTATTGGCCATTGTGGGTCTGCAGGGTGTGTGAATGTCAAGATTGTGCCTTGTTTAATTGAGCATGTATGTGAATTTCTGCAGTTCGTACTCACTGTGCAGCCCCGCCCACCCACACTGATATCGTGTGTGTGTTTTGTCATGCATTGCTGTGGCATGCTTTTTGCGTGGCTCCTATATTTGCTTGATGAGTGTGATGTCAGACTGTGAAGGTAATTGTACACATATGTAGGACTGTGCTTTGTAGTGACCAGGCCGTCAGTGTTAATGTGATGATCTGTTGGGCCACGTCAGACTCTGACAAGCCAAGGCCCATGACCTCTGGTATTTCACTGGGTCCACTGTGGCAGCAACTCATATGCATTGACATCCAATGACACTTGACTACATGGTCATCTCACGACTCTTGTGTACTTCACACACTCTCATCCTCTCTCATTCGTACTTGTCTACGATCAATAATTCTACAGAGTCACATATTTGCTTCTAGGCATGTATTTGAACTTACTTCCTCTGTGATGCAGTATGTGGACACTACTGGCAGAGAAATGCATGTGGAGGATATACTTAGCATGATTACACATACAAAAGGGGGTACAGGTAGATGTGATTAGTTGTTGATTGTGGAATAAAGGCTTCAGAGTTACAACTGCCCTGCCCTTGCTATGCTAAAGTACATTTGCTCATTACTGAAGAGCTCTAGGCTTTGACACAGACAGTATTAATTTTGCCTACCAGACAGCTTGACATCATAGGCACAGTACATCTCAGTCCCATGGTACAGGATTACTACAATAGTGACTCCGACACACCTGCGTCAGAGGTGACATCAGAGCATGAGCCTACATGCATGCAGCAGCGTCTCACATGTTGTTGCGATGTGGTGGCTACTGAACATGACACAATGACTGGAGCCATGTTGTAGGGGGTTGCATTTGTTGTCCATGCAAAAGTCCTGGCACGGAAGTACAGACGAAGGTGAGCTGACAGTTCTCACGTAATACAGCAGACAGATAAGTGTGCACTGACAGGAGCATGTGTTCAGGTGCGCAGAATACATAGTATAGCATAGTTGTTCGTGCAGTATTGGCCAAGTGGTTACTGTACACAAGTCCCATACCTCTGCCTCCCCATGTTGATGCAGGGACACGGGATATGGTGAGGAACAGAGTGCATGTCCCGAAAATGTCAAGTGTCATGGCAGTGGAGTTGATGGTAAGGTGTTTGTTGCAGATTGGATGGTATAGTTGTTGCACAGCTAACTGCCCACTGCGTGCGGAAGCCAAGCATAGGTACGGTGTTGAACATGAATGTTCAATTGTGGGTATTGATTTGGGGACCCATGAATTGACAAGTTGTCAGGTATGCGAAATCTTCCAGCAGAGCAACCCTCGCATTGGTGGTATACATGGATGAGATCCAATGAAGCGGATGGTGGGTAGCAACGTGTTCATCGTAAGTTGTCCCTTGTAGAAGCCTGATGGGACATGTTGGATGACATTCGATGAAACTGTAATCCAGCATACGTTGTGCGGAGGCACACTGGTCCCATTGCAGTGTGTGTCCGATTGCAGCCTCAAACGCCATGCCCCCATACACTGAACAGATCCTGTCGTGGGCGTCCAGGGGTGCAAACAAGTGTACCAAGTCCGCATTTGGACATGCCGGGTTGGAGAGACATAAATCCACAGGCCAGTGGTACGGGCACCTCCGACAGTAGAAAACGGGGATGACGCAGCTGAACATTTCAATGCGGTAAGTTACTCGGTAACTTACATTCAGCATAGCCAGATTTGCACAGCCCACTATCTGTAGCAAGCTATCACTGTACAGCTGCATCTGTCCGGCGTAGTTGTGAAGCACTGGTGCAACAGCCATTTTGCTACAGGGTGATGTGATGGCGTGCTCCGGCAGCCTGAGCAGTCTGCTGAGTGCAACCTCCGACGATGCTGGGAATTCTGGAATGGATGTACGGCGGCAGGACTTGGGGTATAGCTTGGGAGGAGGACACAGGCCCTCATCCCACATGCTCCAATGAATGGTCAAGGCCAGTGGTGTCTGACTCTTTCCTGATTACTTGCATTTGAGCCACAAGGAGCAGTGGTATAATTGTATTTTGTAGTATTATCTTTCTTTCATGTTAGGCGCTATCTGCCAGTGGAAGGTTTACTCAGCATGGCTATGTTTGGCTTCTTGTTGGTACAATGGCTCCATTCTCCTGCAGAATTTGTTGCAATGTGATTTCAGTGTAGGAATGGAAGGCCATTCAATGCTATCTGCTCTCCCGTGTGTGGGAGGGACACTCCGTTTCCGCTGTACATTGAGACTTCTGTGTGGGTGTAGTAATTGGGAACACCTGTTCTCAGGCAGCAGGGTTTTTCTCTTTTGTACATTGCATGGCTTGTTATTGCGTGCAGGATGGTATAGGTATTTTTGGATGAGACTGGCGTGCCTTTTGCGGACAATGTCCATTTTCTGCGCTGTTATTTAGCAGCCGCCGTGTGCTTCTCCATGTTTTGCACACAGGGGTGTGTCCTATTTTGACGTCACATTACTCCCCTGTTCGGGACGCTTGTGTGACATCCAGTTGACAACTGTGAGTTGTTGGTTGGGGACATGATTGATGCAGGAGGGCCACGTGACATGTGCCTTCAGGGTGGGGCTGGTGTGTGGGGTGTGTAGTTGTGGCCCTGTGGTGTTTGTGTGCAGCCCATGCGTGGCGCTGTCATTGGCCTCTGCGTTGTGCGCATGTGTACCTGCGTCATCGCCGCTGCGCTGCGGTGCCGTGACGGGGACGTCACCTCTTGGTCCCGGGTAGTGGGTGCCCAGGATGTTGCGAGTTGTTTTTATTTTACCGGTGGGACATGTGTGGGTACAGTGGTGGATGTGTCCTGTCCCCACAGGGGTGTCTGGGGGGGCCATGTACAGTTTTTCCGCCCTTGCATTGTGTGCAGTGTTTGCGTGCCCTTGTTGTGTGTCTGCCTACCTGCGTCATCGTTGCGCGTTCACTCCTAGGTGCTGCATCAGGTACAGCATTGGGATGGCCTGGAGAGCAGGATTCATGTCGAAGTAGGCCGGGTTTGTGTTTCTGTACTCAGCAGTCTGGTTTCCGCCTCCTTTTCTCGTGCAGTGTCTCTTTGCCGGTGAGGCTGTTTGGTTGTGGCATCGTAATTTGTACGCCGGGCGGTACGTCATTTTGTCGGACGGTGTGTCTCCGTTGGCTCGCGCCGCTACGTAGACGGGCGCACTTTGATGGCGGGCGGCGTCGCAGGCTTACGGGCGGTATTTGGCTGACTTTTCACATCCTAATTTGGCGGGCGTGTGGTACGTTGCTGGCAGACGGTAACTGGAGGTTTTTGCCTCCGACAGCACGGCGGTAGTGCTTCCGCCCGACATCGTAATGGACCCCATATTTTTTTACAAGAATAAATAGATTACAAAAATAAAAATATAAAATACACTATTTAAAAAATTTATACATATACACTTTCAGCATATAAAATAATTTTCTTACACTTCATATATAGTATAACACACAAACAAATATTTGTAAACAGAAAAAAACACACAAAAAAACACAGACTCTTAGGGGGTCATTATGATAGCGGGCGGATCGCCACCGCCCATATGGCGGTGGCGATCCGCCCGCTATTTTCGTCCACCCGCCTAACATATTACGATGGCGGTGGGGACCCAGGCGGACGGAAAGACCGTCCGCCAGTTTTCCGCCGGTAGGCAATCCGCCCGATTGCCTACTGGGCGGAAAAGGCCTGCAATATGGTGGCGGTGCCTTGCAGGCACCGCCATTCATATTACGATGATGGCGGTCTCATGCCTTTCCATGGCGGAGACTCCGCCATGGAAAGGCATGCGGAGAATGCCTTTGGGGGCCCGTTGCGGGCCCCCAGGTGGTTGGGGGGGTGGGTGGCCGCACTTGTGGGGTACCCATGGTACCCCCCGACATTTGCATGCACAAGGTGGCAGGCACCGCGCGGTGCCTGTCACGTTCTGCATGCAAATGCACGACATGCCCTTTTAACATTGTGGCGGGTGCTGAATACAGCACCGCCCACCACAATGTTAAGTATACAGGATGCGACCGCCATGGTGGCAGTCGCATCCTAATAGGCACAGCGGGACCGCCGCACCTCTTGCGGGCGGTCCCGTTTGCCGTTGCAGTGGCGGGCGGACATTGTCTGCCCGCCATCATAATGATGCCCTTAATTAGTGTTTTCCATATAAGGAAAACAACTTGCAAAACAATTAAAAGAATATAAATGAACCAATGAAAACACAATATTAAAACCTACCAATGAAATTAAACTAACAATTTACAAAACAATATAAAAAGCAACAAATATTACTCTTATTTTACACCTCAAACCAAGAAGACTAAATAAGGCGAAACTCTGCTGGTTTTCTACCAAATTCAAGAACATTATCAACCCAAAACATCTATAAATCTACTAAAAGTAAGTAAAATAAAATATACTAAATAACACTTAAAGTAATGTTCTGAAAAAACTAAACTTACATCCTCAAATAAATAATTTATATCTTTATTCTATTTTATATTTCCCCTACAGATGACTGAAACACAATTACAGAGGATACCCTTAAAGCAATCTACCTACTAAAGTAAGTATTGTTCAAAATGCATTAAGTAAAACTGTAAAACACCCAGGCAAACCCAAAAACCATCCCAAAAAACAACCCACCCCATTTTAAAATGCTGTGTGTCAAATAGTAATATCTACTTTTTTCTCCCCCAGAATAAAAAAGGACTTAAGAATATTTAACACAGAAGAAAAGAAAACATCATTTTCAAGCATCTACATACGAACTTTGTAAGTATATTATTAAAAATGTTTTATTTTTAAAGATTATCATCTATAACAATAATTTTAATATTTCTTATATGCATTTATTGTAGATTTCTCAACATCACAATGACAGAAGGTGCACAATTCATTACATCACCAAAAGGCAAAATGTTATTGTGTTATATGGGATATGTGTACACCCAGGAGAAACAAACTGGGCTTAAAGTGAATTGGAAATGTTCGAAATATTATTCCAATAAATGTTATGGGCGTGCTACTACCAGAGAAGCAACTGTACTATACACCAGAGAACATAATCACCCTCCTAATGTTACAGAGATTGAAGTTAGGGGTGCACTAGAAACTATTAAAGAGGCTAGCACAAGCTCTCAAAGACCAACAAGTGCAATTCTAAAAGAACAGCTGCCTACCATCCCCAAAGAAGCTACTGGACAAATGCCATCCATTGTTTCATTAAAAAGGACCATAGCACGTACAAAACGGGCAACAACAACTCCCACACCAAGTCCTAAAACTTTTGATGAAATAATAATTACCCCAGAACTGTCTATTACTTACAATAAGGAACCATTTATTCTCTACGATAATAAAAGTAATGAAAAGAGAATAATAATGTTTGGTACAGCACTCAATTTAGTAAAACTTCAGCAAGCTGAAGTATGGATGATGGATGGTACTTTCTCAATATGTCCCAAACCATTCTTCCAACTCTATACTATCCATGGAGTACATCACAATTGCAACATTCCCTTTATTTATGCCTTGCTGCCTAACAAACACAATGCAACCTATATAGAAATCCTAAATAAAATTAAACAGGAGACCAATGATTATTTCCCACAAAAAATTATTATAGATTTTGAACAATCTATGATAAATGCTATACTCAAAACATACCCACATACCTCTATTCAAGGGTGTTATTACCATTTTAATCAATGCTTATGGAGGCACCTCCAAAAATCTACCCTCAGTATAGAGTATGCAACTAACACAACTTTTCAATTTGAAATTAAAAAACTAATTGCATTAGCCTATGTGCCTGTAACAGATGTTGCTGAACATTACAATTTACTACTAGAAAGCCCTTTTTATCAACAACATGAGCAACAATTAAGTCCACTCTTGGACTACTTCGAGGACACCTGGGTTGGCAGATTACATAGATCTGGCCATAGGCGACAACCCAAATTTCAAATTCCCTGGTGGAACGTATATACTAGCACACTTAACCAACAAGCTAAAACTAATAACGCTGTTGAAGGATGGCATAATGCCTTCCAACAAACCACAGGAAGAGTCAGACCAACACTTCACAAACTAATAACATCACTACAAAAAGAACAAAGCTATCAGGAACTCCGAATGGAGCAATCTATCACGCAACTAAAACCAAAAACCTCTAAACAAACAAAACAAATGGACCAATACCTTCAAGAGCAAGCTAAACTATATCCTAGTACAAGAGGCCTAGAGTACCTAGAAATGATTGCAAAAAGCCTACTATAAAACATCCATAAAAATTAAATTAATAACACATTTCTTTTACTTCATAGCAATATCTAAAAATTATTAATTATCTCACATTTTTAATTAATGTGTGTAATATATTATTAATAGTAAAATATAATATCTTTACACACATTAATTATATATGTGAGAAAATAAAACAGAACATTAATTACCTCCCACAATTAAATAATTTTCTTTAACTTACCGTGTTTGTTGTTGTTGATTCAAAATGCCACATCTTGTAAAATAATCCAGAGAGGTTTGAATAAAATATCCTTAAAATGTTTCCCCCCCAAAAAATGGAAAAATACAGCTGTAGTAAAAAATTAATCCTCTATCGATAAATCCACAATCTGGAAACCATCAAAAACCCTAAAATAATTTTTAAAAAAGAAACGCTCCAGGAAAGGAGAAAAATTATGTAAGTGTACATAAAATATTAGCTTGTAAAACTAATATACACTTCCATAATAAAAAAAACGCAATCTTCCGTCAGCCGAAACTTCTTTAAATTAAAACCTAGGAAATAAACATAGAAACATTCCCACCCACACAAAACAACACATAATTCACTTTATAACATTACTACTAACATTGTACTATCAAAATAAACACATTAAACACTTTAATTTTTACCTTTCTGACTAGGCCTCTATTACGTAAATCGCGATAAACAGTCTATACCTAACTATCGCGAATAAAACATCATAACATCAGTAACAAATCTCTAAACACTCTAAATATACTCTAACTACATTCAAAATAACTGTAAAATATAGTTAAAATAAAGAAATTAAATCTTACCTTGCTCGACGTGAAGCAGCTTCCAACCGCGAGCTTCTCCCCTTCCAAATGACCCAAAACAACAGTGTGCGGTTACAAAATAAAAGACCCAAACAAATATGGCCGCTCTAAACATAGCAAATTAATGCATTTTAATTAATAAAAATTTGCTTTCACGTATTATAAATGTTATTGTATTTAATTTAATGACTAAAAATAAGATGTTTTTTTTAAAATGTATTGTATTACTTTAAAACTTTGTAAAATTATTATAATAAATATTATAAGTCATATAATAATTATTATGATAATTACATAAAAAGCGAAATATGTTGAAAAAATATATTTAATACTGTACAACATTTTTTATGTTATTATAAAAATATACATTGTACCAAAAAATTACCATGTAAAACATATGTAATAATTATTAATATTGATATTTAATATATTAATATTAGTAATTTAAATGTATTATATGATTGTAAAAAGAAAAAAATGTTTACTTCTCTCAATTACATTAGAAATGTTTAACATTTAGGGGCCGATTACGATAACCTGCGGTAAAAAATCCGCCATCCACCATAGCCTGAAAAGACCGCCCGCGTGCACCATGGGAATACCGACCGAGCAATTATGATGACGCGAAGCAACCACCGCCCGCGGCGGAAAAAACACACAGAATTACGCCCGTCCATGTCAGAGTAGTAGATAATCCGTCCGCCACGGACGCAATACCGCCCGAAAACCCAAATCCGACCGCTCTGACGAACTAGACACTGGCCGTGAAATTATGATCTCCCCGACATGAGCGCGGTAAATCAACATATTTCCCGCCCACCACGGTGAACAACAGAGATGAATAACTGACAAGGCGGAAGGCCTGGCGGCCACGTCCGTGCACGGAAATCATTGGCGGCCCAAAGAAATACACACAATACGGCCAACAAGTCCACACAGCAAACGACGCCAAAATACCCAGACACATAACCCATCCCAAAGACACATCCTCCCTGGCTAAACCAAAAAACCACAAATCCCAGGACACCACGCACAACACACCTGAAAACGACAGCCCATCATGACACACCCACATAGGTGAGTACAAAAGCAGCCCCTTCACAGACCACAATCCCTTGCACCACTACAAAGCGAAGACTACAGCAGAGAACCCAGAGAGCCACAAAGGAAAGCAGCATACCACACGCACGCACACATCACACTCATCACCAACAACACCACCACCATCACCACTTAAACACCGGCACCACTAACACCCTGCACATCACACACCACACACCACCACAGAAGCACCACAAATACCAAACCATGCACCATGGCAACACAACGAATGCCTAAGTTCACTGCCACAGAGTTGACGGTCATGGTCGACGAGGTCATCAAGGTGCACCCACAAATCTATGGGAACCAGGTCCAACAGACACCAGTAGCCACCAGAAACAGAATGTGGAGCAGGATCGTAGACCAGTTGAATGCAGTTGGGAACGTGCCACGCAACCGGGGTGAAATCACAAAGAGGTGGCAGGACCTGAAAAGCGTGGTCAGGAAGAAGGAGGCCAAGAACCGTGAGCTGGCTGACAGGACTGGCGGCGGAAATCCTGCGCCATTCAAGACCTTCAAGGCGTGGGAGGAGAAGGTGCGAGGCCTTCTACATCCGGAGAGTCTCACCAGAATACCAGGGGGAGTGGAGGCTGGTAAGTACAAACAAATGTATACCAGCACACCGCTATGTACAGTCATGCACTACCAGAATGCCATAGCTCCGAGGGCCAAACACCCCCATATCCAGTACACAATCCACAAGACATCCCTCACACATGCAACAGACACTCACACAAACTCAGCCCAAAGGCACCAACAAACAAAACCATGGGGGCATGTGTACAGTCAGCCAGCACCACAACTCCCACCAGGTCCCCTTGTACCCCAGATGCGCCGGAAGGAGCACTCCCCACACCCACACCCATGTGTCAGCCATAGCTGCACTAACCAACAAGTAACAGGTAAGTAGCCTTACCACAAGGTCCGTGTATCGGAGGGGGGACTGCAGAAGTACAACCCCCACCAGGCCCCTAGTCCTACAGCGCAGCAAGATGGAGCACTCCCCACAGCCATTGCAGTGCACACCGTCATCCCACAGGTAGATATGTTACCTGACATGGAGGGGTGTCTGTGGATGGTAAACCATCACCACAACTCACAACATGGCCCCCACTCCCACAGACCAGCAAGATGGAGCACCCCTCCCTCTCATAACCATGTGGTAGCCATTGCATTGCTCCCTCAAAACCAACAAGTAGGTAGACTACTGTACAGGGCGGGGTGTCTGTAGGCATGAGGACTGTACTACGACTAACATTTGGGACATGTCACGTAGCAGAGGAACAGGTAGCACTGCTCCCTGTCATAATCATGTGACCAATGTGCACACGGACATGAATTACAGAGTCATAGCCCACATGAGCCATCTCAAATACAGTAACACGTAAGGAGTCATGTCTGCATGCACAAGTCTCACTGGAGTACTGACCCACATGGCGTGCACTGTGCCAGTCATCACACACATCAGCAACACCATCCAAGTCTTGTCCATGTAGTCGTGTCTGTTTGTTCCGTTGACATTGTACAACATCACCCATGTAAGTCTATCTTGTCTCAATGTAACAGAGTGGAACCCCAGTAATGTCACATCCACCACTGGACCCATGAACCACACAGCTACACAATGCACATTCAAAATCTCATCCATCTCATCTATCAGCCCCAGTGTCATGAAAGGTATATCATTTAAACAGTTGTCCCATATACAGTAGTTCAGCAAAGATTCCTGCCGATGACCAATAATGTGTCTGCTGTGTCTGAAGCGCACGTCACACTGTGAGTTACAACATACCAAATATAGTCAACACCCCAAGAGCACTGCATTGCTGCACATGGCTGAGGGTAGCACGCACACCAAGGAATTGTCCCATCTGCAATACGTTGTGTGGCACACAACCATTACTCACTCACTACAATGCTTGCAGTGTAATGTCCCTAAATGACAACAGTGAGCAGATATGCTGTGTAAGTCAGACATACACACACCTTTGTCTCTGTAGTATCGTGTGGCCAAAACACATGTCCCCTTCTGCACCCATATGTCACAGTATGTACCACAGTACCATATTTCATCTCTAAAGCGTTCATGGGGCTGTACCCCTTTTGCCATCTGCGTTTCTAAGCGTTGCATTTGAGCCCCAAAAACATATATCATCTCAAAAGCGTTCATGGGGCTGTACCCCTTTTGCCATCTGCGTTTCTAAGCGTTGCATTTGAGCCCCAAAAACATATATCATCTCAAAAGCGTTCATGGGGCTGTACCCCTTTTGCCATCTGCGTTTCAGAGCCTGGGAGCCAAGCCCTGCCGCAAATCGCCAGAGTCCTTGGGGCCTATGAAGCGGCCCAGGGACAATGGGCCAGGTCAGCTTCCGACATGCGGGAAGTCCTTGGGGTGTTGAGGTCCATGGACGCCCACATGGGCCAATTCGTGACCCGTATGGGCCAACTTGTGGACCTCATGGGCCAGCTAGTGGTGGCGGTGAGGGCCCAATCAAGGCCAACCACACCACCTCCACCACCACTTGCTGGGGCGCAGGGACGTGCAACATCCAGTTCCCCTGCGTCCACAGCGAGTGGGCAATCCTCAGCCACCACCAGCAGCCCACAAACACAACCCCCCCTCTCAAACGTGGAAGGGGCCATCCGAAGAGGAAACAGGTGTCCAGAGATGACTTCGCACGCTCCAAACGCCAGTGAGTCAGCCAGCCACGGTGGCCATCTACTGCATTCACTTGGACTACCATCCTACCCCACACTGCCAGGTGAATGGCATGTGTCTGTCGGACTGCGGACCCAGAACAACATGGGTACACCTTGAGCATCACGCGGACATGACCGTCAACTCATTGTACAGCATGCACCACTTTCTTGATCACCTTGCCCACAATAACATGTCACCTTTTAAAATAAATACACCTGGATCACATTCTGTGTTATCTGCTCTGTTTATAATCAAGGATGCGCAACCGTCACCATGATCAGAAATGCATCTGTAGTGTGGTATGTCGATAGGCCAGGAGAGGCTGTAGGGACCTAGGGGTGAAAAACAGAACAAGAGTCCATTGAATGTGTGTGTCACACACTAATCACACAGTACTTGTCATCAGGTTCAAGCAATGTACACACATCTCACAGAGCAACAGGGCACAATGCTACAGCCACTGTCAGTGGCATACTACCCTGGACATGGACCATTGCCCCACAGCACTCAGTGAACAATAGGCCGCCGTGACAATGCACACATACACCTACACAACTACAGCGACATCAGCCATCGTACATGGTCACTCACCGTCAAGTGAAGTAGCGGGCGATGAGCTGCTGATGCTCATTCACTGCTTTCTCCTCTCCACTGTCCCCGTCACTGGACACGGCTTGGCCTGCAGGCGGGGGCCTTGGCTGATCACCGTCATCCACTATCAGGGGGATCTGCCTGCGAATCGCAAGATTGTGCAGCATGCAGCATGCCACAACTATCTGGCACACCTTCTGTGGGGAGTATGCCAGTGCAAAAGTCCGCTCTATTACACTTCTGGTCCTCCCATGTGCCTCATTGTATCTGACATCAGCTGGTGTCCGAGGATTGCGTAGTGGGCTCAGCAGCCAAGGCCCGTTAGGATATGCAGAGTCACCTGGGTGTGAGAAACACGGAGAAACGTTGCATTTCCAACAGGATACAAGACAGCATGTCACACCCAGCACGCTACACGAGTATGCATACTCACCAACAATCCATGCAAGGTCCGGTTGAAGATTGGTCATCATACGTGGGAGGATGCTGTGGCGCATGATGTGCGAGTCATGGGTGGATCCGGGAAACTTCGCACACATGTGTGTGATGATCATGTCCGCCAGGCACACCACTTGCACATTCAGGGAGTGGAAATGTTTCCGGTTCCTGTAGATGTGCTCCATGGCCTGTGGTGCAACAAGGCCAACATGGGTGCAATCAATTGCACCAACAACGTGGGGGATGCATCCAAGGGCATAGAAAGCACCCTTCACTGCCGCCAAATCACGAGCCCTGGGGAATCTGATGTACCGGTTCCTGTAGAGCATCATAGCTGACAGGACATCCCGTAGCACCATGCTGAACATGGGCTGGGACATCCCACCTCCACTGCCCACCGTGTGTTGAAAGGATCCGGTAGCGAAAAAATGCAGTGCAGCCATCACCTTAGCCGTGGGGGTGAATGCTGTAGGATACACCCTGCGAGGACGGAGGTGGGGTTCCAACATTGCACATAGGTGACGCAGGGTGGGTCGGTCCAGACGGAATTTCCTTATAACCTCAACATCCTCCATGTCTGCCAGCAATTGGTAGGGGCGATGTATGTTTGGTCTCCTCCTAGGACAGATGGAAGTGGACACATGTCAATGCAACATACCACATGGCATTTTCACATACACAAAACAAAGATCACTGACAAAGCAATAGAATCACAGAACAGCTGACAAGTAGGGACAGCACATCTACATTACTCTTACACATGTCCCCTTACCAATAGCAATGACCACTGACACAAACCATTGCTATGTGCATGCACATGGGGATTTAGGCCATAATAGCTTGAAAGGCATGATGATGATTTCAGACTGCATATGTGGGAAGCGGCAACACCAGGGCAATATACCTAGATGCTGTGCCTGACACCGCTTCCGAGGCTGGGTGAGTATGGCACACACCAACAACACAATGTACACAGGCTGAGCGGTACACCAATCGCAGCAGCTTGGACACACTGAAACAGCCCCAGGGGGCTATATGAGTGTGGGAGGGTGACAGGCATTACCACAGCTTCCAGGGACTGCTGACTGGCATCCCTCAACAACACCTGCTGCTGCTGCCACCTGTCCACCTTCATGTAGACGACTCTGATGATATGTCCAGGTCCACTCACCAGCGAGGAGCAGGAGTTCCTGGATTCCGAGGTCCACGCACACTGCCCAAGGCTATTTCTTGCAAAAGTTGTGTGTGTAAGACAACTACTGTGTGTGTGGGAGTGCATGTGGGGGACACACATGTCGTTGATCCGCAGCACTATGAGTCAGAGCCTGTGGGGTTCCAACATGCACTGCTTACCATGCTTACTACAGGTGGAAGGGGTATGTAGGCTCTCTGGCGCTTTCCCATGCATGTCCCTCCCGAGTGGTGGTACATGGCATTTTCATGTCAGACATCCAGTGACACAGCCACTTGGCAATGCATGATTCAGGGCAGTTATTGCTTGTGTGAATGGCTGGCTGGGTCCCTGCTGGCCTTCTCAGTCTCGGCAGACCTGGGCTGCACATTGACCGCCCAATCCTAGAAGGAAATTACACTGACTGTACAGTGGGTTACATGTGTCTTTAGTTCACAACTCTCAGGAAATGCGCAAACTCAGCCCTGTCGATTGAACACTCCAGGCCTTGTGATAGTGATGTGTGTGAGAGATAGTGGCACTGAATGTGACCTCCATTGCGGGGTGAGCCATTCACAGGGCGAGAACGTTGAGGGCTGCGCAGTGTTGGACACAGTGTGTCCACCCACAAAGATGTGTTGCCTTGTGATCTATGTGTTGGTCTACCTGACAATGGACAGTAGATGTGGGCAGACTACACATTGCTCAAAGTGCTGGCATCCTGCATGTGAATGGGATGGACAGGTACTGTGTACACACTCCCACCAGCATGCATTCACGTGTGGTGTACACATGCTGTTATGTCATGTCCGATAACTTCTTGGCTCTGTTACACATCTCTGAGTATTTTGGATGGGTCAGCATCATGCCACTGTGATTGGTGGATGTGGGTGATGATGAGAAGTGTATGAGTGATATTTCAACCCTCTTGTGTACCATCCCTGCAGTTGGAAGTCCTCCAGCCCCAGGCCTTGTGATGAGCCATTGCATCCAAGTTGATGCCTCTGTGTATGTGTAACCGACAGTGCAGCCAATTCCACAAAGGGTGTGACGTCATCTGCCGGATGAGCGACTACGTGGCGGAGACGAATCGGGGGATGCCCCCTCGTATTGTCAGGTTAGTACGGTGCTGCATTTCACCACTAATGGTCTGCATCTTGACAGTCACACAGCCTGTGCCGGATGCACGTTTGTAGGGGCATCAGCAGCAAGCAGGTGTACAGTATTGTGGGATGGTGTCTTTTGCTGTGAGAGGCAGCATGTGTCCACAGCCTACCCATAATCTGGGTAATGTGATGTTTGTTGTGTGATGCAGTGGGTTGTAAGTGTACTCTGTGCTGGGTGCATCTGACATGCATATGCGATTCCTGAGGGTCAAGATGTAATTTGAGCACTCTGCATTGTCAATGCATTCAGAGTCGTAGGCCTCAGGAACAGCCTGTAGTATGCTGGAGTGGCAATTCCCATGTATGTTTGAGGCACTGTGCCTACTCTGATTTCGTTCGGACATATGTGTGCAATGCCTCACCTCATATTGCTGATACTTACACATCCGGCACACTGTGCAACAGTAGTTGTGCTTGTGCGAAAGACAGGTGTATGGCATGGGCTCATGACCATTGTGGACTGTCATGTTGCAGTCTGTGTGAGTGGTGTCCCATTCTGCTCCATGCAGGTATGTCCTTGGCCTAATTACGTAGTGGTCATCCTTGCCACCATCAGGACAGTGGGTGTGCACACAGCGATTTGTGGCTATGGCCGCAGGGTGACACAGGCCGGGTGTTGTGCTATGTGCACAACACATGTGCCACTTATTAGCGGCTTCATTTCCTGTACGCCAGCCATTACGTGTTGATTGTGGTAGCTGTATACAATTGCACAGGTATCGTGCAACATGTGGATTTGGGAATGTTCTGTGCTGCCTCCCTTGCACATGTCTGTTTAATTGATGCCAAATGAGTGAGGCCACCTCGCTCTCCCTCATGTAGCATCTCCCGTGGGTGCTGAGGGACAGGGGACGGTCAACAGTGGTGAGGCATCGGATGAAGCAGCTGCACAGGAGCTGGGTGAGACAGATGTGACCGGCGCCTCGGAGGGGCCAGACGTGTGCTGGATGAATCACAGGCCGAGACGGCAATTGCTGCGTCATCTGAGGACAGAGGTGATGCATCCATGTTTGCTAGCACAGGGGACGTGGACTCTGGCGCCTCTGCAGCCACGCAGAGGCCAATGCCCACCCTCCCATCTACTTCCACTGGTGCAACACGTGTCGGCACACGGATGAAGGATAGAGTGTCCTTCACACCAGGCACAGCTGCCCCTGCACATGTGACCCCTGCTGCCCTCAGTGCTGGGTCTGTTGAGCTTGTGTGGCATCTCTGCGTGGGGCAGACAGCTCTCCTCAATAACTTCATTGCCCATGACATCACCTTGCCGCAGGTGACATAGTTCATGGAGGGCCTACATGTACGAGTGGGTGGGCTACACCAGACTGTCCAATGGTTGTCCCCCCCAGTCAAGGTGGGCCTTCAACTGGGCCACTCTCAGGCTGACATTCCTGACCCTTTCTCCACCCCCCTGGATAGTGGCACATCTGACAACAGCAGGGCACGAGTCCTAACAAAAGAGGTGGTGGGACGCTGACGTCAGGACAGGAAGTGACGTCACGAAAGGTGGCTTGCACCATCAGACTCATTGCCTCCCCTCGCTCCCCCCTTAGATGCGATTGCATCAGAGAAGCCAGCGCGTGAGCAGCAGCTCCAGTCTCGCCCCAGAGAGGCCAAAGAGTGAATGTGTGGCTCCATTTGCTCCAGTTATCGAGCTCACGGTAATATAAGTGGGGGGACGCCGTCCACCCGCGTGGTGCCCCGACTCGAGCCCTGGTGTGCAGGCAAAGTGTCCTATTGGCTTTGCGAAATCGCATCTAAGGGGTGAGCGAGGGGAGGCAATGAGTCTGATGGTGCAAGCCACCTTTAGTGATGTCACTTCCTGTCGTGATGTCAGCGTCCCCCCACTTCTTATTTGGGACTTGTGCCCTGCTGCACATTGAGAATGTGTTGCCTGCGAGATGTGACCAGGAGCAGGGCGCCATGACCTCCCACCCACCAAGCTCCACTGCCATCCCGTGCCCTGGATAGCCTGTGCAGGTGGACAATGTAGGGGGTACACCTGGAGGACAGGGGATGTAAGTGCCTTGGCAAGGGCCTGGCAGACGCACAGCAGTAACCAGCATGTCCCCAGAGGGAGGGCCAACGTCTACACCTGATGCAGCATTGATCGTGTGCCCGCCTGTTGTGCCCACACGAGTTCACATTCATCCCCAGACAGGTAGGCTTTCCAAATACCCAACACAGTGGAAATCTACCCCTCCGGGATCCTTCCCACACAGTCTGTTTCAACACTGCATGGGTGCACCTACCCGTGCCACCCACCCACCTGGGCCAAGCAGCCCTCCCGCTTCACATGCCACATGTGTGTCTTTCACAGTTGTGCTTCTCTCTCAAGGGCGGACCTCCAACTGTCCCGTAGCACACAGACAGCACCGAGTCGGACTGGCATCCTGTTTGAATGGTAGGCACCCTCACACAACTACCTGTGACACAGTGGTGGCTGTGCTGGCTATTGTGACTGCCATGGCAGTGTTGCTGGCAGTGTTGCTGGCCATGGCAGGGTACACTCACACACAATGCATACGTAGCTTTTCGTATCACTACTCTGCACATCGGACTGGCCACTGTCCCTGGTGTTGTACAATGTTGCCGCCTGTCTATTTAATCTGTGACTGGATGCTGTTGTTCCTGTAGTCGGTTGTGTAGGTGTAGTTGCTGATTGCAGTTGTTACTGTGTGTGCATAGTTAAGTGAGGCACATGCCGTGTATGGTACCACAACAATTGCAATGTCTGGTCTCACATTCCTATGTGTTTTATACGTGGCTGGGACTTCACTTCTTTCAGACTCTGCTACTTGTGTGTGTGATGAAGACGTATTTCTGTGACACGGATTGTCTGCATGTATTTGGTGGTATTTCTGGGAAAATGTATACATGTCATGTTTGCGTGCAAGCAAAGCACAGGGTGTGAGTCTAGCCACAGGATGACAGGTAGCATGTGCAGAGTGTGTGGGTATATGTGAGCTTACTTTCTGGGTGGCCAGCAGTGTAGGTGTATGTGAATCTTGTGATGAACATTGAGCCTGGGCACATGGCTTACTTACTTTCAATGTGTGCATTTGGGAGGTGTAGGTGTGTGTGGTGTGAAGGGTGTGACTTTGGGGTAGTGTTGGTGTGTGTGTGTGCGCTCTGGCAATGTCGACTACACACATGTGTTACCCAGGGGCATGGTGGGTGTTTGTATCCGTGTTCAGGTCTGTGAATGTGAGCACATGTGTGTATTGTCTGTTGCACAGTGTGCAGTGTGTGGGTGTGTCCTTGCAGTTCAGGATGACTCCTACTTGAGATGTATTGGCCATTGTGGGTCTGCAGGGTGTGTGAATGTCAAGATTGTGCCTTGTTTAATTGAGCATGTATGTGAATTTCTGCAGTTCGTACTCACTGTGCAGCCCTGCACACCCACACTGATATCGTGTGTGTGTTTTGTCATGCATTGCTGTGGCATGCTTCTTGCGTGGCTCCTATATTTGCTTGATGAGTGTGATGTCAGACTGTGAAGGTAATTGTATACATATGTAGGACTGTGCTTTGTAGTGACCAGGCCGTCAGTGTTAATGTGATGATCTGTTGGGCCACGTCAGACTCTGACAAGCCAAGGCCCACGACCTCTGATATTTCACTGGGTCCACTGTGGCAGCAACTCATATGCATTGACATCCAATGACACTTGACTACATGGTCATCTCATGACTCGTGTACTTCACACACTCTCATCCTCTCTCATTCGTACTTGTCTACGATCAATAATTCTACAGAGTCACGTATTTGCTTCAAGGCATGTATTTGAACTTACTTCCTCTGTGATGCAGTATGTGGACACTACTGGCAGCGAAATGCATGTGGAGGATATACTTAGCATGATTACACATACAAAAGGGGGTACAGGTAGATGTGATTAGTTGTTGATTGTGGAATAAAGGCTTCAGAGTTACAACTGCCCTGCCCTTGCTATGCTAAAGTACATTTGCTCATTACTGAAGAGCTCTAGGCTTTGACACAGACAGTATTAATTTTGCCTACCAGACAGCTTGACATCATAGGCACAGTACATCTCAGTCCCATGGTACAGGATTACTACAATAGTGACTCCGACACACCTGCGTCAGAGGTGACATCAGAGCATGACGCTACATGCATGCAGCAGCGTCTCACATGTTGTTGCGATGTGGTGGCTACTGAACATGACACAATGACTGGGGCCATGTTGTAGGGGGTTGCATTTGTTGTCCATGCAAAAGTCCTGGCACGGAAGTACAGACGAAGGTGAGCCGACAGTTCTCACGTAATACAGCAGACAGATAAGTGTGCACTGACAGGAGCATGTGTTCAGGTGCGCAGAATACATATTATAGCATAGTTGTTCGTGCAGTATTGGCCATGTGGTTACTGTACACAAGTCCCATACCTCTGCCTCCCCCTGTTCATGCAGGGACACGGGATATGGTGAGGAACAGAGTGTATGTCCCGAAAATGTCAAGTGTCATGGCAGTGGAGTTGATGGTAAGGTGCTTGTTGCAGATTGCATGGTATAGTTGTTGCACAGCTAACTGCCCACTGCGTGCGGAAGCCAAGCATAGGTACGGTGTTGAACATGAATGTTCAATTGTGGGTATTGATTTGGGGACCCATGAATTGACAAGTTGTCAGGTATGCGATACCTTCCAGCAGAGCATCCCTCGCATTGGTGGTATACATGGATGACATCCAATGAAGCGGATGGTGGGTAGCAACGTGTTCATCGTAAGTTGTCCCTTGTAGAAGCCTGATGGGACATGTTGGATGACATTCGATGAAACTGTAATCCAGCATACGTTGTGCGGAGGCACACTGGTCCCATTGCAGTGTGTATCCGATTGCAGCCACAAACGCCATGCCCCCATACACTGAACAGATCCTGTCGTGGGCGTCCAGGGGTGCAAACAAGTGTACGAAGTCCGCATTTGGACATGCCGGGTTGGAGAGACATAAATCCACAGGCCAGTGGTACGGGCACCTCCGACAGTAGAAAACGGGGATGACGCAGCTGAACATTTCAATGCGGTAAGTTACTCGGTAACTTACATTCAGCATAGCCAGATTTGCACAGCCCACTATCTGTAGCAAGCTATCACTGTACAGCTGCATCTGTCCGGCGTAGTTGTGAAGCACTGGTGCAGCAGCCATTTTGCTACAGGGTGATGTGATGGCGTGCTCCGGCTGCCTGAGCAGTCTGCTGAGTGCAACCTCCGACGATGCTGGGAATTCTGGAATGGATGTACGGCAGCAGAACTTGGAGTATAGCTTGGGAGGAGGACACAGGCCCTCATCCCACATGCTCCAATGAATGGTCAAGGCCAGAGGTGTCTGACTCTTTCCTGATTACTTGCATTTGAGCCACAAGGAGCAGTGGTATAATTGTATTTTGTAGTGTTATCTTTCTTTCATGTTAGGCGCTATCTGCCAGTGGAAGGTTTACTCAGCATGGCTATGTTTGGCTTCTTGTTGGTACAATGGCTCCATTCTCCTGCAGAATTTGTTGCAATGTGATTTCAGTGTAGGAATGGAAGGCCATTCAATGCTATCTGCTCTCCCGTGTGTGGGCGGGACACTCTGTTTCCGCTGTACATTGAGACTTCTGTGTGGGTGTAGTAATTGGGAACACCTGTTCTCAGGCAGCAGGGTTTTTCTCTTTTGTACATTGCATGGCTTGTTATTGCGTGCAGGATGGTATAGGTATTTTTGGATGAGACTGGCGTGCCTTTTGCGGGCAATGTCCATTTTCTGCGCTGTTATGTAGCAGCCTCCGTGTGCTTCTCCATGTTTTGCACACAGGGGTGTGTCCTATTTTGACGTCACATTACTCCCCTGTTCGGGACACTTGTGTGACATCCAGTTGACAACTGTGAGTTGTCGGTTGGGGACATGATTGATGCAGGAGGGCCACGTGACATGTGCCTTCAGGGTGGGGCTGGTGTGTGGGGTGTGTAGTTGTGGCCCTGTGGTGTTTGTGTGCTGCCCATGCGTGGCGCTGTCGTTGGCCTCTGCGTTGTGCGCATGTGTACCTGCGTCATCGCCGCTGCGCTGCGGTGCCGTGACGGGGACGTTACCTCCTGGTCCCGGGTAGTGGGTGCCCAGGATGTTGCGAGTTGTTTTTATTTTACCGGTGGGACATGTGTGGGTACAGTGGTGGATGTGTCCTGTCCCCACAGGGGTGTCTGGGGGGGCCATGTACAGTTTTTCCGCCCTTGCATTGTGTGCAGTGTTTGCGTGCCCTTGTTGTGTGTCTGCCTACCTGCGTCGTCGTTGCGCGTTCACTCCTAGGTGCTGCATCAGGTACAGCATTGGGATGGCCTGGAGAGCAGGATTCATGTCGAAGTAGGCCGGGTTTGTGTTTCTGTACTCAGCAGTCTGGTTTCCGCCTCCTTTTCTCGTGCGGTGTCTCTTTGCAGGTGAGGCTGTTTGGTTGTGGCATCGTAATTTGTACGCCGGGCGGTACGTCATTTCGTCGGACGGTGTGTCTCCTTTGGCTCGCGCCGCTACGTAGACGGGCGCACTTTGATGGCGGGCGGCGTCGCAGGCTTACGGGCGGTATTTGGCTGACTTTTCACATCCTAATTTGGCGGGCGTGTGGTACGTTGCTGGCGGACGGTAACTGGCGGTTTTTGCCTCCGGCAGCACGGCGGTAGTGCTTCCACCCGACATCGTAATGGACCCCCTATTTTCTTAAAATATTAGCAATATATGTGATAATATGAAAAAATATTAATAAAGCAAAACAATTATTCACAATATTTTCAAAAAGAATGTTATATTTAGAAATGTATAAAAAAAATGATGTCGTATCAAAAATTAATTTACAAATATATTAAAAAATGAATTCATGTACTGAAATATGTATAATTTATTTTTGTTCTATAATTATTTAAAAAATACTTTTATATTATTTCTGCAATAAAGTACAATTATTATTTTGTCATTTATTGTTTTTATATCTAATAAAACATGTTACTTTCATTTACATACTATACTTTCTTCATAATAAATATTTTACAAAATTATTATGTCTATTTTATTGTCTACCATTTCATATTTTATAAATTAATTTTTTTTTATATATCTTTATATAAATTAGAATATATTAAACAATGTATCATAGTATATATTTTATTCTTTAATAATTTCATATACAAGTTTTTTTAATTTATATGTTTATACTAATTAAAAATGTATAAATATGTTTATAAGATTTTATAATTGTAATAAATCCAAAATTTCTTTAACAACTCCACTTTACATAAATACAATTTACATACTAAACACTAAACTTAATTAAATTACTATTTTCACTGCAGTGTGGATTAATTTCATATAGGTGCTGGACACTAAACTTAATTAATTTACTATTCCCACTCCAGTCACCATTAAATTAAAATCTGTGCTGGACACTAAACTTAATTAATTTACTATTACCATTCCAATCAGAATTAAGGGGGACATTACGATGGTGGGCGGACAAAGTCCGCCCGCCACCGTAACGGTGAATGGGACCGTCCGCCATAGGAGCGGCGGTCCCGCCGTGGGTATTAGGATGCCACTGCCATGGTGGCGGCGGCATCCCCTATTCCCAGCATTGTGGCGGGCGGTGCTCACAGCACCGCCCGCCACAATGCTGGGAATGCACGTTGGGCATTCACATGCACAAGGTGACAGGCACCGCGCGGTGCCTACCACTTTGTCCATGCCAATGCAGGGGGGTACCATAGGTACCCCCCATGTGCACCCCCCACCCCCCCAACATCTTGGGGGCCCACAACGGGCCCATGAAAGTGTAATCCCCCTGGCTTTCCATGGCGGAGTCTCCGCCATGGAAAGCCCTGCACCGCCGCCCATCATAATATGGATGGCGGTGTCTTGCAGACACCGCCACCATATTATGTATGTTTTCCGCCTGGTCGACGAGTCGACCGGCAGAAAAGCGGTGGACGGTCTTTCCGTCCGCCGCGGACCCCCCAGCCATCATAATATGGCGGGGGAAATGTTAGGCGGGCGGTGTGAGATAGCGGGCAGATCGCCACCGCCATACGGGCGATGGCGATCCGCCCGCTATCATAATGACCCTCTAAATTGGGGTAGGTGCTGGACACTAAACTTAATTAATTTACTATTCCCACTCCAGTCAGGATTAAATTGGGGTACTTACTGGACACTAAATTTAATTAATTTACTATTCCCACTTCAATACAAATTAAATTGGAGTAGGTGCTGGACACTAAACTTAATTAATTTACTATTCCCACTCCAGTCAGAATTACATTGGGGTAGGTGCTGGACACTAAACTTAATTAATTTACTATTCCCACTCCAGTCAGTATTAAATTGGGGTAGGTGCTGGACACTAAACTTAATTAATCTACTATTCCCACTCCAGTCAGGATTAAATTGGGGTAGGTGCTGGACACTAAACTTAATTAATTTACTATTCCCACTGCAATACAAATTAAATTGGAGTAGGTGCTGGACACTAAACTTAATTAATTTACTATTCCCACTCCAATCAGGATTAAATTGGGGTAGGTGCTGGACACTAAACTTAATTAATTTACTATTCCCACTCCAATACAAATTAAATTGGGGTAGGTGCTGGACACTAAACCTAATTAATTTACTATTCCCACTCCAGTCAGAATTAAATTGGGGTAGGTGCTGGACCGTAAACTTAATTAATTTAATATTCCCACTCCAGTCAGTATTAAATTGGGGTAGGTGCTGGACACTAAACTTAATTAATTTACTATTCCCACTCCAGTCAAAATTAAATTGGGGTAGGTGCTGGACACTAAACTTAATTAATTTACTATTCCCACTCCAGTCAGAGTTAAATTGAGGTAGGTGCTGGACACTAAACTTAATTTATTTACTTTTTCAAATCCAATTACTATCAAATTAAGTAGTTCTTGTTAACTTACATTTAATTAACTTACTATTCACATTACATTTAAATTAAAAATTATATAAATAATAAACTATACACTAGATTACTTAAATAATAACACTACAAACAGTATAACACTACAAAACTTGTATGAAAAAAACATATCTTATCATAATTTAATAATTTTTGAATTACTTCAGTTATATAACAACTCTAAAACCAACATCCCAATATTAAAAATATAACTTAAAATAGTAAATATTTTATCAAAATGAAATATTTTACTTTTATATTTTCTTTATATATTTTATTTATAACACAACACACCCTTCTCCCCTTTAAACACAGTCTCACTCATTAAAATTTAAAATTTAAATTAAATTTTATATTTATATTTTAAATTCCTTATTTATGACTTTCAAATAAATATTGAATCATTCTTTAAGAGCACTCCCCACCCTTATCCCCTATGAACCCAACATCCCGCTCCTAAAAGAAACAATTTTAAATTCGAAATTTAAATGTAAAAAATAAATTTCTAAATTTAAAATTATTAATACATATTAAATCATATTTTTAAAACACTCCCCACCCTTATCCCCTATAAACCCAACATCCCATCCTAAAAAATTAATTCGAAATTAACATTTAAAAAATAAATTTCTAAATTTAAAATTATTAATATATATTTACCCATATTTTTAAAACACTCCCCACCCTTATCCCCTATAAACCTAATATCCCGCTCCTAAAAAATTATTTCTAATTTCGAAACTTAAATTTAAAAAATAAATTTCTAAATTTTAAATTATTAATATATATTTACCCATATTTTTAAAACACTCCCCACCCTTATCCCCTATAAACCCAACATTCCGCTCCTAAAAAATATTCTACATATTATTTTTTTAAAACATTATTTAAATATTATACTTTCACAAACACATAAAAAAACAAGCATTGGCTTAGCCAATAGGTCTCGCCTTTGGGGCCTTATAAGTGTTTAGCCAGAGCTATTGACTTTGCCAATGTCTTCAAGCTGTGCTGTAGAGAAGTGTGGCTGCTGTGCGGCATGCTGAAAAGTTATAATAAAAAAGTGTCAGAAGCATTTTTGTTACTTTATATATGACCAAGAAGGCATTATGTAAAACTGAACGACCATATTAAAAAAAGTATTAACAATAAAAAATGTCCTCAGTTTTCTTTTGTTCTTGCAATGCTGGCAACTTGTTAAAGCTTTTTTTTTGAGGGGGCATAAACAATCGGAGGGTGAAGGTTGGGAACTAGTACCTGTATTATAACACTAGCAGCGGCCAGACGCTAGGGAACGCGGTTGGTTGGACGTCGCACTTTACAAAACAACACATAAATAATAAATCATCTAAAAACGTATGAATCCCCCCTACCATCTCTCCAATATCTCGTATTTTCCTAAATGTAAAGCTCCCTGTTCCCATCTCATCTGTAATGTTGAGCTACACAGGAGCTGTAAAAAAATAAAATAGGTGAGGGGATGTGACCTTGTGCGGTCCAGTCATCGCAATCCTGTGATTCTGCGCAAATACCTTAATCTCCCAATACCTAACAACAACAACAAAATTAAATAAAAATGAATCGGGCCTTGTATAACGTAATGTGCTGCTTGTGTAAAGCGTCCCAGTGCCCTGAGGTCGAGTTCGTATTTGAAACTGCAAAAAATAAAATAAATTATAAAATAAAGACGGGGTGTATGGTGTTAGAGCAGCCAGAGGAGATGGGTCTGGGGTCTTTATCTCCACAAATGTGCCGCATGTTCCCTTCCCCCTCAATTTCGGTTGATAGTTCATGGCCTTCCAGGCCCCCCACGGAGTTCACACACATTGGTTCCTATGTAAATTCTTCAGAGAGAGGGAGCAGGACCCCTGGAAGGGAAGTAATTGTGGCCCCTTTTGTCTCTCCACAGCTGCTGCAGATAGAAAGGGTGTGGGGGCTGAACGTGTTGGGGGACGAGCATTGTGCGCTTTAATCACCCCACTGCTATTCCTGTCCCCCTCCTAGTCGGCAGTGGGTGCTGCTGGGGGCAGCAGCAAATGGGGTGGTGAGGGATATAATCCCCCTTCCTTGCTATCCCTGGTTCCAGCCTCAAAACAAACTTCCGTCGGTGTAACTGCGTTCTGCCGGCAGGCTGGTAAATGTATGTAAGTGTTTAGAAACGCAGTAAATAACCGTTCGATTGGAAACGTTGTACAACCAATCAAAGAGACAAGAAACAGAGTAGGCAAACGTACATAAACTTGCGTCGTCGAGTAATGTGTAAGTGAGGATTGTCATTGCATGAAAGGAAACAGAATGGACTAAAAAAATACTCTGCCCCCCGACTAGGAGTGCTACGGTAAATGCCGATGTTTGTGGTAACTCTTGTCACCGAACATCGGAATGCCCGGTTACTCGTCGGTAATCTTCATTACTCAGAGTCGTGGTTGTCCCGTTTCATTCCTGGCTCATGGATAACGAATAGGACGGGGAAACAGACGAGGAAGTAATTGCGTTTGTAGCACACGCTCTCACTGCGCTAATCTCCAACGGGTCACAGCAGTTGAAATTTACAAGGGACAGGGGATGCCGGGAAAATACTGGGACAGGCGGATTCTGCCGAGGCATGTACCAAATTCTGCCCCCTACGGTATTGGATTTTATCAATCACAATAAATATTGCGCTTCCATATCACACCCTCCTGTGGGGCACTTGTAATCTGTAGCTGGGGCCGAAGAATAATACACAGTAAAGCATGCAACAGGTGATGTATTAACACAATTGCACCGTGTGGTTGGGTGGTGCTATGTGCTGCACACACCGTGTTTCTCTTGGAACACCAATATGCATCTCAAACCGGATAAAATACGCTCTAAATCCTACTTTGAGCCCAGCCGCCATTCTCTGCCCTTACTTCTAGGACTACTTGCATTTATTTATTTGAGATTTTTGGTAGTCCAGACCACATCGAAGCGAATTTTACATTTGGAGTGAAGCTAGACTATACATAGAGATAAATAAACACATCGGAGATTAATTACATTAGACTCCATCGTACACATAACACTTTTCACTGTGAACGTGTTAGTGCAATAAGGCAACCAACCCACGACTACATATACTTTGCTAGGAGTTTACAACGGCCACGAAGGGGTGGCGGAAGAACGTCATAGTACCTGATATATATATATATATAATACTTTTTTAAATTTTAATCCCGACTTGATTTGACTTCTTTGCCTTGAATTCAAAGTTCTTCGCTACAACTTCCTTTAACTTCAATAAGTCTTGATTACTTAAAAAAAACAAGCGCGCGCCTCGCGCTGAAGGTAAAAAAAAAAGAAGCAAAAGCGCGCCTCGCGCGACAACAGGGGGGGGAGAGGGGTCTGCCGATTGCCTTGCGGGAGCCAGCGGCTATAATTGATACCATATGGCGCTGCCGCTCGCTCCCGCAAGGCAATCGCCACAAGTGCACGCGTTGCCATTGAAGGCAATGGAACGCGTGCACGTTTTTGGGGAAAAAAGGGAACTGATGGCTAAAGGTCTCCTCCTATGCAGCGCATGCGCGCTGCGTAGGCGAGACCTAATAACCATATATGATACTTTGACGATATTTTCACATAACGATATTTTGACAATCGATATTAAATACTTTGATATTTTTAATTACACTTAAAAAACAATATTTTTTACATCGATATTCAGAACATCGATATTTTATACCATCGATATATAAAAAAATCGATATTTTTGTTAGTCAATATTTTTATTTCGATATTCTGACTGCTTACCCCTTGGACACACGTATGGGCCAAATCGTGGACCTCAAGGGCCAGCTTGTGGGGGTTCTTAGGGACAGTCGTGTGGCCCAAAGGACAGCTCAACCTCTCTCCAGTGGCCCGCAGGTTGATACTCCCACCACCTCATCTGCGGCCACAGAGAGGGGTGAGCTGGAACTGGATGACTCCTCAGACCCCGCTGAGCCCGCAGCAGAGGCCCCTCCTGGAAAAGGCAAAAGGGGCCGTCCGAGAAACACCACGGAAGGATCCCGTGGCAAACCACCAGCCAAACGCAGGTCAAAGAGACAGCCATGATGGCTCCTCTCTTCACCTTGACATTGACTATGTGGACTATCCTTACCCACACTGCCATGTTGATGGTAGGTGTCTGTTGGACTGTGTCACCTCAACAATGTGGTGACTTCTCTTTTGTCTCGTTTACCATCACTGACAACTCATTAATTCACCTAGCACCATTTTCTCATACATCACTTTTCTGTCACAAACACCCTTTGTAAATAAACACTCCTTACACACCTATGTCTTTGTGTCAGCTCCATGTTTATCACAGGATGTACAATGTTGACTCTGATTCCAATGTACCAGAAGCTCTGATTGTGACGAGGCATTGAGAGGGTGAAGGGACCTAGAAAGACACAAGAGAACGACATTTACTTGTCAGGTGATGCCATCACAGCCAGTATACAACACTAGTCATCAAGCTACACAACCCAGCACACATTACAATGAGAAACAACACCAACATAGACGTCATGTGGCTGGTCATGACTACGCTGTGCCACAAGCATCAGCCATCAGCACAGAGCCAACAACAGGCAGCAGTAAAAAAGGTCCCCTAGGCTTTTTCACTACCATCAAAGACAGCAGACAATGGCACTGTTGTACAATGTCACTCACACTCAAGGGAAGTAGCGGTTGATGAGCTGTTGATGCAGGTCGACACCTTCCTCCTCTCCACTATCCTCCTCACTGGACATGTGCGGGTTTGCAGGCGGGGGCATCTGCTGCTCATCATCGTCCAGGATCAGGGGGATCTCCTTGCGCAATGCCAGGTTGTGGAGCATGCAGCATGCAACTACGATCTGACACACTTTTTGGGGAGAGTACATCAGTGCCCCTCCGGTCCTGTCCAGGCACCGAAATCGAGACTTCAGAAGCCCAAAAGTATGCTCCACCAGACTTCACCCAGGGTCCTGGGATTCATCAGTGGGCTCAGCAACCAAGGCCGGTTGGGATATGCAGTCACCTAGGTGTGAGATACACAGACCAACTTAGTAATATAACTGTGTCAGAGGACAGCATGTCACACATACAGCACGCTACTTGACTCTGCGTACTCACCCACATTCCATGCACGCTCCGGATGCAGATTTGCCATCAGCTGTGGTACGATGCTGTTACGCAGGATGTAGGAGTCATGGGCTGGTCCCGGGAATTTGGCACAGACATGGGAGATAATCATATCCGCCTGGCATACCACTTGCACATTGATGGAATGGGAATGCTTCCTGTTCCTGTAAATGTGCTCACATGCCTGTGGTGGAACCAGGCCAACATGTGTGCAGTCAATGGCACCAACAACATTAGGGATGTGGGCAAGGTCATAAAAATCCCCCTTCACAGCTGCCAATTCATGTCTCCTGGGGAAACGGATGTAGCTGTCCTTGTAGGTCATCATAGCGGACAGGACATCACATAGCACCATGCTGAACATTAGTTAGTTAGTTAGTTTAGATTTATACAGCGCATAGCTGCCCCAGCAACGGGGCGTCCCAGCGCTACCCAGAGTACAAGTGGCTTAAAAAGAATAAACAAATAACGCCCAGCCCATTGGTTGAGACATCCCACCTGCGCTGGCCACCGTGTACTGGAATGAACCAGTTGCAAAAAAATGCAGGGCCGCCATCAACTTACATGTTGGTGTCAAAGCAGTTGGATAGGTTCTGCGAGGCCTCAGATGGGGCTCCAACTGAGCACATAGGTCCTGAAGGGTAGGTCGATCCAAACGGAATTTACGTATGATGTCCACATCCTCCATGTCTGCAAGCAATGTGAATGGACGATGCACATTTGGTCGCCTCCTAGGTAGGATGAAAGGGGACACGTCAATTCAATTCCCCTCTGAGATGAGTCCAACATCTTACGTTTTGACTGACACAGCGCCAACAATGAATGGCCTGAAACTACAGCTTACAGCACAAGTCACATGTAGAGACACCTTGATCTAAAGTAGTTGTACACGTGTCCAGTGTTCACACAGTGAGTACCCCCAAAACAGATTCAGACTATGTGAATGCCAAAAGGTACATTCCTACATCTTGTGTCACCAGCCCTGAGAGTAGTTGACACAGCACATGTCTGAAACAGCAACACTGCTGGCTTCTACGTAGCTGCTGTACTGTTGTATTCCGCTTTAGGTGTCCGTATATAGGTTTTCCTGAAACATGTCCTTATATAGGCACAATTCGCATTGCCCTTATATAGGCATAGAATCCCATTCCTTATTTAGGCATTAGCCGTGCACTCCAAATACAGGCATGGTCACCGACATCTGTCCACCCTAACGTCACAACGAGTTCTTAGAAACCGGACCCTTAAGCTCTTGGGAGTTCCCCTAGCACAGGATTATTAATTTCTCCAAGAACTCATCTATTATGCATGAACCGCTATTCCTTAAGGGTTCATTCCTGACGTCTTCCTCTGTCCGACTTCACGTCAATGCTAACATTCCAAGGCACCTACAAGGTATAAATATACCTTCCCTTGCCCAAGCAAGTTAGGAGGAGACCTCGACTTTAGAGGAGCCCGTGTCCCGGCCTGATGCACTGAGAAGACGCTGTCATTCCTGCTCGCAGAAGAATCCAGCTTCCAGTGTTCTGACTCCCTTCGCGGGGTGTTAGAGTTCGAGACTCGGAAGGAGATTCCCACCTCTCTCATTCTCAAGGTATGGAGCTGACTAGAACCTAGAGGGACTCTTGGCATACCAGACTCTTAGTATATCATACTATAGAATACTTCACCTACTTCTTACCTTGTCCTACACCTAGGTTAGGTTAGGTACACTGGGGTAGAACTAGCTTAGAGACGCATCGTATGAGTACTCGCATTTTAGCTTATGTTATTTATGTATATGAATATATGTGTCGTAGCTAAAAGATAATGCTAGCGCACTATTATTTCTTTCTACTGCTTACGCTGTACATTATATATCTTGCATACTGTCTTGTGATCATAACAGCTCATATCTCTTACACGAGAAACAAGACTGTTCAATAAAACCTTTTATTGAAACGCCTGTCTATTCTTTCTGTGTAACTCTGAGGAAACTAAGCATGCACGATTAGCTGAGTGAAACTGTTATCTATTGTTTCCACGATTCTGAGACGTGTTCCGATTCTAAAGGGAAACAAAGTGGTCATGTTTATGCGGTTGCCAGAAACTACTCCCTTCTTGTTTTCAAGGAGTTTCTAGTGGCCTCTGAGTTAGCTGGCACAAAAGTAATTAAGTTTAATATACTCGATAGTGGCATACTGACCTCAGTCCTATGCCAAGCCTTTAGGGTATATTATTCCAATGCGCAGAGCCTATTAGGGAAATAGGAACTACACTACTTGGCACCCAACGGTTTGGTAAGGCACTAATTTAACGCTAGATACTGAGTAACTCAGTCGTGCTTTTCTCTCAGAGACCCCTACTCACATACTCCATAAGACGTCTGCAGTGGGTAGGGTTAAATATCCGCCAAAGCTAAATAGGACAAAAAACCATATATAGTAGAGATTTTGGTTTAATCAACGTTGAAGGATACAGTGTTCCAAAATATTGTGCACCTTATCTTTTGTTTCCATGAAACTTGTGCTACATTTTTCAAAAAACAAATGTCTGACACCGAGAACGGTGTAGCTGCGGCTCAACCAGTCGTAACAGCTTTTAACTTAACCGGTTTAAATGAAACCGAGGAGGGTGTTATAGACATCGCTCCAAACTTAAGAAGAGCCATCACTCTAAAACTTATAAAACACGGCCTACCACCAAGAGGGGGTAGAGCAGTTTTCGTGATAGAGGCACACGAATCCTTTCAGACAGAGGTATTCTATTCATGGATAGTATTCCCAGAATCAAATCCAGTCACAAGAATGTTTCACTTCTACAAAGAAGATGAACCACCAGAGGAATATATTCCTTACGAGGATATTGAAATTCCACTAACATACCAGGAGCATCAGCTCTGGTTTAAAGGCGCCCTAAAACATCACAAAAACATTACCAGGGTCGGTCCACTAGGTAGACCAGGAGCAACATGGCCGATTCTAGCCGGCTACACACCTCATCCTGACACTGAAGAGATGTCAGACGAGGAATTACTTACTCAACTTACAGAGTTAATAAAAATTTACAGACAATTAGTCCAATATGTCATGCGGACTTTCACAGTCCAACCACCATTGACCATTCCAAATCAAACCCCTCAACAGGGGAATACACTAAAAATTACTCCACATACTTTACACGCAGTCATGGGTAAAATGCCCACAAAACGTGAGCAAATTCCATTCTGGATAGCTCAAAAAATCACTCAAATCGAAGCAGTATTTCCAAATACTAGCCCTTATGAGAAACACAGAATCCTAACAATCTGTTTACCAATGGGGATCACACCACAACTGGAAGACTGCACCACTTCGGGCTCAGTCTTTGCTGCCCTCTATACTAAAACTCATGGTGTTCCATCAATTGCAGTAATACCAGATGTCCTGAAACAAATTCAAAACGAATACGGGGAGAACCTGCTCTGAATTTAGGTATGAAATTACTGAAAAACTTCGACCAGGTCTCAACAATAATATTATCTAATATTAAAGGGGAGGCAGCATCAGTGGCGATCCACCAATGCTTAAGGGAATTTGATGTTACAGAACATCAAACAGAACTACCCAGAATAATAGAACAATCTTATGCAGAATTAGGCAGAGATAGTTTGGGTGGAAAACCATTGAAGCCAAAACTATCTGAAAGTCCTGAGAAGGACTCTCTTAAACAAACTCCTACATCTTCTAAAAAGAAATGGGAAACTAATAAACAAAATTCAAACGAGAAACGTTCTCAATCCCGAGGTAGGTCTCCTCAAAAGGAGCCCTCTGAAAGGAGGTATAACCTCAGGAATAGGGATAATTTAAGAAAGCCTGACAGGTATCAAGATACTGATACACGTTCCTCTCGTACCTTTCAGATATCATCACAGACATCGGAAAGAAGAGGACGGTCAGAACATAGAGAAGAACGCGTGAAATCCAAAGACGACAAACACGTTCAGAAAAATAAATCAAAACCTCAATTCTCAAAAAAGAAGGTAGCAGGTCTGAAGATCAGACATGCCGAGAATACTGAGAAGTTGAAAACAGCTCAAGAACGGAGAATGGGCTCAGACAATGCTGGACAGTGCAGCAGAAGTCACAATAGCTCGCCAGAACCTGAAGGAACTTCTGGAGATAGTGGACTTGAATGAGTACATCACAGTAGAGACTGTAGACACCAGGGTTAGTACTCCACAAAAGTTATATGAAATAACACTCCGAATGGAGGGAGACATACCAAGAAAGGTGAAAACACTCTTTTGGGAGAAACTTTCAAGGGGTTATGATATACTTCTAGCAGAAAAAGACTGGCCACCACAATTTGTCAGGGAGTGCCCACATGGTGAGGACATTATTATGCCTGCCTTCTCCAACCATATTCCAATTCACCTAAAATATACTTATGCCAGGAAATGGGCAGTTGCCCAGGCCCCAGCATTATACAAAAATCATGTAGGATGGGATGAGGACTCACCTCACCACAAAATACATCTAAAAAATGAACCTACTGCACAAAGGCAGTATCCAATAAAGCAAGAAGCTAAAAAACAGGTCAGGGAGATCTTAGATCAACTTGAATACCAAGGGGTGATTGAAACATGCACCTGCTCAATGAACAATCCTTTGTTTCCTGTCTCCAAACCAGACAATACATATCATCTAGTTTTGGATTACAAACACTTAAACATGTTGTATCTTAGCTATAGTCCTGTTCATGTCATCCACTGCTCCACCAGTGGAACCCTATATGGATGATGTATTATGGAATGTTGGTGTCTGGAAATTACAGTTGTAAATGGGCTGAGCTGCCTGCTGGCTGCTCCTGGTGGGGATGTACTATTCTTCTACAATAAATACTCCTAAAACATCTCAACCAGCTTGGAGTGATTACTACAATTTTATGGCGACGAGTTGTCAA
Source organism: Calotriton arnoldi (assembly GCA_963921515.1). Lineage (NCBI taxonomy): Eukaryota > Metazoa > Chordata > Amphibia > Caudata > Salamandridae > Calotriton > Calotriton arnoldi. The sequence continues at coordinate 1,267,783 of CAWUFW010003084.1, forward strand.
AAGAACCTGCGTGAGTTTCCTGTCAAGCCTTCTTATTCAAGTCTGGAGTGTCTGAGAACCTTCTCTCAAGCTTAATCTACTCCTCCATCTACAGCTGCGTTTAATCAACATACTGGCACATACCAGCCCCACCAGTGACCTCAACATCGGTCGCCCACCACGTAAACGTGCCAGTCCTCGCTGTTTCTGTTCCAGCTGCAGCCCAAGCTCCTGTGTCCACAGAGCCTCTACAAGGAAGGTAATCAGCTGCTGCCTGTGCTTGTGTCTCCTGTGTTGTACATCCGTATCTGCACAAACCTGTTCCTGCATGTGCCTCACAAGATCAAGTATCCTTGGAACAAATTTACGTCTGCACACAGTTAGTGTCGCATCTACATGTTCTTTGCTTCCAGCCAAGCAACCTCACACTACACAGTGTAATTCGAAGTGCGCTCGCACAGAAGCTGTTTTGACTGTTTTCACAGTGCCAGAGGCTAGTGGACATACTTCAACTTTTGGACTACGCTAGCAGTAGGGGTATGCAGTGGGCAACAGTGTCCTCTCAACCCTTAAAAGGTCAGTTTCTGCTGTCCCTACAATGTAATTGGTCTGCTTCAACCCAGGCATCCTGTGTTTTTTTCACGAGCACACAAGCTGTTTTGCTGTTTTGACGGTATTAGAGGCAAGTGAACTTACTACAACGCTTGGTCAACGCTAGCATTGGGAAAATGCGCTGATCAACGTCTATTTATTTGGTCCCACGTGCCTCTTGCAGTCCGAGGGAATTGGAGCGTGTGAGGAAATTTTTGCTTTCATTGTTGGGCTTGTTTGAGCACCAGTGCCACATCAACCGCCATGTGTATCTTTTGAAATAGAGGCGCGAGCCTCATCCAAGCTGTCCACACTCTTACCTGCATTCTTCTGGTGCGCAGAGCCATTCCCTCGTGATCTTCCTTTTCATGGTTCTGCAGCTACGGAATCTAGTACTCTTCTGTGGACGCCGTGATGGACGTCTACGCCGGGAGCCATCCAGCGCTACGTCTGTTTGCGTGCCGCCGTTTACGATTGGCGATTCTTCATGTTGCCAACCACGTTACTACCCGTTACAGCCCTGTTGCTTTTTAACCACGTCAATAAAGTTTCAACAACATGATCCTCCGGTCACGTCGTGATGTTAGCACCAAGGTGAAGTATGGTTTTTTACTCACTTCCTGGAAGGCGCTCAACAGTTGAAGGTACTGTTCCGTTTATTTCGCTGCCTACGTCAATTGTGGATTCTGTCAGCTTTGCTGCCTCAAGATCGGCAAGGCGGCAAAGAGCCCTAGGAACTATAATGTTGATTTAGAGCATTATTACAGAGGAAGGAGATTCCATAACTTGCACTGTGATGTTGAAATATTGCTGCGAAGGGTTCTGTTGTGGGTCAGTGAGCTTTGCAGACCAGAATGAACATTAAGTTGTTCTGTTGGGTCTGTTTTCGTCTGCCTGTCCCTACCCCTGTGACAGGCACACCAGTGACATTTTTATAATGTTAATCTTACAGAGCATCTTTCAGTGGTTAAGCGCCAATGTTAAGCTTACTATGCGCTTGTTTTGGGCTTACTGTACATACAGAATGTTTGTGGTTGCACTCATTCAAAAGGTGTTGTATATTTTTGGGCATGTCATGTTTATGCTGGCTAACTGGTTCCTATTGCTGGGTGTACTCACCCTCATGACTGTAATACTGTGATGTTTTTCATGCATTACTTGTTTTGAGCTGAGCCAATTGATGTGCAACTCGGGTGGGGTGTCGCTCACCGGTGTGGTCGTTTGTCAACTATAGTTATTGTTTACTCTACTACGCAATTCCGTACGCACTGTCCCTTTTTCAGGGGGACGAATTTGGGTTCTAGTCCCTCTTTCCTTGTTTCACATTATGTTACCTTGTTAATCTTACTCAAGGTTGGGTGATGGGTTTCAGTCCCAGTCATAGAGTGCAAAACAACAGACCTTCACACAAGGTCGTCGTTTCCTGTTTTGTTACCCTACATAGGATGTGTTTTATGGGTTCTTCTCATTTAGTACTGTGCACAATGTTTTGCCTCATAGTACACTAGGTGTGTCGCGTGGATGGGTGTCCCGCATCTACAATGCACAATCTCTTGACCTCTCCGGAGGTGTGTTTGTTGGGTCTTTCCCCATCATCCTGTGCATAACATACGACCTCCAGTCGAGGTGCGTCCTTACACGGACATGACATTACATGACTTATACCTTCACTACAGTGCACGTTCTTACCTTACTTAAGGTGTCTAGTGTGGATTATGTTTTTTTTTATTATAACAGTGCACATTGCTTTACCTCCACTCGAGGTTGCCCATGCACAAGCATATTTTTACTCTTGTCGAGTGTATGGTTTCAGTCACCATAGTGCATGAGTTACGTTACACTGGGCGTTTGTTTTTTAATGCTTCTTGCTTCATTTTCAACACTATAGCCCAGTGGTGTTCTCTATTTTTGATTCATTCTTCTAAATTTTATGGAGAAGTATGAGTACATTCTTCTTCTTCTCTGTCATCTTGTTTCCTCCTGATGTGGGTTGCCTTCTCGCATACTTACCTGGCCAGTAGGTCTGCAGAGGGTAGTCTTTGATGGTTTCTCCTTCTATTCTTTATTTTCTTTTCTCATTTATAGAAAGGAGGATGGGAAACAGGTTATGTTTATCTGTTTCTTCAAGTTTCTTGGTTGTTTTCTTTCTCTCTATCTTTGACCTGTTTCTCCCCAGTACTCTCCCCTCTATTTTGTTCTTCTAGTTTCTACATCTGATTCTATATTTCTCTTTTCTGTTTTCCTTCTGGAAGAAAGGAGGATATGTTGTATCTTAGCTATAGTCCTGTTCATGTCATCCACTGCTCCACCAGTGGAACCCTGTATGGATGATGTAATATGGAATGTTGGTGTCTGGAAATTACAGTTGTAAATGGGCTGAGCTGCCTGCTGGCTGCTCCTGGTGGGGCTGTACTATTCTTCTACAATAAATACTCCTAAAACATCTCAACCAGCTTGGAGTGATTAGTACAATACACTTGTTCTGAAACATTTGCAGTGCAAAATGCACATAGTATAGCATTAATGAATAACATTGTGCACAAAAAATATAAAACCACATTGGACATTTCAAATGGTTTCTTTTGTCAAAACATAGCACCTGAAAGCAGGTACTTAACAGCTTTCTCAATAATGGGGACCCAGCGTCATTTTTGTCGACTCCCACAAGGGTTCAAAAACAGCCCAGGGTTATTCTCAGCGAGGGTAACAGAGTTACTACAAATTTATGATAATGAGGCATTGTCATATGTCGATGACATCTATCTGACAGACGATGACCTAGATAGGCACTTGAACAGGGTGAGTACCATTATATTGGGCCTTGCCTCTGAGGGCTATAAATTCAACTTTAAAAAATCCAGAATTGCCCATCTCAATGTCCTTTTCCTAGGATATGAGCTTTCAAGTGAAGGCAAGAGCCTGGCAGCTAACTTTTTAGAAAAGTGTGCGCTGCTCCAACCTCCAAAAACGCTGAAAAACTTACAATCCATCTTGGGTTTCCTAAATTTTGGAAGAACTTACATTCTAAATTACGCAGAAAGGGTTAAACCTCTCTACGAATTAATAAAACCTGATTTATCAATCAAACATTGGACACAGGAATACACAGAAATCTTGTGTTCACTCCAAGCTAACATGTTAGCAACAAATCACTTACAAACACGCGTAAGTCAACGCAACTTAGTGATCCGAATAATTTCGGGTCAATGCGGATTCACCTACTTAACATCTAATGAGGGTGAAAAAGTACCAATAGCATACAAATCTCATTTGTATACACAAGCAGAATTGCGCTTCACTTCAACAGAAAAAATACTGACAGCAGTTCAAACCGCTGTACCAAAAGAAAGAGCTCTAGCCCAAGGGAAACGCATTATTGTCGTAACTCCAGTACCAGCCTTAGAGGCGGTTACAAAAGCGAGCATTCCAAATGCAAAAGCTTTACATCCTAGATGGATACAATGGGTTAATTCTCTTGCTGCAACAGATGTTGAATATGTTTTTGATCCTGATTTAAAAACACAAGCGTTCCTGCAATATGAACATGAATGTCCTCTACCAACTGAAATTCTGCCTCTCGATCAGTACGAATTTATCATTTACACTGACGGATCAGCACAACCCGCCACAGGGAGTAAGCAAGCTTACAGTGCAGCGTGCGCAATCGCTAAAGGTCACATGCGAGATGGTAACTTAAGACCAATGGTCACTAAAACTCAATCTCTAGGAGATTGCACAGCTCAGCGAGCTGAACTACAAGCATTCAAACTGGCACTTGAAAGTACAGATCGCGAATTCCCCACACTGATAGTGTGCGATTCTTTTTACTGTGTTCAGTCGTATAATGAATATATACAAAATTGGCTTGAAAATGGGTTCAAAGATACAAAAGGTGGCACAATAAAGCATAAAACGCTTTGGGAACAAGTAGTTCAGTTAAAAAGCGAACTACCAAAGGCTCACGTGATCCATACACTGAGTCATCAACGTGATGGCGTTCACGTTGCAGGGAATTCATTGGCTGACGAAGCCGAAAAGGGGGCTGTTCAGACGGCTTCCATAGCCGCGATCACTCGTTCAAAAACAAAAATAGACAGTGAGATAATGTTGGCTGTCAATGCTACGAGCAAAGGCAGTGGTGCAGCGTTACCAAAAAAGTTTCCACTCAAGTACTCTTATGTAATTGATGCGAACAACGTTCCTTTTGCTCGAATCCCTGGAGTGGGGGATAGGGTAATTCCAAACATGGAATGTAGATTAGGACTAATCCTAGCAGCACATGACGGGATAGCCTCTGCCCATGCAGGTGTTTCTACAACAGTATTGTTACTTAAACAAAGATATTGGTGGCCTGGCATTAGGAAACAGACCAAGAACTATGTTTTGGAATGTGAAATATACCAACAGATGAAAGTCTCCACAGTGAAACGTCCTGCGCAGACACCCTGTTGATTTCAGACAAACCATTAGCTTGTGTTTACCTGAACCACTGCGGTCCCTTGCAAAGGGACGGTAACTATAAATATATAATGGTCGCAGTGGATTCGTGCTCAAGGTTCCTATGGATATGGCCTCAGCGCTCGGCTGACGCTCGAACTGTTATAAAAGATTTGTGAGTCTTTATCGGCACATACGCAATTGGCACACTACATTCTGACCAGGGCCCTGCGTTTAGCTCTCGGGCTTACAAAGAAGCCATGGCCAGTTTGGGCGTTGCATTGCGGTACTCCTCTCCGTTTCATCCTGAGGGAAATTCTGTTGTGGAAAGGAAAAACCGGGACATAAAGCAGTCTATAACAGCTAGAGTATTAGGTTCGGGTGATGGGTGGGTCAAACATCTTTATGGGGTCCAACGCTCATTAAATAATTTGCCAAGAAGTTCTCTAGGGGGTCACTCCATATGAGGTCCTATTTGGGACAAGAATGTGGGTTCCTGATCTCGAATGTAAAGGCACAGTGGTGGAAAATAAACCCTTTGATATCAAAGATCGTTTGGCTGTTTTACAGGATCTAAATGAACTACGATCGAAACAAAGCAACGTATTCCGGAAGCCAACCACCACTGGGGAAAAACCGGCAGTCCCAGCAAGGCCTGTCTGGATCCCAAAAGTTGGGGATCTAGTCAGAGAGAAGATTGCGGACAAGAAGGAATTTGGACCTTCTTACAGACAACCAGTACCTGTCCTAGCCGTGCATGGAACAAGAACAGTAGTTCTGCCGCCCCTTGCTGGAAAAAAGGAGAAAAGATTTGTGTCAATCGACCTCATCAAACCACAGTATGTAGCCAATACTAAATAGTAGGCCTCGTGGACTCCGACCTAGTAGCAGACGCACTCCTCTCGCTACTATCCAAGAGCTTCAGACTGAAAGACTCATAACCATCGAGAATTCAGCAGTAACAGATGAAGGACTAAGCAACAATGCTATGGAACTCATCCCTCTTGAAACTCAAGTAACAGTTCGTCCAAATACACCTGTCTACACCAACGTAACAAGTGATCAACTGGTTCCAGCGATTTCAACAAATCCTGATGCAATTCCAACAATTGACAGAACTGCTTCTGGCTATTTCATTAACTTTGATACGTTTTCTGAGGATCCGAGTGAAACTGAAACGACGCCAGCATCAAAAACTTTCAAACAACAAGTACAAGACTTTTTTCATTTTCTGAAAAAAACGTATCTGGTTTCACCATGTATTGAACTGTGGATTATTTCTGGAATATTTTTCTTTTTGCTTTGGCTAGCTTTGGTTATGACTATCAGCGTGCTTATAAATGGCAGATACATCCGTTTGGACATTGAAAGTAAAAATGTGAACTTACTTTTGAAACCACACAAATCATCCCATCGTGAAGCAAGAGACTTGTCAGCAGTGAACATCACAGCCGTTCCTATACAGGATGGTATAGTGTGGGACAAAACCGATTTCGATATCTTCGGCACTACGGAACTTTTGAACATTCCACATTTATTTAAAATTTCACTAAGTGATTTTATTTCATCCAGTACCTATTCTGATGATTGGGACTTTGAGACTGTAAATGATATGATGTCTGATCTAGAAAGGTCTGCTGCATTCTCTGACAATGAATACTTAGAGGGTTCATCAGACTACGACCAGCTTTATTGCTATAACCACTATGGTCATCATTTCTTGCAAAAATCTGCAACACCTAGAAATGTGTTTATGTTTAACCAATGGGAGCATTGTCCTACACCACCAAAAGGTAGTTCAAAAACGTTTGCTAAAAAGTTTCCCTATTTTTCAGGGTACAATACATCTGATCCAGAAACATTTTACTATAAAAATGTAAACAAAACAGGACAGAAAATTATGTTAACAAATACAAAACAGATTTACTCTGCAGCATTTATTACCCAACTGTCTAGACATGGATTCGACTTGTGGAAAGACAAAATAGACACAAAATCTGTCTGGGGTTCTAAAGATTGGCAAGTACAGGGGATAGAAGCTTTGTTTAGAGCATGTATCATCCCTCAGCAAATAATGTTTTTGAATGACACTGTGCAACAAACGTCTTGCCTTGGTTTAGCCAAGATCAAAGACATGAAAACACCTTCTGTACCAACACCTGCAAGTAATAACACTACACAGGCAGCGGTTACAGTTGACACAATACTACAAACCAACAGAACAGATCCTGATTGGAAAAAATGGTTACTCTGGCCTACAGACACAAACATCTGTCAAGAAAGATTCCTGAATAGAAGACAGGGCTTTACTATCCATAGGCCAGACCCACGATACGTTCAAAGACAACATCCGGGGGTAGTAACAACATACAGTGTAGGTAAATTGTGCCTTGATTGGCTACAAAAATCTACACTAGAGGATGTGAAACAACACTTATCTTTACTTAAAGAAGACGCAGACCTTAGGGAATTCTTGCTAGGACCAAGAAAACCGCGTCAAAAACGTTTCATATATGCCGGCATCTATGCTGCTTATAATGAAGTATGGAAGGTTTCACAGGCAGAGGCCGCAGAACGAATACGTGAACTTGATCGTATTAACTTAGAGAAAACTCTCTCTGTGGTAGACAATGGGTTAACAACTTTGTCATCCAGAATTTATTCATTGGACAACATTGTATCCTCTGCTATTGACATACTGGAACAAGATTTAGCCATGTTACAACAAGGCCAATCTCAGTTACGTTCTCTTATGTTAGTAAGCTGGACGCTGCAATCTTTGCGTGCGGGCTATGTGCCTTAGAGTTTTATCAACACGTCGTCTCTGTTTGCAGAATACATTCTAACTGATAAACAGATCGAACTGGCACAAAGGGGAGCAAAGTATACAGTGCTGAGCATTGAAAAACTGGAAAAATTACCATTCACAGTGGCAGAAAAACCAGCTACAGAATGGCTTATCCATGGCAAAATCACTCTGCCTGCCACTACTTTTCAGTTTCAGTATTGCCTCAAACAAATGCAAGCAGGCAAATATGAAAGGTTGGGTAAAGAATACATTAAGATATCCTGGGATTTACCTTACGAATACAGATGTTGGAGTGGGGATCGTGAAGTGTTTCTTAGCGGTATACACTGTGAAAATGCACTAAGCGGTTCACTCATATGTCAGGACATTTCTTTACACGGGGCTTGTAATGGTTCTGTGGGAAATTTGTCCTGCCACCAGCAGGGTACACCAGCTACTGTGATTAATCCAACGTTTGGCCAACTTTCTAACGGGAGTTACCTCATGTTGAATGATCAGAGTTGCTGTGGCATGTTGCCAGGCATCCCATATCTGGTAACGGTCGACTCCAGGGTCACTTGCTGTATGCAAGTATTGTTCCCCCCAATAGACACAGTCAGGGAGTCACCTCTATGGCCTTCGTTGAATGTTTCTTTTATACGTTTTGATACTTTAAGCAGAATGAAAGCCATGCTTTTGCAACAAACCGTGCCTTTGACCTCGGCCAAAGAAATCTATGATTTACAAATTGCAAGGACTTCGGCTGAGATACAGGCTTTAATTCGTACAAACTGCCCTATACATTTCGCAGAAATGATGGGACGTATCTTTAACATGTCTGATACGAGCGGTATTGTGCATGTATTTAAGACCATCTGTTCGGGACTGTTAGTACCCTTCCAGGCAGTCCTCGGAATCATCCCACACTTCGCACATTCGGTGTTTGGTGGTGTGCCATTAATTCTAGCACTTGTTGCAGGAATCCTATTTCTATTCCTACTATTACGCTATGGCAAGCCTATCCGCCAACATCACTCCGAGCGATGTGGAGAAAGCTCTCCTAGAACAGAAGTGCTGTGAGCGCATAGTGCAACTTTTGGGCATACCTAGTCTACGGGAACTTAATACAACATGGTTTCTGTCATTCAGACCAATCTGGCAAGATTGCATCTTACCTGTTCTACGCTGCCTGCTTTGCGGTGAAGAATGTGTGCTAGACACCTGTCTAACACTCCCATCAGTCATGCCAACGGATATCAATACTCTGCTGGAACCGGTAACGGCCCATGCTCTGTGTTGTCCCCAGAGGCTACCAATCCTGATGACAGCATTCATTGAGATCTCACAGACGCTTCCTGCTGCTGCTGAGGTACGAGATGGATCAACAGGCACACAGGTAACAACGGACGCGAACATTGCTGCGGCATCCTATGCTGAAGGCGATGCTTCTCATCGCTGTGCGATTAACCTTCTGAACGAGGTGTTCCAAATGTCACCAACTTCGGTAGACAATCTTTTGTCTACAGAAATAGATGATTTCATGTTTACACCAGACCCATACACTGACTTTGATTCGGCTCACAGTGTACCAGGGACGCAATGAATTTGGCCTTCATATTTTCAAAACTTGGAACTCTTCCTAAAATTGAACTTTTTCTTTTTTTCTTTTTTTTTGAAAATACACGGCAAAACAATCTGCTTACAGTAGAACTATTCTTATAAAACGGACTTCTTTGAATACTTCCAGGGACACATTGTCACCTTATCTGTCTAAACTTTCATATAATACCATGATATGCAATGGCTTTGATTTTTGAAAACTTGTCAACCATTTCATCATATGTATATATTTCTGTTTATTCGTTCATGTTGCATTTATTTCCAATATATGCTTAGAAGGAAAAAATGCTTTAAAATGTACAGTACCTATTGTATTCAACAGTTTACTTTTAACTTCTTTTAATATGCATTTAGAAATGTTTTTAGCAACATGTGGTACTCAGTTTAATGTTTAGCATTTAAAGTTTAGCATTTAGTATTATCGTTCATTCGAAAGTGGAGTGGGTGTTGTATTCCGCTTTAGGTGTCCGTATATAGGTTTTCCTGAAACATGTCCTTATATAGGCACAATTCGCATTGCCCTTATATAGGCATAGAATCCCAGTCCCTATTTAGGCATTAGCCGTGCACTCCAAATACAGGCATGGTCACCGACATCCGTCCACCCTAACGTCACAACGAGTTCTTAGAAACCAGACCCTTAAGCTCTTGGGAGTTCCCCTAGCACAGGATTATTGATTTCTCCAAGAACTCATCTATTATGCATGAACCGCTATTCCTTAAGGGTTCATTCCTGACGTCTTCCTCTGTCCGACTTCACGTCAATGCTAACATTCCAAGGCACCTACCAGGTATAAATATTCCTTCCCTTGCCCAAGCAAGTTAGGAGGAGACCTCGACTTCAGAGGAGCCCGTATCCCGGCCTGACGCACTGAGAAGACGCTGTCATTCCTGCTCGCAGAAGAATCCAGCTTCCAGTGTTCTGACTCCCTTCGCGGGGTGTTAGAGTTCCAGATCCGGAAAGAGATTCCCACCTCTCTCATTCTCAAGGTATGGAGCTGACTAGAACCTAGAGGGACTCTTGGCATACTAGACTTAACATACTCTTAGTATACCATACTAAAGAATACTCCACCTACTTCTTACCTTTCCCTACACCTAGACTAGGTTAGGTACATTGGGGTAGAACTAGCTTAGAAACGCATCTTATGAGTACTCGCATTTTTAGCTCATGTTATTTATGTACGTGAATATATGCTAAAAGATAATGCGAGCGCAGTATTATTTATTTCTACTGCTTACGCTGTACATTATATATCTTGCATACTGTCTTGTGATCATAACAGCTCATATCTCTTACATGAGAAACAAGACTGTTCAATAAAACATTTTTATTGAAACGCCCATCTATTCTTTCTGTGTAACTCTGAGGAAACTAAGCATGCACGATTAGCTGAGTGAAACTGTTATCTATTGCTTCCACGATTCTGAGACGTGTTCCGATTCTAAAGGGAAACAAAGTGGTCATGTTTATGCGGTTGCCAGAAACTACTCCCTTCTTGTTTTCAAGGAGTGTCATGTCCCTAAATGTGACCTCCATGACACAGTGATCTGAACACATCTGTATAGCTCTGCTAAGTTTGTGAATGCTCCTGTACTGAGACACAGTGGTACATGACCCAGTGACACTGAAACTTCCTCTTCTTGTCTCCCATGCCTGCAGCTTAAAGTCCGCCAGCGTAAGGCCTTAATGAGGGCCATTGCACGCAAGGTGCGGGCTCTGGGTGTCTCCAACCGACGGCACACACACTGTCACAAGAGGTGGGATGACATCTGCCGGCTGAGCAAAAACGTGGCAGAGATGACGCTGGGGCAGCTCCCTCGGACTGGCAGGTTGGCGCGCAGGAGCATGACACCACTAATGGCCCGCATCTTGGCAGTGACACAGCCAGAGCTGGATGGACGTTTGAGGGCCCATCAGCAGCAAGTTAGGGGTGAGTATTCTGCGAAGGGTGACTTTGGGTGTGAGTGACTGCATGTATCCCAACCCTGAGCCAGTGCGGAGCTCTGTGATGTTTCTAGTGTGATGCAATGGCTTGTAAGTGGCCTCTGTGTTGAGTGCACCTGTCATGCATTTTTGCTCCGTGTACTTTCTCATGTGTTTTGGATAATGGCCCTTGTCATTGCAAGATGAGATGTGGCCTTCTGACATCTGCTGCATTATGGGTGTGATAGACATCACCGGGAAGTGTACAGCAGTGTGCCTCATCTTAGTGTGCTTTCTTCGATGTGTGCAGTGCCTGACTTCGAAATTGTGAGGACTACACATCTGACACCAAGGCACAACATGGTGGACATCTGTAGCTCATGGCCATAGTATGAGGACACTCTTGAGTCAGTATCTGTGTTGGCCCCTTAAAGTGACTCCGTATGTGACTGTGACAACATGTTGAGATGTACATCTATCTCACCTGCAGACACGTAGGTATGCTTACAGTAATCAGTATGTCAGGTTGCCAGGAGGCACGGGCCAGCTATTTGGCTGTGTGAACGTCACCTGGGTCATTGATGCCAACTATGCATGTTTCCAAGCATCTTCATAAGTTTTGCATTAAGGTTGCACCTGCAGACTGCACAGGCTGGTGTGCAACATGGGGGTAGCAGGCTAGCAGGCACCGTCCGCCAAATTACGATGATGGCTGTAGACAGCCTTTCCGCGGCGGTGGAACCGCCAAGGAAAGGCTGGCGGGGATTGGGTTTTGGGGCCCATTACAGGCCCCCCTTGTGTTGGGGGAGGCGAGGGTGCACTTGGTTTCACAGCACTACGTGGTAGGCACAGTGTGGTGCCTGCCACGCAGTGCTGTGAAATGCACAACATGGCATTTTAGCATCGCGGCGGGTGCTGCTCTCAGCAGCAACCGCCGGAATGTTAAAATGCAGGATCCGACCGCCACGGTGGCGGTCGCATCCTGATCCGGTGTGCGGGACCGCCGCATGCATGGCGGACGGTCCCGGTTTACACCAGGATGGCAGACGGACTTGAGTCCGTCCGCCATCCTGATGAGCCCCTATACGTTATTAAAAATGTACACTATGGGACCGATTCCGATCTCGCTCGGAAGCGCTCCTGACGGCATCCATCAGTAGCGAGTCCGAGTCGTATGCGTGATTTGCGTGCGACTCGAACAACTGTACGAGCGAGCAAGTACGATGCGATATTCGCCTCGCACTCCGAGCGGTTCGTACGCGTCAGCGATCCCCTCCGGATGACTCCACCATGACCGACATGCACAGCGCAACGGTGCGGATTCCCGGATGACCAAGTACGATGCACGCGCGGAGCAGCTGGATCGAGTAGGAGCCTCCGACTTGGCAAAGCTCCAGGAAGCGGACTTCAGGGGTCCGTAGCGGGCCCTCCTTAACCCGGGTCCCTACGACTTGATCACTGGGGGGGCCCTAGGGTCCCCCCTACACATGCATGCACAGTGCGTGCGGGACCAAGGCGTCCCTGCGACACGGGGCACCCTCGTCCGAGACGTGCGTTTATTGTCTTTGGGAGCCTATGTACGCAACGTACACCAGGCTCCCATGGACTTCAATGGGGCTCCGAGCGACCCGAGTCTTTCAGCGCTGCAGCGCATCGTACTCTGTCGCTCGGAGCACGAGTCGCTCGGAAAGCTCTACAAGCACGAGTCGGCCGTAGGGCTTTCCGAGCGAGATCGGAATCGCCCCTATATGTAATAATGTAATGAATATTTACATTATAAATAAATAATGCATAACTGTTACCAAAAACATAATATGTTAAAAAATGGTATAAAAATAATGTATAACTACATCTTACTTTTGTAAAAATGTACATCACTTTTATATAAAGCACAAAAATGTTTAATGCTGAGTATACAAAAATATTATATATAAATGTATAAATATCTACAAAATATATATGTCAAAAATAAAAAATGTCGTTTATTTTCTGTGTTTAACAATATATATTAAATATTGTAAATAAAATAAAATACATATTCTTTCTTTTCTTGAGTGTTTGAATGAAAATAAAAACATAAATAAAATATCAACATGCTTCTGTGTTTAATTTATATTGTTTTAATTTTTGTATATCTAATAAAATATTTATGTTACATTAATGTACTTTGAAAACTGTTTTATTGTAATAAACATTTATAAATATATCATTAAACTTACTCCAAAATATAATCTTAATTTTTGACTATTCTCACTATAGACTATATTAATTCAGGGAAGGTGCTGGACACTAAACATATATAATTTACTATTCCCACTCCAAACAATATTAACTCAGGGAAGGTGGTGGACACTAAACATATAGGGGCTTATTTACAAAGCCCTTGCGCCACCCGTACGTCACTTTTCCCATGATAAAAATGACGCAAAAGTGGCGCAAGGAGCTTGTAAATCTGCCCCATATAATTTACTATTCCGACTCAAATTTAAATTAACTCAGGGAAGGTGCTGGATACTTAACAGATAGGGGCAGATTTACAAGAACTGTCGCATCTCTGCTAAAAACCCTTGAGCCACCAGGGATGCGTCGCATTTACAATGTGGCGCACCGTGGCGCAAGGATTGACAGATGCGTGACGTATCTATTGGCGTAAAGACAAAGCATTGCTGGAGTCATGTCGCAAGCACGACGCAACTCCAGCAATACTTCGGAATGCCTATTTCTATTATGCTGCGTCACTCCTTACGCCTGCTTCAAGCAGGAGTAAGGTTTTGACGCAGTGGTGTCGTAAAAGTGACCCAGTGAAATCTTGTTGATTTCACTGCATCACTTTTACGAGACTTTCGTGCGTCGGAACGCCCACCCTGCATACATTATACCTGACGCAGGTATAATGTGACATAGGGCTTTAGAACGTGACGCATCTCCATAGATGCGTCACGCTTAAATGTGTCGCAACGTGGCGCATTCTTTATGACGCCACTGCGTCACAAAAGTGACGCAACAGTGGCGTAAAAGTGGCGCAAGGGGCTTGTAAATCTGCCCAATATAATTTACTATTCCCACTCCAAACAATATTAACTCAGGGAAGGTGATGGACACTAAACATATATAATTTACTATTCCGACTCCAATATAAATTAACTCAGGGAAGGTGCTAGACACTAAACATATATAATTTACTATTCCCACTCCAATTTAAATTAACTCAGGGAAGGTGCTGGACACTAAACATATATAATTTACTATTCCCACTCCAAACAATATTAACTCAGGGAAGGTGATGGACACTAAACATATATAATTTACTATTCCAACTACAAACAATATTAACTCATAGAAGGTGCTGGACATTAAACATATATAATTTACTAATCCCACTCCAATTTATATTAACTCAGGGAAGGTGCTGGACACTAAACATATATAATTTACTATTCCCACTTCAAACTATAATAGCTCAGGGAAGATGCTGGGCACTAAACATATATAATTTACTATTCCCACTCCAAACTATATTAACTCAGGGAAGATGATGGACACTAAACATATATAATTTACTATTCCCACTTCAAAATACATTAAATCATGAAAAGTGATGGACAGTAAACATATATAAATTACTAAGCACAAATAAAAATATATAAAATGAATAAAATTTTAAAACAACATACAAATAAAAATATAATACTCACAAATTTTATATTAGAAACATATATAAATTCAAACTTAAAAAAATATATATATTAACATATTCATAAATTAACAAATATATAAACAAGAATAATTTTTTATCATTATATTTCTTCCCAGAAATGAAAATAATAAAAAATAATTAATTCATAATAATGAATAAATGTAATATTAATTTTTTAACTTTAAATATATAATTTTTTTTAAAATATATAAGATTATTATTTTAAAAAACAACATTAAACACTTTAATAAATATTATTAAAATTAATGTATACATTTTAAATGACAAATTATTATAACACATTGAAAATTTAAATAAGGTATATATATACTATATCAACACAAAACACATCCACATTAAACTCATTTTATAATTTATCATGTTTTTAAATTCACTACTATATTATCAATTCAAAACAATTAATAATATTATATTATTTAAAAAAAAATATTTATCTCTCCATATATAATATTTTTTAAACATATTTTAAATATAATTACATACACTATATTAAATGCACAGAATGTTTTCCCTATAATTAATTAATTTTTCTCACTATGGGGTCCATTACGATGTCGGGCGGAAGCACTACCGCCGTGCTGTCGGAGGCAAAAACCGCCAGTTACCGTCCGCCAGCAACGTACCACACGCCCGCCAAATTAGGGTGTGAAAAGTCAGCCAAATACCGCCCGTAAGCCTGCAACGCCGCCCGCCATCAAAGTGCGCCCGTCTACGTAGTGGCGTGAGCCAACGGAGACACACCGTCCGACGAAATGACGTACCGCCTGGCGTACAAATTACGATGACACAACCAAACAGCCTCACCGGCAAAGAGACACCGCACGAGAAAAGGAGGCAGAAACCCGATTGCTGAGTACAGAAACACAAACCCGGCCTACTTCGACATGAATCCTGCTCTCCAGGCCATCCCAATGCTGTACCTGATGCAGCACCTAGGAGTGAACGCGCAACGACGACGCAGGTAGGCAGACACACAACAAGGGCACGCAAACACTGCACACAATGCAAGGGCGGAAAAACTGTACATGGCCCCCCCAGACACCCCTGTGGGGACAGGACACATCCACCACTGTACCCACACATGTCCCGCCGGAAAAATAAAAACAACTCGCAACATCCTGGGCACCCATAACCCGGGACCAGGAGGTGACGTCCCCGTCACGGCAGCGCAGCGGCGATGACGCACGTACACATGCGCACAACGCAGAGGCCAACTACAGCGCCACGCATGGGCTGCACACAAACACCACAGGGCCACAACTACACACCCCACACACCAGCCCCACCCTGAAGGCAAATGGCACGTGGCCCTCCTGCATCAATGATGTCCCCAAACGACAACTCACAGTTGTCAACTGGATGGCACACAAGTGTCCCGAACAGGGGAGTAATGTGACATCGAAATAGGACACACCCCTGTGTGCAAAACATGGAGAAGCACACGGCGGCTGCCACATAACAGCGCAGAAAATGGACATTGTCCGCAAAAGGCACGCCAGTCCCATCCCAAAATACCTATACCATCCCGCAGCAATAACAAGCCATGCAATGTACAAAAGAGAAAAACCCTGCTGCCTGATAACAGGTGTTCCCAATTACTACACCCACACAGAAGCTCCAATGTACAGCGGCAACGCAGTGTCCCGCCCACACACGGGAGAGCAGATAGCATTGAATGGCCTTCCATTCCTACACTGAAATAACATTGCAACAAATTCTGCAGGAGAATGGAGCCATTGTACCAACAAGAAGCCATACATAGCCATGCTGAGTAAACCTTCCACTGGCAGATAGCGCACAACATGAAAGAAAGATAATAACACAAAATACAATTATACCACTGCTCCTTGTGGCTCAAATGCAAGTAATCAGGAAAGAGACAGACACCACTGGCCTTGACCATTCATTGGAGCATGTGGGATGAGGGCCTGTGTCCTCCTCCCAAGCTATAGCCAAAGTCCTGCCGCCGAACATCCATTCCAGAATTCCCAGCAACGTCGGAGGTTGCACTCAGCAGACTGCTCAGGCAGCCGGAGCACGCCATCACATCACCCTGTTGCAAAATGGCTGTTGCACCAGTGCTTCACAGCTACGCCGGATAGATGCAGCTGTACAGTGATAGCTTGCTACAGATAGTGGGCTGTGCAAATCTGGCTATGCTGAATGTAAGTTACCGAGTAACTTACCGGATTGAAATGTTCAGCTGCGTCATCCCCGTTTTCTACTGTCGGAGGTGCCCGTACCACTGGCCTGTGGATTTATGTCTCTCCAATCCGGCATGTCCAAATGCGGACTTGGTACACCTGTTTGCACCCCTGGACGCACACGACAGGATCTGTTCAGTGTATGGGGGCATGGCGTTTGTGGCTGCAATCGGACACACACTGCAATGGGACCAGTGTGCCTCCGCACAACGTATGCTGGATTACAGTTTCATCGAATGTCATCCGACATGTCCCATCAGGCTTCTACAAGGGACAACTTACGATGAACACGTTGCAACCCACCATCCGCTTCATTGGATGTCATCCATGTATACCACCAATGCGAGGGATGCTCTGCTGGAAGCTATCGCATGCCTGACAACTTGTCAATTCATGGGTCCCCAAATCAATACCCACAATTGAACATTCATGTTCAACACCGTACCTATGCTTGGCTTCCGCACGCAGTGGGCAGTTAGCTGTGCAACAACTATACCATGCAATCTGCAACAAACACCTTACCATCAACTCCACTGCCATGACACTTGACATTTTCGGGACATGCACTCTGTTCCTCACCATATCCCGTGTCCCTGCATGAACAGGGGGAGGCAGAGGTATGGGACTTGTGTACAGTAAAACACACAAGATGATGGACGGAATGTTGCACATTGGCAAACATTCACCCCCAGTCACAGATCTGGGTTTAATCCATCGTTATTTTGCTTCACCACACCACCCCAGTTCAGACATAGCCATATGCAAATCAGTCTTGACCCTGTGCCTCATGGGAACAGTCCAGACCGAACTGCCAAGCCATGTCTTCCCTGGACCGGAATCAAACATCCTAGGACCGGTTTCAGGCTTTCAGCCCTCATCAGCCAGGATAGCTTGACTCCAGTGGCGTAGTGAGCACGGGACCCACGTCTGGGCATACCCTTCCCACTTAGGGCGAAATGCAAAACACACATGATGGACGGAATGTTGCACATTGGCAAACATTCACCCCCAGTCACAGATCTGGGTTTAATCCATCGTTATTTTGCTTCACCACGCCACCCCAGTTCAGACATAGCCATATGCAAATCAGTCTTGACCCTGTGCCTCATGGGAACAGTCCAGACCGAACTGCCAAGCCATGTCTCCCCTGGACCGGAATCAAGCATCCTAGGACCGGTTTCAGGCTTTCAGCCCTCATCAGCCAGGATAGCTTGACTCCAGTGGCGTAGTGAGCACGGGACCCACGTCTGGGCATACCCTTCCCACTTAGGGCGAAATGCAAAACACACAAGATGATGGACGGAATGTTGCACATTGGCAAACATTCACCCCCAGTCACAGATCTGGGTTTAATCCATCGTTATTTTGCTTCACCACGCCACCCCAGTTCAGACATAGCCATATGCAAATCAGTCTTGACCCTGTGCCTCATGGGAACAGTCCAGACCGAACTGCCAAGCCATGTCTTCCCTGGACCGGAATCAAGCATCCTAGGACCGGTTTCAGGCTTACAGCCCTCATCAGCCAGGATAGCTTGACTCCAGTGGCGTAGTGAGCACGTCTGTGTTTTGCACTTGTGTACAGTAACCACATGGCCAATACTGCACGAACAACTATGCTATAATATGTATTCTGCGCACCTGAACACAAGCTCCTGTCAGTGCACACTTATCTGTCTGCTGTATTACGTGAGAACTGTCACCTCACCTACGTCTGTACTCCTGTGCCAGGACATTTGCATGGACAACAGATGCAACCCCCTACAACATGGCCCAGTCATTGTGTCATGTTCAGTAGCCACCACATTGCAACAACTTGTGAGACGCTGCTGCATGCATGTAGGCTCATGCTCTGATGACACCTCTGACGCAGGTGTGTCGGAGTCACTATTGTAGTAATCCTGTACCATGGAACTGAGATTTACTGTGCCTATGATGTCAAGCTGTCTGGAATGCAAAATTAATACTGTCTGTGTCAAAGCCTAGAGCTCTTCAGTAATGAGCAAATGTACTTTAGCATAGCAAGGGCAAGGCATATGTAACTCTGAAGCCTATATTCCACAATCAACAACTAATCACATCTACCTGTACCCCCTTTTGTATGTGTAATCATGCTAAGTATATCCTCCACATGTATTTCGCTGCCAGTAGTGTCCACATCCTGCATCACAGAGGAAGTAAGTTCAAATACATGCCTTGAAGCAAATACGTGACTCTGTAGAATTATTGATCGTAGACAAGTACGAATGTGAGAGGATGAGAGTGTGTGAAGTACACGAGAGTCGTGAGATGACCATGTAGTCAAGTGTCATTGGATATCAATGCATATGAGTTGCTGCCACAGTGGACCCAGTGAAATACCAGGGGTCGTGGGCCTTGGCTTCTCAGTCTGACGTGGCCCAACAGATCATCACATTAACAGTGACGGCCTGGTCACTAAAAGCACAGTCCTACATATGTGTACAATTACCTTCACAGTCTGACATCACACTCATCAAGCAAATATAGGAGCCACGCAAGAAGCATGCCACAGCAATGCATGACAAAACACACACACGATATCAGTGTGGGTGGGCAGGGCTGCACAGTGAGTACGAACTGCAGAAATTCACATACATGCTCAATTAAACAAGGCACAATCTTGACATTCACACACCCAGCAGACCCACAATGGCCAATACATTTCAAGTAGGAGTCATCCTGCACTGCAAGGACACAACCACAAACTGCACACCGTGCAACAGAAAATACACACATGTGCTCACATTCACAGACCTGAACACAGATACAAACACCCACCATGCCCCTTGGTAACACACGTGTGTAGTCGATATTGCCAGAGCGCACACACACACACCAACACTACCCTAAAGTCACACCCTTCACACCACACACACCTACACCTCCCAAATGCACACAATGAAAGTGAGCCATGTTCCCAGGCTCAATGGTCATCACAAGATTCACATACACCTACACTTTTGGCCACCCAGAGAGTAAGCTCACACATACCCGCACACTCTGCACATGCTACCTGTCATCCTGTGGCTAGACTCACACCCTGTGCTTTGCCTGCACGCAAACATGACACGTATACATTTTCCCAGAAATACCACCAAATACATGCAGACAATCCGTGTCACAAAAATACGTCTTCATCACACACACAAGTAGCAGAGTCTGAAAGAAGTGAAGTCACAGCCACGTATAAAACACGTAGGAATGTGAGACCAGACATTGCAATTGTTGATGTACCATACACGGCATGTGCCTCACTTAACTATGCACACACAGTAACAACTGCAATCAGCAACTACACCTACACAACCGACTACAGGAACAACAGCATCCAGTCACAGATTAAATAGACAGGCGGCAACATTGTACAACACCAGGGACAGTGGCCAGTCCGATGTGCAGAGTAGTGATACGAAAAGCTACGTATGCATTGTGTGTGAGTGTACCCTGCCATGGCCAGCAACACTGCCATGGCAGTCACAATAGCCAGCACAGCCACCACTGTGTCACAGGTAGTTGTGTGAGGGTGCCTACCATTCAAACAGGATGCCAGTCCGACTCGGTGCTGTCTGTGTGCTACGGGATAGTTGGAGCTCCGCCCCTGAGAGAGAAGCACAACTGTGGAAGACACACATGTGGCATGTGAAGCGGGAGGGCTGCTTGGCCCAGGTGGGTGGGTGGCACGGGTAGGTGCACTCATGCAGTGTTGAAACAGACTGTGTGGGGAGGATCCCGGAGGGGTAGATTTCCACTGTGTTGGGTATTTGGAAAGCCTACCTGTCTGGGGATGAATGTGAACTTGTGTGGGCACAACAGGCGGGCACACGATCAATGCTGCATCAGGTGTAGACGTTGGCCCTCCCTCCGGGGCCATGCTGGATACTGCTGTGCATCTGCCAGGCCCTTGCCAAGGCATTTACATCCCCTGTCCTCCAGGTGTACCCCCTACATTGTCCACCTGCACAGGCTACCCAGGGCACGGGATGGCAGTGGAGCTTGGTGGGTGGGAGGTCATGGCGCCCTGCTCCTGGTCACATCTCGCAGGCAACACATTCTCAGTGTGCAGCAGGGCACAAGTCCCAAATAAGAAGTGGGGACGCTGACGTCACGACAGGAAGTGACGTCACAAAAGCTGGCTTGCACCATCAGACTCATTGCCTCCCCTCGCTCACCACTTAGATGCGATTGCATCAGAGAAGCCAGCGCGTGAGCAGCAGCTCCAATCTCGCCCCAGAGAGGCCAAAGAGTGAATGTGTGGCTCCATTTGCTCCAGTTATCGAGCTCACGGTAATATAAGTGGGGGACGCCGTCCACCCGCGTGGTGCCCCGACTCGAGCCCTGGTGTGCAGGCAAAGTGTCCTATTGGCTTTGCGAAATGTGTGAGTTGCATGACACTCGTTGGCGGGGGATGGCTCGGAGGCCCGTCACCCTGAGGCCCATATCTCACTCTATGGGTCCCTTGTCAATGGCAGCGGATGTAATGACTATGCGCGCCGGGGTGTGTCTACCTTTCGTCTGGGATGGTGTTTGCGGCCTGGCCCGCTAGGGCAGCTACAGCTTCTGTGTGTTGCATGTGGTGTATCCGGACTCCGGAGACTGCCATGCATTGTCACTGTTGTCCAAGGCTCGAGTCAGGGTACCACGCAGGTGGACGGCGTCCCCCCACTTATTTTACCGCGAGCTCGATAACTGGAGCAAATAGAGCCACACATTCACTCTTTGGCCTCTCTGGGGCGAGATCGGAGATGCTGCTGCACGCGCTGGCTTCTCTGATGCAATCGCATCTAAGGGGTGAGCGAGGGGAGGCAATGAGTCTGACGGTGCAAGCCACCTTTCGTGATGTCACTTCCTGTTGTGACGTCAGCGTCCCCCCACTTCTTTCTATAGGACTCTTGCCCTGCTGTTGCCAGATGTGCCACTTTCCAGGGGGGTGGAGAAAGGGTCAGGAATGTCAGCCTGACATTGGCCCAGTTGAAGGCCCACCTTGACTGGGGAGGACAACCATTGGACAGTCTGGTGTAGCCCACCCACGCGTACATGTAGGCCCTCCATGAACTATGTCACCTGCGGCAAGGTGAGGTCATGGGCAATGAAGTTATTGAAGAGAGCTGTCTGCCCCACGCAGAGATGCCGCACAAGCGCAACAGACCCAGCACTGAGGACAGCAGGGGACACATGTGCAGGGGCAGCTGTGCCTGGTGTGAAGGACACTCTATCCTTCATCCTTGTGCCGACACGTGTTGCACCAGTGGAAGTAGATGGGAGGGCGGGTATTGGCCTCCGTGTGGCTGCAGAGGAGCCAGAGTCCACATCCCCTGTGCTAGCAAACATGGATGCATCACCTCTGTCCTCAGATGACGCAGCAATTGCCGTCTCGGCCTGTGATTCATCCAGCACACGTCTGGCCCCTCCGAGGCGCTGGTCACATCTGTCTCACTCAGCTCCTGTGCAGCTGCTTCATCCGATGCCTCACCACTGTTGACCGTCCCCTGTCCCTCAGCACCCACGTGAGATGCCACATGAGAGAGAGCGAGGTGGCCTCACTCATTTGGCATCAATTGAACAGACATGTGCAAGTGAAGCAGCACAGAACATTCCCAAATCCACATGTTGCACGATACCTGTGCAATTGTATACAGCCACCACAATCAACACGTAATGGCTGCTGTACAGAAAATGAATCCGCTGATAAGTGGCACATGTGTTGTGCACATAGCACAACACCCGGCCTGTGTCACCCTGCGACCATAGCCACTAATCGCTGTGTGCACACCCACTGTCCTGATGGTGGCAAGGATGACCGCTACGTATTTAGGCCAAGGACATACCTGCATGGAGCAGAATGGGACACCATTCACACAGACTGCAACATGACAGTCCACAATGGTCATGAGCCCATGCCATACACCTGTCGTTCGCACGAGCACAACCACTGTTGCACAGTGTGCCGGATGTGTAAGTACCAGGAATATGAGGTGAGGCATCGCACACATATGTCCGAACGAAATCAGAGTAGGCACAGTGCCTCAAACATACATGGAAATTGCCACTCCAGCCTACTACAGATTGTTCCTGAGGGCTACGACTCTGAATGCATTGACAATGCAGAGTGCTCAAATTACATCTTGACCCTCAGGAATCGCATATGCATGTCAGATGCACCCAGCACAGAGTACACTTACAACCCACTGCATCACACAACAAACATCACATTACCCAGATTATGGGTAGGCTGTGGACACATGCTGCCTCTCACAGCAAAAGACACCATCACACAATACTGTACACCTGCTTGCTGCTGATGCCCCTACAAACGTGCATCGGGCACAGGCTGTGTGACTGTCAAGATGCAGACCATTAGTGGTGAAATGCAGCGCCGTGCTAACCTGACAATACGAGGGGGCATCCCCCGATTCGTCTCCGCCACGTAGTCGCTCATCCGGCAGATGACGTCACACCCTTTGTGGAATTGGCTGCACTGTCGGTTACACATACACACACGCATCAACTTGGATGCAATGGCTCATCACAAGGCCTTGGGCTGGAGGACTTCCAACTGCAGGGATGGTACACATGAGGGCTGAAATATCACTCATACACTTCTCATCATCACCCACATCCACCAATCACAGTGGCACGATGCTGACCCATCCAAAATACTCAGAGATGAGTAACAGAGCCAAGAAGTTATCGGACATGGCATAACAGCATGTGTACACCACACGTGAATGCATGCTGGTGGGAGTGTGTACACAGTACCTGTCCATTCCATTCACATGCATGATGCCAGCACATTGGGCAATGTGTAGTCTGCCCACATCTACTGTCCATTGTCAGGTAGACCAACACATAGATCACAAGGCAACACATCTTTGTGGGTGGACTCACTGTGTCCAACACTGCGCAGTCCTCAACGTACTCGCCCTGTGAATGGCTCACCCCGCAATGGAGGTCACATTCAGTGCCACCATCTCTCACACACATCCCTATCACAAGGCCTGGAGTGTTCAACCGACAGGGCTGAGTTTGCGCATTTCCGGAGAGTTGTGAACGAAACACACATGTAACCCACTGTACAGTCAGTGTTGTTTCCTTCTAGGATTGGGCGGTCAATGTACAGCCCAGGTCTGCTGAGACTGAGAAGGCCAGCAGGTACCCAGCCAGCCATTCACACAAGCAATAACTGCCCTGAGTCCTGCATTGCCAAGTGGCTGCGTCACTGGATGTCTGACATGAAAATGCCATGTACCACCACTTGGGGGGGACATGCATGGGAAAGCGCCAGAGAGCCTACATACCCCTTACACCTGTAGTTAGCATGGTAAGCAGTGCATGTTGGAACCCCACAGGCTCAGAATCATAGTGCTGCGGATCAACGACATGTGTGTCCCCCACATGCACTCCCACACACACTGTAGTTGTCTTACACACACAACTTTTGCAAGTAATAGCCTTGGGCAGTGTGCGTGGAGCTCGGAATCCAGGAACTCCAGCTCCTCGCTGGTGAGTGGACCTGGACATATCATCAGAGTCATCGACATGAAGGTGGACAGGTGGCAGCAGCAGCAGGTGTTGTTGAGGGATGCCAGTCAGCTGTCCCTGGTAGCTGTGGTAATGCCGGTCACCCTCCCACACTCATATAGCCCCCTGGGGCTGTTTCAGTGTGTCCAAGCTGCTGCGATTGGTATACCGCTCAGCCTGTGTACATTGTGTTGTTGGTGTGTGCCATACTCACCCAGCCTCGGAAGCTGTGTCAGGCACAGCAGCTAGGTATATTGCCGTGGTGTTGCCGCTTCCCACATATGCAGTCTGAAGTCATCATCATGCCTTTCAAGCTATTATGGCCTAATTCCCCATGTGCATGCTCATAGCATTGGTTTGTGTCAGTGGTCATTGCTATTGGTAAGGGGACCTGTGTAGGAGTAATGTAGCTGTGCTGTCCCTACTTGTCAGCTGTTCTGTGATTCTATTGCTTTGTCAGTGATCTTTGGTTTGTGTATGTAAAAATGCCATGTGGTGTGTTGCATTGACATGTGTCCACTTCCATCTGTCCTAGGAGGAGGCCAAACATACATCGCCCCTACCAATTGCTGGCAGACATGGAGGATGTGGAGGTGATAAGGAAATTCCGTCTGGACCGACCCACCCTGCATCACCTATGTGCAATGTTGGAACCCCACCTCCGTCCTCGCAGGGAGTATCCTACAGCATTCACCCCCACGGCTAAGGTGATGGCTGCACTGCATTTTTTCGCTTCCGGATCCTTTCAACACACGCTGGGCAGTGGAGGTGGGATGTCCCAGCCCATGTTCATCATGGTGCTACGGGATGTCCTGTCGGCTATGATGCTCTACAGGAACCGGTACATCAGATTCCCCAGGGCTAGTGATTTGGCAGCAGTGAAGGGTGCTTTCTATGCCCTTGGACGCATCCCCCAGGTGGTTGGTGCAATTGATTGCACCCATGTTGGCCTTGTTGCACCACAGGCCATGGAACACATCTACAGGAACCGGAAGCATTTCCACTCCCTGAATGTGCAAGTGGTGTGCCTGGCGGACATGATCATCACACACGTGTGTGCGAAGTTTCCCGGATCCACCCATGACTCACACATCATGCGCCACAGCATCCTCCCACGTATGATGACCAATCTTCAACCGGACCGTCCATGGATTGTTGGTGAGTATGCATACTCATGTAGCATGCTGGGTGTGCCATGCTGCCTTGTATCCTGTTGGAAATGCAACGTTTCTCCGTGTTTCTCACACCCAGGTGACTCTGCATATCCTAACGGGCCTTGGCTGCTGAGCCCACTACGCAATCCTCGGACACCAGCTGATGTCAGATACAATGAGGCACATGGGAGGACCAGACGTGTGGTAGAGCGGACTTTGGACTCCTGAAGTCCAGATTCAGATGCCTGGACCGCACCGGGGGTGCACTGGCATACTCCCCACAGAAGGTGTGCCAGATAGTTGTGGCATGCTGCATGCTGCACAATCTTGCGATTCGCAGGCAGATTCCCCTGATAGTGGATGACGGTGATCAGCCAGGGCCCCCGCCTGCAGGCCAAGCCGTGTCCAGTGACGAGGACAGTGGAGAGGAGGAAGCAGTGAATGAGCGTCAGCAGCTCATCGCCCGCTACTTCACTTGACGGTGAGTGACCATGTACGACGGCTGGTGTCGCTGTAGTTGTGTAGGTGTATGTGTGCATTGTCACGGCGGCCTATTGTTCACTGAGTGCTGTGTGGCAATGGTCCATGTCCAGGGTAGTATGCCACTGACAGTGGCTGTAGCATTGTGCCCTGTTGCTCTGTGAGATGTGTGTACATTGCTTGAACATGATGACAAGTACTGTGTGATGAGTGTGTGACACACACATTCACTGGACTCTTGTTCTGTTTTTCACCCCTAGGTCCCTACAGCCTCTCCTGGCCCATCGACATACCACACTACAGATGCATTTCTGATCATGGTGACGGTTGCGCATCCTTGATTATAAACAGAGCAGTTAACACAGAATGTGATACAGGTGTATTTATTTTAAAGGTGACATGTTATTGTGGGCAAGGTGATCAAGAAAGTGGTGCATGCTGTACAATGAGTTGACGGTCATGTCCGTGTGATGGTCAAGGTGTACCCATGTTGTTCTGGGTCCGCAGTCCGACAGACACATGCCATTCACCTGGCAGTGTGGGGTAGGATGGTAGTCCAAGTGAATGCAGTAGATGGCCACCGTGGCTGGCTGACTCACTGGCGTTTGGAGCGTGCAAAGTCATCTCTGGCACCTGTTTCCTCTTCGGACGGCCCCTTCCACGTTTGAGGGGGGGGTTGTGTTTGTGGGCTGCTGGTGGTGGCTGAGGATTGCCCACTCGCTGTGGACACAGGGGAACTGGATGTTGCACGTCCCTGCACCCCAGCAGGTGGTGGCGGAGGTGGTGTAGTTGGCCTTGAATGTGCCCTCACCGCCACCACTAGCTGGCCCATGAGGTCCACAAGTTGGCCCATGTGGGCGTCCATGGACCTCAACACCCCAAGGACTTCCCGCGTGTCGGAAGCTGACCTGGCCCATTGTCCCTGGGCCGCTTCATAGGCCCCAAGGACTCTGGCAATTTGCGGCAGGGCTTGGCTCCCAGGCTCCGATGGCGTTGGCCTGACCCTGCTCCTCCCACCTGAACTGCTGCCACCGACCTGCCCACTCGCCACATTGGTCACCCGGGGCCTCGTTCTGGCTCCCAGGGTAGATGTCGAGGTGCGTGCCACCCCTTGCGCAGGGTGAGTGGTCAGGGAGGCCATGGTGGTGGTGATGGTGGTGGTGGTTGCGGCGGTGGTGGTGTCCGCAATGACCGTGGCAGCAGGGGCCTGGGACTGGTCACCAGCCCTGGGAGATGGGTTGGTGGGTAGGAGGGGTCCTGGGGAGCTGTTGCGCCCTGCCACACCAGATGTGCCTGGTCGGGAGTCCTCGTCCATAGAGGTGTCCAGGTTTTCCACATCCGTGAGTCCGGGTGGGGGCTTGTGGACTGGCTGTGATGGCTGCTGTCTCCCTCCCCAGCATCATGCTGTTCGTCACCTGTGGGGCGGAGACGAAAGGTTATTGTGTTGCACCTTGCAAGGTTTGTGTTAGATGTCTGACATGCACAGTTTGTGCACAGTTGTGCACTGATTTCCCAGGTGCGTGTGTATGGCTCTACAATGTGTGTGCGTGATCAAGGCAATGGAATAGTGTGATGGGTGCATTTGGCATGGGACGGATTTGGAATGCCAATTGGTGTGTGTTGCAGTACCCCTACATTTTGTGGCTTTGGTGGGAACGGGGTACATCCCCATGAACGCTTTTGAGATGATATATGTACTTGGGGTTCAAATGCAACGCTTAGAAACGCAGATGGCAAAAGGGGTACAGCCCCATGTACACTTTTGAGATGATATATGTTCTTGGGGTTCAAATGCAACGCTTAGAAACGCAGATGGCAAAAGGGGTACAGCCCCATGAACGCTTTTGAGATGATATATGTTCTTGGGGTTCAAATGCAACGGTTAGAAACGCAGATGGCAAAAGGGGTTTAGCCCCATGAACGCTTTTGAGATGATATATGTTTTTGGGGTTCATATGCAACGCTTAGACACGCAGATGGCAAAAGGGGTACAGCCCCATGAACGCTTTAGAGTTGAAATATGGTACTGTGGTACATACTGGGACATATGGGTGCAGAAGGGGACATGTGTTTTGGCCACACGACACTACAGAGACAAAGGTGTGTGTATGTCTGACTTACCCAGCATATCTGCTCACTGTTGTCATTTAGGGACATTACACTGCAAGCATTGTAGTGAGTGAGTAATGGTTGTGTGCCACACAACGTATTGCAGATGCGACAATTCCTTGGTGTGCGTGCTACCCTCAGCCATGTGCAGCAATGCAGTGCTCTTGGGGTGTTGACTATATTTTGTATGTTGTAACTCACAGTGTGACGTGCGCTTCAGACACAGCAGACACATTATTGGTCATCGTCAGGAATCTTTGCTGAACTACTGTATATGGGACAACTGTTTAGATGATATACCTCTCATGACACTGGGGCTGAAAGATTTGATGGATGAGATTTTGAATGTGCATTGTGTAGCTGTGTGGTTCATGGGTCCAGTGGTGTATGTGACATTACTGTGGTTTCACTCTGTTACATTGCGACAAGATGGACTTACATGGGTGATGTTGTACAATGTCAACGGAACAAGCAGACACGACTACATGGTCAAGACTTGGATGGTGTTGCTGATGTGTGTGATGACTTATAGAAAAAACGACAGGAGTTTGACCCATAAACCAATTGAGATCTGGGTAATAATATGACAACAAACAACAATCTCTCAATTGGTATCAATGTTGAAGGCAATTAAATGAGTATGTAACATACATTACAAGGAAGGAAAAAGGGAGACACACGCAAGATTTTTTCAAATGTGCACATGGCATCGTATAATTGGAAAAAATTATTTTGAAGACGGTACAGTTGTATCAGCACTGTAAACATGAATGATATGAACAGCCCAAATTGGACTTGGTGCACAAATGTGCTCGTGACACATATAAGTGACGGCGCAAGTGACAAAGTGTAAACAGCGAAAAGGCGCGTAGTGACAATTGGTGAAAATATATACAAGTGAATGTGTGGTTCAGCACAAAATAATTCACGATAGTTGCTTTAGAATGAATGGTGTGAGTTTTAAAGAACCACACGGAGTATGGGCGCCTTCAATCGCGCTGAGGGGTCGACGACGTTTCGATCCTATTGATTCAGGATCATCTTCAGGACGGGGCTGCTGTATTGAAAGTGCTGTACAGGAAGGGAAAGAGAAGTGTAAGAGGGGGGTAGCGAGGGGCTGAAGGCGCGCTGAATGTGTGATCTAAAAGCGCGACGGGACCTAACCATGGGTTAGGTGGTTGCCAAGGGGCAAGGAGGGGGGAGGGGAGGAAAAACTGCCTGTGGGATGGGCTGGACATAAACACCGATACCAGAGGACAAGGGAGTGGAAGCGCGTGACCGGACCTATCTCTGGGTCAAGTGAAGGGTCGAGGCGGGAGCCTAGGGCTAGGGGGAGGGAAAAGGGGAAGGGAAAGGCGGGGGTGGGGGGGACACAAGGAGGCAAGGTGGGTGAGAACCGAAAGAGGGGAGGCGGCGATGGGTACCTGAGAAAATAGCGGTTCCAAAGTCTCACTGGAAGGATAATGGTAATCCAGGGTCTGTGGTAAAGTGCATCAAGGAGTATGCAAGGCTCGGCAAAAGAGCCTCAAGATGTTTGCAAGGCTCAGCATCGGTAAATCTGCAAAGAAGGGTGCAAGGGGGAGCGAGGAATCAGTCAACAAGTTAAAAGGCGGTGTGTGTTAAACGGAGGACAAGAAAAGGCAAGGCAGGGACCAGCTCACCTATGCGGTCGCCGAGTCGGGAACCGTAATTGAGGTCGGTATAATTGGCCCGGTGCCCTGGAGGGCAGTGAAGCAAGCAACAATGGCCGGCGGGTAGATATCCTCGGAAGGACCGGGTATCGGAGAATCTGGGGAGAAAATGGCACTGAGGGGTCAGGGCCATGTAAGGGAACACAGGGGGTGGCGGGAGGCGAGTCTGTGCCTAGGGGTGACTTACCGAGTGAAGGAATGAATCCTAGAGGAAGGTGCGGCGCGTCAGTTCACCGTAGACCGCCACAAGGGTGTCCGGTATCGGTGTCAGTGCGAAGAGGTTAGGAGATAAGGGGAAAAGCGGTCATGTGACCGGAAGGCCGGGGGCGTGTACGGGGGAGGGTGCGGGAGCTACCAGGGGGCGGGTCAAAGGTGAGGCAGGGAAGGAAAAATGATAGACAGAGGGCAAGTAAAGGAGAGCAAGGGAGGCGGTGCTGCGATGGGGAAAGTGAAGTGACCTGGGGCAACAGGAGCCAGAAAGTCTAATGAGGGAAGAATTGAAAGAAAGGAGAGGGCTGGATGTATAAAAGTCATGTATATATGGGAGCCATAAACGTGTAAAAATACACAAATGTAGCCGCAAAGTGGTACAATGGAGGGTGAATCAAGAAGGCCAATCTTTGTAGCGGGAAGGCCGGGGGGGGGCGTGGTTGGACAGAAGTAAATCAATCGAGACATGGACGAGGCTGTATCGGGGACGATAATCAACAAAGGGCACCACATGAGGTAATGCACAAGGCAAAACAATCAGGGGATCAATCAATAAATAAATAAATAAAGGTACGGGACAAGTGGAGCAACAAGGGGCCATAATTGTAACAATTCAAGGAGCAAAACACATGGGTGGAGAAATTATGCAGTGCAGAAAACATTGGAGCAGCACGACCCGGAAGGGTTACAGTAGGATAGTGCTTTTCCATTCGTCAATAGTATTGAGGCCCTGATAAACTGAGTTACAGCTAGTGATCCATTTGCACTCGCATTTATTCAGCAGGGCTCTGAGGTTGCCGCCTCGAAGGGGCAGTGTAGGCTGGTTGATCACCTGCCAGGTGATATCGGTTTCGCAGTGTTGTTTCTCAATGTAGTGGGAAACAAGGGGGGCACTCAAGACTTTGCAGTGTATCCTGCTTTTGTGTTGGATTATTCTCTGTTTGGTCATCTGCATCGTTTGGCCAACGTAAACAAGGTCACAGGGACAATGGATGGCATAGATGACATTCTGTGATCTGCAGTTGGTGAATGTATTGAGCTTGTAGGTTATGTTGTTCACTTTGAAATCTTTTGTATTTTGTGTGAGATCACACACTATGCAGGATTGGCATTTATAATGTCCAACTACTGGTGGAAGGCCCCAGGTGGCAGTGATGGTATTCTGTCGATTAGGGTTGGTAGGCCAGGTGATCGCATGTACTAGGTGGGTGCTAAGATTATCACCTCGTTTGTAAGAGAAGAGCGGGGGTTCTTTGAATAATTCATGTGTACGTAAAAGGGACCAATTGCGTTTAATGATCTTGCTCACTTGGTTACTGCAGGGACTAAATTTAGAAACAAAAGGTATGCGAGACATAGTTTGTTTGGGTTGGGGGTGAGAAGATTCTCACGGTGGCAGTACCAGGCTCTCTTACGGGCTTGGGTAATCAAGCGTTTTGGATATCCCCTGTCGAGTAACTTCTGTATGAGGATATCGGATTCGCGAAAGTAATCCTTCTTCCATTTGCAATTCCTGCGGATGCGTAGGAATTGCCCATAGGGGAGGCCGTCTCGGAGGCCTCGTGGATGGTAGCTTGAGTATTGGAGCAAGGTGTTTCTCTCGGTGGGTTTGCGGTACAAGCGGGTCCCAATTTTGCCATCCTCAGCATGTATGGTCAGATCCAGAAAAGGAAGGTCATTGGATTTGTAATCGCAAGTGAATTTGAGGTGAGGTTGTGAATGGTTCAGCCAAAGGACGAAAGGGTCAAGAGTCTCTGCGGTCCCTTTCCAAAATAGAAGAATGTCATCAATGTAGCGTCGCCAGAGGGAAATCTGTGCCAGGAAGGGATTGTTAGGGGTGAGTATAATGGTCATTTCAAGATGATGAACAAAGAGAATGGCAAAATTGGGGACGAAGCATGCCCCCATGGAGACGCCTTTGATTTGTAAATAGAAAGTATTTCGGTATAAGAAGTAGTTGTTTTCAAGGGCGACATGTAGCAGATCAATGATGAACTCAGTGGGGATCAAGGTGGGTCTTTGTCTGGACTCCAATAGTTGTTCAATAACATTGAGCCCCTCAGTGTGTGGGATATTAGTGTACAATGATTCGATATCAAGACCGACCATAAGGTCGGTTTTGATGTCGAAAGGTCTATCCTCAATGCTTAGGATTAGATCCATGGTATCCCTGATGAAAGTTGTAGTGGATGGGACGAATTCTTTGATGATAGCATCAATGTATATGCCCAAGGGTTCGAGGATGGACCCACATCCCGACACGATTGGACGGCCCGGTGGGTTGGTGCTGTTCTTATGGATCTTGGGTAAGACGTATATGACCGGAGTCCGGGGATGTTGGTTGTTGAGGAAGTTATATTCTTTCTGGGAGATAATGTTTAGCGATCTTGCTCTAGCAGTAATCTCTTGTATTTTGGTTCTGAGGTCGGGTAAAGGATCCTTGATGAGAGGGCGGTAGTGACTGGTGTTGGTCAATTGTCTCTTGATCTCTGTGTCGTAGTGGTCCACGTCCATAACCACGATACCACCACCTTTATCCGCTGGTTTGATAATTAAATCGGTTTTCTTTTTGAGATTGATCAAGGCTTGTTTCTCACATAAGGGGAGGTTGTAGGGAACATATTCGAATTGGGTTTGGAGGTCTGTGACTTCTCGTAGAACCAAGCGTTCAAAAGCAAGTATTTCGGGGGGCATGGACGAGGAAGGAGGGTTGAACGTGGAAGGAGGGTGGAACCGGGGGCCTGAAGGTTCTGTGGGAGATGGTTTGTCCACAAAGAATTGTTTGAGTCGGATGCGTCGGAAAAACATCAACAAGTTGGACTGGAGATCGAGGAAATTGGTGCGTTCAGTGGGGACAAAACTGAGCCCTCTGCTCAGGAGTTGAGTTTCATCATGGGAGAGCACATGGCTGGATAAGTTGAATATCGGAATCAATTGAGAGTTCATGGGTGGTGCAGTAACAGTAGGTGGGGGAAAAGCGATGTCGTCGGTTACTGATGTGGTCCCCATTGGTAGAACCTGTTTCGGGTTTGTCTTTCCCCTGAGAATTGAGGTTGGTTTTGTCGGTTGGTCCGTGGGCGGGTGGGGGGTTGTCCGCGTCCGCGGCCCTGTCCTAAAAAACCAGAGGGCAACAGGGGTGGTGGTCTGATGGGGGCCCTGGATGTGCTAGGTCCCTCGTTTGTGTCAGAATCCTCAATGGAGGTGTTGGAGGAATCGGAGAAAGTAATTTGTTGATTATTGCGGAATCTTCCCCAGTTACGGGTCCTAGGTGGAATGTAAGGAGTGTTGTAAAATTCGTCCCGCAGATATGGGTAGGTTTTTTCAGTGGTATAGAATCGAATATCTTTCTGGATCTTGGTAATTTTCTTGTTGAGTTCAAAAGTGTTGAACGTTGCTATGGTGGTATTGATTTTATCCAGGAGGTTCTTTGCGTCTGTGCAGGCGGTGTCTGCCAAGATAAGTTTCTCAAGTTCAGCTATCTCTTCCAGCTCTTTCTGGCTATGTTCGATGGCAGTGTCGATCCCCAACACCATCCAGTGGCGTGAGCAGGTGGTTGCTAGGTGACTGAAGCCTGTGCGGAATCTGGGATCTTGGGTGAATATGGCAGGAGTGTTTCGTATTTGTAAGCCCAAGGGGATGATGTCTGATTTGAGATACTCGGTAAGCATGCGAGCATGAAGATTAGTACGGATCTGTTTCTTCTTGAGTTTCTCTAGTTTGTCTAACAGAACACGGGAAGTGCTAGTGGTGGGAATGAAAGCAGTGGAAGTGGAAGGGCCCGGAAGCAGTGAAGGGCCGCTAAGTATTCGTTGGATGTAATCTTCGGAGTACGTGGGAGTCTCCCTAGACATTCTAACTTGTAAACAAATGACAAAAAGAAAGAGCAAATGAATTGGTCTGAAAGTAAGGGTCACGTAGGGACCTACTCTCGCAGCTCAGCAGCTGCTCACACTCTTAGAAAAGCGACAGGAGTTTGACCCATAAACCAATTGAGATCTGGGTAATATTATGACAACAAACAACAATATCTCAATTGGTATCAATGTTGAAGGCAATTAAATGAGTATGTAACATACATTACAAGGAAGGAAAAAAGGAGACACACGCAAGATTTTTTCAAATGTGCACATGGCATCGTATAATTGGAAAAAATTATTTTGAAGACGGTACAGTTGTATCAGCACTGTAAACATGAATGATATGAACAGCCCAAATTGGACTTGGTGCACAAATGTGCTCGTGGCACATATAAGTGACGGCGCTAAGTGACAAAGTGTAAACAGCGAAAAGGCGCGTAGTGACAATTGGTGAAAATATATACAAGTGAATGTGTGGTTCAGCACAAAATAATTCACGATAGTTGCTTTAGAATGAATGGTGTGAGTTTTAAAGAACCACACGGAGTATGGGCACCTTCAATCGCGCTGAGGGGTCGACGACGTTTCGATCCTATTGATTCAGGATCATCTTCAGGACGGGGCTGCTGTATTGAAAGTGCTGTACAGGGAGGGAAAGAGAAGTGTAAGAGGGGGTAGCGAGGGGCTGAAGCCGCGCTGAATGTGTGATCTAAAGCACGACGGGACCTAACCATGGGTTAGGTGGTTGCCAAGGGGCAAGGAGGGGGAGGGAGGAAAAACTGCCTGTGGGATGGGCTGGACGTAAACACCGATACCAGAGGGCAAGGGAGTGGAAGCGCGTGACCGAACCTATCTCTGGGTCAAGTGAAGGGTCGAGGCGGGAGTCTAGGGCTAGGGGGAGGGAAAAGGGGAAGGGAAAGGCGGGGGGTTGGGGGGGCGGCGGCGGGGACACAAGGAGGCAAGGTGGGTGAGAACCGAAAGAGGGGAGGCGGCGATGGCACTGGTCCAATCATACCGACCTCAATTACGGTTCCCGACTCGGCGACCGCATAGGTGAGCTGGTCCCTGCCTTGCCTTTTCTTGTCCTCCGTTTAACACACACCGCCTTTTAACTTGTTGACTGATTCTTCGCTCCCCCCTTGCACCCTTCTTTGCAGATTTACCGACGCTGAGCCTTGCAAACATCTTGATGCTCTTTTTGCCGAGCCTTGCATACTCCTTGATGCACTTTACCACAGACCCTGGATTACCATTATCCTTCCAGTGAGACTTTGGAACTGCTATTTTCTCAGGTACCCATCGCCGCCTCCCCTCTTTCGGTTCTCACCCACCTTGCCTCCTTGTGTCCCCGCCTCCCCCCCAACCCCCCCCCCGCCTTTCCCTTCCCCTTTTCCCTCCCCCTAGCCCTAGGCTCCCGCCTCGACCCTTCACTTGACCCAGAGATAGGTCCGGTCACGCACTTCCACTCCGTTGCCCTCTGGTATCGGTGTTTACGTCCAGCCCATCCCACAGGCAGTTTTTCCTCCCCTCCCCCCTCCTTGCCCCTTGGCAACCACCTAACCCATGGTTAGGTCCCGTCGCGCTTTTAGATCACACATTCAGCGCGCCTTCAGCCCCTCGCTACCCCCCTCTTACACTTCTCTTTCCCTCCCTGTACAGCACTTTCAATACAGCAGCCCCGTCCTGAAGATGATCCTGAATCAATAGGAACAAAACGTCGTCGACCCCTCAGCGCGATTGAAGGCGCCCATACTCCGTGTGGTTCTTTAAAACTCACACCATTCATTATAAAGCAACTATCGTGAATTATTTTGCACTGAACCACACATTCACTGGTATATATTTTCACCAATTGTCACTACGCGCCTTTTCGCTGTTTACACTTTGTCACTTGCGCCGTCACTTATATGTGTCATGAGCACATTTGTGCACCAAGTCCAATTTGGGCTGTTCATATCATTCATGTTTACAGTACTGATACAACTGTACCGTCTTCAAAATAATTTTTTCCAATTATACCATGCCATGTGCACATTTGAAAAAATCTTGCGTGTGTCTCCCTTTTTCCTTCCTTGTAATGTATGTTACATACTCATTTAATTGCCTTCAACATTGATACCAATTGAGATATTGTTGTTTGTTGTCATATTATTACCCAGATCTCAATTGGTTTATGGGTCAAACTCCTGTTGTTTTTTCTAAGAGTCTGAGCAGCTGCTGAGCTGCGAGAGTAGGTCCCTACGTGACCCTTACTTTCAGACCAATTCATTTGCTCTTTCTTTTTGTCATTTGTTTACAAATTAGAATGTCTAGGGAGACTCCCACGTACTCCGAAGATTACATCCAACGAATACTTAGCGGCCCTTCACTGCTTTCGGGCCCTTCCACTTCCACTGCTTCCATTCCCACCACTAGCACTTCCCGTGTTCTGTTAGACAAACTAGAGAAACTCAAGAAGAAACAGATCCGTACTAATCTTCATGCTCGCATGCTTACCGAGTATCTCAAATCAGACATCATCCCCTTGGGCTTACAAATACGAAACACTCCTGCCATATTCACCCAAGATCCCAGATTCCGCACAGGTTTCAGTCACCTAGCAACCACCTGCTCACGCCACTGGATGGTGTTGGGGATCGACACTGCCATCGAACATAGCCAGAAAGAGCTGGAAGAGATAGCTGAACTTGAGAAACTTATCTTGGCAGACACCGCCTGCACAGACGCAAAGAACCTCCTGGATAAAATCAATACCACCATAGCAACGTTCAACACTTTTGAACTCAACAAGAAAATTACCAAGATCCAGAAAGATATTCGATTCTATAACACTGAAAAAACCTACCCATATCTGCGGGACGAATTTTACAACACTCCTTACATTTCACCTAGGACCCGTAACTGGGGAAGATTCCGCAATAATCAACAAATTACTTTCTCCGATTCCTCCAACACCTCCATTGAGGATTCTGACACAAACGAGGGACCTAGCACATCCAGGGCCCCCATCAGACCACCACCCCTGTTGTCCTCTGGTTTTTTAGGACAGGGCCGCGGACGCGGACAACCCCCCACCCGCCCACGGACCAACCGACAATACCAACCTCAATTCTCAGAGGAAAGACAAACCCGAAACAGGTTCTACCAATGGGGACCACATCAGTAACCGACGACATCGCTTTTCCCCCACCTACTGTTACTGCACCGCCCATGAACTCTCAATTGATTCCGATATTCAACTTATCCAGCCATGTGCTCTCCCATGATGAAACTCAACTCCTGAGCAGAGGGCTCAGTTTTGTCCCCACTGAACGCACCAATTTCCTCGATCTCCAGTCCAACTTGTTGATGTTTTTCCGACGCATCCGACTCAAACAATTCTTTGTGGACAAACCATCTCCCACAGAACCTTCAGGCCCCGGTTCCACCCTCCTTCCACGTTCAACCCTCCTTCCTCTTCCATGCCCCCGAAATACTTGCTTTTGAACGCTTGGTTCTACGAGAAGTCACAGACCTCCAAACCCAATTCGAATATGTTCCCTACAACCTCCCCTTATGTGAGAAACAAGCCTTGATCAATCTCAAAAAGAAAACCGATTTAATTATCAAACCAGCGGATAAAGGTGGTGGTATCGTGGTTATGGACGTGGACCACTACGACACAGAGATCAAGAGACAATTGACCAACACCAGTCACTACCGCCCTCTCACCAAGGATCCTTTACCCGACCTCAGAACCAAAATACAAGAGATTACTGCTAGAGCAAGATCGCTAAACATTATCTCCCAGAAAGAATATAACTTCCTCAACAACCAACATCCCCGGACTCCGGTCATATACGTCTTACCCAAGATCCATAAGAATCACCAACCCACCGGGCCGTCCAATCGTGTCGGGATGTGGGTCCATCCTCGAACCCTTGGGCAAATACATTGATGCTATCATCAAAGAATTCGTCCCATCCACTACAACTTTCATCAGGGATACCATGGATCTAATCCTAAGCATTGAGGATAGACCTTTCGACATCAAAACCGAACTTATGGTCGGTCTTGATATTGAATCATTGTACACTAATATCCCACACACTGAGGGGCTCAAGGTTATTGAACAACTATTGGAGTCCAGACAAAGACCCACCTTGATCCCCACTGAGTTCATCATTGATCTGCTACATGTCGCCCTTGAAAACAACTACTTCTTATACCGAAATACTTTCTATTTCCAAATCAAAGGCGTCTCCATGGGGGCATGCTTCGCCCCCAATTTTGCCATTCTCTTTGTTCATCATCTTGAAATGACCATTATACTCACCCCTAACAATCCCTTCCTGGCACAGATTTCCCTCTGGCGACGCTACATTGATGACATTCTTCTATTTTGGAAAGGGTTCGCAGAGACTCTTGACCCTTTCGTCCTTTGGCTGAACCATTCACAACCTCACCTCAAATTCACTTGCGATTACAAATCCAATGACCTTCCTTTTCTGGATCTGACCATACATGCTGAGGATGGCAAAATTGGGACCCGCTTGTACCGCAAACCCACTGAGAGAAACACCTTGCTCCAATACTCAAGCTACCATCCACGAGGCCTCCGAGACGGCCTCCCCTATGGGCAATTCCTACGCATCCGCAGGAATTGCAAATGGAAGAAGGATTACTTTCGCGAATCCGATATCCTCATACAGAAGTTACTCGACAGGGGATATCCAAAACGCTTGATTACCCGAGCCCGTAAGAGAGCCTGGTACTGCCACTGTGAGAATCTTCTCACCTCCCAACACAAACAAACTATGTCTCGCATACCTTTTGTTTCTAAATTTAGTCCCTGCAGTAACCAAGTGAGCAAGATCATTAAACACAATTGGTCCCTTTTACGTACACATGAATTATTCAAAGAACCCCCGCTCTTCTCTTACAAACGAGGTGATAATCTTAGCACCCACCTAGTACATGCGATCACCTGGCCTACCAACCCTAATCGACAGAATACCATCACTGCCACCTGGGGCCTTCCACCAGTAGTTGGACATTATAAATGCCAATCCTGCATAGTGTGTGATCTCACACAAAATACAAAAGATTTCAAAGTGAACAACATAACCTACAAGCTCAATACATTCACCAACTGCAGATCACAGAATGTCATCTATGCCATCCGTTGTCCCTGTGACCTTGTTTACGTTGGCCAAACGACGCAGATGATCAAACAGAGAATAATCCAACACAAAAGCAGGATACACTGCAAAGTCTTGAGTGCCCCCCTTGTTTCCCACTACATTGAGAAACAACACTGCGAAACCGATATCACCTGGCAGGTGATCGACCAGCCTACACTGCCCCTTCGAGGCGGCAACCTCAGAGCCCTGCTGAATAAATGCGAGTGCAAATGGATCACTATCTGTAACTCAGTTTATCAGGGCCTCAATACTATTGACGAATGGAACAGCACTATCCTACTGTAACCCTTCCGGGTCGTGCTGCTCCAATGTTTTCTGCACTGCATAATTTCTCCACCCATGTGTTTTGCTCCTTGAATTGTTACAATTATGGCCCCTTGTTGCTCCACTTGTCCCGTACCTTTATTTATTTATTTATTGATTGATCCCCTGATTGTTTTGCCTTGTGCATTACCTCATGTGGTGCCCCTTGTTGATTATCGTCCCCGATACAGCCTCGTCCATGTCTCGATTGATTTACTTCTGTCCAACCACGCCCCCCCCCCGGCCTTCCCGCTACAAAGATTGGCCTTCTTGATTCACCCTTCATTGTACCACTTTGCAGCTACATTTGTGTATTTTTACACGTTTATGGCTCCCATATATACATGACTTTTATACATCCAGCCCTCTCCTTTCTTTCAATTCTTCCCTCATTAGACTTTCTGGCTCCTGTTGCCCCAGGTCACTTCACTTTCCCCATCGCCGCACCGCCTCCCTTGCTCTCCTTTACTTGCCCTCTGTCTATCACTTTTCCTTCCCTGCCTCACCTTTGACCCGCCCCCTGGTAGCTCCTGCACCCTCCCCCGTACACGCCCCCGGCCTTCCGGTCACATGACCGCTTTTCCCCTTATCTCCTAACCTCTTCGCACTGACACCGATACCGGACACCCTTGTGGCGGTCTACGGCGAACTGACGCGCCGCACCTTCCTCTAGGATTCATTCCTTCGCTCGGTAAGTCACCCCTAGGCACAGACTCGCCTCCCGCCACCCCCTGTGTTCCCTTACATGGCCCTGACCCCTCAGTGCCATTTTCTCCCCAGATTCTCCGATACCCGGTCCTTCCGAGGATATCTACCCGCCGGCCTTTGTTGCTTGCTTCACTGCCCTCCAGGGCACCGGGCCAATTATACCGACCTCAATTACGGTTCCCGACTCGGCAACCGCATAGGTGAGCTGGTCCCTGCCTTGCCTTTTCTTGTCCTCCGTTTAACACACACCGCCTTTTAACTTGTTGACTGATTCCTCGCTCCCCCCTTGCACCCTTCTTTGCAGATTTACCGACGCTGAGCCTTGCAAACATCTTGATGCTCTTTTTGCCGAGCCTTGCATACTCCTTGATGCACTTTACCACAGACCCTGGATTACCATTATCCTTCCAGTGAGACTTTGGAACCGCTATTTTCTCAGGTACCCATCGCCGCCTCCCCTCTTTCGGTTCTCACCCACCTTGCCTCCTTGTGTCCCCGCCCCTCCCCAACCCCCCGCCTTTCCCTTCCCCTTTTCCCTCCCCCTAGGCTCCCGCCTCGACCCTTCACTTGACCCAGAGATAGGTCCGGTCACGCGCTTCCACTCCCTTGCCCTCTGGTATCGGTGTTTACGTCCAGCCCATCCCACAGGCAGTTTTTCCTCCCCTCCCCCCTCCTTGCCCCTTGGCAACCACCTAACCCATGGTTAGGTCCCGTCGCGCTTTTAGATCACACATTCAGCGCGCCTTCAGCCCCTCGCTACCCCCCTCTTACACTTCTCTTTCCCTCCCTGTACAGCACTTTCAATACAGCAGCCCCTTCCTGAAGATGATCCTGAATCAATAGGATCGAAACGTTGTCGACCCCTCAGCGCGATTGAAGGCGCCCATACTCCGTGTGGTTCTTTAAAACTCACACCATTCATTCTAAAGCAACTATCGTGAATTATTTTGTGCTGAACCACACATTCACTTGTATATATTTTCACCAATTGTCACTACGCGCCTTTTCGCTGTTTACACTTTGTCACTTGCGCCGTCACTTATATGTGTCACGAGCACATTTGTGCACCAAGTCCAATTTGGGCTGTTCATATCATTCATGTTTACAGTGCTGATACAGCTGTACCGTCTTCAAAATAATTTTTTCCAATTATACGATGCCATGTGCACATTTGAAAAAATCTTGCGTGTCTCCCTTTTTCCTTCCTTGTAATGTATGTTACATACTCATTTAATTGCCTTCAACATTGATACCAATTGAGATATTGTTGTTTGTTGTCGTGTGTGATGACTGGCACAGTGCACGCCATGTGGGTCAGTACTCCTGTGAGACTTGTGCATGCAGACGTGACTCCTTACGTGTTACTGTATTTGAGATGGCTCATGTGGGCTATGACTCTGTAATTCATGTCCGTGTGCACATTGGTCACATGATTATGACAGGGAGCAGTGCTACCTGTTCCTCTGCTACGTGACATGTCCCAAATGTTAGTCGTAGTACACTCCTCATGCCTACAGACACCCCGCCCTGTACAGTAGTCTACCTACTTGTTGGTTTGGAGGGAGCAATACAATGGCTACCACATGGTTATGAGAGGGAGGGGTGCTCCATCTTGCTGGTCTGTGGGAGTGGGGGCCGTGTTGTGAGTTGTGGTGATGGTTTACCATCCACAGACACCCCTCCATGTCAGGTAACATATCTACCTGTGGGATGACGGTGTGCACTGCAATGGCTGACACATGGGTGTGGGGAGTGCTCCATCTTGCTGCGCTGTAGGACTAGGGGCCTCGTGGGGGTTGTACTTCTGCAGTCCCCCCTCCGATACACGGACCTTGTGGTAAGGCTACTTACCTGTTACTTGTTGGTTAGTGCAGCTATGGCTGACACATGGGTGTGGGTGTGGGGAGCGCTCCTTCCGGCGAATCTGGGGTACAAGGGGACCTGGTGGGAGTTGTGGTGCTGGCTGACTGTACACATGCCCCCATGATTTTGTTTGTTGGTGCCTTTGGGCTGAGTGTGTGTGTGTGTCTGTTGCATGTGTGAGGGATGTCTTGTGGATTGTGTACTGGATATGGGGGTGTTTGGCCCTCGGAGCTTTGGGCATTGTGGTAGTGCATGACTGTACATAGCGGTGTGCTGGTATACATTTGTTTGTACTTACCAGCCTCCACTCCCCCTGGTATTCCGGTGAGACTCTCCGGATGTAGAATGCCTCGCACCTTCTCCTCCCACGCCTTGAAGGTCTTGAATGGCGCGGGATTTCCGCCGCCAGTCCTGTCAGCCAGCTCACGGTTCTTGGCCTCCTTCTTCCTGACCACGCTTTTCAGGTCCTGCCACCTCTTTGTGATTTCCCCCGGTTGCGTGGCACATTCCCAACTGCATTCACCTGGTCTACGATCCTGCTCCACATTCTGTTTCTGGTAGCTACTGGTGTCTGTTGGACCTGGTTCCCATAGATTTGTGGGTACACCTTGGTGACCTCGTCGACCATGACCGTCAACTCTATGGCAGTGAACTTAGGCATTCGTTGTGTTGCCATGGTGCGTGGTTTGGTATTTGTGGGGCTGGTGTGGTGGTGTGTGGTGTGTGATGTGCAGGGGGTTAGTGGTGCCGGTGTTTAAGTGGTGATGGTGGTGGTGTTTTTGGTGATGAGTGTGATGTGTGCGTGCGTGTGGTATGCTGCTTTCCTTTGTGGCTCTCTGGGTTCTCTGCTGTAGTCTTGGCTTTGTAGTGGTGCAAGGGATTGTGGTCTGTGAAGGGGCTGCTTTTGTACTCACCTATGTGGGTGTGTCATGATGGGCTGTCGTTTTCAGGTGTGTTGTGTGTGGTGTTCTGGGATTTGTGGTTTTTTGGTTTAGCCAGGGAGGATGTGTCTATGGGATGGGTTATGTGTCTGGGTATTTTGGCGTCGTTTGCTGTGTGGAATTGTTGGCCGTGTTGTGTGTATTTGTTTGGGCCGCCAATGATTTCCGTGCATGGACGTGGCCGCCAGGCCTTCCGCCTTGTCAGTTATTCATCTCTGTTGTTCACCGTGGTGGGCGGGTAATATGTTGATTTACCGTGGTCATGTCGGGGAGATCATAATTTGACGCCCGGTGTCTAGTTCGTCAGAGCGGTCGGATTTGTGTTTTCGGGCGGTATTGCGTCCGTGGCGGACGGATTATCTTCTACTCTGACATGGACGGGCGGAATTCTGTGTGTTTTTTCCACCGCGGGCGGGGGTTGCTTCGCGTCATCATAATTGCTCGGTCGGTATTCCCATGGTGCAGGCGGGCGGTCTTTTCAGGCTATGGAGGATGGCAGATTTTTTACCGCCGGTTATCGTAATGGGCCCCTATATATTTAAAATAATTAAAAATTTGCCAAAAAATAGAAATTGTAATTTTTTTAAAGAAAAAAAACACCATCATCCCCTTATAAAAAAATATTTACACTCATAAAAATAAAATTTTTAATAATGTAAAACATTTTAACAAAATAAATTAAAATACATGTTTTCAATTTTTTATAAATTTTAAGCATATATTTCACAATAAATTAAACTCAAATATTAATTTAAAAGAAATGTAAAAATTTAATTTTAAAATGATATATTTTTTTTTTACAAAATTCAGATATATTATCCACTATAACACCAAAGATTACTCTCATAAAAATTGTTTTTATAGTTACATAAATATTAAATTTAAATTTTTTAAATTTACAATTTTTAAATTATAAAAAACTACTCACCCTTATCCCCTATAAACACAACATCCCGTTCCTAAAAAATATTACAAAATTATATAAATTAATTATAATATTTTAAATCTTAAATTATCAATTTTTAAAAAAACTCCCCACCCTAATTTCATTAAAATTGTTTTTAATACTTAAAATGTTTAATTTAAATTTTTTAAAACACTCCCCACCCTTATCCCCTATAAACCCATCATCCCGCTCCTAAAAAAAATATTAAATTTTTTTTTCACATTTATTAATAATAAGGGCCCGATTCTGATGTGGTTAGGAAAGCATTCCCACCTAGGGCCCGATTACGATGCGGTTAGGAAGGCCTCCTAATGGCACTTGCTCTTTCCAAATCGGATCGCGAACGTGTCTTCCCGACCGAGGGCCAGATTACGATGCGGTTAGGAACATAGGCT
Organism: Calotriton arnoldi; assembly: GCA_963921515.1. Lineage (NCBI taxonomy): Eukaryota > Metazoa > Chordata > Amphibia > Caudata > Salamandridae > Calotriton > Calotriton arnoldi. The sequence continues at coordinate 1,312,425 of CAWUFW010003084.1, forward strand.
CCCATAGAAGTAAATGGGAGTCCAACCAAATCGTATCTGGAAGCATCCGGATGCATCATACTCAGTCGGTCGGACTCTCCCGATCCGAGTTGGTCAGAAACCATTTACAAACCGATTCGATCGGGAAGATTTCCTAACCGCATCAGAATCAGGCCCTAAATGTCCATCTGTTTTTGAAATGTTATCATTCTGCCATACAGGGTCTAATAACTTGCAAATACCCTTAGCACTGATATGGGCTGGGCCATGGGCCATTGTGACTACCTGAAGAGCATATGCATCTGGGAACATCCATCTCTGCTTCCCTGACTTATCAATCCAACATCCCTCATCATTCAATAGTGCTGTACTTTCTTGCCACATTGCTAATTCCTCTATTGTGGCCTCACTTTGTATCTCTTTCACATTCTCGAGTGTATCCTCAAACATGGTAACTTCAGGCACCCACCTAGCGGGACCTGCTACGCACATTCTTTTCATTTTAGTTCGGGCTGTTTCCTTAGCTGTCTGATCTGCAAAAGCATTTCCGCTACCTACATCATCAGTGACTTTCCAGTGGGCACTACACTTTACTATAGCCAATTTCTTAGGGAGTGTCAAAGAAGACAAAAGCCTCAATATGAGGTGCCCATGCTGAATTTTTGTGCCATGCGAAGTAAGGAACCCTCTCTCAGCCCAGAGTCATCCAAAGTTATGCGTGACGCCGAAGGCATACTGGCTGTCAGTATAAATATTGACAACCAGTCCCTCACTCAATTCGCAAGCTCGTATTAAGGCAACAAGCTCAGCAGCTTGGGCCGACTGATAAGGAACTCGAGATGTCTCAACTACTGTATGCAGCATGGTGATAGCATACGCAGCAGTTGTAGTGCCATCTGGTAATTTAGAACAAGAGCATCGACATATAATTCCCCTTGTGGGTCGGATAAGGGAACATCAGTCAAGTCTACCCATCCTTTCGTCTCTTCTTGCGTCCAGAAGATACAGTCATGTTTATCAATCTCATCACTCTCAGAAGGGAGGGGCAGTAACGTGGCTGGATTCAGAGTGGCACATCTTTTGATCGTAATATTTTTAGGGAGCAATGTTAATTCATAGCCAGTTAGATGTGCACTGGTGAGGTGCTGTATCTTTGTCTTATTCAAAAGTGTATCCACAGCATGAGGTACCATGACTGTGAGATCAGTATCAAGTATGAGTCCAGCAGACTGTCTTATCGAGACGGCCACAGCCGCGACCGCACTTAGACAGCTCGGGAGGGCTCTTGCGACAGGATCAAGAGCAGCAGAGAAATAAGCACAAAGCTGTTGCTTATCTCTAAATTTTTGTGTTAAAACAGAAAGCGCGCAACCAGCCATCTCATTGACGAACAACACAAATGGTTTGTTATAGTCAGGGGTGCCAAGTACTGGAGCTGAACAAAGCGCAGTTTTCAAGTGCTCAAAAGACTGCTGACATTCAGGCATCCAAGGCAAGGGCTCATGCACGTCTTTAGTGGTTAGTGCAAGCAAGGGTTTGATTAGTAAGGAGTAGTTAGGTATCCACTGCCGACAGTAGGAAGTGATACCTATGAAAGCGCGCACATCTTTCTCAGTCTGTGGGATGGGCATTTTAACAATAGTACTGATGTGGTCAGGGGTCAATCTCCTACCCTCCTTCGACAGTAGGTGACCTAAGTAGGTGACCTCCTTTTGACAATACTGAAATTTAGAAAGAGACACCTTATGCCCATGTTGGACCAAATGCAACAACAATGTAACTGTACTGTCTCTACTACCTTGCTCAGTATCAGAAGCAATAAGGAGGTCGTCAACATACTGCACCAATACATTACCTGTGGGAAGCAAAAGGGAATCCAAATGAGACTTTAAAGCCTGATTGTAAATACTTGGACTCTCAGTATAGCCCTGAGGAGCGCGACAGAACCTAAAACTTCTGCCAGCTAGCGTAAACCCAAACAAGTACCTACTATCTGGATGAATAGGAATACTGAAAAATGCATTTTTCAAGTCAATAACAGAGAAGAATTTAGCAGTAGAAGGAATCATTGTCAAAAGAGTAGTAATGTCAGGGACCACTATTTTATTAACTTCGCGCAAATCAATCACAAAACGGTAAGCATCTTGATGATCATCAGGAGAACCGGAGGGTGTCCATTTAAGAATTGGAAGAATAGGGCTATTACAAATATTAGCATACGTCTCCTCAACCACTCACTTCCTAATCAAGTCCTGAATAATTTGTAATAAGGCTCGCTCTCCTGCCTGTGGTATTTTATACTGGGGGATATGGGGCAAAATAGCACCATCCTTAACTTGTATCGAAACTGGTGGTATCTGCAGTAGTCCCACGTCTGTATCACCTGTCGCCCACAAAGGGGGTGGCACATCAGCAAATTCAACAGGAAGAGGCGCATCTTTGTACAAACACTGTTTAGCACGTACTACATCTGGTCCCATTGTCATATAGGCACCTGCCGGGGAACAATAAATAGTAGCATGCAGTTTCTTCAACAAATCCAAGCCCATCCAATTTTCACCACAATTGGATGTCAGCAAGAATGGCGAATCCACAGTGAAAGGACAAATAGTCAACGCAAGGGGTCTTGAAATGGGGCTTACAACCGGTACACCAGAAAAACCTACCAAAACGTTATTATGGCCAGACAGAGCAGCCCCAGGGACCATATTTCGAGAAAAATAACTTTTTGTCGCACCAGTGTCCACCAAAAATTCCTTTGTCGAACCTTGCAGTTCTGCTGTTACATAAGGACCACGCTGGTCTACAGGTATCGGAACTGGTCCCCCACTCTGTCCCTGGCTGCCTTAGCTGTAAGACAGCCTCTTCACTTCCTCCATATCATAATCATCATGATAGTACAGTCCATCCCGAGGGTCATCAAAATAGTTATTATCAGAACGACCCTGTGATGCTGCAGCATTCTGTGCCCTATCAGCCCCACCAGCTCCACGACCTCGTTCATGAGAACCTCATCCTCTAGGGACCACTACCTTCTGCAAAAGCACAGGACACTAACTACGCCAATATCCCTACTCCTTACAGTACGCACACTGATTCGGCCCCAACGGCGTAGTATTCGGCTGCCTACTACTGCGTGGAAGCTGTCAGGCAGGACCACCACGTCCTCTGCCATTCCCTCTAAAAGCCTGCTGCAACAACACCTTCGTTTTTAAATCCTTATGCCTTTTCTCTGTCTTCTCCTTCTCCTCATTATCCCTATGCTCATAGTGCTGTGGCATATTCAATATACCAGAGGGGGAAGAGGAGGACAAAGTACTTTCAGAGGCCTGCAATCGAGTCGCAATTTCAGGAAGCAAATTGGAAACAAATCTATTTACAAACAACCGAACAGCTCCCTCAATAGACAAATCCTGCCCACTGTAATCCAAAAACGTGCGTTTGAACTGAGTAAAAAATATCAGACACACTCTCATCTTTCGTCGGCAAGCCAACAGTTTTTCCCAATCTACTTTTCTTGGCGGAATAAGGGAATGCATATAGGTAATAATACAACCTGGCAATGCAAAAATTTCCGCTCTGGGCTTTACACCTGGCTTTCTTTCCTGGTCCCATGCTTTAATTTGATCCCATGTACCTCCCAACTCCACAACATGATCTTGTGTGTGTACCTGCCTCCAAATATCAACCGGAACCAGCAAACCAAAAAACATTTCAATATCAGCAAGAGTCATTACAGTGGAAGAGGCAGCTTCAGTCAATTCCTTATAATATGCAGTAGGATTTTTCCTAGGGTCTGGCAAATGAGTCTTAAGAGATAAAACTTCACTTCTTTTCCACGGAGTATAAACCTATTGATCCTGAAAATGGGCCGCCTCCCTTGGCCTAGTAATATTACCACGGCCATCCGTTAATTCCGGCAATTCTGGATGATATATAGGGTGAACCTCCCGCATCGGAAACTGAGACACTGACCTGGGACTTTTCTCATGTAGTCTTCCCCTATAAGCTATTATTGTCGTAACATTAGCAAAAACTTGTTCTGGCCCCAATTCACTAATACACACCCGATCTCTGATGTCATATAAAATTTGAGGCGCTTCCACTTAAAAATACTGTTGCCAAAGACCAATTAAAGTTGCACACATGTGTTTAAGGGCATGCTGCTGTATAAAGGGCTCAAAATCTCTCATAGTCGCCCAGACATCCTCTACACTATAAATAGGATTACGGGCCTACTGTGCAGCCTGGTTAGCTATTACCTTTTCTCATTATCTCCCACATCAGATCACACTAACGGTCCCATGCGCTCCTTAAATTTCGTCCAATCCCTATCCTCAAATCTACATGCTGGTGTCCCGCTACTTACTAATGTCGAAGATGGAAAACCATAGTGGGAGAAGCAAAAGAAGTAACAGGCACTATTGACGCGGATTGTTGTGTCACCGGAGAAAGAGCTGGCGAAAGGGACGCTGAGACAATAGGTGTGGCAGGCGTACTAACAGTCACAGTTGCCACAGACGGCAAAGAAACAGAAGGAAGAGGAGGAGCCGAAGCCACAGCCATTGAAATAAAGGCAGTAGATACAGGGACAGAGGCAGTGGATGCAACTGTAACGGGCGGCTGTGATGGCACCGGAACAGTGGGATATATTCTTTGCGGGGCATATGGAGGCAGGGGTCGAGCGTCTAACAATTCTTCCACAAAAGTGTCATCTTCTTGCTGAACCACACATGATTTATCAATGTGTAATCGAAACCTTCTATCTTCACATTCAACACCCTTTTCCTGTTTTTCCCTGTCGTATGCTATAGCTTTCTGAGTCAATGTCTGGATTTTCCCTTTCTGGGTCTCTTTTTCTGCCTTCAATCGCCTCTGTCTAGCCGCTTTCTGCCATGTTCGGAGGGAATCAAACATAGACTGCCTACTTAGGGGCCGATTCCGATCTCGGTCGGAGGCGCACCCAATACCATTCGGTCGGGAAAAAAGCCATGCGAAAGCCTGTTTCCCGACCGAACCGTACGCGGGTCCGGCCGAGCGAGTACGATGCGAGTCCGCCGACCGACTCGTCCGGGCGACCCGACCGCTCCGACCGACTCGTACCCGGATCGTACCGCTCCGACCGACTCGGTCGGACCCGATCCGCACCGCGCAATGGAGACGTTTTCCGGCCGGGTAAGTACGATGCGCACCTCGACCGCTCCGACCGACTCGCGCCGTCCGACTCGAACTCGCTGTCGGAGCCGTACTTTGGGGGTCCGTGTCGGACCCCCTGTACGCGTACCCGTGCGAGGCGCACACAGGGGGGACCCATGGGTCCCCCCTACCTGTGCATGTACGCCGCGAAGCGCGTCGCGGCGTACTCGCTGTAGGGGGCGCCCTTGTCCGCCTCGCACCCATTGAGGCAATGGGAGCCCGCGTACGCGTTGTACGACCGGCTCCCATTGAGTTCAATGGGAGTCCGACCGACTCGTGTCCGATAACATACGGACGCATCGTACTCGTTCGGTCGGACTGCACGGGTCCGATTCGGTCGGAAATCTCTCCGGGTCCGGCTCGGTCGGAGAAATTTCCGGCCCGAATCGGAATCGACCCCTTAGTCTCTTGAACAACTGTTCTTGTAAATACTCAATCTTTTCTTCATCGAAAGTGCCCGTCAACAGCTACTGCAACTCAGCATTGTCCCTCGTATATTTGTGCCATAATGTACTAAACATAATAGGGCCAAGGCCATGCTTCACATACATATCAAAATTTGGAGTGCCTTCTGGAGGCGCCGGCTGAGCTTCTTCCAATCGAGCATCTGCAGAACAACAGCGACAGCACAAAGAAAACAGTTTGCTAAACCCAGGCATTCTCAAAAGAAAACAAGTTCACTATATTATGCCTGGCAAAGCAATTGCAAATGCTTTTATCCAAAGACGGTCCGTAGACCGCACCAAATACAAACCAAAATGGTACCATAGCCACAAAGAACCAAATCAAACTCACCTGATATATGCAGGTCAAACGAATTAATTCTCCACTGCCGACTCTTCAGACCAAACGGTCAGATCCAAGGGTTTCGCCGTTCAGGACTCCAGTCGGGATGACCACTGGGTGAGGCACAGTCCGGCAGGACAGAAGGGGCAGCTGCGAGTACCAGGAATTCTTCATGAAGGGATCCCTGATCCGTCCGTCCGACCCAACGATGGCCTCGACCTCCCCCCCGTCTGCAGAAGGGGATGGGTCACTCACCCGAAGGTGTCCCTGTTCGGGCGCCAACTGAAGGAAATGACCCGATTAGGGTCTCCCGGGTCACTCACCACCACCACCTCTCAGCCTTCCATACCAAATGAAGAGTCGGTCAGACAGTAGAGAATACAAACCGATAACAGTTTATTCAGAGTACACTCAGAGCGGAGCCCTGTCTGCCCAGTCGCTAGGAGTGCTGCAGAGGGACTGCCATCAGCAAGCATAACGATACATTATGTACATTTCGAAACCAATGAAAGCACGCCCACCATGGAATTTTCCAAAGAGATGCAGCTGGACCGTAATTTACAAAGGAGTAAGTTTCGATCCTAAGGCTGGGCACACATTATCTACTATTCAAGGTCACTCTGCCTGTACCCACCACTAGACAAGTGGGAGAAGGCCTACATCTAACAGGAAAGGTATGTGCTAATAAGAACCGTACATTCATTAGTGTAGCAAAACTCAGCTCTGAAGAAACAAAACCTAGAGAAGGCCGTTTCTCAGAAATGGCAAAGGATTAGTTTTAATTATAATTTAAAATGGCGGCCATACACAAAATGGTGCCGCGAATGCTAACCTTACATAAAACAATGCAAAAGCCTATTTTTCTATTCTGACATAAGGGTAGACTTAGCTTAAATCAATTCCTGTAAATTAGAGGAAGATTTAGAAGTAAAGTAAGTATGCTCAGAGTTTTAATATGTTGAAGAGTTAAGAGGTATTGGAAATATAACTTCTTTTTTTAGCAGAATAAGCAATAGTAAAGGCCCTAAAAGAAGCTTTAAAAGCATCCCAATTGTTATGAGTGGAAGAGTCAGTAAAGTGATTAAATTGGAAAAATTCTTTAATGAATAAAGTGGCTTCTAAAATAAAAATGTTATCCGACAGTAAGGAATTGTTAAATCTCCAATGACCGTGTTTGGAATTATTAAAAGATAAATCAAAAGTGGATAAAAAGGGCATGGTCAGAAATGAAAATAGAACAAATTTCTGATGATTGAATTGATGGGAGTAAGGATTTCGAAACTAAAATATAATCAATTCTGGACATAGTATGATGAACATTAGAAGAAATCATAAATTCATATGTATCTGGGTTACAAGTTTTCCATACATCGAAAAATTGACGACGGGTAATGGCAGATTAGAATGCTTTATGATATTTATCAGGTTTAAATTTACATTTAGATTTCCTATCAGTAAACTGGTCTATTCAGTCACTGAAATTACCAGCAACAATAATATTGGGATTATCAATGGAAGTCAGTTTTAATTTAATACTATGCCAGAATTCAGGATCAGATTTGACAAGGCTGTAGATATTTAAAAAAGAAAATTGTTTATTGTAAATAGTGGCATTAAGCAATACCCATCATCCATTTGTGTCACTTTCTGTTGATAAAATTTGAATATTTAACGACTTATGGAATAAAATGGCAACACCCTTACAATTAATAGCAGGAGAAAAAACAAACTGACCAACCCATTGGCGCTTCAATTTAAGGGATTCAACATCATTCAAATGAGTTTCCTGTAAGAAAGCAATAAGTGAGTTAGATTTCAACAAATGCGAAAGTACCTTTTGTCGCTTGACAGGATGTCCCAGCCAACGACCGTTCCATGAGACAAAGTTAAACATGCTACAGGATAAAAATAAGGATACAGGAACATGAATGACAAGCTGCAAAAACGTAAAGGGAAACAAAAAGACACAGGGGCTCATTATGTTGTCGGGTGGAAAGCCTCCACCCGACACCGACTCGGAATCGGGACCGACCAGCTTGTGTTCAGCTGTTCCAACCGCCGGATTACGATGCGACCGCACACTGTTTGGTCAGTTTCCCATTGTTTCCTATGGGAGCTCATGTGATGCCTGACAGCCAGCTGCAACACAGGCTCCTATGAGGAAATAGGGTGTGTGCGGATAACCCTGCACCCTGTCGCAGGCACCCCACAGTGCCTGTCACACAGTGAAGGGTTTTACAGGGGCGTCCCTTAGGTACCCCCTCAGCCCCCAACTGGAGGCTGCAGGATGAAAGTGGCCTGCCAGGGTCCCCCAAAGTCACTTTCCGACAGCCTTTCCGTGTCAGACAAGCGTACGTGGATAGGCTGTTGAAAATCGACATCGTAATCCCGACGGCGGAAAGGCTGTCCATTGGGGTGTATGATGCGTTTCCGACCAACACGAATAAACCGTGATTCGGTCAGAACTGAGTCGGAATGACCACGTGGTTTACGTTCCGACAGTGAACATCATAATTGGGCGGTCGGAATGTAACCCGACCGAGTCCGTCGGAAGGACTCCGACGCGGTCGGGGAAATTCCGGCTGTCGGGAGGATGCTTTCCGCCCGACATCGTAATGAGCCGCACACTGTATTAACAATATTGTGGCATAAAGAAACTGCAAATAAAAATAAAAAGGGAAAACAAATAAACACTCATACAATCACAGAAAAAAGAGAGAAGGGGAAAAGTAGAAAAGAAAAAAGAAAATGAACAGAAGAAAAAGAGGAAGATTGTCGCGTGTCCCCGTGGGATCAAGGGGTATGTGAGGTTACAAGGAACCAGCCGCTCCGGGATTGTTATAGGAAGGTAGGTTTATTGGATATAGAACCTACAGATAAGGGAAGGATGGTACAAAAGCACAAGTGTCCGGTTTAAGAGGGATGCTCTTGTCTTCACCGCACACGATCCAGCTCCTTGAAGCGAACTCCTGGCCTCCTCCTTCCTCTCTTTGGCTGGCCCGTCAGTCCTCGCGTCGTTCCCCAGAAAAGAAAAAGAACCAGGGGTAAGTTTGGCTGGTTTAGCCCGTAAACGTCGGAAAGGGAGGGGAGATAGGTTGTGAGGGGATCACCGCATCGGACTAAGTGTGTCACCCAAGAGAAGACAACAGTGACCGCCCTGTTGACTACCGGTTCCCTCCCGGTGGTTTTACGAACCCAGGATGCGCCCCCGTACCTGTTTCAGCCACCCTCCTCCTGGGGGGTGGCGGGCAATGGCGCCGTGTCGGACTTCACCGACGTTTTCCTCGGACGGCTGGGCCTCAATGACGTGCTCCGGTCCTGTTCCTGCTCGATCTCCTGCACAGCCTCGACCCGACGTCTCCTCCGTTCTTCCTCTCGCAGTCAGCTCTCCGGCGTCCTTCTTCTCCGTCAAGCCCGGGACTTCCTCCTTCCCTCCTCCTCCTGATAGGCTCAAAAAGGGTGATGTCACAGTCTCGGACTCCTCCCCCGGGAAGCATGTGAGTGATTTAAAGGGACCAGCATCGTCCCGTACCTGTTTAACGATGACATGAGCATCAAAAGGGGACTCCTTCTCTTGTTCCCCCAGTTCCTCCCGACACACCATTCCCCCAGGATTTTCCCGATCGGGGTTAAGAGGATATCGGGACAGAAAATCGGCATTGCCCTGGTCAGTTCCCTTACGATGAAGGACCTCGAATTGGAAAGGCTGTAGGGATAGGAACCACCGTAGCACACGATCATTACAGCCCTTATTCCTCTGTAGCCAAGTTAGAGGGGCATGGTCTGTATATAAGAGAAAGGGCCTGCCTTCAAGGTAATACCTCAATTTATCTATTCCCCACTTCACCGCCAGACATTCCTTCTCAATGGTGGGATAGATCCTTTCACGGGGAAAAAGCTTTCGGCTTATATAAAGGACAGGTCTTTCTAGTCCCTCGTTATCCAGTTGGGAGAGGACAGCACCTATGCCCACCCCGGAGGCGTCTGTCTGGAGAATGAAAGGTTTTTGGAAGTCAGGAGTCTGTAAGACCGGAGATGAGGTCAGGGCAGTTTTTAGGGTGTTGAATGCTTCCAGCTCCCGTACAGTAAGGGAGAGTAACCGGGAGGAGGTGACAGACTTCTTCAGCAAGTCTGTGAGAGGGGCCGCTATATTTGCGAACTGGGAAATGAATCGTCTGTAGTAACCTACCAACCCCAAAAAGGCCCGGAGATCCCGTTTAGTGGTAGGAAAACCTGTTTCTAGGATGGCTCTGACCTTCTCGGTTTGTGGTTCTATGAAACCTTCCCCAAGCAAGTACCCAAGGTATTTAACCTTCTGGTATGCGAAGCGTGATTTTCTTGCATTGATGTGCAGCCGTGCAGAACGGAGCTCTTGTAATACGGCCGCTAGGTGTCCCCGGTGTTCTTCCCATGTCCTACTGAATACCACTATGTCATCCAGGTAAGCCGAAGAATAACCGGTGTGCCCTGCCAGGAGTGCGTCCATCAGCCTCTGAAAGCTGGCTGGTGCCCCGTGTAAGCCAAAGGGCAGGACAGTAAAATGAAAGAGACCATCAGGGGTAGAAAAAGCTGTTTTCTCCTGATCTCTGGGGTCCAGAGGAATCTGCCAATAACCCTTGGTGAGGTCGATGGTAGAGATATACCGAGCCTCCCCAAGGCGTTCTATCAGCTCGTCCACCCGGGGAAGGGGATACCCATCCAGTTTTGAGATGCGGTTCACCGCCCTGAAGTCGATGCAAAATCGAATGCTGCCATCCGGTTTTGGCACTAGCACAACTGGGGAACACCAATTACTTTTAGAGGGGACGATTATCCCGGACTCTAGCATTTGTTTTACCTCTGTCTGTAGGGCCAGTCGTCTGGCCTCGGGCACACGATATGGACGCTGTTTAATGGTAACTCCTTCTTGCATAGGGATGGAGTGTACCGCAAGATGGGTCCTTCCCGGTTGGTCGGAAAACACATCCTGAAAGGAACCAAGTAGGGCGCGAATGTCGGCAGCGCGGTCAGGAGTTAACTCTTCGTTGATAGCCGTGGACTCGACAGTAGAAGAACCGGTGTCCAGGGTGGAGACAGTGTGTGTTTTTTTCGGGGGGGGGCCTAGCCACTTTTTTAGGAGATTTATGTGATACATTTGTGTTTTGTTTGGGCCAAGTTGTAGAATATAGGTGGTTTTACCGATTGTACGTATGACAGGAAATGGACCCTGCCACTCCTTCCGTAGTTTGTGGGTAGAAGAAGGAAGTAGTATCAAGGCCCATTCCCCGACCTTTAGCTCCCTTAATTTTGTCCCTTTAACATATGTTTGTTTGTGTCTTTCCTGAGCTTTCTCCAATGAGGCATGTGCGAGTGTTCTTAGCTTGTGGAGGCGGCTTTTCACTTGTTTGGCATATTCGAGTAGAGCCTGAGCTTCCTGTGCACTATCTGTTTCCCAACTTTCTCTAGTGATCTCCAGAAGAGTCCGTGGCTTCCTTCCGAACAGTAGTTCAAAAGGAGAAGTGCCCAGGCTGCTCTGGACTTGGCTTCTGAGGACAAACAGGGCTAAGGGAAGAAGTTGGTCCCACTTCTTCCCGTCCCCCGTGAGGAGTTTCTTTAGGGTCAGCTTGAGGTTGCCGTTATACCTCTCCACCAGACCATTGGTCTGGGGATGGTACACAGATGTTTTTATATGTCGGATGCCTAATTGTTTGCAGACCTGGTTCATTAACCGCGAAACGAAGGGGGTTCCCTGATCGGTTATTATCTCTCTAGGAAACCCCATCCTGGAAAACACCTCTATTAGCCTCTGTGCTATGGTGGTGGTGTTTGCAGTATGTAAGGGTAAAGCTTCAGGGTATCTGGTGGAATAGTCGACTATTACAAGTACGTACTGGCAACCCTTACTGGACCTAGGGAGAGGGCCTATAATATCCATACCCACCCTGTCGAACGGTTTAGCTATTATAGGTAGAGGACATAGGGGGGCTTTTGGAGGAATGTAAGGGTTCTTTTTCTGACATATGCTACATTCCTGGCAGTATCTTTTTACTTGGGCATGAACGCCTGGCCAGAAGAAGCTACGAAGTATGGACTGGGAGGTCTTTTCTACTCCACAATGACCCGCCAGAAGGTGTGCATGGGCAAAAAAGGACCTGGTCCCTGAAGGCCGCGGGGACCAGTAGTTGAGGGTCGTCCCCTCTTTACCGAGCCTATACAACAGCCCCTTCTTCTCAATAAAACAGGGGTACAGCCTATGGGACTGGAGGAGTGAGTCCCGGGCACTCTGCCAGGCATTACTGAGACTACTGTCATTCAGTTGTGCTGTTCTAAAATGGTTGTCTATGGCCCAGGGCTCGGAGGCTAGGAGGGTATCCTGGGGGACCCGCTTTATCTTCTCACCCAGTAAGTCAGAGAACCAGGGATTGTCTATGCCAAGGATAAGGGGTTCAGGGAGTTGGGGTAGGACCCCCACTTCAACAACAATGTCCAGTCCATTGTGGTCTTGGAGACTGACTTTGGCTATAGGGTACTCCTTTATATCTCCATGCACGCATCTAATACACACCCGCTTCCCTGGTAGCAAAGAAGAAGGACGTACAAACTCCTCACGCACAACTGAGTGTTTGCAGCCAGAATCTAAGAGGGCTGTTATGGGGCGGTTATCCAGGAGTAAACTCACATAATAGACTGGGCCTGTTTCCTGGGCAAAGAGAATGGAGTGGGGTAGGTAGCTGACATCCATGGGTTCTTCTTCTCTTTCCCTCCGTCTCCTACAGAATTTAGCGATGTGGCCCCACTCCCCACACTCGTAGCACTGAGGCCCAGTAGAGGGAACTGGACCGGTACGCTTTACGCGAGGCTTGTGAGGCTCGTAGAGAGGCTTAACTGGTTTTCTCTCCGGTCTTCCTCCATGTACGAGTTTTTGGTTCTTCTCGGGTTCTTTAGGGGCGCTTCTATACTGAGCCCTAGCATACGAGGTGGCCATCTCGACCGCATGCTCCAGAGTCAGGCCTGCATGCTGGCGTAGCCACCTCTGGGTCCCGTAAGGGAGCGCCTCTAGAAATTGCTCCAGGTAAATTTTCTCCATTATAGCTTCCTGGGTAGAGTCCAGTGGCTTCAGCCACCTGTCTGCAGCGTCCTTGATCTTGTAGAAAAGGGTCTTGGGGGTATCACCAGCCACGCCTCTCTCCTGCCGAAACCGAAGGCGGTGGGCTTCGTCGTCTATCCCAAGACGATCCAGGATGAATTGTTTTACGGAACCATAAGCGGCTGTCCCGTCACGGTTGGCTATCTGATAGGCGGCCTGGGCTTCGCCCATTAGAAGCGGGGCTAGATAGAAAGGCCATCGCTCCCCGGGCCAACCGCTAGCCCTTGCGGCCCGTTCGAAATTCAGACAGAACGAGATATGGTCATCCCCAGGGACGTATTTCTGTAGGGGTATGACAGTCCCGGGTAAGGCAGGTGCTCTCCCTTGTCCTAGAACCTGCAGAAGCTGGGTTTGCCCTTCCGCCAACTTGGTGACGTTCTCGGCCTGTACCTGGATAGCTGAGGTGAACACAGTCCGGTCCATTTCGGCTTGGTTGGCGTTTCTCTCCGTGGCCCACTCCAGTTTGCTCTGGGCCTCACGCATTTGTGCCATGAGCTGTTCCATCTTGTCTCAGATGGCCATTGCCTGCATTCTCCACCACTTTGTCGCGTGTCCCCGTGGGATCAAGGGGTATGTGAGGTTACAAGGAACCAGCCGCTCCGGGATTGTTATAGGAAGGTAGGTTTATTGGATATAGAACCTACAGATATGGGAAGGATGGTACAAAAGCACAAGTGTCCGGTTTAAGAGGGATGCTCTTGTCTTCACCGCACACGATCCAGCTCCTTGAAGCGAACTCCTGGCCTCCTCCTTCCTCTCTTTGGCTGGCCCGTCAGTCCTCGCGTCGTTCCCCAGAAAAGAAAAAGAACCAGGGGTAAGTTTGGCTGGTTTAGCCCGTATTCGTCGGAAAGGGAGGGGAGATAGGTTGTGAGGGGATCACCGCATCGGACTAAGTGTGTCACCCAAGAGAAGACAACAGTGACCGCCCTGTTGACTACCGGTTCCCTCCCGGTGATTTTACGAACCCCAGGATGCGCCCCGGTACCTGTTTCAGCCACCCTCCTCCTGGGGGGTGGCGGGCAATGGCGCCGTGTCGGACTTCACCGACGTTTTCCTCGGACGGCTGGGCCTCAACGACGTGCTCCGGTCCTGTTCCTGCTCGATCTCCTGCACAGCCTCGACCCGACGTCTCCTCCGTTCTTCCTCTCACAGTCAGCTCTCCGGCGTCCTTCTTCTCCGTCAAGCCCAGGACTTCCTCCTTCCCTCCTCCTCCTGATAGGCTCAAAAAGGGTGATGTCACAGTCTCGGACTCCTCCCCCGGGAAGCATGTGAGTGATTTAAAGGGACCGGCATCGTCCCGTACCTGTTTAACGATGACATGAGCATCAAAAGGGGACTCCTTCTCTTGTTCCCCCAGTTCCTCCCGACAAAGATGAAATAGAATGAAAAGATAAGGATGAAGAGACAGATCAAGGATAAAAATCCAGATCTGAAGTGAAAAGAGTAGAGTACAAGCATGATGCATGTCAGCACCAAAAACAAGAACAACAGCGGAGAGAAAAACAAGAAAATGTATGAATAATGGCCAAATAGTTAGAAAAATCAGGCCTCAAAAAATCTACTCGCTCAATAACATTTTATCATGTCGAGCTATTTTTTGCACCTACTAGGACCATCTGGCAAGTAAACTTAGGCTGGAAAGAAACAGGTGTTCTGTTCATTCAGAAGGTGAATGAGCAATAAAGATGCCATTAAATCTTGTTTTTATCTTGACACAATTGCAGTCTGTTCAAGGAACGAGGTCAAATGTCAGTTTGTCTTTTAACTAATTGCTGGTTTGAAAATGAGGTTTATTATTCTCTCTCTTACTAGAGTTAGAGGTTTTTGTCAAGTGAGCTGTCTGAAGATGTCAGTTATTTTTCTCTAACACATAACATTTAAATAAATAGCCTGTAAATTAATATTACAAATATTTCAAAATATAAATTACAAAAGCACATTTTTTTATAATTAAGAAGTGTGATGCAGGGGGCGTGGCTTGATGCCAAAGAAGATGGCTGCAGACTGACAGAGCTCCACGGCGGCTCGGTCGGAGTGTCGGCCTTTACGCACTCCCAGAACCGCACAGCAACATACGAGTGGAGTCCTTTGTGATGTGAAGGACCCCAAAGGTCTTCCTTTTGTTTTTCCGGCGCCGGTGAGTGTTTCCTACCATTTGTTTCGGTGGGTGCGTTTTTCCCCTCACTGGACTCGCGCCCGTGCTTTTCCCTATGCACATTTCAAAACGCGGCAATGCTTCACATTTCGGCTCCTGGCTGCATTTTTTAATTTTAATCCAATAGCTACACTTTTTGTTAAGAAGGGCTGCATCTGTTTATGGAAAGACCTTTACAGCTATAATAGCTGTTCATTTTATAATACTATATAGCAGCAGCCGTGGTAAATAATATATTTTTATCTGTGTGAAGGCGCAGCTAACTTGAGGAACTGGGCCTATTGAACTAAAGGTGAAGATTTGGAGCCTTGTAAAGATTGATTCCTCAAGTGAAAACATACGTTCACTGCAACCAAAGGCGGAAAACTGTGCAAATGTGTTGTTTTTGATCTTTCTACCCATTTTTGTGTGTCAATCATATTTCTGATGGAGATGGATGATAAAGACACGCATTCTGGCTTCTGATATACACCCAATCTGCATTGGCTCTGTCTCTCTTGTTTTTTGAGGGAGCTGAGGGAGCTTTTCTATTATGCAGGCTGAATACTTTTTCTTGGAGAATCTCTACATCATGGGTACTCACAAACTTTCTCTCGGGGGCCAAATTTACAGTGTGGTTTGTGGCCAAGGGCCGCACCGGTGGGGTCTGGGTCAGTGGGGGGCGGGGCTAGAGGGGAAAAAAATCACTACCGTTTCAAAACATTGCTAAACAATGCTGTATTTCCAAAGCAGATGTAACTACAAGGAGCTTATTTTATAATAATTTTTTATTATCAGACAGTAGCAATCTTAAGAGGGATTGCATGGCAATTTGCAGTAGCTGGATATTCAGCACATGCCCATTGCAGCACAGGCTTCAGAGTCCAAAAAATAGGTACTTTAAAGACAAACACTGCAAACTTATTTTACATTTCATGTCACCAATTAGTTTTCTGTAATCTGGTACCAAGTCTGAAACGGCAAGCCTTAAGAGCTGATCCAGATGTATGTCTGTAAGCTTATTTCTGAGTTTGCTCTTCAACAGTCCCATTGTGGAAAATGAACTTTCACAAACATATGTTGACCCAAACATACAAATAACCTTCTGGGCAACTGTAAAAAGAAGAGGAAACTTGTCAGAAGGCACAATTTTCCAGAATTCTTCTGGTGCTTTCCCCAAAAAAGATGCTTCGAGGGCTGAATTGTGCTGCATGTCAATCAGCTCTATTTCTGCGTGAGCCCTTTCCATACCAATAAGGGCAACAACGTCAAGATTTCGTGCACTCACCATCCAGGGGTTTTCAACCAGCCTGAACAGAGGGGTGAGGGCTCTGAATTGAGAAAATCGGCGTGTGATCTCCCCAGAAATGTCTTCAAGACATGCACCAAGGTCTAGTTTTGACAGAATTTCTTGGGCATCTGGAAACCTCTGCATCACAGCAAACAGTTTTGGGAAGTGGGTGAAGTCACTATCATCCAATTCTTCTTTGAATAGCAGAAGCTTACTTTCAAAAGCATAAATACCATTCATCAAGGAGCACACAAGCTGTTGTTTACCTTGCAGGGTCAAATTGAGAGCATTAAAATGTGTGAAAAGATCTGAAAGAAAATGGAGCATAATAAGCCATTTCACATCCGTTAGTTCTGGGAATGATTGACCTCTACTGTTCACAAAGAGTTCAATTTCAGGAAGCAATGCAATGAACCGCTCCAGAACCTTCTCTTTGCTTAGCCAACACACGTTAGTGTGCATCAAGAGGTCTGTATATTCCGCTTCAGATTCCTGCAGCATTGCTTTAAAAAGTCTATGGTTCAGAGCTTTGGCACGGATAAAATTAACAATTTTCACTGCAACTTTTAGGACATTATTCAGTTCTCCATGCTTTAATTTTGCACACAATACTTCTTGGTGAATAATGCAGTGGTAGTCTATCACAGTCTGTCCTATGAGCTTCTTTTTAATCATAGATACGAAGCCTCTGTCATGGCCTACCATGGCAGGAGCCCCATCTGTTGTTATGCTGACAAGAGTGTTCAGTGGTATGTGATTTGTTTTAAAGTAGTTGCACATGCTGTCCAGTATATCTTCTCCTCTTGTGTGCCCTTGCAGTGGTAGAAGGCACAGGAGCTCTTCTTTGGGATGAAGCGATTGGTCCAGATACCTCACCCAAACTAACAACTGGGCCACATCGCCTATGTCTGTGGACTCATCCATGGCAATGCTTAAGAACGGTGACTCTCTGACTGCTTTGATCACCTGCTCCTGGACATTTTGACCCATTGCCTCTATTCTGCGTGCACACGTGGAATCTGATAGCTGCAATGCACCGATTTCCTTTAAAATGCTGGCTTTATTAGTGTAGTTGTCAAATAAAATTTTGGCTGCTGAAAGGAAACATATCTTCACCAGCTCTGCATCTGTGAATGGTTTTTTATGTTTGGCAAGCAAGTAGCATATTTTGAAAGACGCTTCTGTAACAGCCTCAGATTCCTTCATCTGGCAAAGGAAGATCTTCTGCTGGGAAAGAAGAGCTTGCTTTAACGATGCCACTTTTGCAGAACGCAGTTTTTGAGTTCAGTGGGAAGTTCGCAGTGTATCCAGAGTGCCGTGTTTTGTAGTGCCGTTCCAGGTTATACCTCTTAAGAACATTTACTTTCTTTGCAAAGCAAACAGGTGGCTTTTTCTTTTGGGCATTCAACAAACAAGTACTCTTCTTCCCATGCTGCCTGGAAGGTCCTGTGTTCACTCTGTATCGATCTGGGTCGTTTGCAAGGCTTGGAAACTGGACTGTAGGCCATTGCGGAGCTCTCCAGCTAGTTTGTTACTATGCAATAAGTAACAAGGACCAGGAATCTGATTTTCCACCTGACGACCAATGGACCGACACCGCCGCACGACCGATGTACCGACACTGCCGCACGACCGATGTACCGACACTGCCGTACGACCGATGTACCGACACTGCCGTACGACCGATGGACCGACACGCCCCACGACCAATGGACCGACACTGCGTCACGACCGCTGGACCGACACTGCGTCACGACCGCTGGACCGACACCACGTCACGACCGCTGGACCGACACCACATCACGACCGCTGGACCGACACCACTTCTCGCAACAGATCTGTGAGCAACACCAAAGTAATGTTTTGTTTAAACATACAAAGTAATGGGTAAACCTGCAAATGAAAACCAGGAGGCTTTCCTAAAGCCAGTGGTTTATGCAGGAAATGTGTCACTCAATAGGGATTTGAAATAAATGGCATGCACACACACACGTTCACCCATAGGTATCTTGGCACTGAATAACAGATGTTTATTGCTACCCAACTCATTTTATCGACCTCAGATGGATGAAAGGCAGGACCCCCCTGGATTTGAACCTGTGACCAGGAGGTAGAATACAGGCCCCTGCAGTGGAAGCATTAGTCCACTGAGCCACCAGACCCGGCATACACACAGTACAAGGGTACAGAGTTTGAGGTGGTTTCAGACTGGGAAACAACAGGAGAAAAAAACGGTAACCTGCCAAATCGGTGATCTCGAGTCAAATTAGACCAAAATAAATCCAATTAAACCAAATCAAATCTGGCCACTCTGTCCATATTGGAAATACAGCAATTGCAGAAAACATTGGAATTAGAACAACTGTGACAGTTGTAACAGATCTAATAGCGAACCAGTCTGCACAAACGTAGGTGTTAGAACTGGGGGTCTCTAGTTGGCTCAGGTAGGTACCTTAGTCCAAATAGGGACCCTTGCTTCTAAGTCAGGGAAAGGAAGGACACCTTCTCAGATAGCCCTGCTCACCCCCTCGGTAGCTTGGCACGAGCAGCCAGGCTTATCTCCAAGGCAAATGTGCAAAGTATTTGCACCCACGCTCTCAGTGACACAGTGATAACACCACAAATGGACTCCACACGAGTTTCATAAAAAATTTTTTTATATGTTTATAAAAAAAAGATATACGATGAGACCACACGATAAAAATCCAACATATGCGTATTTGTAATATTTCACCTTGCCGGTTATTAGGCCAGCAAGCACTGGTAGGTTCTTGCAGTATTAATGAGCAATTCTCGATGATCCAATGCAGTCCTAATGCAATGCTATGTAGTTCGTAATGCAACAATCAGGCAGTTCGTAATGCAAAAATAATACAATTCGTAATGCAACAATCAGGCAGTTCGTAATGCAAAAATAATGCAATTCGTAATGCAACAATCAGGCAGTTCATAATGCAAAAATAATGCAATTCGTAATGCAACAATCAGGCAGTTCGTAATGCAAAAATAATGCAATTCGTAATGCAACAATCAGGCAGTTCGTAATGCAAAAATAATGCACTTCGGCACCGATCGTGGTGCTCTGGACGGTCTCTATGCCACTCTTACTGACTCGCGGTCAGCTACTGCCAAAATATGCCCCCAACACTGTTATGATGGAAAACAAAGTGCAGCTCCACACTCCGGCCCCGGTACTACCACTCCTCAGCAAGTACGATTGCGATACGGACTTGAACGGGGCTCGCGTTGCAAAGATGGGAAAGGCCGAGAGCGTTTCTCTCGTAGCCTGCATCCCGCCCCAGGCGGCGACACATGCACACTCGCTGAGCGTTACCTGGGGGGTGCAATCTCACTCTCCTCTCCTCGCGGCTTGGGCCTCCGGTGCGACTTCGTTGATCTTGGGCAGTGGAACTCGGACCCCCGACGGTGATAGTTCGAGGTCTCTCCTTGGCAAAGGCAGGCTCGGGCCGGTGGCGGTGAATTCTCACAGCTCCTCTGGGGATGCCGGTCTGGGCCGATGGCAATGACGATCGCAGCAGTTCTGGTCATGCTGTCGATCGAAGCAGAGAACAAGACTGCTCCGGGACACACAGTCACGGGGCAATTTCTCATGAAGGTCTCAGGCTGCAACAGGGCACACGCACACAGCGTCGCAGAGACTCACATGAGCTCCGGGTGCACACGATCACAGGGCAATCCTCACGTAGGTCTCAGGCTGCACGAAGCACACGCACACAGCGTCGCTGAGACTCACTTGGACTCCGGGTGCACACGATCACGGGGCAGTTCTTACGAAGGTCTCAGGCTGCAAAAAGCACACGCACACAGCGTCGCTGAGACACACTTGGAAACTTTTATGTTCCTGAGTTTCCACAACAGGGAGCCAGCTCTCCTCGGGCCCTTGGAGACACGTTACTTCGGGACACAGCACACAGCAAAGTCCTTTCAAGCAGGGGGACACAGCACACAGCAAAGTCCCTTAGCCTCTCTTTAGCTAAATCAGCAAACTGCAGGCCAGCCTCAGAACACACAGCAAGGGTCAGTCCTTCTCTTCAGCTGTTCTTCCTTGGCAGAGGTTCCTCTTGACCGCGAAGTAGTTTCAATCCTTTTCAGTCTTGATCAGTCCAAAGTCCAGGGGTTTCAGCTCTCATAGTTATACCCCTAAATGTCTTTGAAGTCTTTGTGTTCAGGGGGCACTGACCCCTGTCCAAACCAGTTCTGGGTGTCTCCCTGCTAGTGACACCTTCTTCCTTTGATAGTGGGGGTCTGGATCTTCAATCACTCAGCAGGAGATGGAGCCTTTGTTTTATGGCAGCAGCCCAGGCCTCTTCACCTCCAGGGCTACTCCTCCCCCCTACACTCCAGATGCAGGTCAACCGTGGCTGTCTCACCTACTCCTCCCCTGGGTCAAGACATTTCCCAGATCCTATCACATTCAAATCCAGACAGTCAATCCACAACCAGGCAGAGACACACAGAATTGTTAGAACAAAAAAACCAGCCACTTCTAAAAGCGGGGTTTCTAAACACACAATTCAAAAACCACCTTCACAAAAAGATGTGTTATTAAATTGTGAGCTCAGGCACACTAAACTTCACCTCCCCATCTTAAACCTATGGGAAGATAGGCTGGAAACATATTACACAGCCTCCCCCATTCTGTCCTATGGGCAAGATGGCCTTGCAATAGAGAAAAACGAATTTGGCAGTTTTTCACTGTCAGGGCATGGTACACACCTTAGTACATGTCCTACCTTTCACATACACTGCACCCTGCCCAGGGGGCACCTTGGGCCTACCATAGGGGTGTCTGATGTGCATAAAAAGGGAAGGGTAAGGCCTGGCATGTGGGTGCACTTGTCAGGACAACATGGCAGTTTAGCAAACTGCGAGCAGGCACTGCAGTGGCAGGCCTGAGTTCTCTCTTTGGGGCTACTTGTGTGGGTGGCACAATTAGTGCTGCAGGCCCACCAGTAGCATTTGCATTACCAGCCCTGGCACACATAGTGCACTTTACTAGGGACTTTACTAGTAAGGCAAACATACCAATTATGGACAACCAATTACCATAACAATTTACACAGAGAGCATATGCACTTTAGCACTGATCAGCAGTAGTAAAGTGCCCAGAGTCCTAAAAACCAACAAAAACAGGTCAGAAACAATACAGGAGGAATGCAAAAAGTTCAGGGATGACTCTGCAAAAAGGGCCAAGTCCAACAGTAGGGAAAGTCAGCTATCACAGTAGAAAAACATATGGAAGGAGCTAATCATGACAGCGCAATTTGGTGTGGAGCAGCTGTCAAACTATAGGAATCTGAAAGGCTCAGATACAATGGTCCGGCCTGTAGAGAGGGGATGGGCGAGGGGAGGGGCCAGGTTTCAGGTGGGGGTTAGTAGAGGAGGAGGAGGTGGAGGGGATGGTGCCCTCCCTGTTATATCCCGCATAGATGCCTTAATGTAGACCCGTTCGTACATGCCCTAAAATGGACGTATTCATATTTACCCTAATACGGTCATATTCGTACTTGCCAAATTATGGTCATGGCCGCATATGCCCAATTATGGTCACAACTGTACATGTCCTATTATAATATGATTCCTTATATAGGCATGATCTTTCACCTACATTGGTCCCAGCTAGTACACAACGAGCTCTGAGGGCTGAACGTTATCTATCCTGTGGTTTTGAATACGGCAGGGTTCTTCCAAACACAGGCCCACACTGTACTCATTAATTATGCATGGCTTTCTAAGAATACACCACCGGCATAATATGTAGGTACAAAGTTCACCCCTGACGTCTTCCTCATGTCCAATACAAACCATACTGAGGACGAGACTCTTTAGGGTATAAATACACCACATCTTGCCCCGGTAAAGCAGAGGGAACCGAGACTTCCAGGCTGACACACTGACCAGAGACGCTGAGGCTCCTGCATGCAGTCGCTCCAGCTGACAGTGGTCTGACACAACCCGGACGGGGTGTCCAACTCGAGACCAGGACGGTGTCCCATACTCTCTCTATTCAGGTATGGGGGTTCGACTAAATCCTAGGAGGATTCTTGGCTCTTAGCTTCTAAGACCTACACACATATGCTAGGTACACACCAGTACATCTAGGTAGGCATCGTAGGAGTACGCATACTTCGCATAATGCTTTTATATTCATGTATGTACTCATGATTATCGCAATATGGTAGAACTGTTCTATCCCTTTGCTTTTATCGTACTGCTGATAATATATCTCTGCTATTGCCTCCTGGTCTCTGCAGCACATATATTTTACACTAGAATAACAACTGTTCAATAAATACTTATTGAAACGCCCGACTGTTTATTCTGTGTAACTCTCTGAGACAAACCGAACAAGTAAGCACGAGTGACTGAGCGAAAGGTAGTACATTGTTTCCACGATTCTGAGGGATCAGGGTTGTCATGATCTAAGGTTGCCAGAAACTAATCTCTCCCCGATAAGAGGAGACACTAGTGGCACTGCGAGCTAGCTAATGCAAACCAGGCTAACATATACGGTGGGGGTGCACGGAGTCAGTCTGCCACCAAGCCCACAGTTTATGTTATCCAAACGCGCAGGTCCTGCAGGGGTACAATAGGAGCTACACGACATGTCGCCGCCAACGTTGGTTGGGTACTTATTTAACAGTAGAATCTGAGTAGTTCAGTCGTGCTATTCTCAGAGAATCTACTCACAAAACCCCAGAGTCGTCTGGAGTGGGTGGGCACAAAATCCGCCGCAGCTGAGTAGTACGAGAATACTATTGATTGGCTGTTGGTTACTCAAGCTTGAAGGACATTTAGTTCCTACAATTGTGCATTTACACCTTATTTTAAGAACTCTTCAACCTCCCTTCTTCCATTTAAAAATGGTGGAAGAAACAAACACAACAGGGAGAGTTACAACAAACCTCTTAGGTTTAGAAAAAGACCCTGAAGATGCAATACAAATTGCACCAAATTTCAGAAGGGCAGTCACCATAAAACTTTTAGAACATGGCTTAAGAGCCATGGGTGGTACAGTAATTTTCGTGATTGAGGCACACGAATACAATAAAACAGAGGTGTTCTATTCATGGGTTACAATCCCAGCAGCGAATCCAATTACAAATGTATTTCACTACTACCTAGAAGGTGAAACACCAGCGGACTATACCCCTTTTGAGGAAGTAGAGGTTCCGCTCACTTACCAGGAGCATAATTACTGGTTTAAAGGTGCCCTCCCCCACGTACATGGAAGAGCAAGATTAGGCCCGCTCGGAGGAGCAGGAGCCAAATGGCCCATACTAGCGGCATACACACCGCATCCTGACATTAACACAATGACACAGCCAGACTTACTCGTACAACACAGAGATTTAATTAAAATCTACAGAAACCTCACACAATTTGTGATGAGGACTTTAACAGTTCAGCCTGCACCAGCTGCAGCACAAGACACTCCAGCCCAAGGTACAGTTAATAAAATTACTCCACAAACATTACATGCGGTAATGGGCAAAATGCCAGCAAAACGCGAACAAATCCCATTCTGGATAGCTCAGAAAATAACTCAGCTTGAAGCAGTATTCCCGAATACTACAACCAGTGATGAACACAGAATTCTAACAATCTGCTTGCCCATGGGTCTTACACCACAAGTAGAGGACTGCACCTCTTGGGGTTCAGTCTTTGCTGCCATATATACCAGAACACATGGTATCCCATCAATAGCAGTAGTACCTGAAGTATTAAAACAGATACAAAATGAGTACGGAGCAGAGCCTGCCCTTAACTTAGGGATGAAGTTACTGAATAACTTTGACCAGGTTTCAGCCATAATACTAGCTAACATTAAGGGGGAAGCAGCTTCTGTGGCGATCCGCCAACGTCTAAGGGAGTTCAGTCCAGACGACCAACAACACGAACTACCCAAGATAATTGAATCTGCATATGCAGAACTAGGCAGAGACAGTTTGGGTGGGAAAGCATTAAAACCACAACTGGTGGGCAGTCCTGAAAAGGACACTACAAAGCAGACACCTACTTCTTCTAAAAAGAAGTGGGAAAATAAAAAAGAACAAAAGTCTAAAGACAGCAGATCTCAATCCAGAGGTAGGTCTCCTCAACAGGAGCCCTCTGAAAGGAGGTATAACCTCAGGAATAGGGATAATATTAAAAAATCTGACAGGTATCAGGATACTGATACTCATTCCTCTCATTCCTTTCAGGGTTCATCAAAAAACTCTGAGAGGGAAGGACGGTCAAAGGAGCGTACAAAGTCCAGAGACACGCAACACGCTGCGGACCACGCACCTAAAAAAGAAGATACACAAAAATCAAAACCTCAGTTCAAAAAGAAGAAGGTAGCAGGTCTCAAGATCAGACATGCCCAGAATTCTGAGGACACAGCTTCTGAATGGGGAATGGGCTCTGACGATGCTAGACAGCGCGGCAGAAGTAACGATAGCTCGCCAGAACCTGAAGGAATTTCTGGTGACAGCGGAGTTGAGTGAGTATATCACTGTGGAAACACCTGATACTCGGGTAAGTGTCCCACATAAGTTACATGAGATAACACTCCGGATGGAGGGGGACAAGCCCAGAAAAATTAAGGGTCTCTTTTGGAAAAATTTGTCATCTGGTTATGACATTCTATTAGCAGAACAAGACTGGCCGCCTGCATTCGTCATGGAGTGCCCTAGGGGAGAAACGATAATTTTTCCAGCCTTTTCCGACCTCGTTCCCATTCACCTAAAACATGCCTATGCGCAGAAGTGGGCAGTGGCCCTAGCTCCAGCATTGTATCAAAATCATGCTGGTTGGGATGAGGATTCAACCCACCACGTGGTCCCGTTAAAAGTTTCCCCAAATGCCTAAAGGCAATACCCTATAAAGCAGGAAGCTAAAAAACAAGTCAGGGAGATTCTAGATCAACTTGAATATCAGGGGGTGATAGAAAACTGCACTTCACCTATGAACAATCCTTTGTTCCCCGTAGCCAAACCTGACAATACATGTCGTCTAGTTTTAGGTTACAGACATTTAAACACTTGCACAAAGACATTTTCAGTTCAAAATGCACACAGTGCCGCATTAATGAATAACATTGTACGGAAAAAATACAAAACAACTCTAGATATCTCAAATGGATTTTTCTGCCAAAATATAGCGCCTGAAAGCAAGTATCTGTAGCATTCAGTGCGTTAGGGTCCCAACGGCAATTTTGCCGACTCCCCCAAGGGTACAAGAATAGCCCGGGGTTGTTTTCAGCAAGGGTAACAGAGTTACTCCAAAATTTGGATGACTTAAAGAGGCACTTGACCAGGGTGAGCACCATTATTATGGGATTCGCCTCAGAGGGCTATAAATTTAATTTAAAAAAATCAAAAATTGCCCACCTCAATGTCCTATTCTTAGGATACGAGATGTCAAGTGAGGGAAAAAGCCTGGCAGCTAACTTTTTAGAAAAGTGCGTGCTGCTCCAACCTCCAAAATCATTAAAGAATTTACAATCAATTCTGGGATTCCTAAATTTTGGTCGAACATACATTTTGGATTACGCAGAAAGAGTAAAACCTTTCTACGACTTAATATCGCTGATGACGGTTGAAAGCCCGAAACCGGTCTTAGGATGTTTGATTCCGGTCCAGGGAAGACATGGCTTGGCAGTTCGGTCTGGACTGTTCCCATGAGGCACAGGGTCAAGACTGATTTGCATATGGCTATGTCTGAACTGGGGTGGCGTGGTGAAGCAAAATAACGATGGATTAAACCCAGATCTGTGACTGGGGGTGAATGTTTGCCAATGTGCAACATTCCGTCCATCATCTTGTGTGTTTTGCATTTCGCCCTAAGTGGGAAGGGTATGCCCAGACGTGGGTCCTGTGCTCACTGCGCCACTGGAGTCAAGCTATCCTGGCTGATGAGGGCTGAAAGCCCGAAACCGGTCTTAGGATGCTTGATTCCGGTCCAGGGAAGACATGGCTTGGCAGTTCGGTCTGGACTGTTCCCATGAGGCACAGGGTCAAGACTGATTTGCATATGGCTATGTCTGAACTGGGGTGGCGTGGTGAAGCAAAATAACGATGGATTAAACCCAGATCTGTGACTGGGGGTGAATGTTTGCCAATGTGCAACATTCCGTCCATCATCTTGTGTGTTTTGCATTTCGCCCTAAGTGGGAAGGGTAAGCCCAGACGTGGGTCCCGTGCTCACTGCGCCACTGGAGTCAAGCTATCCTGGCTGATGAGGGCTGAAAGCCCGAAACCGGTCTTAGGATGCTTGATTCCGGTCCAGGGAAGACATGGCTTGGCAGTTCGGTCTGGACTGTTCCCATGAGGCACAGGGTCAAGACTGATTTGCATATGGCTATGTCTGAACTGGGGTGGCGTGGTGAAGCAAAATAACGATGGATTAAACCCAGATCTGTGACTGGGGGTGAATGTTTGCCAATGTGCAACATTCCGTCCATCATCTTGTGTGTTTTGCATTTCGCCCTAAGTGGGAAGGGTATGCCCAGACGTGGGTCCCGTGCTCACTGCGCCACTGGAGTCAAGCTATCCTGGCTGATGAGGGCTGAAAGCCCGAAACCGGTCTTAGGATGCTTGATTCCGGTCCAGGGAAGACATGGCTTGGCAGTTCGGTCTGGACTGTTCCCATGAGGCACAGGGTCAAGACTGATTTGCATATGGCTATGTCTGAACTGGGGTGGCGTGGTGAAGCAAAATAACGATGGATTAAACCCAGATCTGTGACTGGGGGTGAATGTTTGCCAATGTGCAACATTCCGTCCATCATCTTGTGTGTTTTGCATTTCGCCCTATGTGGGAAGTGTATGCCCAGACGTGGGTCCCGTGCTCACTACGCCACTGGAGTCAAGCTATCCTGGCTGATGAAGGCTGATAGCCTGAAACCGGTCCTAGGATGCTTGATTCCGGTCCAGGGAAGACATGGCTTGGCAGTTCGGTCTGGACTGTTCCCATGAGGCACAGGGTCAAGACTGATTTGCATATGGCTATGTCTGAACTGGGGTGGCGTGGTGAAGCAAAATAACGATGGATTATACCCAGATCTGTGACTGGGGGTGAATGTTTGCCAATGTGCAGCATTCCGTCCATCATCTTGTGTGTTTTGCATTTCGCCCTATGTGGGAAGGTTATTCCCAGACGTGGGTCCCGTGCTCACTATGCCACTGGAGTCAAGCTATCCTGGCTGATGAAGGCTGATAGCCTGAAACCGGTCCTAGGATGCTTGATTCCGGTCCAGGGAAGACATGGCTTGGCAGTTCGGTCTGGACTGTTCCCATGAGGCACAGGGTCAAGACTGATTTGCATATGGCTATGTCTGAACTGGGGTGGCGTGGTGAAGCAAAATAACGATGGATTAAACCCAGATCTGTGACTGGGGGTGAATGTTTGCCAATGTGCAACATTCCGTCCATCATCTTGTGTGTTTTGCATTCCTGCAATACGGACAAGAATATCCTCTACCAAATGAAATTTTGCCTCTCGATCAGTATGAATACATTATTTACACTGACGGTTCTGCTTAACCAGCCACAGGGAGTAAGCAAGCTTGCAGCGTGTGTGATTGTTAAAGGTCGCATGCACGATGGAAAGTTCCATCCGAGTTGCACTAAAACGCAATCTCTAGGAGACTGCACGGCTCAGTTGGCAGAACTCAAAGCACTTTTACTGGCACTTATAAATACGGATCACGAATTCCCCACACTTATTGTGTGTGATTCCTTTTACTGTGTACAGTCGTACAATGAATATCTACATCATTGGGAATAAAACGGGTTCAAAGATGCAAAAGGTGGCACAATTAAGCATAAAATGCTATGGGAACAGGTAGTGGAGTTGAGAAACGAACTACCAAGGGCTCACGTGATACATACACTGAGTCATCAGCGTGATGGCGTTCACGTTGAAGGGAATTAATTGGCTGATGAAGCCACAAAGGGGGCTGTTCGCACAGCCGCCGTAGTTGCAGTTACTCGTTCAAAGACGAGGGTAGACAGCGAGATTATGGTAGCTGTCAATGCTTCACGCAAAGGCAGCACAGCAGTACCTAAAAAATTTCCACTCAAGTACTCCTACAAGTTAGATGCACAAAACATTCCATATGCTCAGATTCCTGGAGTGGGGGATAGAGTAATACCAAATATGGATCGTAGCCTAGGCTTAATTGTGACAGCACACGAAGGGACAGGTTCTGTACATTTGGGACTTGATGCAACTGCTTCTTTATTGAAGCAACGCTACTGGTGGCCTGTAATGAGAAGGCAGATAAGAGACTATGGGGCCGATTCCGATTTCGGACGGACTCAGGTCCGTCCGACATTGGTCAGGAGCCGTAACCGACCGACCTGCTGTCGTCGGTTACGGCCCTGCAAGTACGATGCGACCGAACAGGGTTCGGTCGCACTCGTATACTTCACAATGGGAGCATGCATTCCGAGCTGAATGCATGCTTGCATTGTGGAAAGTAGGGGTGAAGTTCATCCCTGCACCCTGTGGCCGGCACCCCAAGGTGCCTGCCACCAGGTGCAGGGATCAACAGAGGGGCACCATAAGTGCCCCCAGGCCACCATTCGGTGGCCTCGCACCCATGGGGGCCCTACTGGGGGCCCCCAAAGCAAGTTTCCGACTGCCTTTTCGTGCCGGAAAGACCGGCACGAAAAGGCAGTGAAAAACTGCCATCGTACTCCCTCGGTCGTGAAGAGGCGGCCGGGGGTGTACTGAAGGATTTCCGGACGGCGGACGGGCTCTCCGAGCCCGTCGCAAGCCATCCGGAAATCCGAGTCGGATTCCTTTCCGACAGAGCCCATCGGAACGGCTCGGTCGGAAAGGAATCCGGCCGGCACGTTCCGATTCGGTCGGAAGGGCTCCGGATATCGTTCGGTGCCCTTCCGGCCGAAATCGGAATCAGCCCCTATGTCTGGAACTGCAACATCTGTAAGCAGATGCAAGGGTCCACCACAAGACGCCCAGTACAGATAACATTATTAGACAGCATCAGGTTGTCTGTCCGTGGGCGCCCAGCTCAGGTGTCCTATGGGTTTGGCCTCAGAGCTCGGCTGACGCTCGAACTGTTATAAAAGATTTGCGAGTCTTTATCGGCACATACGCAGTTGGCACGTTACATTCTGACCGTGGTCCGGCGTTTAGCTCTCGGGCTTACAAAGAGGCCATGGAAGGAATGGGCGTAGCATTGCGGTACTCCTCTCCGTACCATCCCGAGGGAAATTCTGTTGTGGAGAGGAAAAACCGAGACTTAAAGCAATCTTTAACAGCTAGGGTATTAGGCAAGGGCGGTAGATGGGTCGATCCCCTTTATGGGGTACAGCGCGCGCTCAATAATCAGCCAAGAAGCTCTCTAGGAGGTGTCACTCCTTACGAGGTCCTATTTGGGACAAGAATGTGGGTACCTGACCTTGATTGTGAAGGCACAGTGGCGGATGAAAAACCATTTGATATCCATGATCGTTTGGCTGTTTTACAGGATCTAAATGAATCTAGGACACAACAAAGTAACGTGCTCCAGAAACAGGCCGCCACTGAGGAATTCACGGCAGTAACGGCAAGACCTATCTGGATCCCAAAGATCGGGGATCTAGTCAGAGAGAAGATTGCTGACAAGAAAGAATTTGGGCCATCTTACAGAAAGCCTGTACCGGTCCTTGCAATACACGGCACAAGAACTGTACTTCTGCCGCCTCTTGCCGGAAAAAAGGAGAACAGATTCGTCTCAATTGACTTAATCAAACCACACTATGTGGCCGATACTAAACAGTAGGCCTCATGGACTCCACAGTAGCAGACGCCCTCCTCTCGCTACAATGCAAGAAGTCCAAACAGAAAGACTCATCACGTTTGAAGAGCCACCTGTACGGAATGAAGGACTAAGCAACAATGCTATGGAACTCGTTCCACTTCAACAAGCAATTCATCTTCAAAATGAAAATCAACTTAACAACCAAGTTGCAATAAGACCTAATACAGACATCTACGTCAAGATGCCTCGTCAAGAGCAAGATCCGATTTCAACAAATCCCGATGCAATTCCAACAATTGATCGAACTGCTTCTGGCTATTTCATGAACTTTGATACGTTTTCCCTGGATCCAAGCGAGCCGGAAACGACGCCAGCCAAAAAATCAACATAAACTCAATGACTTTTTGAACTTTTTTAGAAAGACTTACCTGGTGTCACCTTGGATAGAGCTATGGTATATCACTGGGATTTTATTTTTCATTTTCTGGCTAGGTTTAATAAGAACTTTTAGTATGCTTATTAATGGACGATACCTCCAGCCAAACTCCACAGCCCAAAGAGTTAATTTGATTTTAAAACCACACCAGTCTTCACATCGAGAACCAAGAGACTTGTCTTCAGTGAACATTACAGCAGTTCCTATACCGGACGGTATAGTATGGGACAAGGTTGATTATGATACATTAGGTCCGACTGAACTTTTAAAGCTAAAACATGTATTTAAAATTTCTTTAAGTGATATCATTACCTCCAGTGCATATTCTGATGATTGGGACACTGAAACTGTAAATGCTATGATGTCTGATTTAGAAAAAACAGCTGCATTTCCGAACAATGAAATGTTAGAAGGTACTTCAGACTATGATACATTGTACTGTTACCAGCATTTTGGTGATCATTTCTTACACAAGTCTATAACACCAAGAAATGTATTTGAATACCACCAGTGGGAACACTGCCCAACACCTCCGAAAGGTAGTTCACAAGCATTTGCACAGAAATTCACATACTTCTCAGGGTTCAACACATCCGACCCAAAGTCATTTTATTATAAAGTGGCGAAGATTTCAGCTCAGAAAATTATGTTAACAAACACCAAACATATTTACTCTGCATCCTTTCTGAACCAGTTGTCTAAACAGGGTTTCGATCTATGGAAAGACACAATAGATTCCAAATCGATCTGGGGTTCTAGGGACTGGCAAGTCCAGGGAATAGAAGCCCTTTTTAGAGCATGCATCATTCCGCAGCAGATTTTATTTCTGATTGAAACTGTGCAACAGACATCCTGCCTTGGATTAGCCAAAGGCAAGGAAATTAACACACCGGGGTTTCCAACACCATCACAGATGGGTGAGGGGCAGAATTCAACTACACAAGGGGTAGGATTAGATGACATTTTGCAGTATAACAGATCAGATCCTGATTGGACAGAATGGCTGGTTTGGCCCATTGACACAAACAAATTCCAACAGAGATTTATGAATACAACCGAAGGGTTTAGTGTCCATAGGCCAGATCCACGGTATGTACAAAGACAACACCCAGGGGTAGTGACATCGTATAGAGTTGGGAAGTTGTGCCTTGATTGGCTAGAGACCTCGACACTGACAGAAGTAAAACAACACTTGACCTTACTCACACCTGACATGGAGTTTAGAGCTAGGTCCCAGGAAACAACGTCAGAAACGTTTCATATATGCAGGCCTTTATGCCTACTATAATGAAAACTGGAAAATATCACAACAGGAGGCCGCGGAAAGGATACGGGAAATAGACCGTATTAACTTAGAAAAAGCATTAGCTATAGTGGATAATGGGTTAACTACTTTGACCTCCAGGATTTACTTCTTAGGCAACATTGTGTCCTCGGCAATCGACATATTAGAACAAGATCTGGCCTTGTTACAACACGGGCAATCTCAGCTACATTCTATTATGATGTTAAGCTGGACGCTCCAATTTTTGAGTGCAGGCTATGTGCCATGGCGTTTTATAAGCACCACGTCTCTGTTTTCAGAATACAATCTAACTGATAAACAGACAGAAATGGCACAAAGGGGAGCCAAATATACAATGCTGCGTATTGAGAAACTGGAAAGGTTACCATTCACTGTAGCCGAATCACCATCAACAGAATGGCTCATTCATGGCCAAATCACTCTGCCGGTCACTACGTTTCAGTTTCAATATTGCCTTGAGCAAAGGAAGGCAGGCAAATATGTAAAAATGTGTAAGGGATACATCAAGGAAACTTGGGAGTTACCATATAGATACCGATGCCGGAATGGGGATCGAGAAGTGTATCTGAGTGGTACAAACTGCAAGAACGCTTTGAGCGGTTCTCTCATGTGTCAGGGTATTTCTCTACACGGAGCCTGCAGTGGTTCAGTTGGGAACTTATCTTGTCACATGTCAGGGTCCCCAGCGGCCATGATCACGCCGGTTTTCCAGCTACTCTTGAATGGGAGTTACTTAATGCTAAATGATCAAGGTTGTTGTGGGATGCTTCCGGGCGTCGCATATCTAGTAACTGTTAACTCCAGGGTTACTTGCTGTATGCAAGTATTGTTTCCGCCACTGAACACAGTCAGGGAGGCGCCGTTATGGCCTTTGCTGAATGTTTCTTTTATACAATTTGATACTCTGAGCAGATTGAAAGCCATGCTTTTACAGCAACCCGTGCCCTTAACCTCCGCTTGAGAAACCTATGAACTTCAAGTTGCAAGAACCTCGACTGAGATACAGGCACTCATACGTACAAACTGCCCCATTCATTTCGCGGAAATGGTGGGACGTATCTTCAATATGTCTGATACGAGCGGAATTGTACACCTATTTAAGACCATAGGGTCCGGACTGTTAAGCTCCTTTCAGACAGTCCTCGGAGTAATCCCAAATTTTATACACTCCGTGTTGGGAAGCGTATTTGGAGGATTCCCACTCATCCTGTTCCTAATCGCAGGAATCCTGATTGTAATATTGCTGCTACACAATGGACGGCCCACTTCCCGAGGGAATGGTGAACACGCTCCTGGAGCGGAAATACCGTGAATGCATGGTACAACTTCTGGGCATTTCTTGCCTGCGAGAACTCAATGCCTCCTGGTTTCTATCATTTAGACCAATTTGGATAGACTGCATCTTACCTGTGCTTCGATGCCTGTTCTGCGGAGAAGAATGCACGTTGGATCTTTGTCTAACTTTTCCATCAGATGCGCCTCCGGACACGGATGCAATGCTGGACCCCATAAAGGCCCATGCTCTGCGCTGTCCTCAGCGGCTTCCGATTCTGATGAATGCATTCCTGGAGAATCCACAGGTGCCGTTCGCTCCTGCTGGGTTAGGTGATTCTTCCACAGGCACCCAAGTTACAACTGCCGCACAAGCTGCCGCAGCACCGACTGTTGGCAGTACTGCATTCCACCTATGTGCGATTGACGTTCTCTGTGAGGCGTTGGATTTGTCATCTACAGCAGCTGACACCGATAATATTGAGCTTCCCAGCCAGGACGCGTAATCTTGAATTGGCTCATCGTGTCCTGGGAAAGAATTCGGCTTCTTCACTCGTTTCAAAATAAACGATCTAAATTTGGAACATTTTCTTACATTGACACTTTCGCTTGAGAAAAGCATGGCCTTCTCCTGCTTATGGTAATATAACTTCTATAGAGAGACGATATTGACTTTTAAGTGGCAACTAGAAAAAGCTGAATTTAAACATTTTTTTTTTTTAAGCACCCAAAAAAATGTTTACGATTTTTTAGAACCATGTTTTTACTTACTTTTAAAAATGGTTTTAAATTGTCCAGATTTTAAGTATGGTCATTTATTATCCAGTTCGGAAGAGGAGTAGGTGTTATATCCCGCATAGATGCCCTAATGTAGACCCGTTCGTACATGCCCTAAAATGGACGTATTCATATTTACCCTAATATGGTCATATTCGTACTTGCCCAATTATGGTCATGGCCGCATATGCCCAATTATGGTCACAACTCTACATGTCCTATTATAGTATGATTCCTTATATAGGCATGATCTTTCACCTACATTGGTCCCAGCTAGTACACAACGAGCTCTGAGGGCTGAACGTTATCTATCCTGTGGTTTTGAATACAGCAGGGTTCTTCCAAACACAGGCCCACACTGTACTCATTAATTATGCATGGCTTTCTAAGAATACACCACCGGCATAATATGTAGGTACAAAGTTCACCCCTGACGTCTTCCTCATGTCCAATACAAACCATACTGAGGACCGAGACTCTTTAGGGTATAAATACACCACATCTTGCCCCGGTAAAGCAGAGGGAACCGAGACTTCCAGGCTGACACACTGACCAGAGACGCTGAGGCTCCTGCATGCAGTCGCTCCAGCTGGCAGTGGTCTGACACAACCCGGACGGGGTGTCAAACTCGAGACCAGGACGGTGTCCCACACTCTCTCTATTCAGGTATGGGGGTTCGACTAAATCCTAGGAGGATTCTTGGCTCTTAGCTTCTAAGACCTACACACATATGCTAGGTACACACCAGTACATCTAGGTAGGCATCGTAGGAGTACGCACACTTCGCATAATGCTTTTATATTCATGTATGTACTCATGATTATCGCAATATGGTAGAACTGTTCTATCCCTTTGCTTTTATCGTACTGCTGATAATATATCTCTGCTATTGCCTGCTGGTCTCTGCAGCACATATATTTTACACTAGAATAACAACTGTTCAATAAATACTTATTGAAACGCCCGACTGTTTATTCTGTGTAACTCTCTGAGACAAACCAAATAAGTAAGCACGAGTGACTGAGCGAAAGGTAGTACATTCTTTCCAAAATTCTGAGGGATCAGGGTTGTCATGATCTAAGGTTGCCAGAAACTAATCTCTCCCCGATAAGAGGAGACACTAGTGGCACTGCGTGCTAGCTAATGCAAACCAGGCTAACATATACGGTGGGGGTGCACGGAGTCAGTCTGCCACCAAGCCCACAGTTTATGTTATCCAAACGCGCAGGTCCTGCAGGGGTACTATAGGAGCTACACGACACGAGTTCAGTGTTGGGTGTAAGCCGAGCAGTGGTCGAAGTGGGGGGAAAAAAGTTGGGGGAACTGTGGGCGGAGAATCAGAGGGCTGGAATAACCTGAAGATTGGGTCAGTGGGCAGAGTCAGGTGTGGCCAGAAAGAGCAAAACATCCCAATTTTTAGTATTTGTTTGGCATTTCATTGCCCAGTTACAGCTTATTACGTTATTTAATTCAACCAATGGATACATGTGTTTATTTAAGGTTTAATATGAGTTATTGACATTAAAATACATTCACAAAGTGGAATATGTTCCCAATCACAGAAATGTTCCAAATACGCTTAAAAGTGGATTCACAAGCCATTTGTCTCCGTGGCATGCAGTTTCTGTCATCAGTACTTCTCATCCCTTTTTCCACAAGAGCAGTTATAACATGAATGGGAAAATATCCTACTTTGCAAATGTTTTCCACATAATTATGGTCCTGCCATATTTGACACATAATACATCATCTCCTGCTTAATCTGACAATTTTAACAAAACATTGTAGCTCAACTTTGCCCTCTATGTCAGCTGACATCTCTGCTTAATGCAGGTGGAAATTATTTTGCCAAACTACTGCTTGCTCATATCAGGTCATAAGAACTGGACACACCAATCTAGCATTGACACTACTTGTTACCGTGTATGTAGAGAAACTGTCACAGTAGGTCTCTCTCTTAGACGCGGACAGGGCCGGACTGGGAAACAAAAGCAGCCCTGGCAACTTTTTTCAGAGCAGCACTCTACCGAACCCGATCAATCATCAATCAATGCCCCTACTTCGTGCAAATTTGCTGCATTCTTAAATATCTCCAGCTAGCTGAAAGTAAAAACAGGGATGCAATGCAAAGCTGCCACGACTTTAATCCATAAAACATTCAAGGTAACGCACAAAGCTACTTTAAAACAGGATCAACCGATATGCATCTATCAATCGAGGACAATTCACTTCACAAAGAAAAGAGAGAAGTCCTATTTGAAAAACAAAAATACTACGGGGAGAAGAAAGGCAGCAGCAAACAGGAGCAAAAGAATAACCGTGCCACTCTCCAACTAAGCTGAATTCAATCTGTTTTGAAAAACTCTACGAGCATACACCGTTTCACAAACAACTAAAATGTGACACGGCCCCTACCAGAAATAAGAGGAAAACAAAAACTTCAGAACCTTTGGATAGAATCGCTAACCAGCCAGAGCAAGCATTGGCAAAGCCAAAAGGTCTGGCCTTGGCAAGATTGCAATGTTTTATTTTTATTATTCTGCAAACATATGGAATGGTCATCAAAAGATTACAAGTAAAAAAAGTAAAAATATCACAGACTAAAGCTGGTGTGCATATGTTTACAAGTAAGGACACTTCATTAATCATTAAACATTGCAGCTTTTTGTGCCATGCAGTTACTGTACAATTAATAAATGGAGAGAGATAAACATAGCAGACACCCAGAGAGAGGGGGGTGAGGGACATTGTGAGACAGGTGGGGAGAAAGAGAGATGATAAGAGTCTTGAGAAAAGGCGCAGGGTGAAAGAGTCACACATGGGGAAAGTAAGGAAGAGACAAATGGAGAAACAGATGAGAGACCATCACATTGCATACTTAAATAGGCAGACTCCCAGGATATTGCGGCATAGATTTGCAAATTTAGTGGCACAAAAATGGAAATTTAGCGGCACAAAAGTGGAAATTTAGCAGCATTATTGCGGCACCTTATTTTATTTGTAATCATTCCTTTTCAGCCTTAAATCAATGTAAACTGATTTAGCAGGGTATTCCACTGTGAAACTGGCATGTTTAAAGTGTCTGCGGCTCTAAGGAAGCACAGCTCCAATCTGCACCTCGTGAGAGGGGGCCCTATATCTCCCTGGGATGTTCTAGCATCCATGTATGAACCCCTGCCGGGGCACCGCTGCCTCCTGGACCCGTCCATTTTTAAAAACAGTAATTTCTATCACCCTTTTTAACATTGAAAATATATTGATAATACAAATATGACCCATAGAGGAAGTCCTGCTTTGCTGCTAGAGCGCTTTACTAGAAAGTAATGCAGCAAATTAAGTGTGGCAATTTAAGTGACACTTTGTGAGTGGACAAAGACAAGGAAATTCATTTAAAAAACTATCCTCTTTTCTGAAACCCAATGGTCTAAAAGGGGCCTTAAAATATCCCCAGCAGTTCTGAAGCGCTGCTGCAGGGTACATTGCTGCCAAGGTTTCAGATTGCTTATGTGTGCCATTTTCATAAATTAACTGTAAATATGAGTGACATTCAATGACGATCAGTGACACTTTCTCCTGAACAAAATCAAGCAATGAAGTCTAGGGAAACAGATAAATATCAGAAATTACCCCAATTTGAGCAATTAGAAACTCTAAGAATATCTTGAAACTGCAGCAAAGTACCAGAAATGGAAGGACACTAGTCTAGTGCCTTTGTAACCTGATTCACGTACTTTGCGGCAGGCATAATAATCCTCTGCCCTATTTTATCATGACAAAACGCTGATCTCGCACCAGCAGGAGCATTATTCAGCAGTTAACTTGACATTTTTATTGTTGCATGAAAACTCCTGGACACAAAAGGAATTCAGCACCGTGCTGCATAAGTTCCACAAGCAAACAAAAGGATCTCTGTGAGAAAAACAATAACTCACAGTTATCCTCAGAAAATATGGTTTTGCGAATATGCGGTCTACATGTGATCACAATATTTGTATTATATATCACTGAGCTTGTAGTCTGTTGACCAGTCTAGAGAAGTTAGTTACAACGAAGCATGGCTGCGTTGTTAGCAGATATGACGTGTGGTTGCTAGTATCAAAATGAAAATTGCATTTGTTAAAAAGATTCAGGAAAGGCGCTCACTTTACATGCAATGGGTCTGTACGGTTGTGTAGTGATCACTCCAGGCTGGTTCAGATATTTTAGGAGTATTTATTGAAGAATAGTAGTACATCAGTAATCAGCCCCACCAGGAGCAGCCAGCAAGGCGCTCAGCCCTTCTCCAACTGTGGTTTCCAGAGACCAACATTCTACATTACATCATTCTTACAGTGTTCCACTGGTGGAGCAATGGATGACAAACTACAATATAGCTAGGATATAACATATCCTCTTTTCTTCCAAAAGAGAAAACAGAAAAGAACACAATGAAAACAGAAAAGAACACAATAGTAGACTAGAAAGAAAACAGAAGCTAGATGAGCATAAAATTGTAGAGAGCCAGAGAGAGACAAGAAGAGCAATAAAGGAAACAATGGAAACATGAAAAACAGATAAAGATAATCCATTAACCATCCTCCCTTCTCTATATAACAGAAGAAAAGGAAAGAGAGACCAACAATGAGTACTCTCTGTACACCAACTGGCCAGGTAAGTATGCAAGAGAGCAATCCACATCAGGAGAAACGAAGATGACAGAGAAGAAGAGAAATACATTATATAACTCAGCATGTGGAGATTAGAGAACATTAACCAGATAATATGGGTGTGAATCCATGACTAAACCCTAGGGAAGAAAAGGTTAACAAATGCAAAAAAATCTAATTTATGCATAAATGTGCTAAATGGACTAAAACCCATTGCAAACGTACAATGTAGAACAACTGGACTAATCGTACAATCCTATGAAGGATAAAATGAAGAAAACAAACTGTAATGTGAATATGACAAATGAAACAATGGAAACTTGGGGTCCTTGAACGCACAATGTAAATCCAAGAAAATCATTGTACAACTGAAACCCATTGCAGTCCCAGAGTAGGGAAGCAAAAAGCATGCAAAATGGACTCTTGACAGCGAACCCTTGCATAGATCCTCTGTGAGAGGGAAAACAGAATAATGTAATGGACTCTTGAC
This sequence comes from Calotriton arnoldi, assembly GCA_963921515.1. Lineage (NCBI taxonomy): Eukaryota > Metazoa > Chordata > Amphibia > Caudata > Salamandridae > Calotriton > Calotriton arnoldi. The sequence goes on from CAWUFW010003084.1 coordinate 1,351,640, forward strand.
GGCGTTTACCACCTTGGCGTATACCTAGGGTCCATGGACAATAGTGTTGAAGGCAGACCAGTGATCCACGCCGGTGAGCGACTACTCACCCGAGCTTTAGAAAGCACAAGACACCCTAGTATAAGGGACAAGATGTAAACATGCCTGGTGTGTCACCATCTATGATACAAACACTAAGAACTGCAAGTATTGGGAGACAACTTTGCTGCCAACAGACATGTGACTATGTGAGAGAATATGGTGCCAATGGACATGTACATGTAAAACATTTGAAAGCTAAAAAAACTATAACCTTCGCATGGACACACCCTGTAAACAGGTACATTTGAAAGAGTACGGGTAGGAACCCGCAAGTTGACTAATGCGAAAGGACTGTAACCTTCGCATGGACACACCCTGTATACGGGTACATTTGAAAGCGTATGGGTAGCAACCCGCACTGATGCAATAGGACTGTAACCTATGCACGGATCCCCTGTGACAGGGTAGAGGTGGAGTAATGTAAGTGTGTTGACTTAACACACATATGAGTAGGAACTCATGACAAATGAAAGAATAAGGTGGACAATTATCACTTTTGTAATCATGACTTGCTAATGGCAAACGTGGTCAAAGCCATTTTGAATACAAAATGCGGAGTGTTAAGAAACACGAAATATAACTGATGCCATGCGTGGTTAAAGTCATCTTGTAAATGAAATAAAAGTCTCACCAAAAGATTGTCTCAAAGTACACAGAGCTTTGAAAGTGGAACTTCCAAATTGAAACATAAAAATGCCATCAATACTTGAAAATAGGAACCAGACAAATACCAATCTTGGCCACTAGATGGCAGCGTAACTCTGGCAGAGATAACTGAAAAAATAGAAGATGCGCAAAAACAAAATCTCACCCCAGTTCCATTTCGACGCTGCACTTGAGCAAAAAAGGATAAAACAATTCAAACCGGCAAAAAAATAAATCCCAGGAATGCTTGATATGAGGCAACCACGAAATAAATGTCCATGCTTCTGCATAAAATGAAATCTAGTTGTTAAAGGCGTTGGCAGACACAGGCGTTGACATTTTAACATTAACCAGATTATATGGGTAAGAAACCATGACTGAAACCTAGAAATAGAAATGGTTAACAAAAGCAAACATATTGATTCATGCATAAATAAACATATGGGACAAAGGCCCGTAACATACACCCTGTGTGGAGCTCTAATGACAGTAAAGCACAAAGAATGCAAAGGGACAATAACCTATGCATAGCCGCCCTGAGTGTAAAAAGATGCAAAATAAAATCAGAACAAACATAGCGTTAATACCCCTAGTGGTGATGACACAGAGAAAACGAAAAGGGGTTGAATGATGTGAGCAAATAGATATGGGAGAGAACCCATATATTTAATGCAAAGAAAAACGAAAAGGGGTTGAATGATGTGAGCAAATAGATATGGGTGAGAACCCATATATTTAATGCAAAGAGACTTACACCCTTGCATAGCTCCAAAACGAAAAGGGGTTGAATGATGTGAGCAAATAGATATGGGTGAGAACCCATATATTTAATGCAAAGAGACTTACACCCTTGCATAGCTCCCAGGAAGGAGGTAGAACAGAGTTGTGCACAATAGGGTACTCCCCAAACACACCCTATGTTGAGTAAACAAATAAGACGAGAGGTGTCCGTGTATGGACAACTAGTGTGGAGCTTCCACACTGTGCACTAAAGCAACATAAATGTTAGCTTTTCGGGTAGGAACCCGAATACATGGGTAGGAACCCTTGACAAAATGTGGGTAGGGACACATGACAAATCTCAATGGATAGAGAAAATCAAAAGATGCAAAACGGACTAAAACCGTTGCATAGTTGCCCTGAGTGAAAAGAGACGCAAAAGGACTAAAACCTAATGCATGATTGCTTTGAGCGTAGCAACACAACTTAAAACATAGAACAGTAGCTGTAAAATGAGCAGATGGGACTAAAACCCACTGCTGGCAAATGGGACTACAAACCCATTGTAATCTTTCCACTGCAATGTGTGGGGAAGCTCCAAACTTTGAACATTTGTAAACGGAGCTAGGACTCGCTAATGCCATCACTACAGGTAGATAAAATAAATAGCACGTTAAAATTACCTACACCCCAGAAATGCAGAAACACTCACGGGAGACTGTGAAATTGGTAGAAGCAAAGACAAACAAGAGTCTGATATACGTGCAAAACTCTCAAATACGTTACAGCAGAAACACATTTCAAAGAGACATGTAAACTCTATCACCACACCAGTGACCGGTATGTCACCCTAGTATCGGAAAATAAAACCTGAAGAAAACAACACACCACGATTGTCTTCTGTGCTGGCATACAGTTGACTTCAAGTACAGCGTGTAACGCAGCAAGAGTGCCAGAAAAAAGTATCTTAGATCCACGACTCAGGAAATCCCTTGACGATGACGATACCTGAGGTACACTCGAAATCCGGTGACAGTTTACTCACGCGATGCATCGTGAGTGCCTCAAGATGCTGCGACTTGGTTCCTGACTTGGTTGGCCAATAGAACGGGAGTACAGCGAAAAGCCGGAAGAACATGCTACCAAAGGCAAGATGGTGGGACGTATCTCACGTCGCCCGGATGGCTCACAGCACGTCCGTGCTTGCAGGAACACTGACTGGCAGAACACACCAAAGCGCGAGAATCAGCGTGAATGAGGGAACTTGTGCGTCACACTGATGACTCTGTGAAAGACGTGATGGGAGGCAGAACTGGAGGAACCGCACGCGATCAGGAATGAGCACAGAGGTAAGCGCGTGAACACATATTCACGAGCTGTGTTTGAATTTGACCAGAGAAATGTCCGTTGGAAAACACTGCAGACAGGAGATCTCAGCGTAGCCCAACAATAAAATAAAAATGTGTCTCACCTTGACCTTCTGAAACGTGTACAGAAAAACACAAGACGTATGTACAGGCACTGTTGATACTCCTCACAGCAGCGGGTTGACACCTGGCGATAGGAAAACAATGATGCCTTTTCACAGCAGAAGCAGGGTGACAACCTCATGGAAAGTTGTGAGAAAAGCCCAGCTGTCAGTCCACGAGTCTAGTCCATGCAGCACAAGGTGACACTGCAGTCACAGCACGCAGTGCTTTGGGCTCTAGTAGGAATAGTTGAGACGCAGTAGGGACAGCAGACCAGTTCAATTAACAGAAATCTTTCTTGGTGACTACCCAGGTACTCCCCAGGAAGACGCTCTCAAAACAACTGAGGCAGGCAGTAGACAAGGCTCCTTGAGAGAACAGACATCCTGATAGTAGAGACTGTCTTGTCTGAAGCACATATAGTATCACACTTCTTTCCCAGACAATGTACATACGTAGATATGTGGCAGGATAGGACAAGTAGAGTGCGGACATTGGTGAATGGCGGCTTACAGCACAAAGCGTAGACGTTAGTAAGTAGGCTTAAAGAGCGGAGCAGCACAGGACATAGGCGTTGGGAGGCTTGAAAAGCGTCAGGCTTACCATCACTGAAGGCACTTCCCCAGACGTCAGTAGGCTTACCCTCACATGAGTAAACATGGCCAAAGCAATCCATGTGGCAATACGTGCAAAAATGACGCCGTCAAAGTCAACGAGTGACCATCGATTTTGGCCACAAACACCTCTTTAGGCTTGCTCACGACCCATAAGACCATGTGTTGTAGTTTGTAAACAATCATGTCTCTGTGCAGTCAGCTCCACTGCAGCCAGAAATCAGGCAGCCACATGTAAAGTCACACACTCTGAGCAGCCTTCATGAAGAAAAATAAGAGACTTACTGTACATGTAGGATCTAGGTTCACTCTGCGCAGCCTCATTTAGGTGTCTTGAAGTAGTAGCAGATAAAAAGTAGATGCAACACACTTGAAGACTTAACCCAAGCGACATTGATGTTGTGAGGCACGTGTAGAGAACAGGTTAGCGCAGAAACAGAAGTACCTCACTGGAGACACAAACGCAGGCGGTCGCTAATTACCTTGCTTGTTGAAAAACTGTAGGAAAACAGACCTTTGAGATGCTGTGGGAACAGCAGGCAGAAACTTGAGCTGCGTAGAAACTGGAACTGGCACCTTTGCGTTGAGGGCGACCGGTGGGAGGTCACTGGTGGGGCTGATGTGTTGCCAGTAGATAAGTAAGTGCAGCTGTAGACAGTGGAGTTGCTTGAACTTGAGAGTAGATACTCCAGACTTGAAACTGAAGGCGTCAGAGGTAGCAGACGCAGGTTCTTTGGTTTAAATCGTCGCCATAAAATTGTAGTGATCACTCCAGGCTGGTTCAGATATTTTAGGAGTATTTATTGAAGAATAGTAGTACATCAGTAATCAGCCCCACCAGGAGCAGCCAGCAAGGCGCTCAGCCCTTCTCCAACTGTGGTTTCCAGAGACCAACATTCTACATTACATCATTCTTACAGTGTTCCACTGGTGGAGCAATGGATGACAAACTACAATATAGCTAGGATATAACAGGTTGGTAACCCCAACAGCACCCAACAAAAGAATTGCCTCCTGATGTGGGATGCTGTGATTGGCTCAATGAGTGTGGTGCCAGTGGAACACAGACAGAGGATTTGGCAAAGCGTGATGTTTACCTATCAGGGTCCTCTGGAAAGAAAAATGAATAACTGACCTAGCACTGGGAAATCTGGAAAAACATATAACTGAAGGTATGTGGCTGTCCGCGGCCCCCGCAGGGGGCCAACCCAGCAGGGCGGCCCTTTAGTGCCATTTTGGGCACCGCCCACCCGCTCTAGTCTTTGGGGGGGGCTCTGTAGGAGCCCTCTAGTCAGGTCGCCACTGTGGCGTCCTTCCGGTGCGCCAGGTGGGGGGAGGGCATATAAGCCTCCCCCGCCCCTCCTGGCGGTCTCTGTGCGCCAGCCACGCCGTCTGGTCGGTCGTCTCCCGCCGTCTTTCTTCGTGCTGAGATTCACGCCGTCTGAGGGAACTACAATTGAGGGTGAGTCGTCTGTCCCCCCCCCAAGCCTCTTCGGGTAGGCGCTGCCCGGCATTTGCTGGACTTGTGATGCCTAAGAGGAGGAGGGGGGGGCGGATTTAGGAGCTCCCCTGGTAGTTGGTAAGGCTCCCGGGTTTTGCGGTGCGGAGAGGTATAGATTTACAGGAGGTAGCGGGCAGCCGTAAATTCAGTGTCCGTATGGTGTGCACACATTTATTCTGTCACCGAGGGTGCAGGTTTGAGCCCCTGTTCTGCGGGTGCAGGCAAGCGTCGGGGTAATGGGGCATGGCGCCGGGTGTGGGAGCGCTCCTCTGCCTAGGTATGGGAGGCAGGTGAAAGACTGCCTTGAGGGATGTGAGCGAGACCCCGCGCCTTCCGCTTCCTCCGCTTGAAGTCCGAGAACTGGGAACTAAAATTATGTCGAGCCGTCCATGGAAGACCATGTATTAGCATTGACCAAGGTGTCATGCATAATCAGCTCACCGCTGCACCGCCCACCCCCTCCTCTAACTCAAATAAGGTCGCGAGGGGGGGGGCCCTATGTGCCGACGTATCGCACCGAGGCGAGTGTAGCCACCAGTCGGGGTTAGAGACGACATTGCTATGTGCGCCAGCCACGCCGTCGCGGTTGCGTTTGTCCTCGGCGCGTCGTCGAATTAGGCGGTGAGTGCGGGCCAGGAGGGACCTTTGTCTGGGCCGGCCAGCCTCCTTGTTGTCAGTCTGGGGGTTGAGGATGCCTGGGTTCCGAAGTCCGATTGTATGCGGGAGTTGGGGCCGGCCGGGGATTGCGGCCGCCGGATTGACGCTAGTTTTCCCTGCCTGCGAGGGTACAAGAGAGCTGCATGTACTAGGGCCCGCGGCCTGGTCGAGCCCGGGTCCGACAGGTTTGTGGGAGGCCTGGGCGGCCTGCCGAGGCTGAGCTGCTGCCCCGTGAGGAAGGTATCAAGTGGGGCATGCCTTGACAGGGGGCGCTGAGGCTATGCGGCCGAATTAGGAGGCAATGTATTGGAGGTGTCCGCATTGCTGGCTGTCTGCGCGGCACCGCGTCGCCATCCTTGTGGCTGCAGGCAGCGTCCCCCTCTGTAGCGAGGGCCCCCACTGGTGTCGCGTACACGCGTTGTCCGGGTTTTGGGACCACGGCCTGGTTGGCTGTGGGTTGTATGGAGTTGCCCTCGTCTCGTTTGGCGGGTTGCCTGCGGATTTTGGGGGAAAAGCTGACGTGTACAAAAGGGTGGGCCGTGCCGACCATCACTAGCCTAGAGCCGCCTCGGAATTGGGCTCCGCTCAGGACAGAGGTTTTGTGTGCGGGGGGGGGGCGATCTGGTGTTGGCGGCCTGCGCATTCCCTCTCGCTAACTACTGCCATGCCCAGGGTGGGCGGGTGCCTGTGGCTTCCGAGCGTTGTCTACGAGTAAATTCGGGTTCAGTGCTGCGGGCGGTGCGTCGAGTCGCTGGGTGGAGGGCCATATGAGGGAGCGGGCCTTGTGGTGGGATGTCTTCATTGCTGGAGGCAGTTTTCGGCACTAAAACTAACTGCTTCACTGCGAGGCTGGAGGCAGCTGATCTCCGTCCGGGCCATTTTGGGTGCGAGCTACCCTTCTCACTGTGTCCACGCCTTGTAGCTCACAGGGGAGAGGTTTTGGCAGCAAGGCACGACTCTGTAGCTGCTCTGTCCCTGCTCTGTCCTCAGTGCCCCCCCCCTGACATCAGCCGAGCACTGGTTTGAGGAGGTGTGTTCCGGTTTATGAGGCAGCGTCTCCTTGACCTCTTACCTGCACAGGTTCGAGTCTGCTACGGCCGGTGATTGTGGTGTTTAAATGTTTGAAATGGCCTTGGTGGCGCAGTAACGTGGCCGCCTCGTCTCCAAGCACGCAGAGTCGATCACGACCTTGGCCAGCGGTTGATATGTTTAAAGTTACTTTAGTGGCACTGTTTTGCCGTCTAGGAATGGGCTGAAGGCGAAATCCCGACCGTCAATACATGTGTCTCGATTCAACCCCCTGAATGGCTGAGGCAGTGTTGGGGGCTGTCCCAGTAGGTGTGTATACAGGGGTTGCAGCGGAGTTGGTTCTCTGGCCTCCTGGCGGGCAAGAGTGCCGTTCGGCAGCAGGGGAAGTATTAGCCCAACGCATCGCGGTAGCTTTTGATCTGCGGTGGAGCTTGGTGCGAGGAATAGCGCATTGGACTGTGGTCAAGGTGCTTTAAGTTGTATGCTTTGTATGCTGCGCAGATGTTTGTTGAAGCGATTGGAGCGCTCGGTGGTCCGAGTGCGGGCCCACCACCCCCCCATAACCTATTTGTTGCGAGGGCCAGCCGAGCCTGGTGCCAAGGTCAGGTTGCACCCGGTGCACCGCGTAGATTTTGATATGCGGTGGCACGTAGTGTGGTGTGTGCTGGTTGGTCCGAGACGGGGGATGCTTTAGGGTGCCTGTACAGCAGTGCGGCAAGAGTGTGGGTTGCCCGGCCGTCCGGCAACGAAGGGATTGAATGAGGGGCAACGGGATGACGACCGCCATGCACGCAGCAGACATGGGGATCTGTTACCGGGCCGCATCCTGGTTGGATGGGTACCGGAGGGTGGGATTGTCGAGACTGGAGAGCCTGTCCAGGCGGAGCTCTCTGACGGCACCTAGGGCTGTGTTGGAGGAGCGGGCGGCGCAGCGATGGTCGGCGTTGCAGCGGGGGGAGAGTCCCTGTAGTGGCATAGTGGTTGCGGTCTTTGACCCCTATGCCGAGGGTTGTTTTCAATCAGACAGCAGGTGATTGTCCCAGTGGGTTAGAGCTTGTTGCTGGGGATCCCTAAGCCGCGGGTGGGCGGCGCGAGACGATCGGTTGGCAATGGTGGGCATTGCCGTTTCTCTTGCATTTTCGTGTTGAGTGTGTGCTGAGTCCTGTCAGCCGCCACCATGTCTAGCGCGTGTGAGGCCGCGGGGGGTGCGCTCTGTGGAATAGATTGTGCAATTGCCTGCGATGCGCACTTGATGCGTTTGGGGGACGGGCTGAACAATTACTGCCACATGTGGGGCGGGTTCAGTGCGCTGGTCAATGGTGGTTGGTCCTTGTGTGCTGCCTATTCTGATTGCGGGGTTGAGACCTTTGCTGAGGGTACCCCGGTGGCGCTGCTGCCGGCCCTGCTGGCTGGGTGGGCCGCCGCGCTTCTGACTCCAGTAACGAGCGGAGGCGTTAAGATAGGTATCGCCTGATTGAAACCAAGTACCATTATTGGTCCCCAGTCAGTGCCACAACACACCTGTCCGTCAAATACGGGTTTTCGGGTTGTTTGAGTATGGGTCGGGATTGTGCTAGGATCACTAATACCAGAATTTGGTGGGGGGGCGAGTAAGGGTGGGATTTCATGGGCCCGCCCATGCGCCCATGATCGGCATCAGCGTGCTTGCTCCTCAAACCGGGTTAGCAAGATGTTTGTTCCTGGTGGAAGCATTAACTGTGCCCACTGCACTATCCTCTCCCAGTTTGCGAGCAGGGGCTTAATTTAAAAGCAGTAAGTTGCACAAGAGTAATTCATACCCGGGTGTCTAGTCTGCTCTTCTATGTATGTACGGAGCAGGGAGTGCACTGCAGTTGCTAGTTCCCCTGTGGGAACCCCCCCCGATAATTGTCATTGCGGTCTTGTAGATTGTGTAATAATTAGCGGGGCCTACTGCCACGTAGATCTATCTGTGCCTGTAATGTGGCGTACGTCAGGGTATAACGTGACGGGTGCTCATGTGAGGCGCCTCGATACCTTCAGCTTGAGTATGTGCTAGATAGAACTGTGAAGAGACAACCAAAGTTGATTACAGGAGCCATTCCTTTTGCGGGATGGTGCACATGCGGCAGGGTTAGTGTAGCATGAGCTGTAGCGCAGAGGCGCATTGAGCTATTACTTCACTGGGTGGCCACAAGGTTGCAATCAACAAGCATTTCATCCTTCTGAGGTCGAAAAAACGAGTACCATGGAGCTGAGTAACAATAAACAGGTTATGCAGCGCCAAGATACCAGGGGGTGAACGTGTCACCAAGTACAGTCCGAAGCGGAAATTGGTAATGAATCTGGTGAATACAGTTGGCTCACTCAGCAGGGTAGTAAGCGAGAGCCCAGCACAATCTCCATGGGGTTGAAGGGTGGCACAGGTGATTGACCTAGTGAGTTCTGTATCCCTGTGATGTCATGAGGTTGGGTGGCACAGGGTAATAGGGGCAGATGGTACTAAGTCTCTCTTGGATGGATGATACGAATGGTAATTAAAATAACCTGGTATGGAATCTCTGCTGTAGTGTGCCGCTGTGGGAGTGCGGTTGGCACAATTAAATTTACACCGTCGCTGGGGTAAGCCAAAGTTTCTGCCTAACCACCTAGGGGGTGGGCAGGTGTCAGCCTAAGTGTGTGCTCCCTTCTCACGAGTCACGACTAGAGAGGTGGGTTCGGCCAGGCTTAGGTGCATACCCTAGCCAACCAGAAACTCCATTTACAACATTGGTAGAGAATGCCTAGGAGTGGTTTGCAGTCCATTCGCAACCGCCCCACAGGGCGAATGTTTTAGGCCACAAGATTTGTGGAGGGCTCTTGTGTGGGAGCCTGGTGAAGAGCTATGGTCACGCTAGGATGTCTCGTGCCGACCTAGTGAGTTATGTAATCCCTGTGATGTGATGATGAGGTTCGGTAGCACAGGATAATAGGAGCAGAGGGTACTAAGTCTCTCTTGTATGGACGATACGAAGGCTAATTTAAAAATTGTGTGGGAGCCTGGTGAAGAGCTAAGGTCAGGCTAGGATGTCTCGTGCTTTCACCGCACTGTTGAGTCCCAGTCACGAGCGGATTCTATCAGGGTCAGCTGGCGGTGGGTCAGGAAGGCCAAGGCATCAGTAGCACTGAGCGGCTTACAGTCTGAGGCGGTATCCTATTAGTGACTAGGGTGAGGCAGTGGATAGTGTTGCAAGCATGCGCTCAGAGATGGGTCCTTCGATACCATTATTAACCTTAAGCTCGTCAGTGTACAAGCCAAGGAATGGCGGCATGCCCCCCAGGTGCTGGGGATGGTTTGTTGGTGGGCAGCTTGTCATGTTTGCCGCAAGCTTGCACTTGCTGCGGTTTCCGCTGAGTTGGGGGCAGGTTAGCATCCCCACCTGGTTTCCGCAGGGTTGATGTGTCGTCGAAGGACAGGCAAGGGCATTAATGGGCCATATTAAGCAACAGGGTCAGCTGCGGGGTGGACTGTCAGTTGTCACTCCACGAAAGGGTGCGGTGGTGCTAATAGTGGGCACAATACATTACCCTTTCAAACCAGATGTGACACCATTAGGAGGTTCACTAGGGTTTAGCAATCAAGAAGGTTGGTGCAAACTGGGCGCAGTAAGTGCATCCTAGAACCAAGGGTAGGCTCCATGTTGCTCCGTTAACCTCTAATGCCCCGCCTGGAGAGCGGGAACAGCCAGGCGGGTTGGGGATGCTGGAAGCCAACATAGGGTGCTGCTGTCCCAACAATTGGGGAAACAAGGTATGGGGGGCGCCTAGTTGCTCCCAGCATAGCACATTAAGGTGGGCACAAACCGGGATGTTACCCATTTAATGTCGCGACTGCACACGGGTTAGCAGTTAAGCAAAAGGGAAGTCCCCTCAGCAGGAGCTGAACAGGTGTAATTCTGTAAGACAGGAGGGATTCATGGCAAGTACATGAGGGCACCCTTGCCTATTATCACTTATTCCGGGTAGATCAGACAGTTCATCCTGTCGGGTGTCTTTTCAGGGACACAACCGGGCATTAATGGAGCTGCATGAGGTAGCAGGGGTAACGTGCTGTGAGGCAGTGTGGTCTCAGCAGACCCTCATAAGGGGGCTGCGGCAATCCTTGAACCTGGGAACCTTAGATTCTAACATTATCAGGGGTGATACACACATGACCCCCTGGTCATGTGGGGTTGGTATGCCCAACCCTGCATTTTAAGGTGCCTGGAAAGTAAGCTGAATGAGGACTTGAAGTTGTGGAGGGCAATCATTCCAGGGATAACCAATTTAACGAGGTCCATAGCTGGATTGAGCTCCAAGGGTCACGGGATCGAGCTTTAGTTAAGCAAGCCAATGGGTCCAGTGCAAATACCTGGGCAACTGCATCAGAATCGGGGCACCTTGCTCTATGGGCAGGTTTTTGGGTTGCTTCAGTTAGCACAATATTGTCCGCCCTGACAGCCCCAGCAGATAGGCTGGTTGTGGAAGCGGTCATCTAGCAAGGGTGACGCTGTCCCACAAATTTGTGGAAAATGGTGTTATAGCACTTTAATTACGGGAGGATTGAAACTAAAGGTTGCAGGAGGGGGGAGCCTACATTAGCCCCAAAGGTAACGTCAGGCACCACATTGCAGACAGTGTGCACTGTATTATTGCAGACATGTTAACTAAGCTGTTATGCCTATGGGGGGTTTCACCACAGAGGGAACTGAGCAGGCGAAATTCCCATAAGGAATAAGGGATGCATGGCAAGGGCAGGAGGGCCCCCTCGATCATTGGCACATACTTCCAGTTATGACCATGCCCATGCGTCATGATTTAGAAAGCAGAGGGACAGTGCAAACGTTAAGCACAATTCTCCTCGCCCGATTAGCCAAAGTAGGCAGGCGGGGTTGGGAGCAGTTACCTAACCAGTGGGCTGCCGTCCCATAGATGGGGACACAGGTGTTCAGGCACACGGTGCTAGAAGGACGGCAGCTAGGTGAGTTCAGCAAATAGATGGGGCAATGTGAGCCATGGTGTCTGAATTCAGCCCGCCCAGAGTGGGCACGGGGCTGGGTCATGTGAGGCAGTGGAACTTTCCCGCAGGAGGGGATTAGTTCTTGGCACAGGTTCACAGGCCAGAAGGGCCTCTGGTCTCATCAGATACTAGCTGATCCAGGCTAACGTCAAGGGCTATTGTGATATAGATGAGGTTCATCTATCACCAGTAGGGAGGGATCCCTTCCCTTAGATTTGCAGGAGGCCTGGAAATGAGCTGTTTTGGGAGAAATGAGCTGTTTTGGTGAGATCAGCAACGACATGGGTCAATGTAACTCTGGCGGTCCGAGATGAACCCCCGCAGAGGTGGGACAGAGCTAAGTCAGAGGAGGCCGTTGAACATCCCTGCAAGAGTGAACAGTTCATGGCGTAAGTTCGCAGAGCAGAGACTAGCTGTTCCAGGCTAATGTTAAGGCTACTTTGCTAAAGATGGGGTCCATTGTCACCATGGCCATCCAGGCGTACGCCTAGGTTAGGTTGACAAACTTAGGTGCAATTGCCACAGGTGGGCATGGATACTTTCCACTGGACATGCACGAGGCCCTAGAAAGCAGGTTGCAGGTCGGAAATGAGCTGTTTTGGTGGGGGGCTCTGGCGGCGACGGGGGCCACCTCCAGAGCTGTGGCGGAGTTACAGGGCGATCTGGAAGCAGACTGGTGCAGTAAGGGTACCTCTGCGGCAGACCGGTACAGTAAGGGTACCTCTGCGCGGCACAGTAGGGGTGCCAGAGCCAAAGACCAGGAGCCTCAGGGCAGGTTCCTGGAAAACCGCGACGGCACCCTGTTAGTCCTTCGGGCGGTTGGGGGCCTGACCAACCGGGGGTTTGCCCTGCTACGCTCCGCCCTGAAAAGGGCGTGAGTAGAAGAGACCAACGTGTCACGTGATCCGGAAGAGGATCATCAAAGGTAGCACTGACGGGGTGTCCCACAGTGCTGGCTCACCAGGCGGGCGGGGGCAGCATAGGTTGGCACAGCTGCCCGCCCTTGGATCGCCCGTAAGATAACCCACATATTGCATACTCTTGTATGGAATAAACCTGCAGCAATATTTTCCCATAACAAAAGTTGTCTTGTGTATATATTCATTCTTGCATGCTCAGACCGGGGGTGGGAGAAGTTGCCGATAATGGCACTATGTGGCTGTCCGCGGCCCCCGCAGGGGGCCAACTCAGCAGGGCGGCCCTTTAGTGCCATTTTGGGCACCGCCCACCAGCTCTAGTCTTTGGGGGGGGCTCTGTAGGAGCCCTCTAGTCAGGTCGCCACTGTGGCGTCCTTCCGGTGCGCCAGGTGGGGGGAGGGCATATAAGCCTCCCCCGCCCCTCCTGGCGGTCTCTGAGCGCCAGCCACGCCGTCTCCCACCCCACCTCTTACCCGGCGTCCTGGCTGGTGGACAGGGTACTCTGAATGTTTTAATGTTTTCCTTTTGTGTTGCAGGCGGAGTTACAGGGCGATCTGGAAGCAGACTGGTACAGTAAGGGTACCTCTGCGGCAGACCGGTACAGTAAGGGTACCTCTGCGCGGCACAGTAGGGGTGCCAGAGCCAAAGACCAGGAGCCTCAGGGCAGGTTCCTGGAAAACCACGACGGCACCCTGTTAGTCCTTCGGGCGGTTGGGGGCCTGACCAACCGGGGGTTTGCCCTGCTACGCTCCGCCCTGAAAAGGGCGTGAGTAGAAGAGACCAACGTGTCACGTGATCCGGAAGAGGATCATCAAAGGTAGCACTGATGGGGTGTCCCACAGTGCTGGCTCACCAGGCGGGCGGGGGCAGCATAGGTTGGCACAGCTGCCCGCCCTTCGATCGCCCGTAAGATAACCCACATATTGCATACTCTTGTATGGAATAAACCTGCAGCAATATTTTCCCATAACAAAAGTTGTCTTGTGTATTTATTCATTCTTGCATGCTCAGACCGGGGGTGGGAGAAGTTGCCGATAATGGCACTATTATATTTATGTAGTATAACTGAGAACTATAGTCAGTGGCAGGTGTATCGTCCTAGGTTGAAGGGGAAACAAGTATATTCTTGAAATGTTTTAAAGATATTGTATTTTGATCCAGGACAAAGAGGATGAAGACGTTTTTGCTTCTCTCGCCTACCTCTGAGCCAACTGTGGTTTCACAATCCATAAAAGTAAACTCAGTGACATGATGAGCTAGGAAGTTTGTTTTACGTGTTAAAAACATAACTTATTTTAACAGCGGAGGAGAGACACTGCCGCGCGCCAACTCTTACTACAGCAGATAAAACGGCCAAGTACATGTTTTAGTGCTCCCATGTTATTGCCTTTAAAAGTGAGAGATTTCTGATTTAGTGCCCGGAGCCACGGCTGGAAACTTAATCCTACAAAAACTTCATTCATTCGGGGGGGACCAGGTGTCTTGCATTCCCAGCCTTAATTTCTCATCTGCGGCCGCTGCGGCCCTGAGAAGGAAGGTAAGGAGTGCATTTGCAGATCAAAGCCACATAGGCTAAAGGCTTGGATCTTGGCCAGGAGGAAGCAGGTATTCGCAAGTCAGGACGCAAAAGAAAAGAACAACCTCCCTCGCCCCCTACTCCAAGTTCCCTCTGGGACCACCTGTAAGAAAGCGCTCCCCCCAAAAGCTGGTGAGATGATGGATTTGACGCCTCACTGCGGACGCTGAACTTTTACAGTCTCCCCCGATACGTCATTCTACAGACCCCCGCCTACGAATGAGGAATGGAAGCTCCGCGAAGCGCCTGGCCTTTCTCCGGTGATTAATGACCCTGCGCTTCCACAGAGCACCTGGGAGGCTGGAGAAGGCCTGTTCAATGGCAGAAGAGACACGTGGCCCCAGGGATGGACCCAACTGGCCCGGGCGCTCGTGCCTTCTGCGTGCGTGTCAAAGCCAGCCGCGCAGTGGTCTTTCCGGATGTTTCCGGTATTTGATTGATGAAGCCTGGCCTGGGCGCGCTAATATGGACATACAGGCCTGCCTGCAGAGGATCAGGGTTGGATACAGGCGCTGGAACTCTAGTGCAGAGAGGACGTGAATAGCATCGAAGCGGTGGGCTTTGCGAAAGCGGGGGTTGTGAAAAAGTTTATTAGCAAACCTCAACAAGCTGGAGAAATTGGTCAGGAGGAAGCAGGTATTGGACGGCGGCACGTAGTGACGTGTGCGTGCACAGCCAATTAACGGGCATTGTTTGTTTTGCAGACACTTTTTGGCAAATATCGCGGCGATAATTGTAAATATCACGGCCATCGCGCTAGTCGGCCGATTTCGCGATTTTTTCGTGAATCGCGAAATTCTGAAGGGTCTGAATAGGATCCTGTGCTTACCTCTCGGGGTGCGAAGATCAACCTGCGGGTGGAGCTGGTGTTGCAGGGCGATGGAAATCAAGCTGGTCATGGAGATGGAGGCAGATGTGGTGATGGAGCTGCTGCTGGCCAAATCCAAGCGCGAAGAAGGGGCTGTGGGCCAAGTTGAAGTGCAACCTGCGTCCCGAGAAGAGGCTGCTGCGGCGAGAAGAAGACGTCCTCAGGCAGAGAAGAGGCTCCGGGGCGAAAAGAGGCTGCGGCGGATAGGACGCCCTCAGGCAGTGAAGAGGCTCCCGGGCGAGATGAGGCTGCACTGGACCAGAAGAGGCTGCGGCGGAGGACACGCTCAGGGACTGAAGAGGCTCTGGGGCGAGAAGAGATTGCGGTGGAGAGGATGCCCTCAGGCAGTGAAGATTCTCCGGGTTGATTACAGCCTGCAGTGAAGATTCTCCGGGTCGATTACAGGCTGCGGGCGGAGAGGACGAAACGACGTCGTCGGCACCACGGACCCAGGAAGCTTCCCAAAAGGTCCTTTAAAAGTCAGCTGTAAAACCGCTTACAGCTGACTTTTAAAAGGCCTGTGCTTCCCGCCGGGTGCCATATGTGACGTATTCAGAGGCAAGCATTAAACAGAGAAGATGGCCGCAGGAGCAAATGTAGTGAATACATATTGAATATGTATTCACTACGTATGCTCCTGCGGCCATCTTCTCTGTTTACTTCCAGGAAATGGCATTATGGCAAGACAAGGTCCGCGGGCCGCCAATGAAGGCCAGCCGGGCCGCTGGCGGCCAGCGGGCCGTACTATGAGTACCCGTGCTCTACATCTTCTTCAATACTCTCTTGCTGGTTCCCTCTCCACGTACAATATTTCTGCTTATATATCATTTTTTATGGTAGCTGCACTTTCATCATCAGAAAGTTTTTGTCTGAAAGTTTATGGGGAGAACAAAATCCGCAGTAATTCTTCAGCGTCCTCACCTTTGGTGGATCATAATCCTTTCACTATCCTTCAAACAGTCATGGAAGACTCTGAATGCACCACAATGGCTCCTCTTGTAGGTGCAACTGCAACGTTGTCTAATATTCTGCTCTCCACCAATAAACTTACTTCTAAACTAACTGCTCCCTCTGTGCTTTCCTCTACTAAACGTATCAAAAAGGACCCACCCTCACCTGTCACATCTCCTCCGCTAGGTACCATGGAGTTGCTTCTCGAAGAAGTTCGCGCTCTTCGACCATATATGGAAGAAACTAACAAACGTCTTCAAGCCTTAGATGACAAATGGTCTACTATGGAACAAAAGGTTACGCAAATTGAACAGCGGGCGGACTCTGTTCAGGATATGGTAAATCAAGTCCTCTCTATGAAATTGGAAATTA
Source organism: Calotriton arnoldi (assembly GCA_963921515.1). Lineage (NCBI taxonomy): Eukaryota > Metazoa > Chordata > Amphibia > Caudata > Salamandridae > Calotriton > Calotriton arnoldi. Next base: position 1,368,057 of record CAWUFW010003084.1, read on the forward strand.
CACAACTTAAAAGGCAAGTGGAGAATCTTAAAATCGCAGTAGGCGCAACAACTTACGCATATATGGTTTGGCGGAAGGTTCGGAAGGCTCCGATTCAATCTCATTTTTTAAATCATTCGTCCTGCAAATTCTTGGTATTCCTAAATCTCCTGTTTTGAATATTCAAAGAGTACATCGTCTGGGCCATCGTCCAACTGTGGCAACCTCCTCTATTAAACCCCGAGGTGTCATTCTTTATTTTTTGGAATATACTGACTTACCGAAGTTCTGCAAGCAGCCAAACTTAAGGGACGAATTTCTTAGCAAGAATCCTCTCTTTTCTTTGCTCAAGATTACGCTAAAGAAACAGCAGATAGAAGAAAGAAGTTTTTGGATATGAGACCAGCACTTCAAAATCTCAATCAATGCCAGATTTGGTCTCTTTCATCCATGTCTTTTTAAAGTTACTTATAAGAATAAAACCACGACTTATGAAGATCCAGTTTTATTACAACGGTTTTTGGGTCATTGCATAGAAGACTATATGGACGTTTCCAGGCTCTCTAATGTTTAATCGTCATTGTGTTGATTGTTTTAACATGCATTGTTTTCCTAGTGGTTTGCTGTCATTTCATATTATAATTCTTTGGCGTCCCATGTGTTATTTATCCTTCATGTTTTTCTCTTTTTGTTAGGTGCAGTTTTTCGTACATGATATTTGTGACCTTTTATACATCAACTTTGTGGTCCCCGGTCTGCGTTGGATGGTTTCCTCCCTCCCCGATCTGCCCCGGGAATGCCTGGTTAGTTGTGTCATCTTCCTTATGTGGCTTCACCACCCTCGTCTTGTGCAATGTTAGTCGTAATTTCTTAATCTGTTCTCATAAACTATGGTTTGTATTTCTCCTTTTTGTCCATATCTCTCATTTCCTGTCTTTCCTTTTCTGTCTTATTTCAGATATTCCTTTTTCTCCACTATGTATTTTTCTCTTTTTTCATTTTTTCCACTGCTTTTCTTTTCAGTTTCAATCCTTATATTCATTTGCTATCTTTTCCTTTTCCATAACTACCTATTTCTTTCTCTATGCTATTCAGATGTAGCTGGTATATTTTTGCAAGTTCTTTATTAACTATTATTGCTTATACACCATTATTGACTCTCAATTGTAATGTTTTATATTATTCACTATTTATATTATTTTGATCGCTAAATGGCTTTAAAGTTATTTCCTGGAATGTTAAAGGTTTGGGTTCTTCTATAAAATGTCAAAGGGTACTAACTCATCTAATTTGAATGGTGATATAGCTTTATTACAAGAAACATATGTTTTAGATAAGGACATTTCTAAACTCAAAAGACAATGTGTTGGTCACGTTTTTGCCTCCCGGGTACGGCGAAACATAATGGAGTAACCATTTTATGTCATAAACTTCTTGATTTGCAGGTTGTTACACAAAGTACTGAGGATTTGGCTAGGTGGGTTTCTGTTTCTTTGTTGATTAATAAGATTCCTATGACTTTATTTAATCTTTATGCTCCCACTGCCCCAGACACTCTTTTCTGGTCCGCAATTTTATCTAAATTAATGTCCTTTCAAGATGAATACTTATTAGTTTGTGGTGACTGTAAGATGGTTTATGACCCCATTATTGATTGCAATTCTAAATCTAAATTCATCCCCTCCCAGATGCACTCTCAGTTTACATCTACTATCCAACAACAATCTCTAATGGATGCTTGGAGACTATGTAATCCTACACTTTTAGAATATACCTTCTTTTCCCCTGTCCATCTCTCCCAATCTCGCCTAGACTATCTTTTTATCTCGAAAGCGCTTACACAGCATATTACTCATTCAGATATTGGTTCTATACTTATTTCTGATCATGCTCCCGTTGCTTTAGTTTTGGATCTTCTTCCGCTTACTCAAGGTACCCGAAGATGGAGATTTAATAATTTTCTCCTTTTGGATTTCAATTATCACCCAAAAATTTGAAGTTTTCATGACTTTCTTTCTTGAGAATGAAAATCCGTCCTTTTCTCCACCGATTATATGGGAGGCCTCTAGGGACTTTATTATCTCTTTTGTATCCCATAGAAAGAAAACTTCTCTACATAATTTAAAATCACTAACGGCACAAATTAAACTTGTAGAACAGTCTTATTACCACACAAACTTTAAGACCTGTCTTGATGAACTTACCAAATCTAAATTTAAATTCAATCAATTATCCACAGAAAACGCCAATTCATTTTTACTTTAATCCTGTGCCAAATATTATGGTGTTCAAAATAAGGCGGGAAAAATTTTAGCTAACTATCTCAGAGTAAAAAAGAACGCACTACGATTAAATCTATCCTAACCTCAGCTAATCATTTGGTCTATAAAAATAAAGATATATTATTATAGTTTACTCATTTTTTTCAATCTCTTTATACTCCAGAGTCCCCTGTACTTCAAGAAGATATTAATCATTATTTGCCTTCTATTGCTCCACCTACTTCTTCTAATTTAGATTTTTCAGTATTAGATGATGATATTAGGGACCTTGATATTCTTACTGCCATTCGTACTATTGAACGTGAAAAGCCCCAGGACCTGATGGTTTTACAATTGAGTTTTATTCTCATTTCTCTAAATTTCTTGTTCCTAAATTACTTCAACTTCTCCACTTTTTTATTGCTTCCCAAAACCCAGTGGCTCTTTTCAAGATGCCTTGGTATGCCTTCTCCCTAAAAACGGTAAAGATCATACACTGTGTAAGAATTATAGACTCATTTCTTTATTAATCTAGATTACTAAATTTTTTCAAAAATCTTGGCGCTTCGCTCAGAATCTTTTCTCCCTCATTTGATCGGGCAGGAACAATGTAGGTTCATTAAAGATAGACATATTTCGGACAGCACTAGATTATTCTTCAATGTTCTTAGCAAGTCTAAAGCCAATAAAGAATCTTTAGCAGCCATCTCACTAGATGCTGAGAAAGCTTGGGTTGGTTGGCCTTTTATCTTTGCTACCTTATCCTGGTTTGGTTTTGGTAATACATTTATAAATTATGTCTCTCTTTTATACTCCTCTCCTGCCTCTTCCATCTTAGTTAATGGTCTTATCTCACCATCTTTCTCTTTACATCGTGGAGTTAGACAAGGTTGTCCCTTATCCCCCATTTTATTTATTCTTGCTCTTGAAGCCTTCTTGATCAAACTTTGTTTGAACTCTCTGATCACTGGTTTTCAATATGACGTTCATCACTTGTATATGCTGATGACATCTTGCTTTTTCTCTCACAACCCCAGACTTCCTTGCTAGCTTTTCTATCTGAAGTAACCTGTTTTGCCTCTGTGTCTGGTTACAAATTAAATGTTAATAAATGTGAAATACTTCCATTAAATAAATTATGTCTTTCTGCAGATTATATTTCTTCTGGTTTTCATTGGAATTTAGATCAAATCAAATATCTGGGTTTATGGTTTAAATGTTCTATTAAAGAATCCATATTATTACATTTTAAGGAATTACAGACAACACTACGTTCTTTTACATCCAAATGGAATCCCCGTTTTTATCCTGGTAGGGGCGTCTCGATACAATAAAAATTATGCTGGTTCCTATAATACTTTTTTATATCTCCAATAGCCTCATAAACATTTCCAACTCTCATTTTAAGATCATTTATTCCATATTATCCAAATTCTAATGGAATAACAAAAAATCCTGTATGTCTCTTCATAAGCTTAAACGTCCTAAACATTTGGGGGATGTTAGCTTTCCTGATTTTCAAATCTATCAGACAGCATTTTCTCTTAAGCAATCATCTTTGTTATTACAAGAAGTTGAGGAATCATCCTTACCGTTATGGACTTCTATCGAAAAATCTTTTCTTCACCCATTCTCATTTCAAGAATTTTTTATCTATTACACATAGACCTTCGTCACTTTCCCTTCCGATTTTTAATAATACTTGTAAAATTCTCCACCCTATTTTTATAAATCATCTTTCTGCTAAAGACCAATTTTTGTATTCTTCACTATGGTATAATAAATGTCTTTAAATTAATGGTAAAATCATTTTTTGGAAAGACTGGCATATTAAAGGAATCCTTTGCGTTCATCAACTTTCTCAAGGTGATTCGTGTATATCTTTTATGGTAGCCCACACACGCTTTTCTTTACCTATTTCTCATGCATCCAAATATACATCTTTAACTTCATTGATTCAATCAACTTATAACTGTTTTGCCCATATTTCTACCTCTTCTTCTTCATCTTCTACCACTCTTGCGGTTTTATCTCTTTCCCCCTCTTATCTCAATTGTATAAACATTTGACTTCCTCTCCAGCTATTCGACATAAAACGGAAGTGGAACTTTCTTGGGAAGAAGATCTTCAAGTTTCCTTCTCTACTTGTGTATGGAACAGAATCTGGACAAAAATAAGGAGATCCTCTCGAGAAGCTAACACCACCCAAACATTATTTTGTATTTACAATACACTCCTGTTTACTCCTGCCTCATTACAAAAAATAAATCTTTATTCTTCTCCCTCTTTTTGGACTGGTAATACAAATCCAGCAGACTTAAAACACATGCTATTTGACTGTCCTCACATTCATGCCTTTTGGGTACAAGTCTGGCGGCACATTAATGATATTTTTCATACACACATCTCTTTTACATTCATCAACATCTTTCTGGGTAACATCTCTGAAGACTGGGTCTCTCACTCTACTAATTTTCATATAATAGATTTGCTTCTTGCAGTTGCTTTCCAACAGATCACCAGGGCATGGAAGGATGCTGCTACATGGGGGAGCTACTGTCTTCAACCATATGTTTTAGCGATGTTGTACAGCAGTAAGGCTGCAATACAGCATGGCTGAAAGTTAGGGGGAAAAAGCGCAATGGCAAAGTCAGCACTGACAGCGAGGGATTATTCTTTCCCTTCACAAAATGAAAAAAAGTTGAATTATCTTACATCCGAAATTTCGCCTTTTTGGCCCGGCATGAGGACAGTATCAAATAATCCCAATCAGAGCAGGAAGTGCAGCGCCATTTGCACATTTGTAGCAACTTGAAACCCGCTGATGTGACTGATGCTTTTCTTTTATTGGAACAGGAAGCAGCAAGCAATGAAGGGGGAGGAGGGGTGGCAGTGAATGGGCAAGCAACAACAGGGGATAGGCAGACCGCAACAATGCAGGAGGTGGGAGGGTGGTTGGGCAGGTCATGCAACAATGCGGGAGGAAGGGGGTGGGTCGAGGTAAGGTGAAAGAGACTTGAGGGCTCAGGGTGGTTACAGGTAAAGGGGGGTGAGGGTGACTTTAGGGTTCAGTGGTAGGCAGAGGTAAAGGGAATGGAGGATGACTTGAGGGTTCAGGGTGGGCAGAGGTAAAGAGACAAGCAACCAAAATGTATGCTTAGGAAATTGCCCACATGTGACCTAGTTTCACTATGGCTAGTTGTTTGCGTTCAGGAAGCGCAAGCTTCTACTCTGATGGTTTCAAGTTATCCTTTGACACTTTTGGATCACACTGAAATGTGCAAATTACACATAACTTAGGGGCTCATTAGGATGGCAGAACGATCGCCACCGCCGGGCCGACGGTGGCGATCGTTCCGCCATCGTAAGGAGATGTACCCACCGCCATATTAGGATAGCGGTGGGTATCGCGGTGGACGCAAAGTCCGTCCGCCGCTTTTCCGCCTGTGGCAATCGTTACGATTGCCTGCCGGGCTGAGCTGGGCCTCTAATATGGTGGCAGTGCCTAGCAGGCACCGTACGCCAGATTATGATGTGGGGACTGAAAGGCCTTTCCATGGCGGCATCGCCGCCATGGAAAGGCTAGCGGGGATTGGTTTTGGAGGCCCGTTGCGGGCCCCCCTTGTGTCTGGGGGAGGTGGGGTGCACTTGGCATTTCGCTGCATCAAGTGGCAGGCACCGTGTGGTGCCTGCCATGTGGTGCAGTGAAATGGTAGACATGCGATTTTAACATTGCGGCGGGTGCTGCTGTCAGCAGCACCCGCCGCAATGTTAAATTGCAGAATGCGACCGCCATGGTGGTGGTCGCATCCTAATTCACGGTGCGGGACCGCCGCACATCTGGCGGCCGGTCCCAACACTGCGGGGATGGCGGGCGGACTCAGGTCCGCCCGCCATCCTAATGAGCCCCTTAGTCCTTAAGAGACATGTGCAAGCAGCCAACACGTGTTTCGTGTCTCGTGTCACTTTTTTAGGGCAAACCAGGGGCGTGGTTGCAATGCACTGGACCCAGAGGTGGGAGAAGGCCCAGCATGCCTTACACCAGCTGATGTTATTTCAGAAGCTTTCTATTCTGATTTTGTTTTTTAGACACAGTGCATGCCAGGGGCTTTGCTGAGTTTTCATTTCAGGGTGAGAGGTGCAGAGGGAGTAGAGGACAAGGGAACGATCAATCAATCAATCAATCATGTTTATTTATTTATTAAGAAGTTTTATATAGCGCTGGCCAGACCCGAGGGTATAAGAGCGCTTTACAACAGATTTAAATCAGAAATCACATAAAAAGGCATAGGTAAACATAAATGTTCAGAAGACACAATGTGCTGAGCGTCACTGAGGTGGGGAAGTCTTGAGATAGCCTCGATGAGTGCAGGGTGTCTTGGGCTAAACCTCATTCCGGGAGGAGGGAACGAGGCGGGGGTCGGGGAGAGGGGAAGAGGTAGTTAGAGGTGGAACATTGTCATGGGGCTGTTAAGTGCAGGAAGAGGTAGGATGTGGTGGAACATTGTCAAGTGGCTGCACAGTGCAGGAAGAGGTAGGTTGTAGTGGAACATTGTCAAGGGGCTGCAGAGTGCAGGCTTGTGCGTTTCGGCGGCGGCTCTCGGTTCAGGAAGGCACGGTTGAGGTAGAGGTCTTTTAGGAGTCTTTTGAATTTTATAAAGGAAGGGATAGTCCTGATATCGGCTGGGATGGAGTTCCAGATTTTTGGTGCATTTCCAGCGAAGGATCGTGCAGCGGTTTTTTGTTTGCGTATTTTCATGGGGATGAGTAGCGGGGTGTTGGAGCTCCTGAGGTTTCTTGTCTGGCTGGCTTTCTTGAGTTTGGAGGCCAGGTATTCCGGTTTCCCTGTGTGCCTGGCTTTGTGCGTGAGGCAGGCAGTTCTAAAGCTGGCACGCATTTCGACTCGGAGCCATTTTAGTTCTCTGAGTGCGGGTGATAGATGGTCATATTTCTTAACTCCGGTGACCATTCTGGCAGCTGCATTGAGAGTTGTTTTGAGAGGAGCTAAGTGGGATCGAGCTGTACCGGTGAGGACTGCGTTTCCATAGTCGAGTCTAGATAGCACCAGTGATTGGGTGGCTTGTTTGAGGTCCTTGAGCGGGATGAAGGGCTTAATTTTGTTTAGCAGCTTCAGATTGAGGAAGGCACTCTTCACGGAGATCTTAATGTGTTTGGTCATGTTCAGTTTCGGGTCTAGGGTGATTCCTAGAGATTTTACCGAGTTTGCCAGGGTGAGATTACCGTTGAGAGCATCGATTGCTTTTAGCCACTCTACGATTTGAGGGTTTTCCTCTTTGTTGGAGATGAGGAGGATTTCGGTTTTGTCTTGATTGAGTTTAAGGTGGTTTGTTAACAGCCAGTGTTGAACTTCTCTAAGAGTGTTGTTGAGTCTTAGAATGTCGTCAATGGAGGAGGTTTCCAAGTAGATCTGGGTGTCATCTGCATATAGGTGGAAGGGGATGTTGGCTTTTTTGAGTAGGGTGGTGAGGGGTTCCATGTATATGTTGAACAGTTGAGGGGAGAGCACTGAGCCTTGGGGGACACCTCTGCTGACGGGGTGTAGGTCGGACATAAAGGTTTTGATTTTTACCCTTTGGGAGCGGTTGTGTAAGAAGGAGGAGAACCATTGTAGGACCACCTTGTCCGCACCTACTCTGTCTTGGAGAGCCTTGATGAGTAGATTGTGATCAACCGTGTCAAAGGCTGCCGATAGGTCCAGGAGGATGAGTAGGCAGCATTGGTCAGTATCTAGAGACTTGTGGATGTCATCCACGATGTTAAGGATCGCGGTCTCGGTGCTACAGCCTTTTCTGAAGCCCGATTGTTGGGGATCTAGCAGGTTGATGTTGTCCATGTGCTGGGTCAGTTGTAGGAGCACGCACTTTTCAAGGATTTTGGATAGAAAGGGGAGATTGGAAACAGGTCTGAAGTTGTTCATGTGTTTGTTAAGTGTGACTACTCACCCGTAAGGGTCTCTAGGCACTGCGGAGGAGGGGAGGTGCGGGTTCCAGTCCATCAAGGAGGGGGTCTGTCGATGAAGAAGAGACAAGAATAGCATGAAAGAAAAGGAGAGGGTGAAAGAACAGGGAGGAGGGCAAGAAAAGGCGACAGAATGAGAGAGAAAGAAAAAGGAGATCAGGATGAACAAAGTGGGCCAGGAAAAAGGAAAAGAAAGGAACCAGAAATAAGGAAAGAAGGGAGGAAGCATGTTAGAAATGGGGATCTCTAGTTGGCTGAGGTAGGTACTTTTGTCCAAGTAGGGACCCTTCTTCCTAGCCAGGGCAAGGGAGTTACACTCCTAAAATAACCCCTGCTCACCCCCTTGGTTGCTTGGCACGAGCAGTCAGGCTTATCTAAGAGGCAGTGTGTAAAGCATTTGCATAAAACCAAGAGTAATACAGTGAAAACACTACAAAAGAACACCACATCAGTTTTAGAAAAATAACCAATATTTTATCTGTGCAAACAAGACCACAAACGATAAAAATCCACCATACAGTTCTCAGAATTCCCAATAATTTAAAGTAGACTTAAATACAGTTTCTTGAAGTCGATAGCTCCGTCCGGGGCTATCACGGCGTTGTGAACAACAAATCCAAACAGTTCTGGCTGACCGCGGCGTCGCGGGCCATCTACGGTGTCGGAAAGACCCGCAAAACAGTACCTTTTAGAAATGAAGGGCGTCAGCGACCTCTTGTTGAGCCCCGAAGAGCCGGCGTCCGCAGTTGTCAGTTCCGGAGGCAGGTGCAGGAGTCAACGGGCCCTTGAAGTCACATGTGTTGCAGATCGAACTCCTCGCGGTTGAAGTCGGGAGCGCTGGCGTCAGCAGGCATCGGGGCTGCGGTGCTAAGTGCAGCAGTGCGGTGTGCGGTGCCCTCAGGTTGCGGTGCAGGCACCGGCTCAGTGACAGTCGTCCAGCCGCATTGGTGAGACCAGGGCTGTGGTGCGAAGTGATGCGGTGCGCGTCGCGGTGCGGGCAGGTCATGGTGCAAGCATCATCGTAGCGGAAGCGCTGTCAGCAGATGAACTGGAGTCCATGGCGCTGGCGTCGGTAGGCCAAGGCTGCGGTGCGGGATGATGGCGGTGCGTCCTGTAACTTACAAGTGGTGCACCCGGACCAAGGGTCAAGCAGGGGCGTCATTGTTGGCGTGGAGCAGCGTCGTCGGCGATACCAGGGCGGTTTCGAAAAGTGAGGCAGTGCGGAGTGTGGTGCCCACAGGTCGCAGTGCAAGCAGCAGCTTGGTGGTAGCGTCAGGTGGCGGCGTCGCTGAGAACACGGTTGCGGTGCGAAGTGCAGCGGTGCCCTCTGTGATGCCTTCAGGACACGGAGCCAGCAGCGGTGTCGTTGACAGGATCGGGTTGCTTTTTCTTCTGTTGCAGCACAAAACACACAAACTTGAAGTCTTTGCTGTTCCTGAGACTTCTTGAACAGGGGGCAAGCTCTACCTCAAGCCCTTGGAGAAACTCACACAAAGAAGTTGCAGAAAGTACAATCCATTCCTTTCCCTGCCCAAGACAGAAGCAGCAAGCAGCAGGCCAACACAGCAGAGCACGCAGCAAAGTGGCAGTTCCTCCTGACAGGTTTTCCAGCTCTTCTTCCTAGCAGGTTCCTTAGTTCAGCAGTAATCTAAAATACTGGTTTGGGCCCCAATATTTATACAGCAAATTCCTTTGTTCTCTTGTTGCAGAGAGGCTCTGTGCTCAGCCAAAACTAGTTCTGTCCTCTCTGGTCCAGCTTCCCAGCAGGAGGTGGATACAGCATTGTCCAAGGCAGACAGGGCCTATTCAGGTGCAGGGGAAATCTCCTCCCACCACTCTAAATGCAGACCAGGCCTATTCAGGTGCTAGTGCAAACTACTCCCACTACTCTGAATGCAGCCCAGGTCTATTCAACCCAGGTCTGATTCATTCAGGAAAGGCAGGACACACATCAACCCCCCCCCGTGGCCGTCTGAGAGAATGCACGTCCCCAGCCACTGTCACTCCAGAGCCGGACAGTCAATCCACAAACCAGCAGAGACACATAGGATGGCTTTAAAGTGGTATTTTCAAACACACAATATAAAAATCATCTAAACTAATAGGCATACTAAACTCCACCTTTCTATCTTGTCCCAATGGGACGTTATATTTATAAGATGTTATAAATAAACTCCCATTCTATCCTATGGAACAGATAACCTTTCAATAGAGAAAAACAAAATACACTTTATTTCACTATCAGGTCATGTCACACCTCAGTACATGTCCTACCTTTCACATACACTGCATCCTGCCCATGGGGCTACCTTGGGCCTACCTCAGGGGTGTCTTACAAGTAAGAAAAGGGAAGGTTAGGGCCTGGCAAGTGGGTGCACTTGCCAGTTCGACATGGCAGTACCAAACTGCGCACAGACACTGCAGTGGCAGGTCTGAGTTAGATGTACAGGCTGCTCATGTGGGTGGCACAATCAGTGCTGCAGACCCACTAGCAGCATTTGATTTACAGGCCCTGGGCACACACAGTGCACTGTACTAGGGACTTACCAGAAAATCAAAAATGCCAATCATGGAATCACCAATCCATAAACACAATTTACATGGAGAGCATATGCACTTTAGCACTGAATAGCAGTGGTAAAGTTCCCAGAGTCCTCAAACCAACAAAAATAGGTCAAAAACAGGAGGCCAAAAAGCAAAAAGTCTGGGGGTAAACCCACTGAAAAAGCCAAGTCTAACAAAGGAGAGGGGAAGAGAGAGACTGAGGAATGGGAGGTAGGAGAAGAAGATGAGAGAAGAGCGACGTGGAGATAGGCGAGGGGACAAGGTAAGATGAGTAGAATGAGGAACTTGAAGACCCATACTTTACATAAGTGCAGCTGGTGCAGTGTTACCGGTGTTGGGGGGTATGCGGAGTGCTGCACTTAATTTGTAGCAGTATTTTAATACCGGCGGAGGGCCAAGTTTCATTGCTCCCCTTCGAGTGGAACCCATGACCCCCCAGGCTATGCCAATAAGCAAACATGCTAGTATTATAACGCTTATGAATTATTGTAAATGTTAAGTTATTGTGAATGCTATGAGTTCACTATAAACTAATATGGTGGCATAGTTTCCACCAAGGGAAATGGGCATAAAAAATATTTGCCAAGGCGCAGTGCTAAGTAATTCTTTAATAATTTAAATATTTCATCCTTTACTAACAAATTAAATATACATTAAAAAAACAGCAGTCACTATGTAATTAATTCATTACACACATATATAAATTGTAATCCTTAACAAAATTCCAGCAGACAGTTGTATTCCACACATATCCTATAGCTGTATCCCAGTATTGTGTTCTGCAATGGGGAAACGACGCAGGAGGAGAAAGAACATTCAACACACTGATGGATGGGTGTTTGCTCATTTATTAACCCAACAACAACTAACTCTATTCCTGGCTATAGCCCCCGTAACCTCACACCTGGGCCTAAATAGCAGTGGGAGGCAGGAGACATTGCCCCTCCCCACAGCCCAACACCTATTAACATCAAGCTGGGCTTTGTCAATATTCTTTCAAAAACACAAACAAATAGAAAAACAACTGCCTCCTTCTCAGTTTCTCTTAGATGGGCCTTATCCAGCCCATCTACCATGCCAAGTGACTTCAGGTTGGGGTCACCACAAGCCCCACAGCCTCCTCCAACTCAACAATGCCTGAACGGTTACCTTCCCTGGGTGATCTCTGAGAATGTTCCACTGGGTGGCGGAAAAAACTTCCTGAATCAATTCACGTTTTGAGTCACTGTGCCCCCAGGTTAAGTGGCTGTCATTCTACCCTTGGCCTGCACCACCTGCCAGAGTTCGAATTCAAAAGGAAGGCGAAATTTGCTTCCTGGGTTGCTTTTCTCCACCTTCTCCAGATAACCTACTTGAATGTCGAACACAAGCTTTGCTTTTCTGAGTTGCAGTGTTGTCTGTGACAACCTCGTCATCTAACAACTCAGGAACCCAGGTCGGGTGGTAGGGTACCATATCTATGATGGGCCGTCTGAAACACAGCTAACTTTGTAAGCTCTCAGTGGTGGCATGTGGCAGTGCCAGCCATAAGGAAGGCTTCTGAAGTCTGCACTCACTCTGACCCAGGTTTGTTGGGGGATTTCTTGTGTGATCACAGTTGATGTAGTATCTTTTACATAACAATGCAGTCCAAATAGCTACCTAATGGTTCATGAATAGATCCATGTGCTGATATTATAGGACTGAAAGGGGGGCCACGAGATTCTTATGTAGCGTATACAAATTTGGTCTGTGCGGAAATGATGTTGATAAATATCTCTTGTTTTTTTCTAAGATCCAATCCATTTCCATGGCTTTCTCTAATAAGGATCTTGTGGACCCCCATTTCAGACCTATAGTATCATCATGTGGTTCTATTCATGACCCATTAGGTAAATATTCTGAAAATGTTCTTCAACCAACAAAATAGCACACTCTATGCGTTCTTATGTAAAAGATGCTACATCGTTTCTCAACAAATTGTCTGAAATTGAGCTATAGCCAACACAAGAAACTTGGTTATGAACTATCGACATAATGCTTTCGATACATCCATGTCACATCAAGAGGGCATTGAAGCAATTGAATGGGCTTTGCTGAGGCATGATGACATTCAAGCAAATAAGGCATTTCAGCTAGAGTTACTTCATTTTTATTTATAACACAGTTATTTTGTATGGAAAAACACCATATTTCCTTCAAAAGAATGGAATTTGTATGGAATTCACTGGGGCCTTAAGTTATGCCAACATCTTTATGGCCAAGTTTGAATTTGATCACATTTACAACAACTGCCTCTTTATCTGAAGCTTTATTTAAGAAACAAAGATGACATAGTCATCAAATGGGTGGGCCCGCTGCATGTGTTGAGAAGCAACGTAGTTGAACTGAGCAACAGAAACCCCAATATCAAATTCACTCACAGGACAGAGTAGCAAAAGATTTCAGGGCATATCAGCAACGCTTTGCGATAAATATCGCAAAGCGCGCTTAGCGAGTATTTTCACATCGCCAGCTATCGCTGGATTCCATCGCCGAGATAGCGCTTTATTAGCAACGGCCATCTCCACGGCGATGGAAATCCAGCGATAGTTGGCGCAAAGCGGGATTATCGCATGAATTACAGCGATAATAACCCAGCGTTAGGGGGGTGGTTGCTGATAGGCCATGGTGGTCTCAGCCGCATAATCCACCCCCCCCATTGAGTAGAATGGACAAGTCAGGTTTTGAGCAGGTGTTAAAAACCTGTGATAACCGCGGTTAGTGCGACTTTCATCGTCGCTAACCGGGTCCCAGGGCCACCTTGCTGATAGGAGGTAGGTGTGTTTGCGAGTGGATTCCTGTTGTTTTTGCGGGGCACGCCTACTTTGCATGTCATTAGCGATATTTATCGCTGACATGCAAAGTGGCAAGGGAAACGGTCGCTGTCACCTGAAAGCTGTCGCTAACAGCTGTTAGCGACAGCTTGCTAATAGGGCGGAAAAAGAATCGCCGCTTTAGCGGCAAAAAGTGCCGCTAAAGCGGCGATAAGGCCCTTGGTAATATGCCCCTTCATTTCTAGATGTTGGCTTATGCATAGAAGGAAATACAACCCAAGCGAAAGCTCATCATAAACCAACTGATAGGAGCAACAGTCTATCATTTTTGTGTTTCCACCGAGGATCACTTAAGAAACATCTTCCTTACTCACAGTTCAAGAGACTGAAGAGTATAATGTCAGATGAATCCGTTTTCTAATGCACTCATGGTGAATACTTTGAGTGGTTCGTGGCACAAAGGTAGCCAATGTCTTTTCTACAGGACTCAGCTGGTCGACTAAAATTGATAAATAGAGAGACACTTTTGAAAAAATATGAGATACATTCAGAGACCAGATTCACATTTGTATCCAAATTTTTCACCGTTTTCAATTAAATCAGGAGAACTTTCTTATGGCTTTGGGAACTCTTGAAAAGTGAGAAAAACGTTGGGTCTATTCACCTTTCCATGTTCAAGGAATTTAAAAGAAATTGTATCCAAAAAGCCATATTTTTCAGAAGAACACTTGAATAGGCACATTGAGATGTGAGAATACCCTCTTAAGCCAAGAGCTTATATGTCCACTTTCGATTGGGTAACCTACCCCTCAAACCATTTACAAGCAGATGAACTAAAGGTCAGACCTCTCATTTGTGTCCAGATTGAGGTCTGGTTCTAGAGACAGAGGTGCGTACTATGTTCTTCTGCTCAGAATATCCTGGTCCGCGCCGCAAGTGGATACGTCCAGTGTGCCTGAACTTGGAGGTGACCCGCTATTTAGTTGCCAAGAGAATTTTGAACAAGCATTTGCAATGCAATCGGTCTTGCCTTTGGGGCCTTATATGTATTTAGCTATGCAGCACATTAGCCTGGGTGCTGAAACGTCTACTGTTCTTTAACATGGAGGGAAAGTAAGCACCAAACTGCGTGACACACCAGGTATGGGAACACATGGAGAGAAATATTGCCTAGTCCAAAGCTCTGTTTTAAATATAAAATCAGGGCCTTCGGTGGTCATATCACTGAAAATACAAGATTTGAAAAAAATATTATTGTCTACGGGTGCTCGTGGAAGACAATTTCTATGGACTGGAATCTAGAGAATGCTAAAGTGATTCTGGTATTTTACTGACCTCTGCGGGTCGTTTTCTATCAAGAAAGTTAAATAGAGGCAGTTGGCAGAGAAATAAAAAAAGAAAGTCCCTCAGCAGAAAGCAATTCTGGTATTTTAGTGACCTCTGCTGGTCGTTTTCTATCAAGACATTTAAATAGAGGCAGTTGAACAGAAAACAAAGTCCCTAGGCGGAAGCAGACAAGTCCTACGGCTGATCTCCAGAGCCCACAAAGTGCATACACATATAAGTATATAATAAGTATATACTAAATTATATACAAGAGGTCTCAAATGCTCGACCAAAAAATGACACTTCAGGCCCAATCGTATTTGCTGTTAGCCTCTTCTTGTTAAATGCTCGGTACAATCGAACTAAGGGGCATATTAGCAAGACCGGCGATAAAATTATCGCCGTTTTAGCGGCAGGAAACTGCCGCTAAAACGGCGATAATGGGCTTGCTAATATGCGTTATAGAATTCCAATAGAAGCCCAGGTTAGATGTGCAGGACATCTAACCTGGGCTTCATTGGATTCTATAACGCATATTAGCAAGCCCATTATCGCCGTTTTAGCGGCAGTTTCCTGCCGCTAAAACGGCGATAATTTTATCGCCTGTCTTGCTAATATGCCCCTAAGTTTTTGTTTAAGCTTTCACAACGTGAAATGGGTCGTATTGAAAACAGAGTGATTCTAGCATTGCCTAGGGCCAGGTGTTTGGAACAAACTTGCTATTTTGCACTTTTTTAGATTCTGCATTTTTGATAATGTATTGCCATATTGTTAACTAATTACATTTCCGTGATCTTGCACTTTATCTAGTTTTATATTGCCATTTTTTTTCCTTTTTCAGGCTAGCTAAGTAACTGTTTTTCTGTACTGTTTTATATTACTATAATAATACATTTTATACTTGTTATTAAGTCCCTATAGTTGAAGTGTATATGTGTCAACACACTGCCTGTTGTAAGCCACTCACCTGAAACCCCAGGTGGTTCCGATTGGGCGAAGACAACCCCCAAATCCCTTCTGAGGACTAACTGCAGGTAGAAGTGGTAAGGGGAACACTGCACCAACAGTAGTCCCCAAAAGGAAGAGGGGGAGGAAGAGAGAGAGAGAAACAATACAGGGTTCCTCTAAGCTCTGTACTGCGTCATTGTGTTCTGGGTGGTCTGTCTGATCTGGTTTGACTGGTATGTGAAACACCTTTCAGCATCTGAGTGGGATTACCTGTAAGAACGAATATTACAAACTGTTACCAAATGGTACACTCAATACTGATTTCTTCATGCACTGTGCAATGAGTTTGCACATACCATAAATCTTAGCCTTTAAGGTATCGGAGTACCATTAGTACAACATATTGCACCATGTGTCATGTAAATTAGCACTTTTCAAATTATACTTGATTGGTATACAGTCCTTCACAGAATTTGCAGTTTTGCATATGCACCAATGTTCTAATATCTATCTCTAGATGTGGCTTGAAGGCAGTTCAAATGCCACTTGAACACAGGATCAAGAGTTTTGCCAATGTTTGTTTCTACGTAATAATCCTTCAGTTAAGACTCGGAATAATCGCAACCAACAGCTGCTATGATGTAGTATTTATCCAAAAAGTACATATAAAAGCCTTTACCTGCTTCTGCTGTCACTCGAGTGTGTGAGAGCCTCGCCCGAGTCAGAATACCTGACGTGTTAGTCCTTCTTCAGTTTTTGATGTTTTGTTTTCTCTCTGCAGGAATCTTCTGTTGCACTACATTGCCGATGCTGTCGTGGAATGAAAAATGTCCTAGCTATCGGAACGGAAAATTTCAATTCTATTAAGGACTCGGAGGCGAGGAGTAGGCTTTTTTTCTTGCATTTATTCTCACAGCAGCCTTAAAGAACATGTAATCTCAAGAAACTACATTTCCCATCAAACACTGAGAAAGGAAACAGTCAATAAACATCCAATCAGATTCGCATCTCCTCTTTAACTGGTCCTGTCGACGCTCTACACTCCTCTTTCTTTCTGCGAACATCTCTTAATCCACAGCATATTAGTCCTGCTTGGGGTTTTCTGATCCTAGAATCATACAAACAAGGGTATCAGAACCACCATTGTGAACGTACCACCTTAAAACAGTCGAACTGCATCAAGACCTTGTTGCATCTGAATAACCAAAATAGGTATAGAAAATCGAGACAAACCGAATACACAATCATCAGATAACGAAAATGAACATAACTTGAACGTAAAATAGAACCTCTATCGGTGAGGAATCTGCAGCATATGCTAAAGGGCGGGCTAATCCTTGCCTCCGAGTCCTTAATAGAATTGAAACTTTCCATTACGATAGCTAGGAAATTTTTCATTCTATGTCAGGACCGGAGATGAGGTTTAGGCTAGTTCAAGGCTTCTCCACTACCAAGGATGCCAGGTGTGTGACCGGTTTGTAGTAAAACTTCTTGAAAGACAGACACCGAGGAAGAACGCCTTAGAGGTCATCGTCCCTCTCACTGAGTGTGCCCCAAATTGGGAAATGTAAATTCTCGCTTCGTGCATGGCCCAACGGACCCATCTGGCAATGGTAGGTGAAGACACCACCCTATGTTGCTTGGTAAGCGCAATAAGTAGCTGGTTCTCTCCATGGGGCCTGAATTCTTCCATCACGAATTCAAGCTCCTTCAGCGCACGGACCGCACAAAGTTTAGGAATCTGTGCAAAAGAGGGATATGACACTGATCTAGAATTACATTTGGTACGTCTAGAGATGGTAAAGGTGACTCCGTCCGGGATAAGAACTCTACCTGTTAAGTCCAGTGCTCGTATGTCCGAGACTCTGCAGCAGGACAAGCACAAAAGAGTAGCTAGTTTAGCTGATAATTGCTTCCGAGAGAGATACTTATTCGAAGGCCATGATTTAAACAAATTAAAAACACTGTTCACGTCCCCCAGACGAGAATACTTAGGTTCCACAGGAACCAACAACCTCACTCCTCTCAGGAGCTTGCACAGTAGAGGGTGTTCTCCCACTGGGTGACCGTCGACCGGCATATGCCCTGCCGAAATCTCAGATCTAAAGGTATTGATGGATCTATAGCCAAGCCTGAGGAAGCCAAATCTGCCAAAAAATTCAAGATACAAACAATGCCTGCCCCCATGGGATCCAGCTATCATTGATAACACCAACCCAGCCATCTTGACCAAGCAAATCGGTACCTCTTGTTAATGCTGTCTGCCCACGCTCTGGCAAGTAACGCCGCAGCGGCCGACTAAATACCCCGGGACTTCCCAACGTTCCTGGTAATCTGCCAGGCCATGAAGCGGAGAGACTGTGAGAGTACCATGTGATGATTGTTCCCCAGGGGATCCTGGAGGAGATCTGGAAACTGGGGTATAAGGATTGGAAAATCCGAAGAAAGTTCTATCAGAACTGGAAACCAGACTTGAGATCTCCATGTCGGGGTAATCAGCTCTAGGTCAGCTGATTGCCTCCGAACCTGTGTTGAAAGCCACATGATCATGGCAAATGGAGGGAACGCATACGGTTGTTCCTTGCTCTAATTTCGGAGGAATGCGTCGGTGGCCACCACATTGGGGTACGGCCTCCAACTGTAATACCTCTGCAGTTGATGGTCCAGCCGAGAGGCGAAGAGGTCGATCGAGAAGGGGCCCCAGCGGTCCTGGAGGGCCCGAAAGTGCTCGGATGAAGCTTCCAAAGGCAGGAATCATGCTAATGACGTGACTGCAACTCTGCCACCTGGTTGGCAATGCCTGGGAAGTGCTATGCAGAAAGAGCGATTTGATTGTCCAGTTAATATGATCATAGGGTACGAGCCAGGTCGGAGAGGGCCTTCGACCTAGTGCCCCCAAGATGATTGACATAGTGCGTCACGGCCACGTTGTCCATCTTTAATAGAACGCTGCACTGGGCTTTCTCCTTGGTCCAACATTTCACTGCGAATGACCCCGCCATCAGCTCCAGGCAATTGATGTGCAAACATTGTTCTTCTGCTGACCATTTTCCTCCTGTGGAGAACTCCCCACAGCGGGTGCCCCAACCGAAACTGCTGGCATCCGACTCTATGACCAAATCGGGATGGGACCCGAAGATCGCACGGCAGTTCCAAGCCTCCATGTGTGCAATCCACCACTGTAATTCCTCTCGAACCTCCGCCGAGAGAGAAACAGAATGGGGGTAACCAAGGCCCCGCCTCAAACTGGATATCTTCAGCCTTTGCAGAGACCTGTAATATAAGGGTCCTGGGAAGATCGCCTGGATCGGCGACGAAAGGAGACCCACAATCCGAGCCAATTGGCGAAGGGAAATTATGCACCTGGACAGCGCCCTGTGCAACTCGGGCTTGATCAGTTTGCGAGATCGGAGGCTGAGTGTTGCGGCGACGGAGTCCACTACAAAGGTCAAAAACTGGGTCGACTGGGTAGGTGTCAAGGAGGATTTCTCCACATTGATAACGAGCCCCAGAGACTCCAGAAGTGTGATCGCCGTCTGTAAGTGATGGGGCAGACGGGAAGGGTATTGGTCCATGATCAGAATATTGTTGAGGTAAACGATCATTCTGAAGCCCCGGGCATTAAGGTGCTCGATAACTGGCCACATCACTTTGGTGAAGCACCACGGAGTGGAGGATAGCCGGAAACGAACTCGTAAACTTGGGAATTCCATAGAAACTGGAGGTATTGCCTGTGAGGAGGAAAGATCGGGTCCATAAGGTATGCATCCCTGAGATCCAGGCAGACCATCCAATCATTGACGAGAAGAAGGTCCCGGAGAAGATGGATGCCTTTATTATTATTATTAAACTGAATTTATAAGGCGCACAGCTACCCCAAGAGGTTTCACGCCGCCAACCCGGTAGGAAAGATAGAAACGAAAAAAGAAATTAAAGATTGAACAACCAAGTCTTCAAACTTCTGCAGAATCTACCATACACTGTTTCCTCGAGTAGAGAGATAGGTAGAGAATTCCATAGGGTAGGTCCCAAGTAGGAAAAAGACCGACCACGCATGCGAGCGAGTTTGATTTTAGGGATAGAGAACCTAGTCTGCAGGGCAGAGAGCAGAGGGCGTGAAGGTTTGTAGCGTTGAACTAGAGATTGCTAATATTTCGGAGCTACTCCAGTTTTAATTTTGAACATATAGCACAATGCTTTGAATTTAATTTGATTCTCCACCTTTATCCAATGAAGGTCGCGAAGAAAGCCAGAGACTGAAACAGTCTTAGGTGCATGACACAGCAGTCTGGCAGCCGCATTTTGCACTACTTGAAGTCTTTGGATCGTAGCTTTGTTGGAGCCCAGATAGAGAACATTACCGTAGTCCAGCCTAAACGTAACTAGGGCATGAACTACCGTTCTCTGAGCAGAGAGGGGTATCATCCATAAAATTTTCTTCAGCCACTTCAGAATGGTAAAACAAGTGGAAGCCACCTTGGTGACTTGTTGTTTCATTGAAAGATGATCGTCAATGATGAAGCCCAAATTACGAACCTGATGAACTGGCAGGGGTAAGGCACCGATTTCAGAGGGCCAGTGTTGAGGTCCCCAAAGGTCATGTTTTTTCCCCCAAGATCATGACTTCAGTCTTGTCTCCATTTAATTTGAGCAGGTTGTTTTGCATCCAAGACGAGAATTTACTCAGACCTGACTGAAGAACAGAAGGTTCAGATCCCTTAAATGAGGAAAGGGAGAAGATGATCTGAGTGTCATCGGCGTAGGAAAACAGGGACAGCCCAGCCTCTCCGGCAACATCTGCCAGAGGACAGACATAGACATTAAATAGCAAAGGGCTCAGCACAGAGCCTTAGGGAACTCCATAGGGTGACAAATAGGAATTGGAGCTGGCCACTGCACAAAAGACCTGAAAAGATCGGCCGGTTAAAAAAGAGCCGAGCCACTGCAAGGCTGAGCACTCCAGGACCAAGGACTGCAAGGCTCTCAACAGGACAATGTGAGACACCGTTTCAAACGCGGCGCTGAGGTCCAGTAAGATAAGAGCCGCCATATCGCCCTCATCCAACCGGTGCCTCAGCACTTCGGCGAATCCTAATAGAGCTGATTCAGTAGAGAAACCAGCTCTAAATCCAGATTGAGAGGTGTGAAGAAAATTCTGAGACTCAACAAAGGCAGTCAGCTTGGTGTTAACATGTTTTTCAAGAATTTTGGAAAAGGTCGGGAGCAGCGAGCTGGGACAGAAATTAGATGGCTTAGTCGGGTCAGCGTTGTCTTTCTTTAAAAGAGGGAGCACCATAGTTCCGGGGGAACTAGGCCCTCCTGCAAGGAAGCGTTGAGGAGGTCAATAATTATCGAGAGTATAGGGGCGTCAAGCTGTTTCATCACAGGAATAGAAAGTAGGTCATGGGGAGAACCAGATTTAATGTTTGCAATTAGACGATTAAACAAGCTGAATTCCAAGAGAGACCAAGCTTCCAGTTTGTCGGTTGATTTTGTAATACTGTGGGTCCCCGTCACCCAGTCACCGGTAGCATTAGGGGTGGTCTCGGTATTAGGTGAAATATTTTGTGAGTTTTTACTGGACAGTGCAGAATGTATTTTTTCAACTTTATCCACAAACTAGTGGGCGAGGTCCTCACATTGAGTTCCAGTAATAGCAAGGGGGTGGTCTGGGTTTCAGAACTGGATAGTTCTTTTACCACCTTGAAAAGAGTTTTGGAGCAATTTTGTGCTTGAGAAATTTTGTGTGAGAAAAACTCAGCTCGAGCTGCTTTACAGAGAATGTGGTATTCACTTAGGGCTTTTTTGTATGCCACTTTGGCATCTATCTGGTAATTTTTCCTCCAGTGTCTTTCTAGGGCTTTACATCTGGACTTTTCATTCTTAAGCCTCTCAGTGAACCAAGGGGCTGGTGGCTGATGATTGTTAGAGCGTTTGTTGGACAGAGAGAAGCAGGTATCAACTGTTTGTAAAATCCAGCTTTGGATAGAACCAAGATCTGTGGTTGAAATCTGTCCGACAGCTGGTCTACTGTCAGCTAGAAGTTTGTTTAAAGCCCAGACATCGAGCTTTGCCCAGCTTCTGACTTTTGGTTTAGGTCCCATAGAGATTGCCGAAGGACAGGGCGAAACTTTCAGCAAGAGATTAACAGTAAAATGATCAGACCAGCACAAGGGAAAAGCAGGACCACAGCTAAGGTCAGACAAATTTAAAAAAATAGGATCAAGCAGATGGCCTGCTACATGGGTAGGACCTGAATTGCAAAGTCGGACGTCTTCCATCTTGAAGTGGTGGAAAACCAACAACTCGTCGAGGTCTCTCAAATTTATCACAGGAGGATGACCCCCGTCCCTCTTCTCTACCAGGAACAAGTTGCTGATGAAACCATGAGGATGTACGGTGGACCTAACTATTGTCCCTTTTGATAGCAGCTGCTTCACCTCGGCCTCTACGAGCTCCATCTGAGCCAGGAACAAACTCAATGGGTTCGGGAGCCTGTGCTGCACTGGGAAATCTGTGAACTCCAAGTGGAACCCTCTGATAGTCTGTAACACCCATGCATCCATAGTAATTTTTAACCAGTTGTGAGAAAACTCCCCCAATCTGCCCCCAAGATGGATCCCCGTGGGGTTCTGCACGCTTACCTTTATTTGAGGGTAGGATCTGGTGGGGTAGAAATTGCCAAAACGAGCGGGATTTTGCCAGTTTCCTCTACGATGATCGCTGCCTCTCGAAGGGGCTTGACAGCCAGCATGGCTGATCGAGCGCCCCCTACCACGACCGGCACCGGCAAAAACCCGGGGCGTGAAAATCTGCTTGATCGAAGACTGAGCTTTATCAACGGATGTAAAGGTTTTTACAAATTTTCCCAGCTCTTTAATGAATGGGTCCCCAAACAGGTTGCCTTTGCCACAGGACCCGCTGCCGAAGGGGAAAGTTTCCCCAGCTTAGGCCACATTTTTATCAAAAGCGAGCGGCGACGCTCGGTGGCTATTGCACATTTGGCGTTTCCCACAGAACAATGGCCCGTTGCGCCCAACTAGAAAGAGGATCTGGAGAAATCAGGGACCCTGATGCCTTTGCATCCTCAGCCATGTCAAGAATTTTTGACAATGGACCTGCGACATGCAAGAGTTTGTCTTGGCACAACCGCCAAGACCTATCAATACCTTTTTTCGGTTCCTTGACAAATTTGGCCAAAAAGGTGACCATCTTAAGGTCAATCTCCGGGGTGTGAGCGACTTTCCCCTCCAGCGCGGGGCACTCCGCTCACAAACAATTCCACACCTCTTTATCCAAGAGCTTCTTTAGTCTGCCCACGATATACAAGGCTACATTTGGGGCCAGGGACCATTCTGCCAATTTGGGATGAACCAGATCCTCGGGGTCAAGTATATCAGAAGACTTGGAAGAGATGGCCAACCCAGTGTCATTGTCCCCATCGGGATCAGGCTTAGCAGCAGGTCTCCAGAGTCTACCGGTATCTCTGTCCCCATCCGAAGTGCTGAGAGAGTCTCCCCATCCAACGGTGCCGGGGCAGGGGGATCGGGGAACGAGAGATGGGGGAATCAAAGTGAGGGAGTGAGGAGGATGGCTGAGACTGGATGAATGCCAGCTTAAGGCGTTCGAGAGCATCCGTATCTACACCAGAAGCCTCTGCGCATTTGCGTTTACCGCTTGGAGGGGCGGGTAGAGGAGTGGCTGACCCAGGGGTCCGGTTAGTTCTTCCCTCTGTTCGAGGGGTCTGAGGCATTGTACCTGTAATTCCTCAATGCGCTTCTCCAGGGGAGCCACTACATGAGATACAGCCCTGAAAATAGACACATCCATTATCTGGCAATCGTTAATGGGCAGATGAGCCACCTCCTCCCCCTCATATTATTCATTGTAATCGTTATATTGCTCCATGGGGTAGAATCAGATGAAT
Organism: Calotriton arnoldi; assembly: GCA_963921515.1. Taxonomy (NCBI): domain Eukaryota; kingdom Metazoa; phylum Chordata; class Amphibia; order Caudata; family Salamandridae; genus Calotriton; species Calotriton arnoldi. The sequence continues at coordinate 1,391,837 of CAWUFW010003084.1, forward strand.
TGATACAGAGCTTAGCCAGGGGAATTTGTCAGGTGAGTAACCCAAAAATGTCACAGCCAGAGGCCAATACCAACGTAAGTGACCAGCAAACCCACAATTCAATGGGGGAGCTGACACACACTCCAGCCTGCGCAGTCCCTTCAAGCACTAATGTGCCCCAATAAATCCTACCCACGATGCAAGTGTCACGCTCCAGGCCGGGGCTCTCAAATTATGCCCAGATTACAATGTTTAGCGAATTTGAAACGCCCCCGGTACCGCCGCGGCCGCCGCGTCTTGCAGAATGCAACTAGCGAAGACGCCCGGGCGCTAAGGGGGTAGATGCGTGGAGCGCACGGAGGTTTCCAGTCGTGGTCCCCCTAGCGGGCGGAAGACTGCACCACGCCAAGAGAACCACTGATTAGCGGCCGCGAAGGAGCAAAAATCGTTCCCGCAGCCGTTTTAGTTGCAGGGCAAAGAAGGCAGGCCCTTGCATGCTGTAACACGTGCCGAGAAAGCTGAAAACTAAGCAAACAACAGTACAATATAAACATTTACTACCATAAGAAAATGAAAGGGTACTCATCTGAAGGCTGCTGGAGCAGCAAAGAAAGAGGAATATAGAGCATCAACAAGACCAGTTAAAGAGGAGACGCAAATCTGATTGGATGTTTATTGACTGTTTCCTTTCCCAGTGTTTGATGGGAAATGTAGTTTCTTGAGATTACATGTTCTTTAAGGCTGCTGTGAGAATAAATGCAAGAAAGAAAAGCCTAATCCTCGCCTCCGGTTCTGACATAGAATCTGGATGCTGGGAATCCAACGTCGCGAGGAAGACGAGGCAGGAACTGGAGCGCTTATCCAGGAATCGCTGCGGTGCTGGGGCAATAGGTAAGCGATATCATCAAACGAGGCAAAGCGGAGAAGTCTCGGCATGGAGCGGCTTAAATACCCATTATCCGCGCAGGTGTTTCTTCTCATGTATAGTGCGGTAACGGCTTTCTTAATGGGAGCCATCCGTGCACATGGGTGAAAGGAGCAATTTGCACGTGTCACCCGTGCAGTAAGGGAAACGGCGGTTTACACGTGCATCGCACAACCATCCGACCTCATAAACCAGTCTCTGTTCTTGAAATACAGCGCAAAGATTGTACTGTATAAGCAATATACCACAAGTGCTCATTGTAACTCAAGTGCTCATTGTTACCAGTGTGATCAAGCCATATACATACATGTGTGACATGCTAAGTGCCCACCACTGCCACCAGGGATAGGACCCATCAAGCCATATACATGTGTGACATGCTAAGTACCTACCACTGCCACCAGGGATATGACCCATAGAAAACACAAGGGTGGGAGGCCACCATAACGTTCATACAGGATTGAAGTGAGAAGTCGCGCAAATTGTTCCACAGGGTACAGGATTCATGACACAGCATTACATTGCTGGAGAACATCTAGTGGCTGTTTGTATGAGATTTTTACAGATTATGTGGTCTTGTTTCTGTGGAATTTTTTCTTTTCATAGCCTTTGTTTCTATGTATAGTGGCAGTGGCCGCACAAATATTTGGTAACAGTCAAATCTTTAATTTGTAATAATTTTTACTGTATTGTTATTGTTTGCTTTGTGATTCTCTGATATTTTTTATTATTGTATGCTTTGAAGGTTATGTTAACCGAATAAAGTACAATTAAGACTGAGATGTGAGAATTGCATCCACCTCAATAATGTCATTTTGTGGAACACTGTAACTCATCCACATCGAGGCGATAAATTACTTTTGAGACACTCAGCGAGTTGTGATAGCAACAATTGCATATATGCATTAAAATGTCCATGTGGTTTTTTGTATATAGGTAAAACCATACAAAGAAATCACAGTGAAAATCAGTGAACACAAAAATAACATTAGGAATAAACTCAAAACATCAAGCTTTACAACCCAGTGGCACAACTATAACCACAATATTAGCCAGCTATGTTGATCTAAACAGAAAACTATTACACTGACAGATCTATTGGATACACCTGTTAAACACCATGCAATCAGATGGTTTGAATGAGAAACTGGAAATATCATGCTTTTTGTAAAGGTATCTTTTTGTAGAATTTGCCGACATTATGATTTCTGTTAGTTTTGTTCAATTGTGTAATATTCATCTGTATCACCACTTGCATTAAAACAGTTGACTTTATGCATCCAGCAGACTCATATGAGTTACATCAATTGCTTTTTGCACTTGGCTCATACTTAAGTTTTATTTGTGTAACTTTTTTTTGTGATTCACTTTGCATGTTAAAACCTCTAAATAGGCTGCATGCACATTATTGAAGTTTATAGTTATTTTTTCAGTGTCACCCGGGTTTGTTTCTCCCACTACTTATTTTGTTAGTTTACAGCTAAGTTTCTATTGTGTGATGTTTGTGTGATGTGTATTCTGTGATAGCATGTGATGACTTTAGAATCAGTAGCACATTATTAGTGCTCAGTTGAGTCGGTACAATTCACATTTTTTGGTGTCGCAGTTTTTTCACCACAATCATTTAGTTTAATGATAGCATAGCCCATCAACGATATAATACACATTTCAAAATGGTGCTCGTGGTCAGGTAGTAGCATCACTCACTTGTGGTCACATGATCAGAGTAATTTCTATTCTGTCATATGAAAGAAACCAAAGCACTCTGGAGCAAGTTGAGCAACAAATATAATGTCCGAACGGTAGGGACTTGTTTTAGAAACCACACTTTGTTATTTATTACAATACAAAGACAAAAATACTTTTAAGATACAAATAATAGTCAGGCTTGTAATCTTCAGGGATGAACAGCCAACAGGTTTTTCGTCGCTTTGTGACTTTTTCAAGGCTGTGAAACATTTACAAATGAAAAAATATATAAATACAGCTTTATCAGGGATCACCTGGGTTGATACAGTTCACATTAGTGGAATGTGTTTTTTCAGTTTCACCCTTCTTTTCACCACAGTCTTTTAGTTTAATGAAAGTATGGCCCATGAGTGATAAAACACATTTTAAGATGGCACTTGCAACCGGGTAGTAGTATCGTTCACTTGCGGTCACATGACCAGAGTAATTTATTCATGGGTAAATGCAGTTCAGGCTGTAATGGTGGCATAAACCACAGATCAGGTAAGATGAAACATTTACGTACGCTTCTCTTTCTGTATGATGATTTTGTTGTCGATGATCGGAGTTCATATTATGTCAATCGCAGCACGGTGGTGATTTATGGTGACTGGCACACTCACTTTTATTCTTTTGCACACTCATAAATGGGGCAATATTATTGGCATCAATCAAGGGCACAACGGAGGACACATGGTTCGTGGTTGTTCAGTATGTTTTGTTCGGAGCACAGCAAGTGGTGGCAGTTCTCTTGCATTAATGTTCATTCACATTTGATCCTATATGTATTACAGATGGTGGTGGTTTTGACCATCCTGCATTGCTTCCTTTGTTAATCTATACATATGTAATTCTTTGCAGCTTCTCCCAGATTAAGGGCACAAGGTGCCCGAAATGCATTTGATAAGAATGTAACTTAATGAAATACAAGGGGAGAAATCTGCAACTCTTTTGATAGGACAATTTCAGACCATATCGTCACTGTAATATCAAAAGGATTCACCTTTGATATGTATGGAAAATCCTTAAAAGAACATTTTTGGATTTAAATAAAGAATAGTTTTTGAAAATACAGGTTTCGTTGATACGCGTCCTAAAAGGAAGAAAAACACTCCTTGAGGAATGCTTCCCTCTGCTTGTGCTCAGTAGGCCTGCAGATTAGTTGGCATGCAGTTATATTTTCAGTTTTCCTTGATCTGTCTCAGAGCAGAGAGAACACCACTACAGCACAGATATTTGTTTACATTTGAATTAGGCATGAGAAAAAAATTGATTTTTGGTTGTCTTTGGAATGCAATCTTGGAACTTTCTATTTTTTAATTGTATTGCTTATAGCATGTTATCAATCCCTGAGACAGTGGGAGAAATGTAAAGAAAACTAAAACCCAAAGACTTACCAGGTTAGCTTTGTATTGCAGGGCAGCCTAGGGTGTTGGGGTATGTTGCCATGGCCTTGATATTATGAAGCAGCAGGGAAGGGGGCTGGTGTCACCTGGGGAAGAATGGGTATAGGGGAGAGTAGGCGCAGGTTTTCACTAATGAAGCAAGGGCGGTCAGATGTTCTCTCTGGTGTGTGAATTGAAGTCCTGGAGGATCTTCTCTCATCAGGTTGCCAGGGGGGTGTTTCCATAATCCTCTCTTTTTCTCTCATTGGAGGGCTGTGCTGGCACTCATCTAATGACCTCTGTTTGTCAATGCAAGATCGAGGGGGGTGCAGCAGATTTCCATTTCATTGCTACCACCCACTTGGCCGGAGTAGTGCAAGGTCTGCAAAGCGAGTCGTGGGCTTCCCTGTTTTGGGACGTGAGTACTGTCCAAGCAGGCACTGGCACATTGTTTCCCATAGAACCAGGGGGGGGAACACACTACAGTAAGAAGGACAGGACTAGTACATGCTGACAGGATTGAACATGACACAGGGGTCAATGTTTTTCTTTTTGGCTTAGCTGAAGCTCATAGTTTGATAATTAGATGCAAGTTGTTATGGGGACGCACAATTGTAAAACCTGCCTCCCCATGGAGACATTACACACTCTAAGTTGTATCACAGGAGCAGTGCTCTTGGAGGATCCACTAAGTTATTGTCAATTAAGTGTGATGTGTAGGAGAGTAGGATCTGCCTCTTATGTTGCCCTCACTTTTTTTCTGATGTTTACACTGGTTTCTGGCTATAGTCAGGCTGGAACCCTGCCAATCAGGGCCCCAGCCTCTCTGTTCTCTCTAAACGATTTGGAGTGCACTCTAGGTGCACTAATGATTGGATACTGTGGTACCTTATGAGTCCCTAGTATAAGGTACCTTAGGTACCAAGGGCATAGGTACTTCACAGGCCTACCAGGGGCTGAAGCATGTATTATGCCACCCCTGGGAAGCAGACTAAATCTGACACCACAGGCCTGCTACTGCAGCCTGGGTGAGGAAGTGCTAGCACCCCTCACTGAGATATAGGTCCCCTATATCTCTCCTGCACACACATTGAGACTTATCAGTCACCCCTAAAGCAGGCCCTATCAATCCTGAGGGCAGGGTGCGTAGTTTCCATGTGAGGGGGTGCCTCTGCCTGAGCAGGGCCCCTCTGCAGCTCTCAGAGTCCATTCTCTGGGGCTGTTTGTGGATGCGGTTAAACCATATACTTTTAAGTGCATTATATCCTCGCGGTAGAATGCTAACTTTGGAATGGCTGCATCGAAACATGTCGTGTTTGGTGTCAAACATCTTGGAATACTACCCCCCCGTCAGTCCTGGCGGCGGGGGTAGCATTCCACCCTTCTAGAGGGATAGACATGTACCTACTGTGGAAACGCGGTAGAATCCTGCAGAGCCCTGGCATCACAAAATGGATGCCACCAGTCACAGACACTGGGCTGCCCTCCTGCTGATGACCAACACTCGCAGTGGAGGAAGCCCAACAATAGATATCCTGTCCCAAGGGGGTGTGACCACCTTCCAGACAGGGTTTAGTGTATTGGGGCTGGGTGGGTGCACTCTTAGAGTGCTTTGAAGTCCTGCACTGGGGGAGCAGAAGGCTCCTCTGTGCATACCCCAGTTCAAACCGGCTCAGGGGCTACCTGCCCCTGCTCTGGCGCGAACTGGACAAAGGGAAGTGGGTGTAGCCGCCCACTCCCCTGACCCTCCCATAGGTAGGGTCATAGAGCTAGTCCCTCCCTTTCTTTTAGTATAAGAGGGGGAACCTGTGCATTGCAAACTAGATTTCCCTGGACGACGCTCTGAAGAAGAATCCCGGACCTTCGACGTTCCACTACCTTTGGAAGACTGAAGAATCTCCCTTGGAGTCAAGGATTGACTCCCCTGCTTGGCAGGCACCAAAAACTACAAACGACGGTCGCAAACTACGCCGCTCCCGCCAGAGTCCGAAGTCCCTGCAGCCCAAGGAGTGGATTTCCTGACTTCTCAAAGGCCATCGTGAGTCCCCAGCGAAGCTGAGGCCAGTGGACCCCAAGAGTGACGAGGAACCGCGACCCCTGGGTACCGTGCACTATTGTCGAGTGCAACCCCTTCACAACGTTCCACGAACTTGTGCTTTGGACCACGTGTGGTCCTAGCCTCCAGCAAGAAACCCTCTGAAGATCAGAGGCCTACCACGTCCCGAGTGACCGTGGGCCCCTGTGAGCGAATCCTCCCGAGGCGTCTTCGCGATCCCTTGCCAGCCGGCTTGTGGGTCCCCAGAAGACTTTCTAAAGAAACCAAAGGGCTTCCCTGGTTTCTCCAGGCCTGCCCTGACTTACCCTCGCTGGGTGAGTCCCACAGACTTTGCTGGTCTGCGCCATTGCCTCTTCGCACTTTCCCCGAGACTTGCTGTTACCAAGGCTTGTTGGCTCCAATCGAGTCGCCGACACCGCAGTAAGCTGTAAACATTGTGGGACACGCCGAATCCAGCTCCTGGTCTTCGTCGACACCTCCTGGACCTCGTGGCTGAAGAGTCAAGGCAACCGCGAACGACCTGAATCTTGCAACGACGGTGGGCATCCATCTTCCTTGCCCCGAGTCACTGCCAAGTGACTTTGAACACTGTCCCCTCTGCTTTCAGGTCTTTCATCTTCCGAATCCAGGCTTGGATTCCTCCGGACACTTCTCCTGTCGCCGCAAGCAGCAAGTCTTCACTGGCTCCCATTGAAAACGACGCCGCGACCCGACACCAAAGAACACCTATGCACCCGGCTCCCCTGGGTGAGGTAACTTCAGCACTACGGTGCTCCTGTGGGTGTGGGCCCTAGAACTACTTACCCTGTAAGTGACTTGCTTGTAGCTTCCCTCGAAGTGCCCTAAAACTCTAATTTTCTAAGTGCGACAATTGCGCTGACTCGTACAGGGTTCGCTTCTGTGTTAGACACACCGCGTCCATCTCCTTTGTAACACTATCTAGAACTGTATCCTTCGACTCGTACTGAGTCCGATCGGTGTTCGCCTCGAACACACAAAGGGCCTGTAACACTGAGATCTCCATTGCACTGACTCGCACAAGGTTCGCGTCTGTGTTAGACACAGCCCGTCCATCTCCTTTGCAACTCTATCTGTAACCGCGTCCTTCGACTCGTACAAGGACCGATCGGTGTGTTCGCCTCAAACACGCAAGGGACCTTTAACATTGAAATCTCAATCGCGTCTGAGCGCATAGACTCGCACAGGACTCGCACCGGTGCCAGGTCACCGCGTCCGTCCCCTGTGGGTCTCCTACAACTACCTGGGGTGGTTCTTGGGGGTCCCTCGATTCTAGATGCCCTAGACCTAGGTCTAGCAAACTAAGATTGTGATATTCGATTGTGCTAAACTTATTTTGATAACATTTGACTTGTACATATGTTCCTGACTTCTAATCTCATAAAGAGATTAGTAGAGAGTGTTTATTAATAAATACATATATATTTGATATATATACCTGTGTGGTGTCTTTTCATTTGGTGATTCAAGAGATTGTGTGGTAAAACAAGCTGCTTTACATTCCTTCAAGACTTAGCCTGAAGGCTGCTCTCCACAGCTACCACTAGGATAGCTTTCTATAAAGGTTGTCTTAAACCTACCTACCATAAGAGTCGAATTGTTCTGGTGCAAGGTGTCCACTTTAATTAGTGAACAGCATATACCAGGCCAACTTCTCACATTGGTGGCAGCGGTGGGATTCCAGCTTGCTATTGTTTTACCAGAAAATCTCTATTTGAATTACTAACTGAAAACCACTATAGGTACTTAAGGTACATATAAAGTCAAGCTTAGTATCAATAAGTTCTACTGAACTTAGAGCTGTGTGCCAAGGGATAGCACACCCTTTCTACAGCTCAAGCTAGTATCAGTAGGCCACAAACTAGTGTAGGTAGTACAACACTGCACAACACTAGAATGTCCTTAAAGGGTGGACCCAGTGGATCCACTCAGCCTCAGTATAAGGACATGGCTTTCTCTGACTTGAGAGCCATGTGTGTTGAAAGACACCTGAGGCTAGGACAGAGTCCCTCCACCCTACACCTGATAGATCTGCTGACAGCAGATGATCTTAGATTGGCTCTAGGAGCTAATGGGTCTGAATCAGTGAGTGGGTCAATTACAGTATCTGGGTCAGATGATGAAAATCAGAATGACCAAGACTCTGTGATTGAAGGGCCAGGCCTCAAGGGGCCTGAAAAGGACAGAGGAATTCTCCCTAAGAGAGCTGACAGAGTGGAGGAGAGGCATAGGTCCCCTTCCAGGGAATCTGACCACTCTTATCACTCTGGCAGAGAATTTGTCCAGCAGAGGAACTCATACTTTCCCATAAGAGAGACCTCCTCTGAAAGAATGTGCCAACTGCTGCAGTATGAGGAAGCAAGAGTTGCCCTCAGAACCAAGCAGTTGGCACTGGATAGAGAAGCCCTGGAGATCCAGAGAGCTTCTAGAAGAGAGGGGTTAGAACCCCTTGGTGGCAGCAACAGTGTCCCTAGAGGCAGAGAATCTATTCCAGACCATAGGAACCTGAGCAAGGTTGTTCCTCCCTACCAGAGTGGGGATGATATCCACAAGTGGATAACTGCTATGGAGAGGGCCTGTAGAGTACAGCAGGTCCCCCAAAAGCAGTGGGCAGCAATCTTGTGGCTCTCCTTTTCAGACAAAGGTAGAGACAAGCTCCTCACTGTTAGAGAAGAGGATGCTGATGATTATGAAGTCCTGAAGAGTGCACTGATAGATGGGTTTGGCTTAACCACTGAGCAGTACAGGTTGAAGTTCAGAGACACCCAGAAGGCACAGACTCAGGACTGGACTGACTTTGTTGATTGTGCAACCAAGGCTCTGGAGGGTTGGCTTGTTGGCAGTAGGGTTACTGATTTCAAGGGATTGTATAATCTGATGATGAGAGAACAGATCCTTAATAATTGCCAGAACCAGTTGTTGCATCAATACCTGGTGGACTCAGATCTGACCTCTCCCCAAGAATTGGGAAAGAAGGCAGACAAATGGGTCAGAACCAGGGTGAGGCAGAAACCCCAGAACCAAGGGGGTGACACTAAGAAGCAAGATCCTAAGGGCTCTGAGAAAGGTGGGGATAAGTCAAAAGACCAGAAGTCTTCACAAGGGCCCCAAAAATCTGCATCTGGTGGGGAGTCACAATCCAACAAGGGAAAAGGCCAAAAGAAGCCCTGGTGCAAATTCTGTAAACAGAAAGGGCACTGGACTTCTGATTGTAACAAGTCCAAAGACCAAACCACCCCCACTCCTGCCCCTAAGGCAACTGTTCCCCCTAGCTCAGCTACTGGTGGAGGTGGTACACAGAATAAGGGTGAAGTAGGGTTGACCCTGGGTTCTGAAGTGGACTCTGACCTAGTCAGAGTGCCCACTCAGGCAATGCTGATTTGTGAGGGAGACCTTAATATGTCCTTCCTAGTAAGCCCCAGTAATCTGGGCAAATACAAACAGCAGCCTGTAATAAATGGCAAACAAACAAAAAAGAGGGTCCGAGGGAAAATTTATAGACCTTAAACGGATTGAATCCCCTATTCCATTACTCACAAAAACATCCATATAATCCGTGGTCTCTTATGCTAACTGTTTATCCCAATATATGGATCATTAATATGGAGTACTGTGCTCAATATTTTTAAACCTAAGTGTCACTAAAAGGAATGTGAATAGTTATAAGATGAAATAACCCTTCAGGATTATAGGAATCCCATCACACACTGAAGTGAGCCTTTATCATCATTTGGGTTCCCAACCAACCTTCCATTTATCCTCTTGAACATCGAGGAATACTGGATAGATTGTCTCCTTTATTAGGTCTTTCAGAAAAGAAGGAGAACACAATAGAAGGTAAGATAATAATCTCCAGTAGAAAGAGTGCAGTGCAAGAAATAAAGTACGTGATTAAAATAGGATTTGCAAAAGAAAAAGAACTTAATCTTCACACCAATATCTAATGCAATCCTAATTAAAACCAGTGAAAAAAGTGGGGGAATTGTTTTAGCAGTTCAAACAAATTACTGCTTTCAAACGGTCGACATGTTTCAGCCAATTGGACATCCGGTCCACGGCTTTCGTCAGGACCTCACCATAAACTTATTTGCTACTGCATTATTCCAAAAAGTGAAAAAATGAGAACATAATTTATACATACATACTGGTTGGATTTAATACAACCTCTGATATTTTATACTGATCCTCTGTATCTACCAGATGTGTAGGACATCTGCAAAGCACAAAGGATAACGTTAGTAGTGACAACATAATCAAATGATTCACATCAAACAGTCAGCTCATAGATCAAAAACCTTTTTTCATGTATATCTAATATATAGACACATATTCTCACCCGTAGAATACGAGGACTTGACCTCACCTCACCTAACCCGGCACCAACTCCAGTCAGAGAGGCCCCGCTCTACCAGGCGTAGCCCCAGAGCCCAACACGAAAAAAACGGGGGGGAGGGGGAGAAGGGAAGGGGGGAGGGGGGAGGAAGGTTTTGTTTAGAACATGCTTGGTATGTCGACATATGTTATAATCACATGGATCCCATTTTCTCTCTTACATTGTATGTCTGAGAAAGTGTATCTTATAAGTATACACATTGGGTAAAAAAACCATTATTGCTCAATGGCAGGCTCAGGAAAGAACATATTAATGAGCAGCTAGCTTACACAATCTCACTCGTAACTGCGCTTCATGCTGTCATGTAGGGTGGACTTTCAAAAAAAAACTTTCCTTCTATAACTCGATACTGAATAGCATAAGGCCAATATAAAAACCATTTTATTTCTTGTTGGGGGGATCTGAAGATGGGAATTGAGCTAGTCAATTGGGAAACTCTGAATCAAATTGCGGGGGGAAATCTAACCAGGTTCAAATATTACCAGATTTCTGCATGGTGGAGGGACCAAAATTGGAGTGAAGAGGAGGATGATACTTGGTTAGCTCAAGCGATTAAAACTGGTGTTATTAAGAAGGAGGTAGCTTTGTGGTATCAATTTCTGATTAATGCAGAAGACGATTTAGAAGGAGACATTCAGAGGCTTTGGGGCGAGGGAATTGTGAACATTAATTTAAGGGAAGCATGGTTGGCCTCCTTTGCATTGCTGAGGGAAAGTGTGAAACCCGCCTATCTAAAACGAAACCACCTCTTCACGGTTTATAGGGTTTATTGGTCTCCGGCGAGATTAGAAAAGTTTTTAGGGATACATTATGAATGCCCAAGATGTCAAGATCCTGTAGCTGATGACATGCATATGTTCCTAACATGCCCGGAAATTGAGAAGTTTTGGTTCGAGGTATGCCAATTCTTAACTGAAGTCACAGGTATTACTGTGAAGGTCAGTCCTGCCCTGGTCTTCTTTGGAATTTGGCAGGATAATATTATCACCATTAGTAGATTAGATGCAAGATTTATTTTTTATGTAATCTTATTAGGAAGAAGAGAGATTTGTAAATCATGGAAGGCAAATCTTCCACCGCACTTCCTGGAGTGTATAAAAAGTGTAATACATATAAGTAAGCAGGACTTAATGTGTGATTGTAGTAGCAGAGAGAAAGTATGGCTTAAGTTGGTAAATTGGTCTCAAAAATTTGCGGTCCAATGATTAAGCCAATGTAGAGCTGTGGGTCCTGTGTTCCTTCCGTGCTATGGGCACTCCCGGGAAGGGTGGAATTGGAAACGGCTTTTCTCTCTTGATTGGAAGGACTCCAACCTGGCCTGGCATTTACCAGAGAAGGGGAAGAGTATAGCCAGCAAGTAAATTGGCAGAATGAGGACTAGAAAAAAAAAAATATATATATATATATATATATAAAAACCATTTTGAAAAATGTTAAAAATCATCGCTGTTCTTTATCTAACTGTCACTTATTACACAGAAGTAATCACACATATTCCACTTCTGTTCGTATCTAAAACAGATACCGCTAAAACGCTAAAACGAATAGCGTTTCTACTTGTGTCTATAGCAAATGCAATCGTCATGTATAGTTGACTACATATGTTTATGCTGTTTGGACCTTGCCCTTCTGTAACTTCCAAAATTAATCTAACCTGAAGAACAAATGAAGGGAACTTTCTCAACCTTATTGAACCTATCATCAGTTCACTTTTCGCCATGTATCCCTACATAAACGATCAAAAATTCTCAAAATGTACTGCGACTAAGTATTAACGAAGGATTTCTTAGTCAAGCCTTACCTGTCCGTCGTTGCCTCGTGCTCCGACTGAGCTAGGAATGGAGGTAACGAGACCAGGACAGACAAGGCTCTTTTATAATGTGCACGTCTTGCAGGTGAAATGTGTTGGTGTTAGTACGTCGCGATTCGATCACATCATGCAGAACTACACCTTTTCGTCAGTGCTGATGGGAACCGTAGTTTTTTCTTACAGGACTACACCTTTACGTCAGTGCTGATGGGAACCGTAGTATTTTCGTCAGCGCATTCATAATTATAGGCTACGCATTTAAATCGCGTCATACAGGACTACACATTAGCGTCACCGCAAATGGGAAGTGTAGTTCTATAGTTTTATACACCTCATTCAGCGTCACTTCTCCGTACTAACAGTATGAACAACTAATGATCTATTTACCCTTGTGGTCCTGCTCATGCCAAGACACAATCAACTGAATTAAAGATCATTTGGCAGTGGCATAAGTTGCCTGGCGGCGCGATGTACCTCGTCGCTGTTGACTACAACATGCCGTCACTTGCCAGGAAGTGGTAGTTTCTAAACTTCTTACCTTCCTTTTAAATATCAGATTCGGTGCAAAAAACGACACAACGATAAGTTCTTATTAAAATATCTAAACTGGCCAATCAGTATTGTATATGTCTATACTTCGATCTCTTCTTGTAATGGAAAATTACAGCACCTAGACAGCAATCTAAAGATGTTTTGATTGTAAGGAACTGAATTAACTCCCAATAAATATCAATAGCCACAATTGTTAAGTTTATCTGTATTAATCCAAATCTTTTGTATGTAGTGGAACCACTCTCAGGTATGATCTAGTATATTGTGTAGTTTCACTTGTTAAACTACAAACGCTGGTCCATACATCTCTTATCTGTTGCTGACATCTCTATCTATGTAGCGAAACCCAAGGTATCGCATCATTCAAGCCCAATGTGTCACTAGAAAGTTTGTATACCCATTTCTGCTCTCGTAGAAATAGAAAGTTGGATATATCGCTAATATGTGAAGGAATATAAGGTTTTTCTAGTACTGTCCAGACGAAATCTTCTGCATTATGAGCTTGATCAACAAAGTGTCTTGTTAATTTGGTTGTTGTTTTCTTACATCTGAACGTACTTTTATGCTCCAACATACGCAACTTCACTTTCCGAGTGGTCATTCCCACGTATTGGGACTTGCATGGACAAGTAATCAAATATATTAGATTTTCACTATTACAATTAGTGAAGCTTTTGAATCCATGGTCTATTAGTCCCAATATCTATGGATTTCGATTGTTTCGTTTGAGGGCAGATGGCACAGGATCCACAAGGAAAATGTCCTTGTACTGCGGGAAGATCCCACAATGTGCCAACCGCACGTTGTATCTGGCCTGCTGATCGTGTATGGACTAATTTGTCTCGCAGGTTTGTACCTCTTTTCAGCGAGAACAGTGGCAGGGTTATTTTGTCTGTACAGCTATTCAGAAATCGCCAATGTTTTCTGACACATTTTTGTATGCCATTTGTCAGACAGCTGAAAGTATTGACAAACGTGAGGCGACCTAGAGGCGGTTTTTCCACTGGAGGTTCAAGTAGTGCCTCTCGATTATTATTGGAGGCTCGCTTCTGTGCTCGTTTGATTAGTTTCTTTGGATATTTCTTTTCTTTTAGTTGTTCCACTAAGCTTTCTGAATGTTCTTTATATTTATCCATTGTGGAACAGTTCCTCCGAACTCGGAGGAACTGGCCATAAGGTAAATTTTCTCGCAGAGATTTAGGATGTTGGCTATCAAAGCGTAGCAAGGAATTACGGGCCATTGGTTTCCGATATAATTCACTCTGTAAACCAGTTGGAGTTGTAAAAATTGACAGATCCAAAAATGCTATTTTGTTTTTATCTGCTTCAACTGTAAATTTAAGGAAATCATTCCTTGTATTTAACCAGTCTTGAAATTTTATTATGGAATCAAGATTGCCTCGCCATACCACTAGCACGTCATCAATATAACGCTTCCATAAGCGAATTGACTCAAAAAAAGGATTATTCACAGAAAAAACATGCTGTTGTTCAAATGAATGAGTTTGTAATAAATGGCAAACAGGCTTTGGCATTTAGGGACACAGGTGCTAGTGTCACCATGGTGGCAGAGGATCTTGTGGACCCTGGACAGATCATCCTGGGTGAAATGTACCAGGTGACCAATGCAAGCAATGTCAAGACCAACCATAGTCTGGCAGTTGTGAATTTCTCCTGGGGAGGGGTAACTGGCCTCAAGAAGGTTGTAGTCAGTGCAGACCTCCCTGTCGAATGTCTATTGGGCAATGATCTAGAGACTTCAGCCTGGTCTGAAGTAGAGTTATGGACTCATGCTGAGATGTTGGGCATCCCTGCAGAGTTATTTGCTGTGACCAGGTCACAAGCAAGAATGCATGACACTGAACCAGCTCTGGATCCTGGAACAATGGACCAGATGCTTCCCAAGAGGAGGAGCAGTAGCCATGCGTGTCATGCTGCTCTTGGCCTGTGGCTCGGGAAATGTCCAACAGAATCGCGTTCCAGTAGGCCAACAGTGACCTGCAGGTCCAAAACATGTGGATCATACCCGCTGAGTCTGACCTGCGGCAGTGGCATTCTTCCGTACCAGGATATATATTTGGGGTCTAGAGGGTCCCTAACTTTGGAGAGGGTTTTTTGTTCATTATCTCTGGCCAATTGAATCAGGTCATTTGAGAACCATATGCACAATTATTTAATGTTTCTTGGTTGCCAATGTAGGCCTGTGTTTCCAGTACACAGAGGAAGGCACCATGAGTTTAGAGGTAGATCTTCATTTTTTTATACTATAGCCAGAGAAGGTGGAGAATTTGTAAATGTCCAGAAATGAAGGAATCACCATTTCTGCTTCTTCCATAAATATCAGGATGTCATCACCATATGCTGCTGTTTTAGGCATGCCAAGTGTAAACTTAAAAGCCTTTAATTCCATGTATCTATTAATTGCAGAAAGGAGTTGATATCAAGCATGAAAAGTAGGGGGAAAGAGGGCATCCTTGTTGAGTACCCAGTTGTAGATCGAAGGGGTCCGACAGGTTTCCATGAATTCTAAATCTTGCTTCTGAGAAGCAAGAGTATAAGATCATAGTCATTTTAGTATAATGGTTCCCTAGATCATATTGGTGAAGCAAGGTCCGAAGATAAGACCATGAGATCTAAGCCTTCACCGCATATAGGGCAATTGGCGCTAATGTTGAGTTAGAAAGATGTGGCAGAAGGTGCGGGTGTTGTCACTGGCAAGTCTGCCTTTGACTAACCCTGATTGTGAGGTGTAGATTAGCTTTGTGATTGTTTTCTCCAAACGTTTTGCTAGCAAATCTATACATATCTTTGCTTCCATATCGATTCATGATATTAGTTTGTAGTTTTTAAGGTCTAAGTGGCCTTTGCCCTCTTTAGGTGTGACAACGATAGTAGCTTCTACGGTAGAGCTGGTGACCGCGCCCTAGAAGGTGAAAAGTTTGAGGGCAGTTTCAAGTGACTAGATGGTGGAGTACAGAATGTGTTATAGAAGCTGATTGGGAATCTATCTGGGCCAGGGGCTTTGCCACTTGGAATGAAGGATAAGGCTTCCAAATAGTTTTCCCTCTAGGAGTTTGTTTAGGGAGAGTCTGACTGCATCAGAAGCTTTATTAATCTTAAGGTCCTTCAGGAATTCTGAACATTTTTCACTTGAAATGCAGTTTGTGGCCTTATAGAGTGAGGCATGTAGAAATTCCAGAAGACTCTCACTATTTAATTGTGCTTAGTTTGAATTGAGGTATCCTTAATGCTCGAGATTGTTGATTTATTCTTTTTTAATTTTAGGCAAGAGTTTCCCCTGGTTTGTTCAGATAGCATCGTTTTTTTTGCTTTGTCCAATAGAGAGCTCTTTTCCTGACAAGTCTGCTGTATTTGTATTTAAGACTTTTGAGGGTGTCTCACTGGCTATTTTTGAGTGACAATGTTGTTGCTCTGTCACTTCAATTTTGTTAGATAGGCTAATTTGAATTTGAGTTCACTATTTCTTCTTGACATGCGGCTTATAATTAGGCCTCTGGTGTAGCACTTTAACGTATCCCAGACCATGACAAGTATTTTCTTGCAAGAAGAGTCTTATGTCTTTTTTCTTGTTCATTTACATTATTCTCCAGGATTTCTGGATTCTGGACTTGTTGTTAGCATTTATGTGGCCATTTTGTGAAGTCAGAGTGATGCATGCATGATCCAAGATCATCATTGGTTCTATTGAGGTCTCTGTGACGGATTGCATTTGAGTGGACGAGTAAGTAATCAATATGAAAGTAGTTTTGATGAGGCGATGCATAGAAATAAATTAATTGCCATCTGAATTGTGTAGTCACTATATGTAATTACATTTGTGGGCAGAGACGAAGTTGCACACCTGTTTGAGAGCCTTGGATGGACTGCGTTTAGACATCTTGGCCCAGATTTACTAAGGGCTTGCCTTGCCCCTGCATCACACATTGTGATCAAGTCAACACAACCCATTAAGTCAGCCATACTAAGCCATGCAAAGCCACCTTGTGTGGTTCTGAGTGTTAGTAAATATAGAATAACTCAAGGCAGCGCAAGTTGCTGCCTTGCGTTAATCTGCATTGGGAAGGCATTTTATGGGTGGGGCATGGGTGTTCCCACGCATCCAGCCATGGATTTTGGCGCAATCCCACATTTGCTAAGACTAGTAAACCTGGGAATGCGTCAAAATGCTACTCCTTCACAACACAGGCATAACAAGGAGAAATATGTTTATTTCTCCTCATTATTTCCTCTTTCTGTTCTTCAGCACACATAGAAAAAGGTAAATACCACTGAGGATTGTTTTGTGCAGGAATGTGCCACTTCCTGCACAAAATAATCCTGTCTGCAATGCAGGCACCCTTGCACCATGACAGAAAGGTATCTGAGTTGGCGCTAGGCTGCATAGTGTGCGCCAGCGCAGAGAGACTGCAGGAATTTGCCATATATTAGTAAATATGGCATATTCCTGCTCTCTCCATTTGACGCAGTTCAGCAAGTTCCCTTGGTAAGTTGCGCCAAATAATAGTAAATCTAGGCCATAATGTCTGTCTAAAGTCCCATCCAGGGTAGGCTGAAATCAACAGAGAATGAGAAAGGCATTATGATGGAGAAGCGATAGTTTAGTGTTTAGGGATTGACAAAATAGTGGGCAATCAGCGTTCGCTGAATACACTTTTATGGCATACAGATCCCAGTCTAGTAATGAGCCATCTACCCTCGCTTTCGTGCTGATACATAATAACTTATAGGCCAGAGCACCTTTTACTAATGTGATTATTTTACCGATTGTATCTTAGGCGGTTATGTCCTCTACCCATCCTGACCTCATATTTAACCCCTTCGCTGCTAGGCCTTTTACCCTCCTGTGCTGAGACTTTTTTTGGCTATTTGGGGTAGTTTGCGCTTAGGCCCCTGTAACTTTTTGACCACATAAGGTATCCACGCCAAATTTGCGTCCTTTTCTTCCACCATCAAGGGGATTCTAAAGGTACCAAGGTTTTGTGGATTCCCCTGGAGGGGACCGAGAAATTAGCCAAAATACAGCTAAATTTTGTTTAGTTTTTTTAGAAAAATGGGAAAAAGTGCTGCAAATGAAAGCGTCTGTTTTTTTTTCCTGCAAATGGTATCAACAAAGGGTTTGTGGGGATGAAATCACCATTTCCCCAGCTTTCAGGGACTGACAGACTTTTGTCAGAAAACCAACATTTTTTACACAGTTTTGCCATTTTACTGGGACATAGCCTATTTTTGCTATTTTTTGTGCTTTCCACATTTTTCCAGTTGATGGTAGAAATGGGTATGAAAGCAATAATGGATCCTGGAAAGCTATACATTTTAGAAAAGTAGACAAAATTCTGAATTCAGCAAGGGGTCATTTGTGTAGATCCTTCAAGGTTTATTTATAGAAACTGACAGTTGAAAATAGGAAAAATTGAAAATGAGTTGAAAAAAACAGCCATTTGTGCCAACATTTTCACCTGTAACTTCTTCTAATCATGACAGATGTTTGAAAGCAATATACTGTTACATCCGCTGGACCTTTCTGGTTGTGGGGATATATAGGACTTGTAGGTTCACCTAGAACCCGACGAACCCAGAGCCAATAACTGAGCAGCGTCTTGCAATGGTTATTTAGTTTGTACTGGGTATATAGCAATTCATTTGGAAAAATACATACTGTGAAAAATAAGGATGAAAGACGCCTATGTATTTCTGAAATTGGAACAAAATATAGAGTTTAGAAACAGTAGCTATTTGCACATTTCCGAAATTGTGAGTACCCATACTAGCATGAGAATTTTAGGACATTTTTCAAAGTGACTTCTTTTTTACACATTGTCTTTCATTTGGAATGGCAGAAATGCATCGAAAGACAATAGGTAATAACAGTTGCTCTACAATTCTGTGTTACCCTAAGTCTCTCGATAAAAATGGTACCTCACTTGTTCTGGAATCTGCATGGATCCACAAAATTCCACCCACTCCGCATTCCCGAAAGTCTTCCGAGAAAAATGGTACCTCACTTGTGTGGGTAGGCCTAGTGCCCGCGACAGGAAACGGCCCAAAACGCAACGTGGACACACCACATTTTCACAGTGAAAATTGACCCTTTTATTGCAAAGTGCCTAGCTGTAGATTTAGAACCCTAGCTCTGCCGGCACCCAGGGAAACCCAGCAAACCTATACATTTTTGAAAATTAGACACCCAGGGGAATCCAGGATGGGGTTACTTGTCTGCCTCTCACCAGGTTCTGTTACCCAGAATCCCTTGCAAACCTCACACTTTGTCAAAAAAAAACATTTTCCTCATATTTCTGTGGTGGAAAGTTCTGGAATCTGCGTGGATCCACAAAATTCCACCCACCCCGCATTCCCCAAAGACTTCCGAGAAAAATGGTACCTCACTTGTTTGAGTAGGCCTAGTGCCCATGACAGGAAACGGCCCAAAATGCAACGTGGACACACCACATTTTCACAGTGAAAACTGACCCTTTTTTTGCAAAGTGCCTAGCTGTAGATTTTGTACCCTAGCTCTGGCGGCACCTAAGGAAAGCTAGCAA
The DNA here is from genome assembly GCA_963921515.1 of Calotriton arnoldi. Classification (NCBI taxonomy): domain Eukaryota; kingdom Metazoa; phylum Chordata; class Amphibia; order Caudata; family Salamandridae; genus Calotriton; species Calotriton arnoldi. The sequence goes on from CAWUFW010003084.1 coordinate 1,411,243, forward strand.
ACCTATACATTTTTGAAAACTAGACACCCATAGGGAATCTAGGATGGGGTGACTTATCTGGCTCTCACCAGGTTTTGTTACCCAGAATCCCTTGCAAACCTCAAACTTTGTTAAAAAAAAAACACATTTTCCTCACATTTCTGTGGTGGAAAGTTCTGGAATCTGCGTGGATCCACAAAATTCCACCTATCCCGCATTCCCCAAAGTCTTCCGAGAAAAATCGTACCTTACTTGTGTGGGTAGGCCTTGTGCCCACGACAGGAAACGGCCCAAAATGCACTGTGGACACACCACATTTTCACAGTGAAAACTGACCCTTTTTTTGCAAAGTGCCTAGCTGTAGATTTTTTTTTTTTTTTCGTGTTTGACATAAATCTGTTTTATTAAAGAGGAGAAAAGGAGTTACCCTGTACACAGCATGTCGCCTACAACCCTTTGATGGGCCGGCCGCGTGATAAAGTAAACAATCAGGGAGCAAGGGTATGGCGTTGGAAGGCTATGCATGGAAATTGGTTTACACAGCAAGTCGCCTACAACCCACGCAGGGCCGGCCGCGTAATATGACACTCAAACGTGGTAGTGGCAGATTTTAGGGCTTCTCCAAATGGGAAGAACCATAACAAACAAATGGACTCATACAGAAAGCAATATACAAACGATAGAAGAGGAGAGTTTAAAGGAGGGGATGGGCCCCCAAGGCTCTTAGAGAGTATAGAATGAGAGAAGATGAAACAGACAGAAGAAGAGAAAGACGAAGAGACGAAAGGTTTGCAGGGGATTCTGGGTAGGAAAACGTTGGGTGATCCACGCAAGCCATACCTCCCTGGACTCCCCCGGGTGTCTAGTTTTCAGGAATGTGTGGGTTTGGTAGTTTCTTAAGATGGCCACCGAGCCCGGGGCCAAAAACCCAGGTGATCCCCCTTTGCAAAACCAGGTTGTTTTGTGATAGGTAATTTTGATGTCTCCTCAATACATTTTGGGCCCTTGCCTGTCACGGCTACTTGACCCACCCACGCGAGTGAGGTACCATTTTTATCGGGAGACCTGAGGAAATGCTGGGGGGTTGGAAATTTGTGGATCCATGCAGATTCCAGAACTTTCCCACACAGAAATTTGAGAAAAATGTGATTTTTTCAGCTAAATTTCAGGTTTGCAGGGGATTCTGGGTAGGAAAACGTTGGGGGGGTCCACACAAGCCACACCTCGCTGGACTCCCCCGGGTGTCTAGTTTTCAGAAATCTGTGGGTTTGGTAGGTTTCCCAAGATGGCCGCCGAGCCCGGGGCCAAAAACCCAGGTAATCCCTTTTGCAAAACCAGGTTGGAAAGTTGTAGGATCACCGGGCTGACACAAATTTCCTACCACCCAGCATTTCCCCAGGTCTCCCGATAAAAATGGTACCTCACTCTTGTGTGTGGGTCAAGTACCCGCGACAGGCAAGGGCCCAAGACGCATTGTGGAGACATCAAAATTACCTATCACAAAACGATCTGCTATTGCAAGGGGGGTCACATGAGTTTTTGGCCCCGGCTTGGCGGCCATCTAGGGACACCTACCAAACCCACACATTTCTGAAAACTAGACACCCGGGGGAGTCCAGGAAGGTATGGCTTGCGTGCATCCCCCAACGTTTCCCTACCCAGACTCCCCTGCAAACCTCAAATTTTGATGAAAAAATGAAATGTTTCTCAAATTTCTGTGTGGGAAAGTTGTAGGATCACCGGGCTGACACAAATTTCCTACCACCCAGAATTCCACCAGGTCTCCCAATAAAAATGGTACCTCACTTTAGTGGGTGGGTCAAGTACCTGCGACAGGCAAGGGCCCAAAACGTATTGTGGAGACATCAAAATTACCTATCACAAAACAACCTAGTTTTGCAAGGTGGGCCACCTGGATTTTGGCCCAGCTCGGTGGCCATCTTGGGAAACCTACCAAACCCACACATTTCTCAAAACTATACACCTGTGGTAGTCCAACTAGATATTGCTTGCGTGGATCCCCCAACGTTTCCCTACCCAGAATCCCCTCCAAACCTCAAATTTAGTTTAAAAAACCACATTCTCCACATATTTTTGTGTGCAATCACCGTGCCGGCACAAATGTCCTACCCCACAGCATTTCCATCATTCTCCCGAGTAAAATGATACCTCACTTGCTTGGGTGGGTGGGGCAAGGGCCTGTAACTGGGAAGAGCCAAAAACATAGGGGTTAAGGGTATAGCACAGAGAATTCTAAGCGCTACATTGTTTTAAAAATAAGTTTTTAACCAATTCTGCATTGGACACCGACACAAGTGAGGTATCATTTTACTCGGGAGACTGAGGGGAACGCTGTGTGGTAGGACATTTGTGCCGGCACGGTGATTCCACACAAAAATATGTGGAAAATTAGATTTTTTCAGATAAATTTGAGGTTTGCAGGGGATTCTGGGTAGGAAAACGTTGGGGGTCTACGCAAGCCATACCTCGCTGGACTCCTCCGGGTGTCTAGTTTACAGAAATGTGTGGGTTTGGTAGTTTTCCAAAATGGCCGCCGAGCCCGGACCAAAAACCCAGTTGACCCCCCTTGTAAAACCAGCTTATTTTTTGATAGGTTATTTTGATGTCTCCTCAATACGTTTTTGGCCCTTGCCTGACGCGGGTACTTGACCCACACGAGTGAGGTACCATTTTTATCAGGAGACCTGGGGGATCGCTGGGTGGTAGGAAATTTGTGGATCCATGCAGATTCCAGAACTTTCCAACACAGAAATTTGAGAAACATTTGATTTTTTCAGCTAAATTTGAGGTTTGCAGGGGATTCTGGGTAGGAAAACATTGGGAGGTCCACGCAAGCCATACCTCGCTGGACTCCCCCAGGTGTCTAGTTTTCAGAAATGTGTGGGTTTGGTAGGTTTCCCAAGATGGCCGCCGAGCCCGGGGCCAAAAACACAGGTGACCCCATTGCAAAACCAGGTTGTTTGTGATAGGCAATTTTGATGTCTCCTCAATACGTTTTGGGCCCTTGCCTGTCGCGGGTACTTGACCCAGCCACGCGAGTGAGGTACCATTTTTATCAGGAGACCTGGGGGAACGCTGTGTGGTAGGAAATTTGTGGATCCATACAGATTCCAGAACTTTCCACCACAGAAATGTGAGGAAAATGTGTTTTTTTTACAAAGTTTGAGGTTTGCAAGGGATTCTTGGTAACAGAACCTGGTGAGAGCCAGACAAGTCACCCCATCCTGGATTTCCCTGGGTGTCTAGTTTTCACAAATGTATAGGTTTGCTGGGTTTCCTTAGGTGCCGGCAGAGCTAGGGTTCAAAATCTACAGCTAGGCACTTTGCAAAAAAAGGGTCCGTTTTGACTGTGACAATGTGGTGTGTCCACGTTGCTTTTTGGGTCGTTTCCTGTCATGGGCACTAGGCCTACCCACACAAGTGAGGTACCATTTTTCTCAGAAGACTTTGGGAAATGCGTGGTGAGTGGAATTTTGTGGATCCAAGCAGATCCCAGAACTTTCCATCACAGAAATGTAAGGAAAATGTGTTTTTTTTAACTAAGTTTGAGGTTTGCAAGGGATTCTGGGTAACAGAACCTGGTGAGAGGCACACAAGTCACCCCATCCTGGATTTCTCTTGGTGTCTAGTTTTCAAAAATGTACAGGTTTGCTGGGTTTCCCTATGTGCCGGCTGCGCTAGGGCCCAAAATCCACAGGTAGGCACATTGCTAAAAACAAGTCCGTGCCCAGTGGGCTTTCTGCCGCCCTAGGGGGGAATCGTGGGGGGGTTGCCCCGATATGCCCCCAAGGGGGGCAGAAAGACTGTGGCTATTTTTGGGGGAGTGGGGACATTGGTATGCCCATTCTGGGCAGCCCCCGCGCATGAAAAAAGCCAGCATAATCGCTGGCGACTAGTGGACTTTCTGCCCCCGGGGGCAGATAAGGGGCTATTGCCCCCATATGCCTCCGGGGGGGAGAAAGACAGTGGCATTTTTTTTGGGGGGGTGGGCATTGGCATGCCCATTCTGGGCTGACCTCACCCCTGAATTAAAAAAAAAAATCCTGATGCCTAGTGGGATTTTTGCCCCCCCCCCCAGATAAGGGGGTATTGCCCCCATATGCCTCCCAGGGGGGGCAGAAAGACTGTGGTAATTGTTTTGGGGTGGGGCATTGGCATGTCCATTCTGGGCAGCCCCCACCCCTAAATTAAATTTTGAAAAAAAATCCCTGGCTTCTAGTGGGCTTACTGCCCCCCCGGGGGTCAGATTGGGGGCTACTGCCTCCATCTGCCCCCGGGGAGGCAGAAAGACTAGAATTTCTTTGGGGGGTAGGGAGGTGGGGCATTGTCATGCCCATATTGGGCAGCACCCACCCTTACATCACTACAAAAAAAATCCCTGGTTTCTAGTGGGCTTTCTGCCCCCCCAGGGGGTCAGATTGGGGGCTACTGCCCCCCGGAGGGGCAGAAAGACTGGAATTTCTCTGGGGGGTGGGTGGGGGCATTGGCATGCCCATTTTGGGTAGCCCTCACACCTACTTCAATACAAAAATAAATCCTTGGTTTCTAGTGGGCTTTCTGCCCCCCAGGGGGAGAAGAAAAACTGAATTCACCCTCATTGTTATGGGAGGAGCAAAGGCCTTTGCCCAAGGGGCCGCTCCCCCCTCCCTGGTGTCTAGTGGGAGGATCCCTGCTTGGGGATCGCCCTTCTGGGGCAATCCCCAAGCAGGGATCAACTAGGGAGGGGTACCATTGGAAAGGGGTGATTCCCCCCTTCCCAATGATACCTCTCCCGTCTTTCTACGTGCTCGGGGGGCTGAGATAGCCCCCTGAGCACATAGAAAGTGAAACTGAAATGAGCCCAAAGGCTCATTTCAGTTTCGGTTTCTATGAAATGACGACAGCGCGACGTGCGCGACGATCGTCATTTCACAGAAACCAGGGGGGGAGCCTCTGGAGCTTGGGAAGCTTTTCCCCAGCTCCCGAGCCTATTTGGGAGGAAACGAAATCCCTCTGGAGACTGCACCAGAGGGATTTCCCGTGCCATGTGCCAGGACGGCCGGGAGCCGTCCTGCGCACACAAGCACTGTGGCGCACGACAGCTCCTGGCCGTTGTGCGCACGCAAGGGGTTAAAGCCTCACGATAACTAGTTTTTGTTTCTTGGGAAAATACTCAATCATGTTTTGAGCTATGATCATTCCTAATATTGTGGGGTGTCTACCGCATGGTGTACATACATGCACAGTTTTGTCACCTGTGATATTGGGACATGCAAAGCACTGCATCTGTAATTATAGGTGAAATTACTGCATACATTACAACACACTGTACATTCTCCATGGTAAACAAGGTAATCTGTATATGTTGTGGGGGGAGGGGGTAATAGTAACACAACAATGCAGGTCACTGTAGTAATGCAACAGGCGTTTTGTGATGTTTTCAGAAGTTTTACTACCGTGCTCGAAGTGGAGGCCTACGTGGAGCTACACGGTGCTGTGGTTAACAGGGAAATGGGGTGACATGTTATGATCTTATTCTAACGTTGCTTGTTATGTATATTTGAATAGTCATCTTAGTCCTATTTTGTTGACCAGCGTAAATGATTGTGAGCAATAATTTGCATAACCTACACATTATCTTGGCTCTCAGAAATGCACTTTTGTACAATCATACGTAAAAGATTTTTTTGGGTGGCAATTATTAGTCAACACGCTGCCAAAATTTCCTAGGGCACAGAGTGAGGTAACTAGACATACCTGCCAGAAGGTTCTTCTTTTTTAGGTTGCTTTGTAATCACACAAAACCAATAATTAGTAATGAACCACAACTAGGTCGACTGTCTATTCTTCACCACAGTAGTTTCCTCCACATTATATTTCGTTGATGTGCAAATGGAGCATAGTTGTATATTTTTTAAGGGTGGGCGTAGTTCCCGGAGTTGGGCTATGCGAAGCGGTAAAACAACTCCGCCGCGCTACGCGAGCAGCGTAGTGCGATAGGAAAATGCTGTTCGCAGTGATTGCACAGTGCCGGATGCTTGTCCGCACTGTGCAATCATTGCAAACGGCATCATGCACAGTGCAAGCGGTCGTTTTCTGCTGCTCGAGTAGATTTTTACTCGAGCGGCAGCTTTCTCAACGCGAACGGGCAGTTTCTCATCGCGAGCAGTCGCGAGCATATGCGACCACTCGCAATGAGAAACCTGACGCCCCCGCGTTGAGAAATCTCGCCAGGAGGTTTATTTTCCACGCTCGCGCTCGCCAACTTGATGTTGCCGATCGCGAACAAGGAAAAATCTCGCCGGCATGTTGATTTTGCTCTCTTGCGGTCGCCAACTTGACGTTGAGGAACGCGAGCGAGCAAAAATGTCCGCTACGTAGCTTAGCGGATTTTCTCTGCACACTGCGAGATCCGCGTAACGTGGAGTGCAGAAAACTCCGCGAGCGGAGCGTACTTCACCGCCCAGGGTTAATATTTTTCCATTTGCCTATTTGTGCTCAGTACACATACCCAATTTCCACTATAAATGTGCTAAGAACTGCATCCAGAAACATCTTAATATTTAATCATTTGTTTTAAAGTTTTGCTCATCACCGTCCGGTGATTTCAGAGCTCAGTGTATATACAAGTATATATCTGTTATAAAGAAGCATAGGGTAATTAGGAACTAATTGAGGGAGTTCATAGGTACTTGCTGATATTCTTTGATCACAGCCCCCTTTTGTATTCTTATATTTCACTTATGAGCAGACTGGAATACTGGAATACTTCAGTTTTCCATACCTTCTTAAAGCGCATGAAGTTCAGAAAGGCCTTTAGTTTTGGTTTTTAAAGGGGCGATGATGGATGACGTCCCAATGCATCTCAAAACCCAAGGTGACATCATGAAACAAAAGAACATTCTAGAATGCCTATTGCTGATTGCTAGTGATGCAGGGTTGGGTCTTTTCTCTTCACTGGATGCCCCCAAGGCACTCCACAGTCAGCGGCCTCGAACTCCTAGAGTTATGCCTTCAAGGGCGTTAAGATGTCCTATACCTGACTGAATGCAGAACCTTGTTGGGTACGTGGTTGGTGGGTACTTCTGCAGGTATCCAGGAATCTCACCAAAATAGCACTTGGTGCAAAGCACTTTAATTTTTTTATATCTAACACTTTATTAGCAATTTTTAATATGTTAGAAATAGTTCCAAAAGTGAGCAGGCTTAACACTCACCCCCCACCCACCACCACCACCCGGGATAAACATGTATCGCAACTTGTCATTCAAAACTTTGTCTTTTTAGTCATGGTTCTGCTCCCTGTCTTCCACCAGTCGAAGAGTATGCCTTGATATTGGCACCAGTTGTGCTTCTGAGGACATCCCCTAGATTGATAAACCAAGATTTCCAGTGTCGTACAATGGTCCAGGTCTTTTATATAAATTTCTAGAGTTCAATTTTGTGCCAGTTCTTAGCTATGTCTCTCTTAGCAACAACCAGGACTGCCCACTACACATTTGATCCTTGCATGCACCAGAGGGCAGTGTAGGGCCTTCTGGTCTGGTCGTATATAATCTTTGTATATTTATGATGAACTTCCTATATTTCATGTAATTAGGTATGTAGTTCTCTCCAGTAGATCTCATTCCATCTACTTTTGCAGGTGAATACAACTTACAGTTATAAACCTCTTGAGATTTTGTTTTGTAAAATAAAAAGATCAATGTCCCTCTCGCCATGGGAGTTTTCTCCCATAGCGAGGGGCGGCCGTTTGAAGTTTTCACTGGGCAGGGGGCAGAGAGGGGCATTTTGCAGGTTTTACCTGGCAGTGACAGACAGTGAAAACTGAGCATGTGTTTGTCCACTCTAAATCGTGTGGGCGGACACATGGCCAAACGTCTGACTGCCTTTACTCAGTCTGGCCATCGCAGGTTAATGTTGGCGGCGGAGCCTGTGTAATCTCCGCCGTTGACATAATGAATGTCTGCTTAACTGTAAATGAGACGGGTGGACCTTCAGTTTGGCGGAGAGTGTACTCTGTCACCATTGTAACAGAATACTCTTTCCGTCAAACTCTAAAACGGCCCCAAGTGTATTCCATATAATCATTCAGTGTGTCTGCTGGACTCTTTCACCCCCAGTGGTCTCATTAGGTCAGGCAATCAGACTTGCATTGCTATTATGTTTACCTAGGAAACTATTGTAACTACTAGAACACTAGACCATCAATCTAAGAGCAACTACATTCAAGTGACAGCTGTGTAATATGTGATAAACCCACTAATATCATCTGGGTGGGTACCCTGTCTTTCTACATGTGACCATAACAGTTATATGTATAGCCATTAAGGTGACTGCAAGGACAGGTCTCTCGTGATGCACGGTCTACTGTCTAACCTGCACCTAACTATGAGGTATTTGTTGATGCCAGTGTAGCAAACATGTATCTTCCTATAAGCCTTCTATACTAGCATTCTCCCAGGTGAAGAAAACATAGCTGAGCATTGAAGAGGAACAAAACAGTACTTTGTGGGTACCACCACATGTACAAAATCCATTTTCCAAGTCAGAACTTTATTTTCTAACTCATGGGTTTTGTGACCCCTACTGAACCACAATTTGGAAGCGGCATAAAATGGGCCTTCTTCCCATAGAGCAATTTGGTATGCAGTGCATCAATGGCGCAATTCCAGTCACAAACCATTGAGCCCTACAGAGCTGGAATCAGCAATTATAAAAGAAATATAGGTCAAGTGGGAGGTCTTGATACTGGCAATTCCAGTCCCAAACCATTGAACAATTAGCAACACCTCAAACGAAGTTGTAAATTATTTGCAAAGGAGAAGAGGTTCCTTTGGGAAACGTATTTTTATTTTTTAAATCTGCATCGGTTCCTTTAAGGAACTTGGGCTGGTTTAAAAAAAGTTTCCCATTTGGGAACACCAACACAGGGATGGTAGTATTCTGTCCCCTGTAGGCCACCATTGCTGTGTACGTAGCCAATCACAGGGGGGGTTGCAAATTGTGACCCCCCCCCTAATTATTTTTTTCTAGGCAAGTGGCTCTGAGACACTTTGCAAATAGAACATAGATTGAATTATAGAATTAAATACTGGTCGCAAAAAGTTGGTGCACAATATGTAATCACTTTTGCGATGAGTATGATAGTCAATCTTGTCCATAATCATGTATTTTTGCATGCACAATAACTGCAAGTAGAAATAACTTCCCACTCTGGAAAGGGATCTCTTCCTGCAGTTGACACGAGTAAACCTCAGAATATTTTCTATGTGGGAAAGGGTCAGAAAATGAGTTGTGAATACCCACAACATATTTTTGTGGGTGTTCACAAATTTCCTTGAACACCCACTCCCAACTTAAAGGAGGTTATTTAGTGATAAGAAATACTCTGTGTGAGTAAATTTAAGAGTGTAAAACAGATTTTTCTGAAGCTGAAAATTGGTTTTGCACTTGTAAAAAAAGATATATCTGAAAGAAAGTAAAAGAGTCATGCGCAAATTGCTCTGTGATTAGACTTCATATGCTTTCTGAGATAGAAACCGTGGGCATTATATGCATTCTGATATGGGTATCGCAGCACTTAGGGATAAAGTGAATAACCAAGGATCAAACAATGAGGTGAAATAGAGAATTCAGGATTACAGCATTGGTCACCAACCTAAAAACTGAACCAATCTAGAATCCTTTTCAAACATACAAACTTACAAAAGTCTAAATAAAATACATCTCCATTTTTACTACAATAGGTGAGATTATTAAAAATGTTAGACCAGTTTGTTGGTTCTTTGTTCGATATTCTAACAATTGCCTCTTTGCTTTCCTTGGTTACATATGACCAAAACTATACCTTTGGGGGAACATAAATCTTTCTCTACTGCTCCCAGGAACAGAAATGAAATGAAGACCTACAACTAAAATGCAAACATAGTTATATTTTAGAGCACATAAATAGCAGGTGTTAAATGACCAAATACTGAAGAACCAACTCTCCTCTAATAAATGAGGGGATGTAACGTTGCACCCACTCAGTCCCTCGGTTACACCCTCCAGTGAAGAGTGAGGCCTGTATTTTTTTGTATGTGTGTTTTATATACTCCAAGATGAATGCAGTTTACTTAAATAAAGAGTTTTCTGGAGAAACTCTGCCAGTTGCCACTATCATTCAGGGGGGGTCGGCGAGGTAGAGGAACAAGTGAGGGGAAGAGCAAAGAAACAAATGCACTTCCATAGAGTGCCAAATGCAATCTAAAATATACATTAATTGGAACAAAACATAGATGTGGCAGCATGGGTTTATTCCGGGGAGGGGGACCTCGGATCATGTGCAACGGGTAATTGCACTGTTTGATGCTTCCCAAACTGCGGAAGAACCCATGGGGTTCGCCCTGTTGAATGCCAAGAAGGCATTCAACAGGGTTTCTTGGGAGTATTTGTGGAAAGTTATGGAGGCCTTTGGATTGGGAGGACCTTTTATTCAAGCAATCCAGGTGATGTACTCCAACCCAGTAGCTCGAATTCAGATTGTGGGGTATGAATCAAAGCCCTTCCCCATAGAAAGGGGACTGAGGCAGGGATGCCCCGCATCTCCGTGGCTATTTGTATATAGATCCCCTTCTTCGGAGACTGGAAGCCTCCATTGACATCATACCAATTCGTCTGCATGGATGGGATACGAAAACATTGGCTTACGCAGACGACGTTGCAATAGTCACAAGAGATCCAGACAATGCTCTCCGTGCTATCGAAAAGATAACTGAGGAATTTGGGCTTTACTCCGTGTATCTGCTAAATAAATGTAAAACGCAAGTAGGGGCAAATAGATATATGGCCACCCATGATTGCCGGGTGGTAGAGCAGACTGTTTATCTGGGGGTGATTATTACTGGTAAAGTGGAGCGTCTAGTCGAGATAAACCTTTCCCAAATCATTGAAAAAGCTAAAAAGTATTGTACAAGATGGGACAATCTACACCTCTCTATTATGGGAAGATGTAATCTAATAAAAATGATCTTCCTTCCGAAGCTATTGTATATGTTTCGTACAAACCCTCTGGAGTTCAAAAATGCCTGGTTTAAACAATAGACACGTTGGTGGCAGATTTATCTGGCCATACGGGACAATCAGGAGGGCAAAAATATTCTTGTGTCTACCCAGGGAAAGGGGGGGATATCCGTTGCCTAATTTTCAATTGTATTACCTAGCGGCAGCTTTGCTGTATCTTCATCCTCTCTTTGATAATAAGGTAGGAGAGGAGGGGGCTGAGGAGCATGTCCCAGCAATAGTTGAGTTAGCGATTGGAACTGCTGCTAAGGGATGCCTGTTGAAAATCTTTGAGCCAAGCTATTGTGAAAAAAAACACAGTTCAAGACTCTGATAGTGGCGTTCAGAAACTGGTCCGGAATTCGGAAGAAACTGGGAGTAGGCAGGTATAGTTGGTATACTCCTATGTACCGGAATAGTCAATTGCCCAAAATATTCCACAACAGTTGTTTATCTAAATGGGAACGAGCGGGCCTAGGAAGGATAGGAGACCTGCTCTCTGGGAATCATATGGCATCATTTGAAGAGATTCGGGCTAGATTCAACATTGGGGCTCAAGATTTTTTTAAATATTTGCAATTTAGGGATTTTCTGTTAAGAAAGATGGGGGGTTAGCGGGCTTTCCCAGGATACCCCTGCTGGAGGTTTTAACAAGGGTAACCAACTACTCAATATCACAAATATATGGGTGCCTCATGGAGGGGATCCCCGACGACCTGGAAAAACATGATATCAAATGGCGGGGAGATTAGACACGCATAAGTCTTGTTTCTTGGAATCTTTAAATCTGGGAGGGTCAACTTTATGCTCATTCAATCTACAAACCCAACATTATAAAACAATTTTTGATTTATATATTACCCCAGCCAAAATAGCTAAATGGGGTGGGGTGGCTGGGTTATGCTGCCCTTGTTGTCAGGAACCAAGTGCAGACTTGGTCCATATGTTTTGTTTGTGCTCCCGCCTCAATATATTGAGGTCAAAAATTGCACTATTCCTAAGAGAAATCCTTAAGTTGAATATCTCCCCGGCACCGCAGCTTATGTTGATGGGTGTAGGTGAGTCAATCCTAGGGATGGGGGTCAAGCTAATTTTTATCGCATTGGCAGTTTTTAGGCTGTGTGTAGCCTCTACTTGGTTGGATCCCTTACCTCCTACATTCCAGCAATGGAAGGGGCACTTTTTTATAAATGTATTACTTGGAAAAGGCACTTTATGAGCAAAAGGGGAATAAAGCGAAACTAAAAGGGAGGAAGATATGGGGGGCTCTCTCGGACTGGGTGTCGTCCTATCATTAGAAGGTTGATTGCTTGACTGCAAGTGGAAGGGAAGGAGGGTAGGTTGTTCAGTGATCCAGGGGTTTAATCTTACATATTGTATTGTATGGCTCGGACTTTTTGTATTGTTTTCTTTTGATGAATACGTGATCTGTGATGAATTTCCATTTAAACCCAGCTGTTGGATCTATTACTATTTATTGTATTTATGTACACTTGCTGCTCTAGTTTTGTTAAAGTATTGGGTGGGTGGGAAAAATGGGTAAAAGCTCAATAAAAAATTATTTTAAAGAAAAAGGAACGTCACATAGGTATCGTCTGTGACAGATCTATTGGCTTTGTCAATATTTTTTTTGCCATGTTGTAAGCAGCTCGGCTGCTACCGGACTGGGGTGGTGGGGCGGGGACAGGGGGTGGATGGAATGAAAAAAAAAGATAAAAGGACTTACCTTTAACGGCCGGCCGCCACCTCTCCTCGTCATCTTCATCTTCCTTGTTCCTGCAGTCCCGGGCGGCAGCAGGAAGCACCCAAGCACACAGGCTCCCCTAAGCCAATCACAACGCTGCAATGTAGCATTGTGATTGGTCTGAGCGCCGTGGTTCGGCGCTCAGACTGGGACAGGGAGCCTGTGTATGTTCCACATCAGGCTGTGTAATGCAGCCTGGTGGGGATAATGCAAAGTGCGCATAAACTGTTTGGCCGGCCCAAAAGGGCCGGCCAAACAGTTCATGCGCACTTAGGGAGTGCAAATCACTCCTCGCCTGCTCTGGCCAGCCCTGCCCCGACACTGACTGCAACAGAAAAAATAAAATGATGATAACAATATTTTATTATAATTTTATTTTTCCTTTTGAGCAGTGGAGCGACGCTCCTCCGCCTTTGCAGAGGAGCCGCCACTGTCTGCATCATGCCTGAAATTTTTAAAAAGCACTATGACGCAGCCAGCTCTGGTCGTGTCATTAGGCTTTTTTGTGGTTGCTGGCGGGACGTGGGGTGTGCGGGGGACCACATGGAGGGCTGTGGGAGGCAACACTGACAATAGACTGGGTGGGAAAAAAGTGCTATGATATCGCTACGTCACAATACTTTTTTTTCTTTGTTAACGTGGGAGGGCAGGCCAGCAGGTAACAAGGAGGGAGGGAGGGTGAGTTGGGGGGCAACACTGGCAACGGACGGTGGGAGGGAGGAGCCAGGGACAACACAGACAAAGAGGGTGGGAGGGAGGGGATGGGAACAAGCACAGGAACAGCAGAAGATGGGAGGGAGCGAGGGGCTGGGACACAAAACAACATGGACATTATTGGAAGGAGGAAGGGCAGGTTGGGAGAAGCACACACATCAGTAGAGGGGGTGCAGGTGGGACACGCAAAAACACGGACATCAACGGAAGAAGGGAGAGTGGGTGGGGGCAAGCAACTGGATAAGGGAGGGACACAGAGGGGGCAGAAGTATACCAGGGGGCTAGCTGTAAAACATAGCACCTAAACAAAAGAGCAGTGGAAGGATAAAAGTACTCCGTCCATGTTTCAGGTGAGGGACAAACACACAATGAGGAAGGAAGCCTTAGGCAGTTGACCAAACAGCAAGTCAATGAGAATAACAATTAATCCATCCACTGGTAAGTAATGGACAGCCTCAGGCCCACTGATAGAAAACAAATGTCTAAAAGAGACAGCTCATGTCTAAAAGAGACAGCTTTAGGTGAGACCTAAAAGAAGTCCTGTCAAGTCAGAAGTGGAAAGATACAAGTCAGAAAATCAGAACACTGTGAGAGTGAAATGCTCTTGGGTGGGAGCAACACACGAATAAGGAGGAAAGCCATTGAATCAAGAGCAGGCAACTAAGCTAGACAACAAAAGAATCCATTCATGAGCAAGAGGCTGACACAAAGCTCACTTAAAGTATATTTTATGGATTGAAAGCAATAATTCTGGCTACAGATAGCGGTCTGTACCCATGGTAAAAGAAAAAGGATAACATTGTATCAATAAGAAATTTGAACATGTATATCACTTTTATTTATTTCAAAAGTAATAATGCAACTGGAATTATGTTATCAAAATGAAACAAGCATTGGTGATTTTAACAGGTCTGACTTTCCTACAGCTACACTGCCAAGCCAGACCTAAAAAGTCAATAATAATGAAATTGAACATAATGAAAATGTATAGTATAGTTAGCTGTTAAAAGGAACAGCAAAGCTATTGTGTTAAAGTAATGAGACTCAGATTGTGTGTAAAGTGTAAATGTGAGACTGAACTGAAACTGTAGACAGTGAAACTAAATTGGCTAATTAGCAAGCGATAAAAAAGAACAATCTTGGCATTCTACAAAGATGTATATTCGAAGTGTTGGTTTAATCAAGTTGTTACAAGGCTTGTCACTTGGACATACGCTGCAAATTATCTGCAGGCGGTGGTTACCAGAACTTGAGGGGTGCAAACGAGTGCTAGTGGCAAGCATTGGATACACAATACAAATCTAGACCAGACATGTTCTTAGAGAGGGCAACCAGGGGCGTTCTCCTGAGAGTAGGCCTGAATCTTCTCTGCTGACATTGCTTTTTATTTTTATCACCTTTCATGTGATGGGAAATGAAAGCGCATAGAGGTAATGAGGTTAACTATCTTCTGTGATGCTTTTGGGTTATGTGGTGAGAGGCAGGTCTTTTCTTATCGTATTCTAAAAATAAATATCTTGGCGGAAGCTTATCAGTAAATTGATCAGTGCAGAAAATCTTTGTCATGCCATGACTGCATGTGACTTTGCGTGAGCTGTGTGTGGGAGGATACCTGGGTCCTATAAGAGGCCGTGCAGCCAGGTCTGCAATATCACCGTGTCCTCCTCACAAGAGAAACACTTTGTCAAGAGGAGCATCACAAGAAAACGACCAACCATGAGGTTTCAGAGAAGAACGCTGATGGTGAGTGACAAGGCTTGGGAGTCATTAAGAGGGTATTAGCAGGGGCAAACATTCTATAGTGTTCAAATGTATTATGGGTGATGGAAGAGAACAAGTCTTTGTACAATGTGTGCAATATATATATATATATATATATATATATATATATATATATATATATATATATATATATATATATATTGCACTCCTTATTGGTGAGGAACAAAGGGCCAGAAACAGTAATTGTATATGGGTGAGTCATGGTAGCTATGTTGGAGAATTGTCATTTCTACAGATTTGGGCTTAGTCACAGAAAGGCTCTGAGCTGCTTTCTTCCCCGAAGCGCAATGTAGTGCAGCAATATGTGTTGCTGTGATGTGCTGTGCTGTGTTGCACTCTTTTTAGTAAATCTTCCCCATAGTATTTCATCCATGTTGTTTACTATGTTGACATTTAGAAATTCTCAAATCAGCAAGGTTTGTATACATATTTATAGTGTCCGATTCATTAAAGTTTGTAAACTTAAATAACCAAATAATTTGGATTGGTGTTACAAAAATGAAAAACCCTAGTTTACTGAATCCGAATTTGGGGATTTTTTACTAACAGAAATATACTTACTCATACAGAAAAGTGCACCAACTTGGCGCACTTGTCCGCATGGGTAAATCTGCCATCAGCGAGAGAGGGGAAGGGGTTGATAACATGTGCTAGGGATTGATAGACATGGAAACTCCGCAGCTCAGACAGTGCCTGGGAGCCTACGGCTTTTCTCCAACCCGGCTGTGCAACACAGCTAGGTTGGAGAAGTAGAAGAGCACATGTCTGTTTGGCTGGACTCAGACAGCCGGTCAAACTGACATGCGCACTTATAAGTACCCACCAACCCTTCCTGACATGGAAACTCTTGTGAAGATCCTCAAACGTGGAACTTTGTGGGACTAAAAGGTTTTCCATCATTTCTTCCACTTCAGAACCACATGGGATACTACTCTTGCAAAGAGTATGGCTAGGTGTGCTTTCCAAGGTGGGAAAGGGAAGAAAACACTCCGATATTAAATGGTCACATAGGGCTAGCGGTTTCTCTGGAGGAAAATGAGTTTAACTATTGAGAAAAAGACAAATAAGTTACATCTGTACCTGCACATTTCCTGTACAGGACTCGTATGCACAAGAGTAATGTAATGCAGTAAGAGACCCCACAGAAATCTGCTGCTTTTCATGGTTTCTTTGGCTACTTCAAAGATAGGAGGAATGTTACAAGGAACAGATTCACGACGCTTAAAGAGATGTTTGTAAATCAGTCTTGTGCTCACTTGTCAAATAAGAAAGTGTTAACATTGTCAAAACCGAAGCCACTTAGACCATAGTTTCATAGTTTAATTTATTTGATATAGTTCTCTACTGAGAACAACAAATTTCATACATCCCGACTATTATTACATAAAACAATCAATACAAATTTAAAAACGATTTTACAAATTTAAACAAGTTATGACATACAAATTCGTCTGGTGGAGAATTAAAAAGCATTATCAAATTCTGCACTGATGCACTATTATATCTAAATTGTTTTGGTTTTAAGGACTGCCTTCGAGCTTCGACCAGCGTCGGGTTTGGGCAGACTGACAAAACATGCTTCATATCTTGTACGCCACCATTGCAAAGATCACAAATGCAAGAAACATTTTTTTTGTCAGTCCATTTAAAAGTCAATGAGTTAAAAGGAAGTAGCCCAAACCTCAATAAAATTATACACCGCCGAATTCCATGCCTTAAAGAAAAACGGATGTATTGTTGGGCCTGTTTGTATGGAATGGCTTCTGCGTACTGTACATAGTGATATAATTTAGAACAGTGCAAAATGTCCAGATCATAACTGAGCCTTGGCGTCAAATGTTTCAAGAAGAGCTTCATTTGTGCTGGTGACCATGATTTCAAGAGTGCAATTGAGCAATTAGATCATTTAAAAGCAGTGGTCAAATTCTGGCTTAGGGTGTATTTTGTAAAATCAGTCTCGAATGTCTCTTTTTTTAGTAAGAATCTTAAAGTGCCTTGGTCTGCGTGTAGAAGATTATACGCCCATCTAAGTACGTTGATAATGGCTCTGGCAAAAGAGCTGACTAATGAGAATTCCAGACGCAGAGCATGTGCTGGGACAGACTGTTGAACCTTAGCCAGTTTACGAAGAATTTTCCCTTCTTTCATTTGTATTTGATGCCACTGAAGGATTGGAATATATTCCAGGGCGTATGATAAAATGGGGGGAATCTTAGAACTATAGACCTGTAATAAGGATTGGAAGTGTCTTTGACCAGAAGAAAGATATAATCTTTGCAGCGCTCCCACATGGATAAGAACAGCGGAGGGGGGGTATTATTGTCACAGGGTATAGATGGCGCTAGACCAAATAACGTGGAGTATGTTCACGTGATAAAAAGAGTGGTGTGCGGTGCTACAGGTGAGGGAGAAACCCCTAAACCCCCAAATTGGAGCAAGTCCGTCTGAAAACACAACTGATCCTGTGCACACGCAAAACATTAAATATAACAAATCATATGTAAGTAGATTGTTGGAACAAAAGGAAGCAAATGTTCTTTCTTGAAGTGATGTTTAATTCATGTGTCACTTCATGGGCCAGCCAACACATGTTTCGTCAATTGGGTGTAAAACCCTTGACTTCCTCAGGGCTGGAAGCAAACAGGAAAATTATGGTTTCACCAAGGGTACAATGGATTGCACAATTCCGTAAATATCAACAGCAAGGAAACATCAAAGTGTGAATTCACACGTGGAAGACGTAAACACAGTCCCGAAACCAGGATATACATTTCCATGTGTCGCAGCTATCTCGCACGTTGACGTGACGTGATCAAATAGTGTCATGTTGTGAATAGTGTGTTGTACATGACACTATCAGATACGTATTGAGACCACACGATCGTGAGTGACATGGTGTCAATAAAACCAAATGAGATGCCAACGCATGCCAGTGTCATCAGACACATTGCACCTGATTAATCAGGATACCTTGACCACTTACCAGGATATGGGGTAAGAAGGGGGTCATCTGCATTAGACTCGCTATTTTGTCTTCTGTCTGATAATTTTATACTGGGAACATTTATCCGAGTACTGGGTGTAATATATAATTGAATGTGTCCGTGTTTACTATTTCCGTGCAGATCGAAAGAAAATTGATAAGGATTATAACAATCCTTATGAACCCTTTGAATCATTAGGACCCGCTGGGTCGGAAGTATCACCAGTGTCTAGGTGAGCATCACACTCAGGTTTCTTATGAAATCCTTTGTAGACTTCGCACTTTTCAACCGTGTTATATAACTTTGATGGGCAAGAGAATAACAGGATGCCCTTTCTGTTCTTCTTTGTATTATTACTCAGGTCCAAAGAATATTTGCATCGTTTTTTAGGTAGGAGAGACTACGGCTCTCGCAAGATATTTGTTGATCACCATTTCACTTGTCACTTATTTACACACTTCTATACCCCAAGCCTGAGCATATGAATTTCACAGGTGCAATGTGTCTGATGACACTGGCATGCGTTGGCATCTCATTTGGTTTTATTGACACCATGTCACTCACAATCGTGTGGTCTCAATACGTATCTGTTGATTCACGATAGTGTCATGTTCAACACACTATTCACAACATGACACTATTTGATCACGTCACGTCAATGTGCGAGATAGCTGCGACACATGGAAATGTATATCCTGGTTTCGGGACTGTGTTTACGTCTTCCACGTGTGAATTCACACTTTGATGTTTCCTTGCTGTTGATATTTACGGAATTGTGCAATCCATTGTACCCTTGGTGAAACCATAATTTTCCTGTTTGCTTCCAGCCCTGAGGAAGTCAAGGGTTTTACACCCAATTGACGAAACACGTGTTGGCTGGCCCATGAAGTGACACATGAATTAAACATCACTTCAAGAAAGAACATTTGCTTCCTTTTGGTCCAACAATCTACTTACATATGATTTGTTATATTTAATGTTTTGCGTGTGCACAGGATCAGTTGTGCTCCCACATGGATGTCTGCTTTACGATTTAAGTATTGTAGGTGGGTAGAATTTCCTAGTGATTGATTAAAGATCCGCCCCAAGTAGGTGTATTCTTTTACCACTTCTATAGTTTCTCCTCCCAGTGTCCAGTTATAATTTGTGTAATTCTTTCTCCCTCTAAATGGAATGATTTTCGTTTTAGATGTATTAGGAACCAAAAAAATGTCCTTTGTATATCTTGTTAATGCATCTAGGTTCCTTTGTAGTCCAAAGGGGGTAAGATCAAAAATTACAACATCATCAGCGTACATCATGATGTGTATGTTACTCGACGCGATCTTCGGGGGGAAATTTATAACCTGAAGGAAACTGTCCGGAAGGTCACTAAGGTATAATGAAAAGAGGAGAGGGGCCAAAAGGCACCCTTGCCTGAGGCCATTTGATGTGACAATTTGGCTTGTGAGACCCCTTTCTTGTCCCAGTTGTACATGACACCACGTTTCAAAATGGAGTAAAATTATAAGGTACAATAAAGTTTTCGGGATCCCCAGATTAGTAAGTTTCTTCCAGAGTGTTGGTCTGTCCACTCTATCAAATGCTGTTGAAAAATCAACACTTAGACCCTCTTTCCTCTTTATACCTTTTTTAACCTCAGTAACCTCCATCTTCCGCCTGTGGTTGACATTGAACAGTAAAAAAAAGTTTTCTGTTTCTCTGCACATTCTAATTTACTTGCTCTATTTTTTTAAATATCATTGCATACCTGATTCTGTATTTTACTAGCATAAAATTATAAAATACATCATTATTTGCTAATAAGAAAAATACATACGCATACAAGCAAATCTACTGCTTATATATGAGTTTATTTTTTTAAACAATGCAATTATTAGCAAATATCCAGTGAGTTGGAAGGTATATACTATAGTATCCATAAAGTGAAGTAAGTGGTTGTTATTGGTATTATTGTTTCAGAAGTCTGGAGATGCGCAGTGTTACCAGTTTTGCTTCTTCTGTCTGACCACCAATATATCAGTAGTGGCCTCCGCAAAACGAAAGTGGGGGAATACCGATGGCCGCCTTGGTGCTTCTCTCCTGGCAGTCACTGGGAAAGCATAGGTGCCACACCCAATCCAGACACTGCTCTAATACTATAGCTAGCATGAGAGAAATACCAGGATTGGTCTGAGTGGCCTGGTCAGCCGCTCAGACAGTGCCTCGGAGCCTACGGCTTTTCTCCAACCCAGCTGTGCAACACAGCTAGGTTGGAGAAATAGGAGTGCACATGTCTCTTTGGCTGGAATAAGACAGCCGGTCAAACTGACATGCGCACTTATAAGTACCCACCACCCCTTCCAGTCATGGCCCGGCCCAGCCCCACCCTACACACGCATGCCTTAGTCAGAGTCAGTGACAGAAAAATAAAATGATAGTTTATCATTTTATTTTTCTGTGACTGACTCGGACCAGTGGGGCGATGCTCGTCCGCCATTACGGAGGAGCCGCCCCTGAAATATATATGCATAAAAGCAAATCTACTGCTTATTTGTGAGTTCCTTTTTGAAAACAATGCCAAATTATCAAATATCCTATACGTTGTATATTAGTATTTACCATATAGTGGAGTAAGGTGTTATTAATGTTTCAGAAGTCTGAAGATGTGCTCTCTTACCAGTTTTGCTACAGCTCTCTGACCACAACACATATAGTACATGAAGACATTAAGCAATGGCATTAAGTTTCCATCGCTTGCTAGAACCATACGTTTAAATGACTGCAACTCCTTGACTTATGTTTTCTCATCTTCATTTCTTTCTAAAGACATTGGCCTTCCTGGCCATGGTGTTGGTGGTCCACGCAGCAGCAGCAGAAACCAGAATAGGACGCCTGAGGATGGGTAGAAGTCCCCGTGTCAGAGGTATCCCAAAATTACCAGGCCTGCAGACTCCCAAGCTAAAGGAAAAATGCCTCACCCACAAGTCTGACGCGTACTTCCAAGTGAAGGTCAGCTCGACAGTGCCGGAGGCGGAACTCAAGGCGGATATTAGAAACCGGTCGCTCTGCCCATGGACCTACAGGGGAGTTTTCTTCACAACGTATTCCTTTTTAACAAATGGTCCCATGTTTCTGTAGCATAAATTTGGCGATACATGAAAAGTCTATGCCCATCACATAGAAACCCATAATCATGAATAGATTACCAAGAAAACAATAGCCATGAATTTTGGGAGTGGGAGATAATGTGCGAGTATATATGGGGTGAGAGTTAGAACCTTCCCACCGAAAAACAAGGAGCTAAGGTGAAAGAGATAATAAAAGAAAACTTGTTCTGATTGTTTCTTGGTAATGTGGTAGAGATAATGGATTTCTTTAATTGTACATAGATCCGTAAATTGAACTTCAATTAATGACATGGACAATATACTTCTTCTAGGTGGTTTGGGGATCTAGTCTATTGTAAACGTATTTCAGATTTCATATATATTATTATTTGAATATGAATATTATTTTCTTCAGGATTATTTTGTTATGTGTATTTTTGTATCCTCTGCCACTGAAAAATTATATTAAAGTCCTACTTTGTGACATTAGGAAGGAACTCTGCAAACAAATTGCAATTCCTTTTGTCCTATCTACCCACTTCCCAAATCAAGTTTTTAAATCATACTTTTCATTTGTGATAAAATTAACATTACTACAGGTGATGACAATGTCCGAAATGTGCAACATACTGACTAACTCTCTCATAGAGGGGAGAGGCCTCTGGTTGGTCAGTCTCTCTTATTATTAACTATCGAGGTGGGCCTTCTGATTGGTCAGTCTCTCTGCTTGGAAAATAGAAAAGCAAAACCTCTAATTGGTCAGAGGATTAATATCAGAAGAGCATCATCTGTTAAGGTAGGACAGCTGCCCTGGCTTCCGGTCTTGCAGCCCTTAAAGATATTTAACACTACTTATACAATTGTAATTTGAAATGAAATTAAAGCGGGATGGGGTTCACAGATATCATGGTAATGCAGTCTCCATTGGGGTCTATAAAGGTAGTGGTTCTGTTAGCAAAGGTCAATGAAGTGTAAGCTGCAATGATTTGTCAAAGCTATAATCCATGTGACAAAAAACAATTGCTAAAATTGTGCTATCATACAATTTCATCCATCCGCTGTAATTTTACCGGTATGCGCGCATTTGTTTGGCATTAAGAATATCATGTATAAAAGGTAAAGTTTTGCTAATTTTGAGGTACTGTCCCTCCTCTCTGTAAATGGTCGATAATTGCTCACATTTACAGTGAGATGGCCCATGTCATCATGTTGTGCAGGTGCTAATTATTTTGCAGTTGAGTTGAGACTGCAGATGTGTTGGTTCTCCTCCAGGATTGGGTTGGAGTGTCCTCAAATCACCCTCAAATTCTGAGATAATGTAATAAGCTTTTTAAAGAATATGAAAGCCTTGAACAGAATTTTCCACTATACGAGTATTGAACAAAATGGCTGCAACCCCTTTAAAGGGACCATGTCCCTTTAAAGGAAATGAAATGAAAGAAAAACGGAATACCTTCAATTAGAGCTAGCGACCCCAATTCAAGTAGGCACGTTTTGATGGTGGTGGCAAATTAACTGCTTATTAAACTTTTGTTGGACACCTCTGTAGTTATTCTGCAGCTGACAATGAACTATCTTTTAGAATGCTATTAGACAGTGGGCTGAACTTTAATCCTGTGGTGATGTGGGGAAGAAGCCAGTGCACACTTTTCCCTTTTTAAGTCTCTTTTTAGCACTGTTCTCAAGCACTGCATCCAAAAATTGCATTCAAACTAGTGCCTTTAAGGGTTTTGGTTAGCCTTTAGCGCTACTCGGGATGGCTCACAAACTCACTTATTGGCTTAACAGTTTGCTTTGTGACCTGGGTAGCCCTGGAATCAGATAGGGTAGAATGCATGTAAAGCTCACAGTGAATGTGCATGGTTCTGGCCAACCTGGCTTCTTCCTGTGGTGGGCAACTGTAGAACACCATAAACGATGCATGTGGGTCAAGCATATCTGGCCACAGTCTGGGGGATTTCTTTCTTCGACTCCATGGGTCTCAACCCTACTTCATCGTGAACAACCTATCCAGTCCTAACAATTACCCTGTTTCCCATCCTTTCTATTGGCTCAAATACACTCATCGTTCTTCACCACCACCTTGCCCACCATGACCACCACCACCTTCCACACTTTCTGCAGCCACCCCGCTGTGATCCTCTGAAACGGGCCATATGCAAAGCATATATGGTTACTATCACTGTCCCATGGGTATCCGGTGGTCCTGTAGTATTTTCTTCTTTGAATATAGCAACAGGTGTTGATGAAGGATGGCCCACAAACTGCACTAATGTCTTGATTGCTTATTTACAGGACAGACGTAGACAATCAGAGGTACCCAATGCATATATCTCAGGCCGTATGCGCTGATAGCTGCGGAGGCTTCGATTTGAACCCAGTCGAAATCAAGCACGAGATCTTGGTCCTGCGGAAAGAACCGAACAGCTGCACCTCTACACTGGAAACAATGACCGTTGTAGTGGGATGCACCTGCGTCACACCCAACAGCATAGCGATGGACCGCTAAGGGGACAGTGTCACGGAAATGATGTTCTCATGAGGTTGTGTAGGAAGTGGGCAGAGAACAAAGGCCAATAAAAGCTGGTGAAATAGTCCAAGGTTCAAGGAGGGGGACAATTCAAATATGCGGTATAAAAAATGGAGACACACAAAAATTAGATCATTGTTATATCAGCTTTAACATACGGGTCAATTAGGAGACTGCCTGAATAAAACTCTCATGACAAAAAACATTATCTCATAGAAGAAAGGAACTAAACTCATTTCAAGCTTTGACAAGCTAGTAAAAATCCTGTACAGATAATGTAATCTCCTGGTTCTGGTAACTGAAATCTCTTTAACTTGGGTGTGTCACCAGAATCTCAGGATGGTGCGGCAAGACCTAAATACATATGTAGGCCAGTTGTGTATCTTCTGCAACAAAGAACCTTGGCTTCAGTGGGAACCTATGGGCCATTTGCTTTCTTGTCCCCGTGACTTTCAAATATCCAGGTCACGTACCCCGCTATCAATCAACCTCATGGGTTTTCTATTGGTTTGTGTAGTAATGTGTCAATACGATAGCAAACTGTAATACAAGACAACAGTATGTATAACTCCATATGAAATGTTTCAAAGGACAAAATGTGTTTTTGTATTAGAAGCACACAGAGTGTGATGTAAAAGTATGGCAATTTTTCAGCCAAATATTTCCATTGGTCACGTTTAAGGACAGAACTGTATTCCTGAATGATACTTCAGGTGTCTGGCACAGATATATCATATCACAAAAATAGTACTACAATATCTTTTATTTAATTTGTATTCATATTTATTTCATAATCTGTTTTACATTTATCATTAACTTAACTTCACTGGTAAAAACAATATTTGATTTTTAAAAGTTTATATTTAAACCTATTTTGCCTAACGTGTTAAATCATTTTAAGAGTTGTAAGTTATTAATTTATTTGATCTTATTTATGGGTGGAGATGAAAAAAATGAATGATTAATTTATTTCTCGTTATAGCAATAAATAAAGAAAAACTGATGCTCAATAATGTCTCTTATTCTTTTGCATGAAGTAAGTGTTTCTTATCTGCTGTCTTAAAATTAAGTTCATTTTAATTTCTGTTATATGAGAAATTTCACATCAGTGGATATAATTCAGATATTAGAGTCTCTCTGTGTTAAGCTTTATTCAATTATTAAAAACAATCATAAAAGCACTAATTTCATAAGCAACAACAAAATATACAGTACAATGATACAGTTAAAAGCATTAAAAAATTACAATCATAGGTTCTTCAAGTTTCGCTAACGTAAGGCTGAATTTAGAAATCATCCTACATAAACAGGCGGATTGATACTTACAAATGCTCATTAAATTTGTTTGCATAACGCTGATTTAAAAAAAATCCTACATAAAAACAGACAAGTTTACTCGGGAGCGTACGCAGAAAATACAAGGCCATTTTATACGGTTTAAATCCATAGGGGCAGATTTACAAGCCCCTTGCGCCACTTTTGCGTCACTTTTAACATGGGAAAAGTGACGCAAAAGTGGCGCAAGGGGCTTGTAAATCTGCCCCATAAAGTTTAAGAACTGGTTTAAAACATGTCGTTGTTAAAATTCATAGGGGCAGATTTACAAGCCCCTTGCGCCACTTTTGCGTCATATTTAACATGGGAAAAGTGACGCAAAAGTGGCGCAAGGGGCTTGTAAATAAGATCCATAGGGGCAGATTTACAAGAAACTGACGCATCTGTATAGATGCGTCAGTTTCCCTGCGCCTGAGTGAAAAACCCTTGCGCCACCATAGATGCGCCGTATTTACAATACGGCGCACTATGGCGCAAGGATTGACAGATGCGTCAGAAATTCTGACGCATCTGTTGACGGAAAAGTCATGCATTGCTGGAGTTGTGTCACAAGCACGACGCAACTCCAGCAATGCGTGTTGCGGCCTATTCCCAATACACTGCGTCACTCCTTATGCCTGCTTCAAGCAGGCGTAAGGTTTTGACGAAGTGGCGTCCTAAAAGTCACGCAGTGAAATCTCGTAGATTTCACTGCGTCACTTTTACGAGGCTTTCCTGCGTGGGAACGCCTACCCTGCATACATTATACCTGATGCAGGTATAATGTCACGCAGGGCATTACAACGTGACGCATCTCCCTAGATGCGTCGCGTTGTAAATTTGCTGCATTTTTTACGCTGCCGTTGCGTCACAAAAGTGACGCAACTGCAGCGCAAAAGTGTCGCAAGGGGCTTGTAAATCTGCCCCATAGTATTTACCAAAACGAAAAATGCTCTAAAGAGTGCACATAAATCTTGTCACAATGACAAATTAGCACAGATGCGGCATCACATTGTCCAAGTGGCAAACAGAGGTAAGATCTTATGGTCCCCAGCCGAAATTTGAACAGAATCAAACTTTCCCATGGACTCTTTGACCATACCAGATATGGCTCAAGATTGAATGTAGTTTGGACAATAGCATAGTCCCTCAGCATTGGTCTCCCCTTCTCCTCCAATTCTTTCGAAGCCTCACATAAACCCAAATAAATTTTCTTTGTCCGAATGATATCTGCCTTTGTTGGCAGGTGAGGGGATTCAAACATATCGTGCCTGTCAATCGCTTTAGCAGAGGTCTCAATAAACGTAAGCCATGGAATCGTGTATCCCTTGTCGCAAGCAAGACAGTCTAAAATGACTCCCCGCTCAAAACCTGCATGTTTGCTGACCCATATGGAGATCAGAGCAACAAAGGGGTAAGCTTGATTTGGTCCACTACATATGACATGCCCAATTCCTCATGAATATAAAAAATGAGGAGTCAACAGTGGAAGGCCAAGTAGTCGCCAGCAAAATTGAGTCTCCTCTACTTGCAGATTAGACATGCCTTGGTAACCCCAAACTCATGCCCCATAGGTAAACACTGGTAAACATTCACACTCATAGACTTCCATAAGGGCCATGATTGGTTTATTGCCCACTCTACAGGCAAAGTCACATAATGCCCCTACTGAGTGTGTAAAATGCTGGCATCCATTAAAGTGCCATCTAAGTGCTCCATGAGTCAAAAATTATTCTAAGGTATGAGAAATTATTAACCCTCTAAATTGCCCTTCCTTTGATTCGAATTGGGACGGTTTTACTCAGATTAGTTTCACAGACTATAAAACTTTGTTTTCGAGATATTCGTCTCAAGATCTAGGTTGTCCATAGATTGCACAAAGCTTGCCACTAAGGCCCTAAGTCCATTGGGAGCGCATGAAAGCAAGACTGCATCGTCTGCATAGAGTAATGCCGGGATTGTAATGGAGTTAATCTTAGTCATCTCCTTACCCGGGGTTTGCAAACATGCATTTAAAGCATTAATATAGAGAAGGAACAAGATGGGTGTCAGGACGCAGCCTCGCCGTGCATCTCCCTCCAGTGCAAAAGAATCTGAACATTCACCGCCTTATCTGTACCTTACGATGGCATTAACCCCACTGTGCACAGCCCTTAGAAAAGCAACCAAATCCTGATCTAGCCCCATCTCTGACAGAAAGTTCCAGAGTTTACTGTGGTTCACCCGATCAAATGAGCTACTCAGATCCCTAAAGGAGAGGTATAAACGCCCCCCCCTTTAGGGATGTATACTTATTGATGATCAAATAAAGGTTAAGGCATTATTATTATTATTAGAGTCAATTTAGCAAGACGGTTATCACCTGCCACACTCACCTGTGCTTCTCTCATTCGTCCCCGTTGTCCATCCAGACTCTTGTCTGTCCTTCCTAATTTGGTCCTTCTGGCACCCCACCTTGTGCAGTTCTCCACACTCTCCCACGATCACGTATTCTCCTGATTGATTGGTTGCTCTGCATGACCCCGCCCTGTTAGAAATGGGGGTCTCTAGTTGGCAGAGGTAGGTACCTTTGTCAAAATAGGGGCCCTTGCTTCTAGTCAGGGTAAGGGGGATACACTCCGAAAATAACCCCTGCTCACCCCCTTGGTAGCTTGGCACGAGCAGACAGGTTTATCTCAGAGGCAGTGTGTAAAGCATTTGTGAACACATACAGTAACACAGTGAAAACACTACAAATGGACACCACACCAGATTAGAAAAATAAGTAATCTTTATCTAAACTAACACAAGACCAAACGACAAAAATCCACAATACACTATTAAAAATAAGACTTTCAAATGGTACAAATAGTTCAGTTCAATGCAAGTTGTAAATGC
This sequence comes from Calotriton arnoldi, assembly GCA_963921515.1. Lineage (NCBI taxonomy): Eukaryota > Metazoa > Chordata > Amphibia > Caudata > Salamandridae > Calotriton > Calotriton arnoldi. The sequence continues at coordinate 1,439,299 of CAWUFW010003084.1, forward strand.
GACACTTTTCCCACAAAGTACCTTGGATGCGTCATGCAAAATAAATAAAAGGGTTGCAGGGAAGGTGATGCGTCAGTTCCTTGCTTTGGGGGAGGCGATGCGTCTGTTCCTTACTGCAGGGGAGGCGATGCGTCTGTTCCTTACCGGAGAGGAGGGGATGCGTCTGTTCCTTACTGCTTTCCGGTTACGATGCGACAAGATAGCGCCTCGATGCGTGGTGACGAACCGGTGCGATGCGACAAAATGCCGGCGCGATGCGATGATCCGGTACGATGCGTGAACGTTTGCAGCAGCACGGCAGGTGCTGCGACAATCTTCTCGGCGATGCGTCAGGACTCGTGCGGATGCGGCACGCTTCTTCCCCGTGGCTCGGCGATGCATCGGGAATCGGTGCAGATGCGAAACGCTTCTTCTCGTTGCGTCGATCTTCCAGCTCCCAGCGACAAACAGTCTCTAGAGGTCCTAAACAACAGCAGGCTCCTCTCTGCAGGTTAGAATTCCCAGCAAGGAAATTCAGGGGAGCTGGTGGTGAAGTCTTTGTGTCCCTGAGACTTCAGAACAGGAGGCAAGCTCAGTTTCAAGCCCTTGGAGACCTTCCTCAAGATGACAAAGCAAACAGCAAAGTCATTTTTCTCCTTTCCTTGGCAACAAGTAACCACTGCAGGCCAACCCCAAACAGCAAACAGCACAGGGACAGTAATCTTCCTTCAGCTTCTCCGGTTCTTCTACTTGGCAAAGGTTCCTCTTGATTTCCCAGAAGTGATCTAAAAATCTGGGGTCTCGGCCCCTCTTTTTATACACACAGAGAGTGTCTGTACCCAGCCAAAACCAGTTCTGTCCTCACTGGTGCAGCTTCCTGGCAGGAGGTGGAGACAGCATTGTTGAAAGCAGACCTGGCCCAGGAAGGTGAAAGGAAATCTCCTCCCCCTACTCTAAATTCAACCCAGCTCCCATTCAGCCCAGCCCTGACTCATCAGACTGCTGGAGCCACTGCCCTCTCCCAGCCCCTGTCACTCACAAGCCAGACATCATCAGACACCTATCAGCGGCATACTGGATGGTTAGGCAAGAAAATGCCCACTTTCTAAAAGTGGTATTTTCAAACACAGAATGTAAAAATCACCCACACTAAAAGATGCACTTTAACATTCAGGCATACTAAACTTTATTTTCCCATCTTGTTCCTAGGGCCAGTTATGTTTATAAGATGTTATAAACTAACTGCCCATTCTGGCCTATGGGAACAGATAGCCTTGCAATAGTGAAAAACGAAATTGGCAGTATTTCACTATCAGGACATGCCACACACATCAGGGCATGTCCTACCTTTTACATACAATGCACCCTGCCCACAGGGGTACCTTGGGCCTACCTTAGGGGTGACTAACATGTAGAAAAGGGAAGGTTTAGGGACTGGCAAGTGTGTGCACTTGCCAAGTCGACATGGCAGTCCCAGACTGCACACAGGCTCTGAAATGGCAGGCCTGAGCCACATTTTACAAGCTGCTTCTGTGGGTGGCACAATCAGTGCTGCAAGCCCACCAGCAGCATTTGATTTACAGGCCCTGGGCACACATGGTGCACTGTACTAGGGTCTGACAAGTAAATAAAATCAGCCAATCATGGAATCACTAATCCATTACATCAATTTACAACAGGGAGCACTTGCACTTTGGCACTGAACAGCAGTGGCAAAGTGCCCAGAGCATCTAGACCAGCAAAAACAGATGAGGCAACAGCAAAAAATGGAAGGGAGACCCACGCCAATGGTGCCAAGCCTAACACATGTCCCCTCCAGCTGAAATGTGGGGAGAACTACCCACCCTCTTGGGAGTTCTCTTCACTAAGGCGGAAAAATCTGGACAGACCATCAGCATTGGGGTGTTCTGTACCAGGACGGTGTTCCACCGTAAAGTCCATCCCCTGTACAGAAATGGACCACCTCAACAGTTTCTGATTCTCACCCTTCATCTGCATCAACCATCTGAGGGGCCTGTGGTCTGTCTGAACCCGGAAGTGAGTCCTGAACAAGTATGGTCTCAACTTCTTCAGTGCCCAGACCACAGCAAATGTCTCACGCTCAATCGCACTCCACCTCTGTTCCCATGGAAGTAACCTCCTACTGATGAAGGCTACAGGTTGGTCTAGGCCCTCTTCATTCATCTGTGAAAGCACAGCCCCCACACCATGCTCTGAAGCATCTGTCTGCACAATGAATTCCTTTGAGAAGTTGGGCGCCTGAAGCACGGGCGCCGTGCACATGGCAGATTTCAGGGCATCAAAAGCTTTCTGGCAGGCATCAGTCCAGTTCACTTTCTTGGGCTGTTTCCCGGAAGTCAGCTCTGTCAAGGGTGCAAGAATGCTGCCATACCCCTTGACAAATCTCCTGTAATACCCTGTGAGTCCTAAAAAGGCTCTCACCTCTGTCTGGGTCTTGGGGGATTCCCAAGCCAGAATGGCATCAATCTTGGGCTGTAGGGGCGCCACCTGGCCGCTCCCAACCTGGTGTCCCAAGTACACCACAGAACCCTGCCCGATCTGGCACTTACTCGCCTTGATCATGAGGCCTGCCCTCTGCAGCACCTTCAACACTTCCCAGAGGTGTTGCAGATGTTCCTTCCAAGTGGCACTGAACAATGCATTGTCATCCAGGTAGGCAGCACTGAAATCCTCCAGTCCAGCCAACACCTGGTTGACCAACCTCTGAAAGGTGGCAGGGGCATTCTTCATCCCAAAGGGCATCACCCGGAATTGGTAGTGCCCATCTGGTGTGGAGAATGCTGACCTCTCTATTTGCCCCATCAGTTAAGGCGATCTGCCAGTACCCAGACGTTAAGTCAAATGTACTGAGGTACCGGGCAGCCCCCAACCGATCAATGAGCTCATCAGCTCTGGGGATGGGGTGCGCGTCAGTCTGGGTGACTGAATTGAGCCCTCGGTAGTCCACACAGAACCGGAGTTCTGGTGTGGCACCGGGTGCGGCAGCCTTCGGGACCAAGACCACTGGGCTGGCCCAAGGACTGTCGGAGGGCTCAATCACCCCTAGCACTAACATCTTGGAGACCTCCTCCTTGATGAAAGCTCTGACCCTGTCAGTCACTCTGTAAATCTTGTGTTTTACTGGAGGACTGTCCCCAGTGTCCACATCATGGACGCACCACTGAGTGACACCAGGGGTCAGGGAGAACAGGTCATAAAACTGCCCCAACAGTTGGCGACAGTCATTCTGCTGCTCAGGGGTCAGGGCGGTGGAGAGGTTCACACCGTCCACTGACCCATCTTGCTCTTTTGCAGACAGGAGGTCAGGAAGAGGTGCAGTCTCCTCTTCCATTCCAGCATCTGTTGCTAGGAGCATGCCCACTTCGGACCTCTCCAAGTGGGGCTTCAGGCGGTTCACATGCAGGACCTGCAAAGGGTTCCTAGGAGACTGCAAGTGCACCAAGTAGGTAACGTTACTCTTGCGCTCCACCACCTCAAATGGTCCGGTCCACTTATCCTGGAGCGCACAGTGCTCCACTGGGGCCATGACCCAAACTTTTTGTCCAGGCTGAAACTCGATCAGAGTGGCATTCTGATCATACCACCGTTTCATCTCTTCCTGGCTGGCTTCCAGATTCGCCTGAGCGAGTTGTCTGAAACGCCTAGACTGGTTTCTGAAGGCCAGCATGTAGCTATATACATCCTGGGGAGGTTTACTGGGAGCTTTCTCCCAGCCTTCTTTCACCAAACTCAGAGGTCCTCTCACAGGATGACCGTACAGCAGTTCAAAGGGACTGAACCCTAAGGACTTCTGTGGCACCTGTCTGTAAGCAAACAGAAGGCATGGCAAGAGGACGTCCCACTTACGCCTCATGGGATCCTCAAGACCCATAATCATGCCCTTCAGGGTCCGGTTGAATCTCTCAACCAGCCCATTACCTTGGGGGTGGTAAGGAGTGGTGAACTTATAGGTTACACCACACTCCTGCCACAGGGACTTCATATACTTAGATATGAAGTTGGTATCACGGTCTGACACCATCTCTCTGGGGAACCCCACACGGGAGAAAATCCCCATCAATGCACGACCCACCACGGGGGCCGTCACAGTCCGGAGAGGGATGGCTTCCGGGTACCGGGTGGCATGGTCCACCAAGATCAGGATGAACCTGAGGCCCCACAATGTCAATGCCCACCCTTTCAAAGGGGGTGCTGACCACAGGGAAAGGTTGGAGAGGAGCCTTGTGCTTCCTCCCGCTCTTACCACTTGCCTGGCAAGTCTGACAGGTCCTGCAACGAGTATCTGAACTCTTGCGCATTTGGTGCCAGTAAAAGTGGGTGACAAGCCTTTCAAAGGTCTTGTCTTGCCCCAAATGTCCTGCTAAAGGCACATCATGAGCCAGACCCAGTAGGAAGGCTCTGAAGCGCTGGGGTACCACCAGCACACGGGCTGACCCAGGCTCAGCATCCTTAGGCTCACTATACAGAAGACCATTCTCTCAGTAAATCTAATGTGATCCAGACTGATCACCTGCTGCCTGGTTTGCAGCCGGTTGCCGCAAACCCACAAGAGAAGGGCACTTCTTCTGCTCCTCGCAGAACTCTTCCCTGCAGGGGCCTCCTTCCTGCTGCCAATGGGTCAGCTCAGGCAGGTCCCCCAGTTCAGCCACTTGTTCCCCTGTAGGTTCCAGGGCATCCCCCTCAATGTTTCCCTCCTCCTGGACCGTGGGAACTTCGGGGGCCGGTTTCCTGCGCCCCCTGCCTCTTCTCTTTAAGGCAGGCACCAGGGCCACTCTTTCAGGCTCCAGGTCCCCTTGAATACCTTTACCGGCTGCCATGGACCGAGTGGTCACACACGCCCACTCAGGCAGACCCAACATCTCCAAATGAGTCCTTCTCTCTACCTTAGCCCAAGGGGAGCTCTCCAAATCATTGCCTAGTAGACAGTCAACAGGCATGGCTGGCCTCACAGCTACTTGAAAGGTACCTGAGACCCCCCTCCCACTCAAAGGGAACCTGTGCCACTTTGCAGAGGCACTCTGAGTTGTCAGCGGCAACTACAGGGTAGAATGTGTTGGGAATCACATGCTCTTCAGACACCAGACGACAACTGACAGCTGTCACACTGGCTCCGGTGTCTCTCAGAGCCTCCACCCTATGGCCATTGATGGTCACCCACTGCCTGTACTTCTTAGTGTTATCAGGCAGCTGAGTCCTAGGGACCATCTCACTGTCTCCTAAAGAGACTAGGGACATCTCTGCGGGACCCCACCTACCTTGGGCACCCGACTCCTCCCCCAGGGCTACACTAGCCATCTGCTGGGGCAGTGCACCAGTGGGTGCAGCGTTAACCTTTTTGGGACACTTAGGATCCCAAAAGAAGTGGCCCACCTGACCACAACCAAAACATGTCTTGGGACCCCTCTGAACAGACTTATCTGTCGGGCCCAGAGCTTCTTCTCGGTGGGAGGCTGGGAATCCTTACCTTGGTTCCCTTGGGGATTACTTTGGGGTCCTTTCTGGAACTCCTTCTGTTCACCCTTGTCCCCCCCACTCTTCTGCTGGGGGCCCTGCCCACCTTTTGCGGAGTCTCCCACAAGACCCTTGTGGACCCTGGTACTGACCCAGCGGTCCGCCTCCACAGCAAGCTTCCTGGGATCAGTCAGCTTACTATCCATCAGGTGCTGGCGTAGCTCTGGAAAACAACTACTGGACAAGTGTTCACATGCAATCAAATCATAGAGCGCCTGAAAATCATTTACTTTGCTACCCTTCACCCAACCATCCAATGCTCTGCAAAAGAAAGACACATATTCCCCCCAGGTGCTAGACTCCAGCTTCTTGCAATTTCTAAATTTCTGCCTATAAAGCTCTGGGGTCAATCCATATTTGGCTATTAAGGCTTCCTTCATGGGGGCATAGGACATATGATCCTCCTTGGGCAATGCTAGTAAGGTGTCCCTTCCTTCATCCATAAAGCGGCTCCACAACCCCGCTCCCCAATCTTTCTCAGGGACCCGGTGGGACATCATCGCTACCTCATAGGCCTTAAACCACTGCCCAATGTCCTCCCTCTTCACGAATTCCTTAATGACATCCTTGGGAATATATACTCTTCCTTCTACCGGCACTGAAGGTGTGCTGCCACCAGAGGGAGTGATCTCTAAGCTCTTTGCTTTCAGCTCCAGCTCCCTCACCACTCTCTCATGCTCTAAAAGCATCTTCTTCTCTTCCATGGCTAACTTCTTATTTTCTAACTCCAATTTCTTACTTTCTATGTCATTCTGACTCCCCACTTTGAGCTTGGTCAGCTCCATCTCATGCACTCTGCTTTATTCCCTGTCCTCCAGCTCCTCTGGGGACGGGCCTTTTGAAGAAACACTGCTGCCCACCCTGGAAGGCACTTTCCCCCCAGTTAGGTCCAATGGCCCCTCCAGCTGCCCATCTAAATTCTCTGCCTCCTCCCTAGGCTCTTCAGGATGCTCACTGGCATTCCTAGATTCCAACCAGGCCCTCAGCGCCTTTTGGTATTCCTTCTTTCTGGTGAGGCCTCTTATAGAGATTTTAAATTTCTTGCAAACAGCTTTGAGGTGTGGCACAGTGTAGGTATCAACCCTCTCTTCTTCAAACTCAATATCCACAGATGCAATGGATGCTGCTTTGCTCATGGTGAAAAAACTGGCAAAATGTATGTGGTCGCGTAATGGTCTGCACTCACTAGTAGTGTACACCAATTACTGTATGTAAATCACAAATGCAAGTCCAAATCCTCACCACTGCCACCAATGTTAGAAATGGGGGTCTCTAGTTGGCAGAGGTAGGTACCTTTGTCCAAATAGGGGCCCTTGCTTCTAGTCAGGGTAAGGGGGATACACTCCTAAAATAACCCCTGCTCACCCCCTTGGTAGCTTGGCACGAGCAGACAGGCTTATCTCAGAGGCAGTGTGTAAAGCATTTGTGAACACATACAGTAACACAGTGAAAACACTACAAATGGACACCACACCAGTTTAGAAAAATAAGTAATCTTTATCTAAACTAACACAAGACCAAACGACAAAAATCCACAATACACTATTAAAAATAAGACTTTCAAATGGTACAAATAGTTCAGTTCAATGCAAGTTGTAAATGCGACACTTTTCCCACAAAGTACCTTAGATGCGTCATGCAAAATAAACAAAAGGGTTGCAGGGAAGGTGATGCGTCAGTTCCTTGCTTCAGGGGAGGCGATGCGTCTGTTCCTTACTGCAGCGCAGGGGAGGGGAGGCGATGCGTCTGTTCCTTACCGGAGAGGAGGGGATGCGTCTGTTTCTTACTGCGTTCCGGTTACGATGCGACAAGATGGCGCCTCGATGCGTTGCGACGATCCGGTGCGATGCGACAAAATGGCGGCTCGATGCGATGCGACGATCCGGTACAATGCGTGAACGTTTGCAGCCGCACGGCAGGTGCTGTGACGATCTTCTCGGCGATGCGTCGGGACTCGGTGTGGATGCGGCGCGCTTCTTCCTGGTTGCTCGGCGAGGCGTCGGAACCAAGTGCGGATGCGGCACGCTTCTTCCCCGTGGCTCGGCGATGCATCGGGAATCGGTGCGGATGCGACACGCTTCTTCACGTTGCGTCGATCTTCCAGCTCCCAGCGACAAACAGTCTCTAGAGGTCCTAAACAACAGCAGGCACCACTCTGCAGGTTAGAATTCCCAGCAAGGAAATTCAGGGGAGCAGGTGGTGATGTCTTTGTGTCCCTGAGACTTCAGAACAGGAGGCAAGCTCAGTTTCAAGCCCTTGGAGATCTTCCTCAAGATGACAAAGCAAACAGCAAAGTCCTTTTTCTCCTTTCCTTGGCAACAAGTAACCACTGCAGGCCAACCCCAAACAGCAAACAGCACAGGGGCAGTAATCTTCCTTCAGCTTCTCCGGTTCTTCTCCTTGGCAAAGGTTCCTCTTGATTTCCCAGAAGTGATCTAAAAATCTGGGGTCTGGGCCCCTCCTTTTATACACACAAATTCTTTGTTCTCTGAAGGCAGAGAGTGTCTGTACCCAGCCAAAACCATTACTGTCCTCACTGGTGCAGCTTCCTGGCAGGAGGTGGAGACAGCATTGTTGAAAGCAGACCTGGCCCAGGAAGGTGAAAGGAAATCTCCTCCCCCTACTCTAAATTCAACCCAGGTCCCATTCAGCCCAGCCCTGACTCAGACTGCTGGAGCCACTGCCCTCTGCCAGCTCCTGTCACTCACAAGCCAGACAACATCAGACACCCATCAACGGCATTCTGGATGGTTAGGCAAGAAAATACCCACTTTCTAAAAGTGGTATTTTCAAACACAGAATGTAAAAATCACCCACACTAAAAGATGCACTTTAACATTCAGGCATACTAAACTTTATTTTCCTATCTTGTTCCTAGGGCCAGTTATGTTTATAAGATGTTATAAACTAACTGCCCATTCTGGCCTATGGGAACAGATAGCCTTGCAATAGTGAAAAACGAAATTGGCAGTATTTCACTATCAGGACATGCCACACACATCAGGGCATGTCCTACCTTTTACATGCAATGCACCCTGCCCACAGGGGTACCTTGGGCCTACCTTAGGGGTGACTAATATGTAGAAAAGGGAAGGTTTAGGGACTGGCAAGTGTGTGCACTTGCCAAGTCGACATGGCAGTCCCAGACTGCACACAGGCTCTGAAATGGCAGGCCTGAGCCACATTTTACAAGCTGCTTCTGTGGGTGGCACAATCAGTGCTGCAAGCCCACCAGCAGCATTTGATTTACAGGCCCTGGGCACACATGGTGCACTGTACTAGGGTCTGACAAGTAAATAAAATCAGCCAATCATGGAATCACTAATCCATTACATCAATTTACAACAGGGAGCACTTGCACTTTGGCACTGAACAGCAGTGGCAAAGTGCCCAAAGCATCTAGACCAGCAAAAACAGATGAGGCAACAGCAAAAAATGGAAGGGAGACCCACGCCAATGGTGCCAAGTCTAACACGCCCCAATCCTGGGCTTGTTCTATGAGCACCTCAAAAGTATTAAATGTTGGTTAAAATCCAGGATGCGGCCTAACGGCTAGGGCAGTCGGCCTCAAATCTGGGGAACCAGGATCGAGTCTCGGCATGGACGCGCAACATCCTGTGATTCTGGGCAAATCACGTAATCTCCCCGTGCCTAACAAAAACGAATGTGTACTCATGTAGTGCAATTGGTGCTCGTGTAAAGCGCTCTGATACCTGATACATTCAGGTCAAGTTTGTGCTATATAAAACTCCCGGACAATGGAACTCGCTTCCTAGTGCACTGCTGGGATCATGCACTTCGCCCCCTTTAAGTTCATTTGTGAGGTACTCAACCTGTCCCCCTTAAACACATTATTTAGCATTTGGACAAAAATAATGGTATCACAATTATCTTAGGAACAAATCTGTACCCTCTTTCTTAAGGAAATCATCAATTAACAAATGCAACGTCTCCAACTTTCCAGCCCACTCAGACTCATCACAAAACCACTAACCCCCCCATCCATCACCCATCACCCATCACCCCAGACCCATAACCCAGAACTCTACCCATCAATCTGCCCACTCCAGCTCATGAACCTAACCCAGCACCAGTCTATATTTCAATTCACAATGTATTTTCCCAGCGGATTGCATGTGTTTGGTATTAAGTATGGCATTTGAAGAAGATAAGTGTTGTCCACTCAGAGGTATCGCCACTTGTATTTGAAGGTGTTGTAACTTCCCTGCAGAAATGATACGCGATTTTTCACACACTTTTAAAGAGAGGTGGCCCAGATTATCACTTTGACCCAGTCTTCATAATTCAGCAGTTGATCTGTGATTCTGAGTATCTTTACTTTGCTTCATAACCCTACCCACCTTGCACAGTTTCTGCAACCACTCATCACCCACTAGTCGTATCCCTGATCCATCACTCACAAATGTGCCTCATTCATGTACTCCTTAGAACCCATGAACCTTCTAACGTAGCAAAATTACATGAATTGACAAAACAATAGGGCCTCAGAGATCCCGAATTACAGATCTTTACTGATATGAGCCTCTTGCCAGACTTCAACAAAGAGCTCCTACCTTTGCTTTTTATGTTCTTGCTTGATAGCACAGCTGTTGCCAGACAACTATGCGAGCATCACTAGAGATGGCCTTTGACTCCACCCACATGTTGGGAGTCAGGAGTACATTTTGTTATTGGGCAGAAGTTGTGTGCTCCCATAAAAAAGTGCCTGCCCTCCACATAGCTGTGATAAATTTTATTTATTTATCCAGCTGCCTGACCTTGAACTTTCAGGGGCACACACATGACATAGTAATGCTGTAAATATGTCTTACATAACTAGATAATGTATGGTGTTTGTCTTGCTCTGGCAGCAGCACAGATGGGAGGATTGTATACCATTTTACATGTTGCTGAATTTGTGTATGTTTCATTGTGATTTGGTCAGAGGGTCAATGCAAGAATGAGTCAGTAGATGGCTGATTAGATGTATGAATGAAAGGATGAGTGACAGAGTGCATGTATGATGACCTGTCAAGTGCCTAAACCCATCAGGGACACAGCGTGCTTTATCTTATAAACCAGACCTATTGGCATTTCCGATGCTTGTTTGGTGTAGAGTGAGGGCCCAGAAGGCAGACTGTGCGGGTTAGTCAGTAATTCTGTGCAGATGGGTTCATTGTGAAGATGCTGTTGGCACTGTGAAAGTGCATGGAGAGAGAGATCACGCATTAACATAACATCCTTTTCCGAGCACTTTCACAGCACTCCACAGCATCTCTATGTTCAGCCCATTGATGCCAACCCTCCTGATTCAGGCGGGAGACTAACGATTTCAAAACTAGTCTCCTGCCTCCCGATTCCTGCATGCAGAAACCTTATTCAGATTGCTGAATCATGATCTGCAGGAAACAAGGCAATGAAATGATAATGCCTGTCACACACGCTCCCACCTCCCCCTCCAAGAATTACCTCCGACATCAAAGGTTAACGCTTTGTAATTAATTCTGGGAGGGGGTGATTAGAGCATGACAGTCTTCGACATTTTATTTTTGGCAGTTTTACATAGCGCATACAGAAACAGAGTTTAGAACTCTGTTTTTGCTTGTGCTATGTTATTAAACTGCCAAAAATGAAATGCTGATTGACTGTCACCATGCATGCCAATAGACCTGATTCAGGCAGATTGCCTTTGCTTCAGTCTAAGTTCAATGGGGAAATTAACTTCTCCCCAAAAAAAATTCCTATCTCCCACTTGCCTGCTCTAAAATGTTGGCATGTATGCCAGCCTGTCTTAACCTCCCTCACTCCCCTCAGGTTAGAGCACTGGGAAGAAGCCACATTAAGGCTCGACTAGTTCTCAGCTTGAGCGTCCAAAAGGTTATTGAGCTGAACCACCGCCAGGCATCTGGTTCGAGCCGGGTTCTAGCTTTCAGTGGCTCTAGACTTTAGTGGCTCGGCCACCTCTATCGGGAGAGTGTGTGGGAGGGGATCGGTGGGGTGGGGTGGGGTAGTCAGTGCCTGGGAGTACAAAGAGGGGATCTGAAGGGAAGGTGGATCTAAAAGGCAAATCTTGAGTACCAAAAGTCTGTAGCGGGGAGCGCCATGAGTCACAAAGGTGGGGTCAGACAGACAATTTTAAACCTTCTCAGTAGTTTCTCAGTCATATAACATGTGTCAGTCAGTATATTATCAAAAGGGGCTGGATGAAAAGGATGAGAACACAAATCTCACATTCTCAGGCCTTAGACTGCAGAGCTGTCATATTGGACAGATCTTCCTGCTACACCATAGGAAGGCCTCTTCAGTTTTCAGGGTCCTGGCCTCACAGCAGTTCTATACAGGGATGCTGCTGTTATGAACAATATAAACATAGAATTTTAGTAGAAACCAGCCTATCTGTTTGCGTCCTGTATTGTGATCTACAGATATAAACACGGTCCATTGAGGACAAATTTAGCTGAACCTCAGTAGCTAAAGCTGAGCAACACTCAGTCGCGGCTGCTCCCGGGAAACAGTAGTGGGGCGGGAGGGTGGGAAGGAGCAGATGGGTGCGTTAAAAAAAAAATACTAAAAGATCACTTACCTGCCGGCCAACCAGCTTACCGGCCGCCGCCTCTCTTCCGTCCTCTCTGTCCTCTTCCTAGCTTCTGTTCGAACAGGAAGCACCCAGGTTCACCATAGCCAATCACAACGCTGCATTGAGGTGTTGTGATTGGTCTGAGTGCCGTAGTTTGGCGCTCAGATGGGGAATGGGAGCCTGGGCATGTTCGCTGTGGAGTGGAGAACATGCAAAGTGTGTATGAATGTTTGGCAGGCCCGAAAGGGCCTTCTAAACATTCATGCGCACTTAGGAGGGTGCGTCCACTCCTCCCCGCTGTGCTGCCCAGCCTAGCCCCACCCCACATAACTGCCTCAGCACAGAAAAAGAAAATGATAATAACATTATGTCATTATCATTTTCCTTTTCCTTTTTTGCCATGCTGAAAGCCAGTGGGGCGACGCTCCTTCGCCTTAGCGGAGGAGCCGCCCCTCCTCAAAGAAAGTGCATAGTGTTGTGCCGAGCTCCCTAATTGTTACAATAATACGGCAGTATTTAAGATTTTTTACGTCCATGAACAAAATATAAAACTTCAATAGGAAAAATAAATTACATTTGACAATATAATATAATTGACAAGAAATAGAGCAACATTGGGAATAATGAAAACTGAAGCGAAAGGAAAAGTTAATGTTAAAATCTACTACCGCGGGGGTGTGGCTTAGCCGCCAGAGAAGATGGCGGCGCTCGAGTAGAGCTCCTCGGGGCGGCACGGTCGGACCCCACGGCAATACCATTATACCTTCGGTCGGAGAATCCCTGGCGATTGCAGATGTCACTCTGAACGCCGGGACGCCTTTGGCGGGCCCTTCTGCGAGCTCAGGACACGGAATTCCTCCTTTGAAGTCTCTCCCTCGGAACGGCTGCGGTCGCGGCCGCCATTTTAAATAAGAAGGCGCGCCTGAGGTAAACAGCGTGTGAGCAAAATGTAACGGACTTTCGCTCTCTGCACCTTTTCTAATACTTTCTCTGTTTCTCCTGCTCCAAATGGAAGGGAAGAATTTCCTGAGCGCCTCTACAATGTACTTCTACATAATTTGAAATTGGTCTTTCATACTATAAGATAGTGATACGTGCGACCGTCATTTTTGATGTACTTTCTCTCATTGCAGATATACATTAGAGATGTAAGGAGGGCTACTGCAAACTTATTGGCTCTTCCTTTGATTCAAGCTGCGTACCTTTGTTTTTCTGCATCAGCTTTGTGTCATGCTGTCTGAGCAAGGTACCTATACGCATAATTTGGCATTGGCGCATGGTATGCGTATATTTCCAGTGTGACCATTGTCTGCGCCCTCATCATATTTTGAAATTTATGATCTGTTGTATTTGCTCAAAACTGCACCTTTCTTAGAGACCCTACAGCAACTACTTTTTTATTTCTCTTCTTTTTTATGGGAAAACTGAGGAGAGCGAGTTCTTCCTTGGCTCATCCTACCCAGGTGTTCATCAAAAATTCTACAGTTTTTTCGAAATATTCTAAAATGGAAGACTCTCTGACACCTGTATCGAAAGGCTCTTCCTCTTCGATATCTGCTCCTGTCAATGCAGGGAAGGCTTCCACGAAACATCTGAAAAAAGACCCACCATCACCACAGAAACCATCCTCTCCTGTTTCATTAGATATGGTATTGGAGGAGATTCGCTCATTGCGACCATTTATGGAAGAAACTAATACCAAACTGCAATTTCTCACAGAAAATTAGTCAAAGATGGACGAAAGACTTACTGTGACTCACTCACTCGGACTCACCGATGGCAAGGTTAATTCTCATCAATCTCAAGTCAATTTGCTCCAGAAACAGGTGGAGGACCTTGAAAATAGAAATAGGCATAATAATTTACGCATTTATGGGCTGGCGGAGGGCACGGAAGGCAATGATCCTCTTGCTTTCTTCAAGTCTTTCATTCCAAAGATTTTAAATATGCCACCAGAAACCTCTCTCAATATCCAACGCGCTCATCGCCTAGGCCGTCAACAAGCCTCCTCTACCAATTCAAGGCGTCCCAGAGGTGTTATTCTATATTTTTTAGAATAGACCGACTTGCTCAAGGTTCTTTCAGCAGCTAGGTCAATCAAACACATTGTATGGTCTGGTAACACTATATATTTTTCTCAAGATTACGCTAAAAGCACAGCTGACAGATGTAAGGAGTTTCTCAACTTGAGACCTGATCTCAGATCCCTTGGAGCTCGATATGGTCGCTTCCATCCTTGTCTATTTAAAGTTACTTACAAGAATAGAACCACGACTTATGAGGACCCGATCAGATTGAAATGTTTTATCAACTCCTGCAAGATAGAAACAATGGATTTTTCGGGATTGTCTGCTTCTCAGACTGTATAGATCTGTAGGAATTTCTAGACCTTCTCTGTTTCTTTTTTGAATTTACCAAATATCTTCTTACTCCTGAAAACAATGTTGGTTAACATAGAGATGTTTTATTAGATTTATTACTACTTGCAGCATGGCTATTTCTGCTGACTAACCACTTTTTTTCCCTTACAGGTTCGTCCTTATTTGTTCCTGTTTGTCCTCCTTCTTGTTCTGTGAGCCGTGGCCCTTCCTCGTCCTCCCCCCTCGTCATGCTTGAGCGTCTCATCTTCCCATGTGGCCTTTCCCCCCCACCCCCAACTGGATTCTTAGGTATGTTTCTAGCTCCTGTACTTATTGTTTTGTTTGTTTTATCCATTTTCCCTTTTTCATTCTTGTTTTTTCCTAGAATATTCTTAAATATATCGTCTTTGTTATACTTTGAATTGCGTATGCATTTGAGCTATTCTCTGTTAAGATTTGCGTATATTTATGTCAGATTTGCACATGACTTAGTTAATGTTGTAGCTGTTCTATGTTGTTGGATGGTTTGCCTGGATCATTATCTTCTTCATACATTTATATCATTGCCCTCATGTCTATGAAAATTATGTCTTGGAATGTTAGAGGTTTGAACTCCCCCATTAAACGACAATGTGTTTTAACACATTTATCCAAGCTGGAAGCGGACATTGCCCTTATACAAGAGTCTCATTTAACGGCAGCTGAGTCCTCAAAACTAAAAAGAAATTGGGTGGGTGAGGTTTTCATTTCCCCAGGAGATGGTAAGTGTAATGGTGTAGTGACACTCTGCCATAAATCGATTTCTGTTAAACTAATCTCTCAATCATCGGATGATGATGGAAGATGGTTGTATACTAGATTGCAAATTGGAAATGCTCCGGTTTCTTTGCTTAATATATATGCTCCCACTAATGGTGACCCTTCTTTTTGGTCCTCTCTATTCCAACAAATTTCGTCTTGCATTGATGATAATTTTATCCTCGCTGGCGACTGTAATCAAATTGTTGACCCTTTCATAGATCGTAATTCATTAGTCTCCTTTAAACCACACCGGTCCCATAAAATTTTTCTTGATATCATACAACAATATAAGCTTATTGATGCTTGGAGGATTTGTAATCCTGTCACAAGGGAATAGACTTTTTATTCTCCTTCTCACCAATCAGAATCTCGAATAGACCACTTCTTTGTCTCTCATAATATAGCTCAATCCCTGAGAGACGCAGATATTGGGACAATTTTAATATCTGACCATGCCCCTATTTCCATCAAATTGGACATTTTGTCAAAATCTAATATACCCAGGAGATGGTGTTTTAATAACTCTCTCCTTCTAGATCATACTTTTAATTCCTCCTTTTCATCTTTTTTAATGAATATTTCTCTTTAAATCAGACCGATACTTTACCCTATTCTGTTATTTCGGATGCATTTAAAGCGTCTGCCAGAGATTTTGTTATGGGTTTTGTGTCTAAAAAACGTAGAATTTCAAGTGAACTCACTAAAAATCTCTTGACAAAAATAAAGAAACTGGAGCATTTATATTATTCCTCGAAATCCAAAGAATGTTTGTCTCAGCTTATTGAGTCAAAGCTTCAATTTAATAAAGATTCGACTGACAATGCTTCACTCTACTTGTTAAAGTCAAGTGCAAAATTTTATGGTGGCCAAAACAAGGCTGGTAAACTCTTGGCAAACTATTTGAAGGTTAAAAACAACAAACTTGATATCAAATCAATTTTTGATAAACAGGGTACATTAAGATTTAAAGATTCTGAAATATTGGATGAATTCCTTCTTTTTTACAAAGATCTATACACACCAGAATCCACACCCTCAAAGTTGGATATTTCTCAATTCCTCTCAGGCATTCATCGTTCCTTTGGTTCCCAAATAGATTATGATCCTTTAGAATCTGACATCTCACAACAAGAGCTTCTCAGTGCACTACAGACACTCAAGACAGACAAGGCTCCAGGACCCGATGGGTTTACAGTAGAATCTTTTACACACTTCTCTCCATTGCTCCTCCCCAAGTTGCATGCCCTCTTTAATTCTTTTCTGCAGAAAGGCAAATCTTCTGGTTCCTTTTCAGAAGCATTAATTTGTCTAATTCCGAAAGATGGAAAGGACTTGAAATATTGTAAAAAATTATAGACCTAATTCTTTGGTTAATATTGACTACAAAATCTTCTCCAAAACATTAGCAATGCGATTGGAATCCTTTCTTCCTCAACTGTTAGGTGCAGAACAGTCTGGTTTTATAAAAGGACGTCTCATCTCAGACAACACTCGCCTGTTTTTTGACATCTTATCTAAGTCCTCACATATATCTCATTCCCTAGCAGCTGTAGCCCTGGATGCGGAGAAGACATTTGACCGTATTAACTTTGCCATATCTTTTTCAAGTGCTCAAGTGGTTCGGCTTTGGTCCAAGGATCAGATCTCTGATTTTGCTCTTATACTCTAATCCTAGAGCTGCAGTCTTTGCTAATGGTAATACATCTTCTTATTTTGACCTGGAAAGAGGCGTACGTCAAGGCTGCCCATTATCTCCACTCCTCTTTAATTTAGCTTTAGAGCCCTTCTTATGCAAAATACGTCAAAATAATGATATCCAAGGCTTTATGGTTAATGATAAACAAATTAAATTAGCAGCCTACGCTGATGACATATTATTATTTATATCCAACCCGCAATCCTCTATCCCTGCCTTCTTAAATGAGGTGGAGCTATTTGCTTCCGTCTCTGGTTATAAATTAAACAGAGATAAATGCGAAATATTACCTCTGACTAAATATACCTTCAAAGAAGTTTTCGCTGTTTCAAATTTTACTTGGAATTCTAAACATATAAAGTACCTGGGGTTACTTTTTGCTCCTTCCATTCCAACAACACTTTCTTTATGTTTAGAAAGTTGCATACAGAGATTTTCTGCGTTAACTTCTAAATGGCACCCTCTTTATCTGTCATGGTGGGGGCGTCTTGACACCATTAAAATGATGCTTTCCCCTATAGTATTGTATACAATTTCTAATATTCCAATTTCGATCCCCTTAAAATATTTTATGAAAATTAACTCTATATTGTCATCTTTCTTATGGAGCGCCAAAAAACCTTGTATGTCATTACTACGACTCATAAAACCAAAGTCAGAAGGTGGCACTAATTTCCCTGACTTTCCCAACTATCATAAATCCTTCCTACTTCGTCAATCCTCGAGATGGCTATCTGATATTCAATTGGATTGTCCCTTGTGGGTGGAACTTGACAGTTCATATCTTTCTCCTTTCTCTTTTAAGGAATATCTTTCTTTTACTCGCAAACCACAATCTGTTTCCACTTCTATTCTCAAACATTCTTGGAAGCTTTTAGAACCTAGCTCGAAATCACCTCCCACAGATTTTCAGTCCTTTCTTAACTCCACACTTTGGCATAATGATTTTTTGCTGATCCGGGGGAAACCTTTTTATTGGAAGACATGGAGGCAGAAAGGTTTAATTTGGGTACATCAACTTTTTATTCAAAATGAAATTATGTATTTTTCACAGGCTAGTCGTCTTTTTGATTTTCCACCCTCTTACCAACCTAAGTACATACTCTTAAAACAAGCCCTGCTGAGTGCTTATACTCAAGCTTTGTCTCTCAATCATCCCACGCCCCATTCAGTCAATAGGTTACATACGTTTTTACGTTCATGTCCTAAAGCATCTACTATTTATACCTACCTTCGTACTTTACACGTTGATAGGGAAAAACTAGGGTAGAACTTTCCTGGGAAGAGGATTTTGGAATGGAATGGCCAATTTCCTTTGGAACAAAATATGGTCTAAAATTAGGAAATCATACAGAGCAGCTAACACCACACAGACATTATTTTGTATTTACAATAGACTCTTAATACATCCGGTTGTCTTACATAAGAGATACTCTAATGTCCCTGATACCTGTTGGACCTGTTCATCCCCGTCTGCTGATTTGAAACACTTGCTCTTTACATGCCTACATGTTCATACTCTCTGGAGAAGCGTCTGGTCTCAAATTAACTCGATTTTTGGTACCAGAATACCTTTTTCTATTGTTAACACATTTTTAGGAAGTATCTCACCTGCTTGGGATAATCATACTCTTAATGTCAAGATTGTAGACTTGTTAATAGCTACTGCCTTCCAGCAAATTACCAAAAATTGGAAAGATCTAACCAAGCTGTCCTTTCAGGCTTGGTGGTACGCTGTGTGTTATAACCATAGATTGGATACGGCCTTTGTACATCCTATTTCCATAGCTACAAAGCGCTTAATTTTGTAGGCACCAATCACAAGATATATTGAAGCGAGAGCTAGACAATCTTTTTCTAGGTCTCCCATCCAGCAAGAAGTTGCTCAACCTCCGTGACATTCCTCAATATATTATAACATTATTATACATCTGTTTATTGTTCAACAAAACTACAATATTTCATGAATGATGTGATTATTTCTTATTTGTTTATTTAGGCATTCCATTCCAGTCATGTGTATTTGATATTTTTGCTTAAACAAGGTTTCATCTAATGTTTAATTGATCTCTTATATGACTATATTGTAATTACTGTATTATTGTATATTTTTACTTTATGTTTTCTCAATAAACTCTGTTTTTGAACTTAAAATCTACTTCCGCCATAGCAGCGTTTCACTACCTGCTTCACTTGCTATGGAACCCTAGATACGTCATTGGTGTCTTGGGGTGAAGTTCTAATGTTGGCAGTTAGATGAGAAGAGCTGCGAGGCTGCGAGGCGGCTGGTGGTTTCAGTGGTGTAGCAAGGTCAGATGGTACCCGGTGCGGAAAACTTCTTGTCACCCCCCGCCCACATTGAAATTATTAAAATAGGGGAAAAAAAGATAGTTACACATATTTTTGAGATTCATAGCTGCCAAGGTTTCAGATTTGTTTGAGTGACATATTCATAATTTCCGTGTAATTATAGTGACATTTCAACGACTATGAGTGACACTTTCTTCCGAGAACAATCAAGCAACAAAGAGGAAGGAAACATATAAATATCACGAATTATCCCCATTTTAGCAAGGAGAAACTCTAAGAAGATCAAAGTGCTGCAAAGCCACAGAAATGGAAGGGCACTAAAATGAAGAGTCTTAACACAGTCAGCTGACTCGCAGACGCGGCCGCAGTCAGTCAGGCACTGAGCAGGCCTCAGGCTGACAGGCACACAGTCAGTCACAGCCAACAGCCAGGGTACTGTAGTGTATTATTTTGAAAAACTATCTTCAACCCTAATTAAAATCATGATTATCCTAATTCGGCACCCCCGGCCGGAACACAACTACCTGCCCCGCAGCACAGATGAGATGCCTGAATTAAAATTAACAGTCTCAGTCAACACAGCTGATAAGCGAATGCTGTATAAGAACTTTATTGTTGGTTAATTAAAACCCTTACAATATAAAAACGCAAGCAACATATTCTTAGAAAAAACATTAATTAAAATTATTCAAATTACAATTAATATTTTACTCAAAACTATGCTGAATTTCTCAGCAGTGATGATCGACTCGAAGGCCGGGTTCTGATCAACAGTTTATTGATGGTCGACAAACTGTTACTGTGTCCAATGGTGGAATGTCGCGCTGCTTAGCAGCGCCAATGGCTTCCAGCAGATTTAACGCCTTGATAACAAATTTTGTTAACCCGATATTCAACTTCGTGTTGTCCGGGTTAAAGGCTGCTATTATGGCTTGACGGCATGATCGAATTCCAAGCCTTTTCCATTCTTCCCGCAGTAAAAATCGTCTAGAAGTAAGCATTGCTGGGCATAAACAAACTATATGTTCCATTCCTTCGGTGTGGTAGCCGCACAACCTGCATTGGGTATGATTGTCTTGGCGGCGCCATTCTGGGAGATTCTTTAGAAAAGGCCATTCACCCAACCTCAGGGCCAGGAACTTTCGTTTCAAATAAAGTGCGAACGTGCTTGATAAATAAAAGGGTACAACTCCTGGTTTAAAATTGGTGATCACTGCCCAAGCGTGTTTCCTTTTTGACAGTATTGCCCTATCCGAGTGAAAGGACCACAACCTAACACTCTTCTTGATTACTGCTTTTAATGCTAGCTGGGAGGGGTTTGTTCCCCAGAATTCCTTAATACCAAGTAGTTGTAAACTATGGTTCAGGTGAAGCCGATATTTATGACTGGCATGACTTTTCTGGATTTCTTGCCAGAGTCTGGCCTCCAGGGAACCCTCCCGGGCATGACGCAGTCTATTGCAAAACTTTATAAATGCTCCAGCCTCAACGCCGTGATGGTCTAATAGACCAAGTTCAAGACGGACTTGTGCCGGCGATGCAGATTTGGGCAGGTGGAATGCACGTTTAAAGATTTTGATTGTTAGTTTATTTAAAAAGTATTTGTGGTTCCCTTCATGATCTCGTGGCCATACGTCAATGAGTTAATTATCTTCGCCTTCATCACTTTCAACATTGGGATTAAACTGGGACCAAGTAATTTTTTGGACAGTTTTGTAGCAGCAGCCTCTAATGCCAAGGCTTTGGTCCTCAGTACTTCTTTTTGCTTGACAAATGAGCTTCTGGTGTCAAGGAATATTCCCAGGTATTTGTAGTGAGGTGTTGAATCGATTTTTACGTTGTTAAAATGCCACCCTCCGCGCGTCTTCTTTTGCTTCCCAAAAGTAATTGTTTTTGTTTTTGATAAATTCAGCTCTAGAAGGTTGTTTTTAGTGTAAGGGAGCAATTCATCAAGTAGCCTCTGTAAGCCTACCTTCGTGTGACTAAGCAGCACCAGATCGTCGGCGTATAGGAGGTTACTGATACGTACTCCATCTAATTGAGGGGGATGGCAATTAACGCTGTCAAGGATTGGCGAAAGGTCCGATATGAACAAATTAAAAAGGAGTGGAGCCAGCACGCACCCTTGTTTTACTCCGCTTCTGGTCTCGATCTTCCTAGAAACATGGGAACCTTCACCCAGCTTGATTCTTACCCATGTTTCGGAGTGGAGTTGAACTATTGCAGTTAGCAAAGATTGGGGAATGCCCCAGCCCTTTAATTTCTGCCACAGTAGGCCCCGGGGCACACGGTCGAAGGCTGCTTTAAAATCCACAAAGCAACAGTGCAGTTGGATTTGTTGAACTGTTGCTTTCCCTATTAAAACGGATAATGTTAGTAGATTGGTTATTGTGCCAGAATTGGCCAAAAACCCGTCTGATTGAAAGGGAGGCGCTTTGTTTCGTTTGCCCAAGTCTGCAGGTCTTCCAATAGGATACTGGCATAATATTTGGACTCCACATCTAGGAGTGCTATCATTCGATAGTTGCTGGGATCATTTCTCTTCCCACTTTTATAAATAGGGTGAATGATAGCACCTCTCCAGGACTCAGGAACTACGTTGTTTAACCAGCATTGAGAAAACAAAGGAACCAGATGGTCTGACCAAAATTCGGCTTCTGATTTGAACATTGCCTGGGGGAGACCGTTTGGCCCAGGTGCACCATCTGCCCTAGCTTTCATTATTGAGCGTAGAATCTTATGTTTTAGTTCTTCGGGTGTCACTATTGTCACAGGGGATGAGTCGCTATTGTTCCCACTGGCCACGTTTGCAGGCTCTTTGAATGTGCTAATGGATGGGGAGCTGGAGCGCAGCCATGTTTGTTTCGTAGCCTCCGGTGATAATAAATTTGCATTATTTATGTTTAGAAGGTTGGGGCAGTTTTCTTTGTTGGTAACGATATTGAAATGGGATGTTAAAAAGTGGGTCCATTCGTCAGCACTAATACTTGCACTGCCGTAGAAACTTCCACCTCGCTGTCCCCTATTTACCAGAGACCAGAATTGCTTTGAATTTGATTTCTTGCTTTCATAGAAGAGCTTCAGCCAAAATTGATCTGAGGCCTCTTGTTTTTCCCTGCGTACGGCAGACTTAAGGGCTGCTTGGGCTTGTTTATAGTTGGAAAATTTGGTTTTATTATCTGGGCTCTTCCTTGATTGCCGAAGGGCTCGATTTCTGCAGAGCTTTAGTTTTTTTATTACTGGTGAAATATGAAGTCGAAATACGTGTTGCCCAATTCTCCTCTTAAGTGGAGCTACTTCTAATAGACGGTTGATAAAGCTAGCCCAGCTGCTAATAGCAGAGAAATCTGTGTCTGGTTGTTGGATTAACAATGCTCTGCATTTTTCCATCAAGAGAGGAGCCTCGTCGTCTGACCATTTCATTCGTTTTAAATTCTCTGTATGGCAGCCTGCATGGGTGTAAGCGAGCTCCTGATGACGTGGGGTTTTAACAAATATTGTTATTATTTGTGGCCGATGATCGCTTTCACCTTGAGGTGCAATGTAATAACTCTCTATCAAAGGGAGAATTTCAGTACTGCCTAGGGAAAAGTCCAGAAAAGAAAAAGTTCGGCCATCAGATCGTGTCCAGGCTGGTGGGATATCCGTATGGAAACGACCGTTCAATACGGTATAACCTACGCTACTTAGCTGGGTGACTGCGTACTCCCCCAATTTAGATGGTCTATTTCCTACGGGGATTACTTGTGTGGCAAGGTATGATGGAACCATTAGGGGAGCAATCTCTGGATCCTCAGAAGGGTTGCAGAAAAGGTTAGTGTTAAAATCTCCTGTAATTATACTTGGTATGCCGCCGTACTCGCTGAGCAGGTTGCACACGATGTTGGTCAGACAATCCAATTTGGATTTTTTCTCAGTGGTGCGCGGAGATATGTAAACATTAAGTAGAAGCAGCTGACTGGCGATCTGTCGACTTCCCAAAAGTATTCCGCTGAGCCAATCTTCATCAAATTTTAGCTGCTTGGTACACAGGGATAATTTGGTTGACACATAAATTGCCAGGCCGCCACTTGGCCTTCCGAACTTAAACTGTCTTGTTGCAAGGGACGCGAATTCTAGATAGCCTTCGATGGGTATATTGTCTTCTGCCCAGGTTTCCTGCAGTAGGACAATATCATGCTCCTTTAGAAAACCACTGGTGGCTGCTGATTGAATTTTTTGTCCTAGGCCGTTGATGTTCCAGGAACATATTGATATACCAGGGTTGAGGATATTTCAATCATTCCGGCTTCTAACTAAAGCCCCTGGAAGCCATGACCAGTCAACCGTATCGGGGTTTTGCTGGCTTGTCATGTGCTCCTGGGTTACTGTGGGCGAGCGACTTCTTGCTGATTTTAATACTGAAAAAGGAATCAGGCTTGCACTGAGAATCTGAGCCTGATTGTTTTCCAAAATTGATGGGTAACAGGGGGCACTAAATGGTGATATTGTAATGCCCCAATTTTTAAATTGATCAACTTTTAACTGGACCAGTTCTCGAATTGCTGGGGTCGCCAGTGATAGTTTAGTTGTTTCGCCCGCTTTGGTTCCTAATGATGGAATGAATTCAATGGCGATTATGTCATTAGACTGCAGGGCGCTCAAGTCCGGTATTGATTTAAAAAGTCTTAATATGTTTCCTCGATTTAAAATGTCATGGGGGCCTCTTGAGACATACTCTGGGGTTAGCAGTAGTATGGTGCCTGGGTTGATGATTGGCTGCTTGGAAACTTTATCGTCGATTGAAGACTTTATTTTTATAGAATTTTCAGTGAGAACCTGCATGGTCGTGCGTGTGACTGCCGATGAGAGAGACGGCTCACAATGGTTATTAATTGGTGGCAAACCGAGAGATCTTTTATTCGTAGATGCCAACGTTTGACTAGTTGAGACGTTTGGAAGATTCTGATAGACAGACTGATTAACTGTGCGTTGCAAAGTGAAGTGATTGCACTCCGCTAATGATGGGCTGCTGAGGCAGGTGTCTAAAGGCAGCGTCAAAGGGTTTTCGATTCCCAATTGCATTGTAACTAGCGCAGAAGCAGCTGTTACGGATTTCCCAGATCCAGGTATTACTTGCGTGGAGCGCTCTAAAAATGGCTGTCGGCCTTGAAACAGTCCCTCTTGGTGTGTATTCAGTTGCAAACGGTCATTATGGGGGGTCAGGACTTGTACCGTTGAATTCAAGTTCGGGATTGCTCCTGAGATGGGCAGCAGCTCTTGTACTTGATCTGAGTTGATAATAACGGGGGATCTAGCGTTTTGTGCTTTAATTTCTGTTGTATATTTATTCCGACTCTTCCGTAGTCTTTTTTCTCCCTTTTAGACAACCTGTGTTTATTGTGTTGTTGAACTAATTTAGTGGGGGTTACTTTACAGTCTTCTAACACCATAAAATGCGGGGAGATGGACAAAGACTGGTCTTCCGTAGCAGTGGGTCCCTCGGCTGGATTGAAAGGTGAGGGTGAGGATGGGGGACTGGTGACCCTGCCGACGGTAGCTTCTTAATTTCTGTTATCACTGAAGAAAGAAATTGTGGAAGGGATGATAATGAATCGATAATGGGGGAACAGCAGCATACCGATTGGACCAATTTGGCTTGGGATTGGGCTTTTGTAATGAGCAGATTAAGTGCCTCTAGTTTTTGGTCTATTCCGGCGGTATACACTGCTAACGTATTCAAAAGATGCACCTGCAGGTCCATTTTATCAGAATGATAAGTTAAAGCGGCAACCGAGGTTTGAAGAGTCTGCAATAGCTGGGACCAGAGATCGTTGTGGTCAATTGTTGATGAAGTTTCATGGACAACAGATTTTTGCTGTTCATTTGAGAAGAACGAGAGATCTAGGGGGTAAGGATAATGTTCTCTCCCGACCCCTCTTGATTACCCGTATGATCACCTAGGACGGCCGTTTCTGATTGACTTTCTAGGTCAGAATTTTTAAGTTGAGGATGAAGATGGGACACTACTTGAGGGATCATAACGCTAACACTCGTTTTTGAACTGTCAAATGAAGATGCCAATGAAAGTCTTGATGATAATGGAGAAAGCTGAATTGAAGTCCGTGCAGACTGGACGGTTGACAAACCAACATCTTTGAAAGTTGAAGCCTGGGTTAGGACCTGCTCTGTTTGAGTTAACTGTTGGACCAAAGGGGACAGTCCTGGGGCTTGAAATGATCGGTTGCCTTCTAGGGCTACTGAAGTGGCCGAGTTGTGTGGTTCCATCGTTGCTATGGGACATGGCTGCGAGCAGATTTCACCTTCGTTGGCAGCTGCGTGGATCATAGGCTGAATAAGAACTTGGTTCAGGGTAGCGACTGCTTTTGTGGAGGGAAAAACCTGAGGCGATGCCGCTAAACTAGGGTTTTTCTTCGGGGCTGCCGATGGAGCTAAGCTCCTAAAATAATCCCTTAATGAAAGTTGTTTTGTCGCTAGATTTAAGGAAACTGTTGAACCTTGGTTTGGAACCTCATTTCTCCTATGTTCCTGCGCTGTAGCCATCCCCCTGCAGCAGGATGCGACAGGTGAATTTTGGTAGGTTGTTCTTGCACTGTGGACTGCCGGGGTTTAGATTCGTGTCCTGAGTCAAGATCAGAAACTATATGTGGGTTTGCAGGTGATTGGAATTGAGATTGCCTAGAGGGTTCTGTCAATACTTCCAGACTATTGGGGGGCCTTTTCTTTTGCGTGTTTTTTTGTGTGGACTTTATTAGTACTTTCCTCACCCGCCCCGATCTCATACTTGAAGGACTCTTGCTGAAGAAAGGGGTACCACCGGCTTCCAAAAATTGGACCAAGTTTAACTTAAAAAAAGCTCCACACTTGATAAACTCACTGGACTTGAAAAAAGACTAAAACTGTTGGTATTACGAAGGGTGTTTACTAGATTGATTGACCTGCCTATTGCCGAATTAGATGGATTTTGGAAACTCGAATGCTGAATCGGCTGAGGGCAGGAAACACTTTCAATTTCCCTTGTTATTCCCTAATTGTGCGCAGGCTCCGATATAAATAAGTGCTCTAAAACTGGAGGCTAGAGCGAATCAAAAGCTCCGTCTATGAGTCAGCACAAAGTGAGCTTAGGTGTAGCAACAACGTAGCAAAAAAAAAGGGGATAAGTGGGGATAAATGAGCCGCTCCGCTCCACTCCGCTGCGTGTGAGATGAAAAATAGAAAAAGTAGGAAAAGCTGGAGTAATTCGAATCAGTATTTCGTGTCGGTTTTTGAATCCGTTTAATGTAGCACAGTTGCAGCAAATGTTTATCGCTATGGGCTGCAAGCTAAAAGCGACAGAGCTGAAGCGTGGCTGAAGCGAGAGCAAGCATAGGTGCAGGTATTAAATTTGGTATTGGATTTGGCAAGCAGGGCTCACAGGGCTATTGCGGACGGCAGGCCGGACCTGATCTAACAGGCCGCCTCCGCAAGTAGCCAGGGGCACTCACTTAGTGCGGCCGCCTGCTAAAGGGCAGCCGCGCTTGCCCTTTTCGATGGATTGTAGCGTTGTCCGGGCCGGGCTGTACAATCAATGGTGCGGTACGTTATTTTGCAGAAGATTTTGCAGGAGATGATGCCGGGCAAAGGGGGAGGGAGGCTGGGAGGCAAGGGAGGCTAAGGGTTAAGGGAGATAACAAGCTGCTCCCGTAGCATTCAGTATCAAACCTTGCCGAGCCCTGGATCTAGTCCGAGCCTACTACCAGCCGCCTACCAGCCTACTACCGGCAACCTCACCGTCTCTCCGTCGCTCTTCGTCTCTCCACCACCACCGCTCCGTAGCTCCGTAGCTCCCCACTACGATCACCCTTCTTCTCGGCCGCTGGTCAATCAACCGATCAGTCGGCGCTCCGAGGCTCCGCTCCGAGGCTCCGAGGCTCCAAGGCTCCAAAGCTCCGATCAGTCGTCACTCCGCTCACTCGCCCAGCCTCACAGTGTTCTGCAGTGAAAGGCGTCCTCTGCTGGATGGTGAGTTTCCCCCTCTCCAGGGGGTGCCCTCTGTGCCACCCCTAGGTACAGCTCGGCCGGCAGCAGCTTCTCGGCGCTAGAGTGCAGAGCGCCTGGACACGCAGGGTGGAGGCTGGAGTGAAGGAGAGGGAGTGCGCACTGATAAGCGAATGCCGCAGATCGGCACCAGACATGATTGACTGGCAAGCCTCAGTCTGACACACAGGTCACAGCCGGCAGCCAGGGCGCTATAATTATTTCAAAAAGGAGTAGTACTCGACTGACTCACCATAAAAAGAAATTATTATACCCTGGGTGGTCCGCCGCTCCCGGGTCGGGGCGACGCTGCCCGGCCCACAGATCACACCACCAGCAGGCTGTGACAGAGAGCTACACAGGGCTCTGCTGACTTAAGTGACGACGCTGGCCGTGGATCTGAAAGTAATGTTTATTTTTAATCGGACGGCCCACCACCATAGAGAGTCACCTTACTGGCCCAAAACGCAGTGCTTTAAATGGGCCGGTACTCACCGGTACTGAGTACCGACACTTGCAAATTTTCTAGCCGTCAGTACCGGCACTTTTTTTTAGTCAAGGAGAGTACCGGTACCCTGATTGATGGCACGGCAGGCTCGGGTTAGGCATCTCCTCCAACGCAGGACAGATGCCGCTCTGCTTCCAGGATCTCGCAAATCGCCCTGAGCCCCTGAAGTAGCCTTTTTGCAGAGAGGCTGCTGGATTAGCAGCGCCCATTTGAATTTCCCCACACTGCAGGTGTTGGAGAGGGCTTGTGTCACGCGGTGATTAACAGGACGGACGGGGTCTAGGCAGACCCTGCACTGTTGATTAGGCGTTCAACGACTATTCTGCTTCAAATTACTTAGACCCCCCCCCCCCAACCCTCCGCTCTGTCAGGTGTGTGAAATGGGCTGGGGCTGCTGGGTCAGTAATCCAGTCCCATTTAGGGCATTGCACCAGCCGTACTAAAACATAGCTGGTTTTCTTTTCATGTTTTTTCCAGCACAGGAGCTGCTTCCCTTTGTGTGCCCCTCCAACACTAATGGCTGCATTTACATGATAACAGCGAGGGATCCCTGGGTGTGAAGGCAGCCCTGCCCAAAGAGCAATGAATATCAGGGACCTCTGCAGCGCCCCAGGAATGACAACTGGCAATGGGTCTGGTTGGGGGGGAAAAACGAGATAAACATAGAAGGAAGGGGGGGGGGGTGGATGTAAAAAAGTGTTGTGACAGCTGAAATTAGGATTGCCACTTTTTTCCGATAAAAATACCAGATATTTGTTCAATTCTGAAATTGGTGCTTAGAAATGGTATTTTAACAAATTTGTGTAAAGTAACAAATCCGCTGTATTTCTTTAAGTAACTGGTTTAACTATTGCGATTTCAATCGAATTGCCTCTTTTAATGCCGGGAAGCAGTCTGATTAAGAGAAATGAAATAACCTTTAGCCTGAAATTTAGTTTAAAACATTGCCTTGCAGAATTTACAGGGCTGCGACGGCGCGTGCGCACGCGCACAGGCACAGGCACACACTTTCACAGCTTGTAAATACTTTCGAAGTGATTAAATGATTTATGCTTTTACTTACGGGAAAAAATATCAATCCTGATTTAGCAAGGTGGTTTTTTTTGCGAGCCTTTATTTAAAAATACAGGCCTCAACAGTAAGCGTGCTCTATCAACACAAATAATGAAATATAGGGCAACAAAATACTGGCCAGGTGGCAAATTTTGGGTATGGGTATGGGTACATCATGAAGTGGAGAAGAGGAGGCAAGTGGGGATAAAAAACAGTGTCAAAATGTAAGAGACTTGTGGAGAGAGTAAAGGAGAGGTGGGAGTAAGAGGGACAGAACCACAGAGAGAAGGTTAGAGGCTGGGTAGAAATGAGAGGTGAACCAGCAAGAGCCTGACCGTAGTGAAAAGGGCAGAGACAGTGCTTTAAATGGGACGATACTCATGGGTACTGAGTACCGGCACTTCTTATTTTTATCACTGTTTTGTACTGGCACTTCGCTATTGGTAGGCTCATTGGCTGATAGTGCTGGTGAGCACTAGGCTGTCCGAGAAGCTGTCTCTGACAGCCAAAGTGCTTCTGTAGTCCTGAGCTCAGCCGCTGCTGACTATTCAGCGTAGGCTCCTTTGCATGGTGGAATGCTTTTGTGTACGTCTGCTTGTTTGTTTCTGTGTGTGTGCACGCTTGAGAATATCTAGCATTGTGCCGAACAACAGCAAATAAGGTATGACAATAAGAAGTTGCAATATTGCAAAACAAGGAAATGTTAACATATCCTGTTTGGCTTTCATTTTGTGTAATGATTTAACATATTTCGTTTACATAAATGCATTTCTGTTGTGTTTTGGTATGTGCTGCAACTGGTATAGAAGTCATTAAGTATCATTATGTCTTGCTCTTAGCCCCGCCCATAGCCCCGCCCACTTGCCACACCTCTAGCTCATTTTAATGAGTACCTGCACTTATTTTTTCCCATTTAAAGCACTGCCAAAACGGCTATGTCACGCAGCGCCTCGTCGTTGAAAACTACACTTCAGCTGTGGGCAGGCAACTGATTGACCGCGCGCTGAACTGCTATTTAATATTAATTATAATTTATAAACCAAATTTAGCAGCAGAGTGAGAGTCGGATTATGCACACTAGCCAGGCTGGGCACTGACAGACACACTTACTTTTCGACCAGCAGCAATTCGGTTTACAGGCCGCCTCGTGGCCTCGACGACTCTCGCGGCAAACACGCCGCCCAGGCATGAAACATTTTCAGAGTCTCGGCTACAGCAGTGAGCACAGTGGTGTGCTCTGGGCTCCAGCGGCCGCCGCGGTCGTAGAGTTGAGGCTAGGTCTGTCCGGACGCAGGGATCAACATTACTGATTTTAAACGTTTACCGCGCAGTGCGAGCAGCGCTGGCAGGATCGGTTGTGGGAACATCTTGAGACTGATAAACATAACGAACTGTATAACTGGAGTGCTAGGGGTCAGGACCCTGGAGCAGATGACGAGGTGCGTGCCTTATGGAACATAACAATCTTTTCACCCGAGGACTGTGTCACTTGAGGCATGCTTGCAGTATTTCTTCAGAGCGGTCTCAGCACCGTGGGCTGAACGGCGCAGGTTCATATTTTTGGTGCACTCCTGACCTCTAGCGTCCATTTTGGATAAACTATTTTGTTATCGTTATTTACATCCACTCCCCTCACCTCCTGAATAAAGGTTGAAGAATTCGTACCACGCAAGATTCAGATTTGTATTCCACCCCATTTGAAACCAGACTGGTTATAGGTTAGATATGCATTTAAAAAACTGTTAAGTTCACAAATCACGTAGGAGAACCAGGATACAGGTAAGTAAAGATGTATTCAATTTAACTGAACAGCAATTAAAACCACCCAGTGGCGTAGGGGGGTGCGGTGGGTGCGGGCCTCCCCGGGTGTCATCACTGAGGGGGTGACAAAATGGCACTGAGGGAGGTGACAAAATGGCCATGATGCGCGCTGCTAGCTCCCGGTAGGCGTGAGGTCTAGCTGAGTTGAGCTGCTACAATGTAACAACAGCCAGGATTCCACACCACCGCTGCAGTTCAGGCGAAGTTGTCGGAGGCTGGCTGCGCCAATGGATCCAGTCCACTCAGAGTTCCAGCACTTCTGCATAACTGGAGACCCCACACAGAGCGTTAGCATCCTCGGGGCACTTTCAAAGCCACTGCAGTCTGGAATAACATTGTCCAGTAAGCAAACACATTTTCCGCTGTGTAGGCAGACTTTAATATCCCTGAATGTCAATTTTACGGAGGTTACAGGAAGAAGCCAACCAAATATACGGACCGAATAACGCCTCCCCTCTTTACAAAAAAGTAAAAATGTTTTAGGATCACATTCCAATGTCGTAAGACACATGTGCAAGCAGCCACCGCGCGTTTTTCTTGTTTTGTGTCACTTCTTTAGGGCAAACATGCTCATTTTATAACGTTTAGGAATTATTCTAAATATCAAGTTATTGTGTGTTATGAGTTCATGATAAAATACTATGGTGATGCGGTTTCCACTAAGGTGAAATTAACACAAAAAAGGATCGACGCGGGACAGTCGCCAGCTGAGTAATTCTTTAAACAGTAAAATGTAGTATTTGACTTTCCTATTAATAATAGCTCGCTATAAAATTGAATATATATATATTTTTTTAAACTTGCAATCGTTTAGTAATTCATTTTTTACACAAATAAATAAATTGAAATCCTTAACAAAATTTCAGCAAAGGCAAACATTTGTCGGTCTGAATCCTTAACTGTGAAATGATTAACATTCTCCATAAATAAACGCTACTTTTAGAAGAATTACTGCAATATATCTCTTAAAACAAAGAAATTTATACGCTCATTTCTGCCTCCAGATGGCGCCAGCGACCACTTCATCATACCTTGCCTGACTTTCAACAATTTATATTGCGGTCTATCACTGCTAGAAATTAATAGTAAGAAAGAGAAAAATACCACTTACAAAAAATCGATATAGTCTCACCCGCGCAATCACACATTCCTCGAGGTGAAATGTTCATTTTTATTTTTTTTTGTCCTCATTTGCCTCGTTTACACCATTCCACTTGCATCTTAGACTGGAGCGTCCAAACCTCTTTGTTGGAAAAGGAGAGAAAAAGGAGGGTTCACACAGTGCCACCCTTGGATTGTGACAGCCCCCTTTTTTAGGTCTCGCCTAGCGATGCAGCGCGAAGCGCTGTTGCTAGCGAGATGTATTGGTACCAACTTGCTTCGGAAGGGAGACAGGAGATGTGCACGAGCAGTGTGCAGGACGGACTGCAATTATGAACGCGCCCGTGAACGTGAACACGCACAGACACGCGATGTGCACATCTCCTGTCCCCCTTCCGTCCTCGCCAGCCGCAAAACATGAGGCTGCCCCGCTCCTTCTCCGTGCAGCTTCACCAGGAGCCTAGTGTCCCGAAGACCGGAGGAGCCCCAGGCCGGTGCCAGCCTTGCCTCTTGAACCCCAGGTAACGCTCGCGGCTGTGTACGCGCTGGTTCCTCTTGTTCTTATTGGTATTTGCAGCGCGCTATGCACGCTTTCACTTTCACTTAATGGGTGTCAGCTTAACTTTTAAATATATGCCCCCCCTTTGCACGGAAGCAGCGTGAAGCGGGCGCTGTGTTAATTACAGAAATCTCTGTATACTTCCTCCATTGTTCCCCCTCCTGCCCCCACCCATGCCCTTCGTGTAGCTTGTTTTTTTTTACATGCGCAGTGTCCACTTCATGGTGTTTGCATTTTTTGGGTATATTGGGGCTGCCTTCACACTCGGTTAAACTGTCCTCTGCAGCACACACACGGCGCTGCCTCTCTTCTGGTTTCAGCCAGTGCTCCTGCAGCTGCCCAACATCCACCTTCACCACTTTCATGTCGAGGGGGAGAATGAAGAGGCAGGATTGGTGAACCTCCCCGAGGCGCGGTCACAACGTGATTAAACTAAAAAGTATACACAGAAGACTTTTGCATGCATAGCAGGTATTTATTTATTTATTTTGAATTAACTTTGTTGTTCAAAAATATTTGGTTACTTTGAGCCTGTTTCATGTGGTAAATATCCCCCCCGCACGGACGCCGCGCCAAGCGGACGCTGTGTTAATGAGAGAAATCTCTGGATGCTTCCTTCATTGTTCCCTCTCCCTCCCCATCCATGCCCTTCGTGTGGCTTATGTTTTTTAACGGACTCAGGGTCCGCTTCATGGTTCCATTTATTTTTCATTATTTGTTGCCTTAATATATGAGAGTTGGAAGTTACACTATTCACTACTGAATGTTAGTCATAACTAAGACAATAAAAGCGTGTATGTAAACACTTCGGAGCTTGCCGGTTGTGCCGGCTCCCACCCAGAATCACACAGCCTCAATATTTTGGCAAAGCGACTCCCTCTCAGGGCTGTGATTTATAACTGCAATCCACTTAATGGTTTTCTTCTTGTTAAAGAATTGCATGCAGTGCTTGTAAATATAACCTGAGCCTCCCATATGACGTGTGGATTTTCCACTCTGATGCGGCTGCCCACCGGATAAAAACTGCGGTATAACTCAATTTGAGTTCTGCTGCTGGGGACTTTATTACCCAATGCTTTTTTTCTGCCTACACAAAGAGACGACCTACGCTATAGGTAAGCATTTCTTTCTGTATAGACTTGCACTTTTTTGGATTGCTGTTTTGCTTTCTCTGTCTCTCTGTGCAAACAGATCTTTGATTCTAGCACTCATTACCTTCTGGTTACCAATGAAACTGCAAAAATTGTACTGGCGATGTAAACAAGCATTTGCAATGTGTCTCGCATCTGCGAGAGTTTAAGCTATTGGCATTGTAAATGACAATACCTTTTATTTATCTGTTTTCAAAACCAACACATAGATAAAAGGTTTGTAATTTACAATGCCAACAGCTCAAACTCTTGCAAATGCGAGACCTATTGCATTGCAAATGCTTGTTTTTTTTCAAGCGCACAATTTCTGCGAGCAGCCCTGCTCTTTAGAAAAGGTGCCAGCCGAGGCGGACAAAGGCTTAATCATTGGACCCCTGATCCGGATTACTTTCTTGTTGCTCACACCAACGTAGCAGGGGTAACCAAAACTCATACCTTCTTTGACCCTTATATGAAATATCCAAGCTGGCCACACTCTTTACAGACCTTAACCAATCCTCATAGCGAGGAGGAGCATGTGCCACCCACAGTCTGCAGATCTCTCTGCGTGCCAATAGTATAGCATAGAATATCGGCTTCACGTAGTTTTTACTGATTATAAGTTGCGGGTCCAAACATCCAAATATAACCAGTAGAACGCTTACCTTTATTTGTATCTTCAAAGAATTAGACAAGACTCTTCTCACAGCCTCCCAGAATGTCTGGATCTTTGGGCAATACACAAACATATGCACGTCATCTTCTTTCATGCTGCCGCATTTCGGACACGCCACATCGCCTCCTTTCCCAAACTTGGAAAGTTTTTGAGGGGTCCAGTAAGCCTTGTGAATGGTGAAAAAATGGTTTCTCCCTAGGTATGCAGGTTTTACTATTTTGTACATCATAGACATAGATACTTGCCATTGATCTTCCAGCGTGGTCTCCGTCAAGCATCCTCCCCATAGGTCCATCAGCAAGGTAAAATCACCGTCTTCCATCTCGATCATCAGCCAATACCACATAGCAATTTCTTTTTTCACTGCGCCCCTGACATTAGTCTGTCTTCAAGTACATTGTGTTCCCCTATTTTTGTGTCTAGGGTCTAATACCAACTCTGCATCTGGAGGAACTTGAATCTTGAGATCTTTTGGCCCGTTTCCTGATTACACCACTCCCATGCGAACAGACGACCGTCTTGGATTAAATGCTTCCACCTTGATATACCAGCATCTTGTAATGGAGTTGCCAACAAGTCCTTTGTCCAATCTGGAGAGCCCGGAGAGTCCCAAATGGGGGCAAGTTGACTGAAGTACGGGAGTTTTATGGCCTTTCTGATTTTATACCAAGTTTCAGCCATGCCCCCTAAAATCTTTAACCTAACCTTCTTAAAGTA
Organism: Calotriton arnoldi; assembly: GCA_963921515.1. Taxonomy (NCBI): domain Eukaryota; kingdom Metazoa; phylum Chordata; class Amphibia; order Caudata; family Salamandridae; genus Calotriton; species Calotriton arnoldi. Next base: position 1,474,135 of record CAWUFW010003084.1, read on the forward strand.
CTTTGGATCCGCATACTTATACATGAAGCCGTAATCCCCTCCATTCTCTTTCTTCAACATCACCTCAAAAAGCTTGCCAATCTCTGATTTTGTGGGTCTATCCAAAAGCATTTTCCCATTCTTTAATAAAAAAAAGCCCAGGAGTAGAATAATAGGTCTGGTAATGCTAATCCCCCTTTCTTCAACCTCCTTCTCAGCTTCTTCCAAGCTATCTGTGGCCCTTTAGATGACCAAATAAAGGTACTAATCTGACTTTGCATCTTCGCAAACCACTCCTTCTTAAAGGGTAAGGGAATTGAATCAAAAAGGAAAGTAAACTTGGGGAGAACTATCATCTTCACTAAATTAACTCGGCCAAATAAGGTCAGCAGAAGATATAACCAGTTCTTCAGCAAAACTCCCACTTCTTTCCTTACTTTTTCAAAGTTTTCTTTGGTTAGCTTTGTGATGTCCTGAGTGATCTTAACTCCTAGATATCTAATTTCCCTTTTACTCTTTCCTTCGCCCACCTCTGTATTCCAGGCCATGACCTCCGTTTTCTCTTTGTTAATATCATAACCTGAGATTTTCCCGAAGTCTGCCATTAATTCAAGACACAGCTCAATGTTCTTTGTAAGTTGGTAGTAAAGATTAAGAGGTCATCTGCGTGAGGTCGCGCGCATCGCGACCCAAGATGGCCGCTTAGCGTCGGAGCTCTGCACCGCGTCAGGCATCGCGGTTGATTTAATTGCGGTTCCAGTGCTTTAAAATTCATCATGGAATCATTTTCCTGAAACAGAATGCCTACACTACAGGAACCTACTTTTATCAACCCCTGTATTGCAGTATGACTACAATACTCACGCAGGTGACTTTTTAACCGATTTGTGGCCGCCATTTTGTATTTCTCTCCAGCCTTTTCTCCTCATATTGCCTCTTATGGTGGCCTGATACATCGTTTTTTCGACGTTTTCTTCAATTGCGCAATCTTTTTTCTTTGCTGGAGCCTCTTTCATCCTCAGAGGGTTTGTTTGTTACTGGTCTGACTGTGCCCATGAGGTAATTTTTACCTGTTTCTTCTTTTTGGCACCATTTTCAATAGCCTCTTCCCTAGGCTGTCCGCATTCTGTTTAATGGGTAGAAGCAAATACCTACTCCATTCTACTAAGAAACAAAACTCCAACGTCACGGCGGCTAGCTTTACTGGCTCTACAGCGACTACTTCCTCTTCACAATCTTCCAAGAGTTTGGTGCAAGAGCGTTGCTCTGCTTCCACAGCTTTATTGAGTATGGCAACTAAATCTCAATCTCCTTCAAATACTGTCAAGAGACTTAAACATGACCCTCCCTCTCCTCCTAAAGCTGTTTCTCTGGTCTCGCTGGATATTGTTTTGGAAGAAATCCGCGCCCTCAGACCTTTCATCGAGGAAACAAATTCTCGCCTACAGACCATGGATAGCAAATGGTCCTCCATGGATTCTCGCCTCTCTGTGGTGGAATAGCAACTCGAGGTGGTACAGGATTCAACTTCCAGAATTTCCTCTTTAGAGAAAGAAGTCTTACAGCTGCGAAGAGCTACCGAAGACCTTGAAAATAGAAATCGTCGCAATAACCTGCGCATGTATGGACTTCCTGAAGGTCTTGAAGGGGATGATCCTGTTGTGTACTTTTCTTCCTTTCTGCCACAGTTCTTGGACCTCCCCTCTTCGACCAAATTAAATATACCACGCGCTCATAGACTGGGCCCTCGCTTATCTTCATCGGCTGCCCCTTCTAAACCCCGTGGAGTGATCATCCTGTTTCTACAATTTACAGACATTTTACAAGTCCTAAACGCAGCTAAAGCCAAAAAACATTTGTCGTGGTTTGGCACCAAAGTATTTATCTCTCAGGATATCTCGTCGACTACTGCCAAAAGGCGTAAAGAATTCCTTGACCTCCGCCCGGCTCTTCGATCTTTGGGTGCACGCTATGGTCTATTCCACCCGTGTCTGTTTAAAGTTACCTTCTTAAACAAGACATCTACTTTTGAAGACCCGGCTGATCTTAGGAGTTTCATTCAGTCTCATTCGACGACCTCAATGGAGCTTGCTGGCCCTCCTCCTATACCTTGACTCTATTTCTCTTTTGTGGCGCTACTTATCTCATAGTAAAGTTCTAGTGTATTATTAATATTATTTATTTCCACTCCTTTTCTTGTTCTCACCTGCATAACTTTGTTTTATCCTTACAGGTTCTCTGCAAAGCGTTGTGTCCCCAGTCATATTCCCGTTCCTGTCTTTTTGAAGTCCTGGTGTGGTGTGTTTGCCCGTTGTTGGGTGTGCTGTTTTAGTTGTCCGTTGCCGCCTCTCATCTTCCCTTGTCCCCCGTAAGGTAAGTACCACAGTCGTCTTTTTGACATGTACTGTCTTCTCTTTTTTGTACTCTTTTTTTCCCTCCTCCTCTTCTCTCCTTAGTGTAACTTTCCCCTTCCTCTTTCTACTTTATTTTTTTCCTACTGCATATTTTGTTCTTTATGTATTTTTGATGGTTTTACATTCAGCTCCTGGAATGTGAAAGGTTTTGTTAACCCAATTAAAAGACAGAGAATACTTTCCCATCTTGCCTCTTATAACCCTGATTTGGTTCTTTTACAAGAGACCCACCTTACAGAAACTGAGGCTCTAAAATTGAAAAGGGGCTGGGTGGGTTCAGTTTTATTCTCCCCTAGTGCCAATAAGAAAAACGGTGTTATAATTTTATGCCACAAGAAATTGAATTGTAAAGTTATATCGCAAGAAATTGATACAGAAGGTAGATGGTTGTTAGCTAAGTTGTTAATTAATAATATTTCTTTAACTGTTTTTAATATTTATGGCCCTACACATCCTGACTGTTCCTTTTGGCCTCTGATTACACAGAAATGTATTCAGTTCAGGGATGATCTCTTTATATTAGTAGGCGATTGCAATCAAGTTGTTGACCCCTTTCTCGACCGTCAATCTCAGGTTCGCTTCACTCCTCACAAAACTCATAAACATTTTCTCAACACTATCTTTCAAACACACCTCGTGGACTCTTGGAGACTCTCCCACCCCGATACTCTTGACTTTTCTTTCTTCTCTCCTCTTCACAATTCCCTCTCCCGTTTAGACTATATTTTTCTTTCTCAATCTTTATCTCAAAATCTGTTATCCTCCTCTATTGAACCTGTCGTCATCTCTGACCATGCCCCAATTGTGACTGACCTTGATTTGCTCCCTCCACATCCCAGGTCCTCCCGTTGGCGCTTTAATAATTCTCTTCTCCTTGACCCTCTTTTCTCTTCCTCTTTCAACACTTTCGCTAATGAATTTTTTGACCTCAACAGTGACCCCAATTCCTCCCCCCACATATTATGGGATTCTTTTAAAGCTATCGCGAGAGGCTTTATCATAGACTTTGTCTAAAAAAAAAGAAACGTTTCCTTCAACAACAAAAAACCACCATGGCACATATTAAGGCTTTAGAACATAAGTTCTATACTTCATCGATGGACTCGGTCCCACCAGCTCTGATACGTGCCAAATTAGCATTTAATAAAACTACAACCGATAATGCGTCCTCAATACTTCTCCGTAGTAGTGCTCGCTACTACGGTGGTCGTAATAAAGTAGGTAAACTTTTAGCGAATTACCTCAAAACACGTAAAGATCGTACTTTGATTGAATCTATTTATTCTTCAGATGGCTCTCTCATGCACAAAGATCAGGACATTCTCAATGAATTTAAACTTTTTTACAAGGACCTTTACATCCCAGAATCTCCTCCTTCCAGTTCTCTTATCCAACCTTATCTTAATAAACTCCCAACCCCTTCCAATTCTCACCTTAATCTTTCTGACCTTGAAACAGATCTATCCCTTAATGAATTATCCACTGCCTTAAATGCTTTAAAGAAAGGGAAAACTCCCGACCCGGATAGTTTTCTGTCGAATTTTATTTGCATTTTTTCTTAACGTTTTAAACAAAATCCCCTCCCTTTCCGTATCTTTAGCGGCCATCTCTGTCGATGCTGAAAAAGCATTCAATAGAGTTGATTGGTCTTTTTTATTTGCATCTTTGAAGTGGCACGGATTTGGTCCCAAATTGATTTCACTTATCTCTTTATTATACTCTGCCCCAAGAGCCTCGGTATTAGTTAATGGCTGTATCTCATCCTATTTTCCTCTTCAACACGGAGTTCGCCAAGGCTGCCCTCTTTGCCCTCTTTCCCCTCTCCTCTTCATCTTAGCTCTTGAACCCTTCCTATCCTCAATTCGCAATAATGACTCCATTTCTGGGTTTTCTTATGGTGACCATCATTTAAAACTTTCCGCTTATGCGGATGATATCCTACTTTTTATTTCTGCTCCTGAAATCTCTATTCCCCCTTTATCACATGAATTTGCTTCCTTCTCCCTTGTGTCTGGTTATAAAATCAATTCAGATAAAACAGAAATTCTCCCTCTCACTAAATTTTGTCTTCCTCATTCTTTTTCTTCCACTGGTTTTGCATGGAATAGTTCAAAAATCAAATATTTAGGTATGTGGTTCTCCAACTCCATCGCCTCTTCTGTTAAATTAAACATGTCTGCAGTCCTATCTCGAATTGACAAACTACTTTCCTCTTGGAATCCCCTCTTTCTTTCTTGGTGGGGCCGGTTAGACTCAATCAAAATGATGATTACCCCTATTTTGATTTATGCTCTCTCCATGCTTCCCGTCCATATTCCTGCCTGTTATTTTAAGCGTATTGACTCTTGTCTTTCTAAATTTCTCTGGAAGAACAAAAGAGCCAGGATTTCCTTATCTTTTCTTCGCAAGACAAAGTCTAACGGGGGTGTGAATTTTCCTGATTTTCGCCTATTTCATAAATCATTTTCCCTTCGTCAGGCCTCGAAATGGCTCCTTTCCGAACCTTCCCCCTTCACCCCTCTTTGGCTCTCCATTGAACAAGCCTTATTATTACCCTTCTCTTTAAAGGAAGTTCTAGTTTTTTCTGCCAAAACCCCTTAAACCTCTCTTCCCTTGTTTAAACACACTTGTTCCCTTTTGAAGCCTTTGATGCAACCAAGTTCCATTTCTAGAGAATCCTTTTTAGAATCTCCAATTTGGCATAATTTCCTTATTATCATTAATAACAGAACCATTTTTTGGAAATCTTGGAGGTTAAAGTGTATAATTTGGGTTAAAACCCTTTTTGATGGCTTATCTCCATGCTCCTTTCCCCAATTTCAAGCTTTATTTCACTGTCCCCGGTCCTTCTTGCAGAAATTCACTATTCTAATGGCGATCATTCTTGATACTTACTACTCTCTTCCATCTTCACCTCTTCCTTCTGTTCCAAATTCTCTTCTTAAGATTCTTCTCTCTCTACCCAAAGCTTCTCTCATCTATAAATACTTCTCAGCTCCTAATCCAGAACGCACTAAAACCAAATTGGAACTTTCATGGGAATCTGACCTGGGATGTGAATGGACCACCATCTTCTGGGACAAACTCTGGTCCCGTTCTCTCAAAATCTCTCGATCTGCTTCTCTCACCCAGTCTTTGTTTTTCCTTTACCATAGACTTTATCTTACCCCTGCCTCTATAGCTAGATTTTCCCACTCCACTGATACCAACTGTTGGACCTGTGGCTCTTCTAATGCTGATCTTCTACATCTTCTTTTCCTTTGCCCTTCGGTTTCTAATTTTTGGGGGAAAGTCTGGTCCTATATTTCTCGCCTGTTTAATATTTCCATTCCTTATTCCATTCCTCTTCTTTTCTCTGGAAGTCTATCCGATTCCTTAGATCTCTCCTCCCATAACCATGGCCTCTTCGACCTTATGCTTGCTTTAGCTTTCCCAAAAGGGGGGGATGATGGACGGAACGTTTGAGCCAATCAAACACTCACCCCCAGTCAACTGATCTGGGTTTAATCCATCATCATTCTTTAGCTCACTCCACCACCCCAGTTCAGACATGGCCATATGCAAATCAGTCTGACCCTGTGCCTCATGGGAACAGTCCAGCCCGAACTGCCAAGCCATGTCTTCCCTGGACCGGAAACAAGCATCCTAGGACCGGTTTCTGGCATTTCAGCCGTCATCAGCCAGGCTTGCTTGAATCCAGTGGCAAAGTGAGCAAGGGACCCACGTCTGGGCATACCCCCGCCAACTTAGGGCGACCAAAGCGATACAAAAGGGGGGATGATGGACGGAACGTTTGAGCCAATCAAACACTCACCCCCAGTCAACTGATCTGGGTTTAATCCATCATCATTCTTTAGCTCACTCCACCACCCCAGTTCAGACATGGCCATATGCAAATCAGTCTGACCCTGTGCCTCATGGGAACAGTCCAGCCCGAACTGCCAAGCCATATCTTCCCTGGACAGGAAACAAGCATCCTAGGACCAGTTTCTCGCATTTCAGCCGTCATCAGCCAGGCTTGCTTGAATCCAGTGGCAAAGTGAGCAAGGGACCCACGTCTGGGCATACCCCCGCCAACTTAGGGCGACCAAAGCGATACAAAAGGGGGATGATGGACGGAACGTTTGAGCCAATCAAACACTCACCCCCAGTCAACTGATCTGGGTTTAATCCATCATCATTCTTTAGCTCACTCCACCACCCCAGTTCAGACATGGCCATATGCAAATCAGTCTGACCCTGTGCCTCATGGGAACAGTCCAGCCCGAACTGCCAAGCCATGTCTTCCCTGGACCGGAAACAAGCATCCTAGGACCGGTTTCTGGCATTTCAGCCGTCATCAGCCAGGCTTGCTTGAATCCAGTGGCAAAGTGAGCAAGGGACCCACGTCTGGGCATACCCCCGCCAACTTAGGGCGACCAAAGCGATACAAAAGGGGGGGATGATGGACGGAACGTTTGAGCCAATCAAACACTCACCCCCAGTCAACTGATCTGGGTTTAATCCATCATCATTCTTTAGCTCACTCCACCACCATATGGCCATGTCTGAACTGGGGTGGTGGAGTGAGCTAAAGAATGATGATGGATTAAACCCAGATCAGTTGACTGGGGGTGAGTGTTTGATTGGCTCAAACGTTCCGTCCATCATCCCCTTTTGTATTGCTTTAGCTTTCCAACATATCTCTCTCAACTGGAAAACACTTACAAAACTTTCTGTCCAACACTGGTGGAATAGTCTTTGCCATTTTTACATCGACTTGATATTGCTTTCGCCTCCTCCTGCAAGCCAATGGTTAATAGAGATCTCTTTTGGCTGCCTCTTACTACTTATTTAGACAAACTAGTGTTAGCAGATAATTCTCGTTTAAATTCTGAAAATTTTAAACCTCCTTGAGTGTTTATCTTCTCTGTTCTTTGCTTTTTACCTTTGTTGGCTTATTGTATTTATTAATTATATTAGGATTTTATTCACATTCCTTTGTAAATATGCATTATCTCACTCTATCAATGTGTAAGAATTTACCCTTCCCCCTCCTCTCCCCCTTCTCCCCCTCCCTTCCCTTATTCCTTATAAAATTTAAACAGCTTTCAGTTTTATTTCTGTACTAGCCATTTTTTTTCCGTTATGTTTCTATTTAATATGCTTACTCTGTATTGCTGGTCTTTTGTATTTCTTGTTATTTTTCAAATAAAGCTTTTTGAACTGAAAAAAAAGAGGTCATCAACATATAGGCCTAGTTTCTTTCTCCAGCCATTGTATTGGAAGGGTAAGATATCTGTGTTACTCCTGATCCTTCTGGCTAGCGGTTCGATATATAAATCCGAACCGCCTTTGTCAAAACCCCATTAACCAACACCCTAGCTTCAGGTGCGGCGTAGATTCCCTCCAAAGCTTTACAGAAATTAGAACCCAGGTTAAGAGACTTTGCCACAGCTTGTAGATAAACCCAGTTGACGTGGTCAAACGCTTTAGCGGCGTCTAACGCAGTTATTGCTAATGGGAGCTCATAAGCGATGGCCAGATCTATAGACCCTATAAGCGTATAGGTCAACTCTTTCAGAGATCTACCTCGAATGAACCCCTTTTGGTCCTCATGTACAAGCTGCGACATAAACCCATTAAGTCTTCCTGCCATAATTTTCGCAAAGATCTTATAATCGCAATTTAAAAGCGATATTGGCCTGTAAGAGTCACAGTTTTTGGGGCATTTACCCGGTTTCGGTATTAATGTAATGATAGCCTCTTTCCAAGATTCAGGCATTTCGGCTCCTGTCAAAAATAATGCATTAAAAATTTTGACCAAAATAGGATTTAGTATGCTGGCCAAGACCCTGTAGACTTCATGAGGCAGGCCGTCTGGTCCCGGTCCCTCCCTTTCTTGCCTTCCCCAATAGCCTGTTCCACTTCCCTTGTACTTATCCTCTCATTCAGCTGTTCACTTTTATCTGCCGTTAAGGGATCGGCACAATCATGGCTCAACCAAGTCATCACCTCTTCTTTTGTGATTTCCAGATCTTCGTGGTACACTTTCCCAAAATGTCTGAAGAAGGCTAGCTCAATACCCTTATTATCCCCGAGTAGAATTCCTGTTTGCTCGCACCTAATCACTTTTATCGTGTTCCTCACTTGATCGTTCTTGGCTTTCCATGCCATCAGCTTACTGCATCCTTCCCCGTATTCAAAGTGAGCCAGCCGACTAGTCTCCTATCTTTTTCTAACCCTGTCCTGTAGAATTGCTGTCAGCTTTGATTTTATTTCCGTTATTTCACGAAGCAGAGTCTCACGATCTCCCTGTTTTTTTGGATTAATCAATTCTTTTTCAATTGTTCGGACTTGCTCTTCTAACATTAATACGTTTTTATGATACGCTCGCCTTTTTGCCACCGCTAGAGCACCCAATCTGCCTCTCAAATAGGCCTTATATGAATCCCAGACCATACCAATCGAAGAAGAACCCAGATTGTTATCAAAAAACTCTTTTGTCTCTGCTTTTAAAATATCTATGATTGAGCAGCCCCCTCACCCAGCCTCACCTGGAGCATTACCGCTGAGTGATCTGACAGGTGTACCCCTATGTGATTAATACCTAGTACTTGATCCTTCAGCCTATTATCAATTACGAAGTAGTCAATCCTTGACTGGTGTCTATATTTCTTGTTGTAAAATGTAAAACCTTTCTGAGGCCCTGCCCTCTGTCGCCAAATATCACAAAGTCCCAGTTGCACCATCAATTGTCTAATCAGCCCAGACATTTTGGGATTTACCACTGCTCTGCTATTCAAGGATCTATCCATCATATGGTCCAAAACAGCGTTAAAGTCTCCTGCCATATTTTTCGGGTCAGGAAAATGTAGTAACTCAGTAAATAGTTCCTTTAAGGGGCCAGTATCGCCTTGATTCGGACCGTAATAGCCTACCAGCATAAAGTTGTGTCCAAAGATCTTAAATTTTACCACAAGCCATCTACCCGCTATGTCTGAAACACTGCCTTCTACAGAAATATATGTCCCCTGTTTCACCAGGACTGCCACCCCTTTTGTAACCGCCGACTGCCTTGTACAAACTGCTTGGGAAATCCATCTTTTGGCCTTTAAGAACTCCTGAGCCTCCTTCTCCGTTAAATGTGTCTCTTGTACAATAATAATCTGTGTGGGGCAATCTTTTAAATACTGCAGTACTCTCTCTAGTCTCATTTTTTCGTTTCTCAATCAACCCCCCTGAAATCTAAAGTAAAATGCAAATACAACACTAACGAGGCTTCTGAGGATTTTTTTTTTTCATTTTCTCCCACATGCTCCCCACCCTGTGCTCCCTGAACCCTCCCCCCCCATGGAAAACCCAACCCTGACTCTTCATGGCTAGAGCCCTGTGGGTGCCCCCCGAAGTGTGCATCGAATACCAATAGTGATGCATATATATGAAAGGAAAAGGAAATTTTTCTCTATAGACAAATAACTATAATTCTGTAAAAATGGGAAACAAAAATGAAGAAAATATCGCCATTGAACCGGAGTCTACTAACTCCTAAATCATATTTACTAGCCTCCTGGCTGCAGATTTTTGATAAACTTATCTACCTCATCAACAAAGCGGAAAGTGTGCATTTTGTTATTGAACATCACTTTCAGAAAAGCTGGGAACTTTAGCTGTACCGAAGCACCTAACCTCCTTAGTGGTTCTATCCTTTTCCCTAGTTCCCATTGCCTATTGGAAGTAACACTCGACAAGTCTGATCTAACTTCAAATTAACCCCATCAACCTCCATCGCCTTTTTGCTCAAGACCTTGGACAAGATCTTCTCTTTTAAGGTGTAGGTGAAGAAATTCACTAAGATTCTCCTGGGCTTGGTCCTGTTTGTATTAAGTCTATAGGGGTCTCTGTGGATCCTCTGGATATCTGTGGTAATCTCCTCCTCTGTTTCCTCCAACTGTAGCTCCCTTTTAATCAATTGAACTATGTAAGTTTTAATGTCCTCCCCCTCCTTGCCTTCCGGGATTCTTAAAATCTTCAAATTGTTCCTCCTCTAAAAGTTTTCCAACCTTTCTACCCTCTCTTGCAGTTCTCTCTCTTATGTTTTTAGCCCCTCTATTTCAACAGCGTTGGCCTTCAATGCCTCTTTGAGGTCCCTTACTTCCCCTTCTAGGGTAGCTGTTCTATTGCTCAAGTCATCGATCTTCTTTTCCAGAGTTCCACAAGCCAACCTGATCTCTTTCTGATTTAACTCTGAGACTTCAAATCTACTTTTTATTTCAATAGTGAGGGTTGTAAGAAGAGCACCAAGGGAGGGGTCCTCCCTATCCGGGTTTTTAGAACCGTTCCCTACATCCTCGCCTACTTCCTTCTCTCTCTGGGCCCCCCCAGGACTTGTGTTTTTTTCCTCCATGCTACAGTTGGAGTTATTTGATACCTCTGGGCTAGACATTCGGTACACCACCCCATCGGCAACTAGGGTATCTGAGGCAAGAGCCTGATAACGATTTGGACTCACATCCTTAGACCAGTCTCCCGTATTTGACAACTCCATGGTTTTTCCTAGTGTCCCTTGCCCCTTACTCAGCTCTTTCTGATGCCCTTTTATCTCCACCTTACTGCTATCACTTAAAATAAGCGTTTTTGGCAGAACCTTAAAGTAAGTCCTAAGTGAGGGGGTAATCTTTATCTTATGTTCAGGAATAAGTTTAAAAAAAAATATTTTCTTGAGACTTGAAACATCCCTAACTGATAACTCTCTTGGAGGTCATACGCTGTTAACTTCTTTTGCCTTTCTCTCCCCCTCCTCCTCCACTTTAAATATTACCTTGGCTGAATCCGAGACTGCCAAACCACTGCCTCTCCCTGTACTCCTGAGAGTGTCCCTGGAGACACCTTTATACCCCACCACACCAGCGCTCCCCCTCTCTGCTCTTCTCCTGCCCTTACCCGCCTTAACTCTGGTGTGCTCCGTAACAGCACCCCCTTCCTGAAGCTGCTCCTGCAGTGATAATCGCGTCGAGAGTCTTGCACCTGCCCTAGTGCCAAAGTCAATCTCTACCTGCTCACTGCTAGCTCCTCCGCTGCCGCTGCCGATGCCGTTTTCCCTGCCGCCCCTCCCTTGCCCCGGAAGGGAATTCTGGTGGCAGCGCATCGACCCCTACGCAGCTCTAGCGCCGCCCACGGCTGCTCCGCCGCTGTGCTTGCCGATCCTGTTACCACGCCTCAGAAAAAATGCCGGTGGCCGTCTACGGTATGTGTTTTCTCCTGGATATCCTCATTACTTGACTCTGAGTGCTCTAGCAAGTCTCATCCACGTTTCTTTTCAACGTAGGTTTCCTTTCATAGCATTTAAATGCTTGTGGCTCCGATGCACTCTCCGCGCTCACCCGCGACCCGCAACTAGATGGCCGCCATGTTTTCCCCCCGCCGTTAGTCGCCTCCTCGCGATCAGGTCATTGATCAGCTGAGGTGAAATGTTCATGTTTTTAGTTTTATATTGCACGCCCTATACAATAATATTGTATGCCCTCATTCATCTCCCAAATACGCACATTCGAATGTTCATACCAAAGCCCATTAATATTCAGACCTTCAGGTTCTCTTAGGCAAAGCCTTAAAATAGAGGAATACACTTTGGGAAGTCAAAGTTCTTCGTTTCCGCCCCGTGGTGACAGGGTCATCTGCTGCAAACCATGCAATTTGTAAATCTGCTGCAATGGTTTTATGGAGATTTTCAAAATGTAGATGTATTTGGATATATTATGCTGGCCTCCATAATCACAATATGTTCTCCCTATACCATATTATAGATCTACCCTGTAGCACCGCTAATATGAATTTTACAACATGAAATATATATCGCAATCAGAGTCAAACAGGACTATTGCAATAATGCGACAGGCGATGACCAAATGACGTGGCAAGAAAAGGCTAATTATGAAATCCAATGTGGATCATTTTTGCACGTGTTAATACTGTCTGGGCAAAGCGTTCAATTTATTAGTGTCAGTTTAAAACCTAAACAAAGCAATCAGTAGTTGCAAGATGAACAGTTAAGCTTTGCGAAGGGCCTACCACTGCTCAGCTTTTTAGTAACTTTTAATCCATTTTTTGAAGAAACAAATTTTTGTTCCAATCTGGAATTTTTGCACTGGATAATGAATTATGTGGCAAGTGCGGCAAATCCATAACTATGCAGAAAATGCTGCAACCACAGAACTACCTGATTCCTGTGGCACTTATTGCAGGACATAAACTGGACATTGCAGTTAATAAATCATGTTTTCTCAAAATTTCTATCACCCATGACACTATGCAAAACTTTTCTCCCTACTGGGACTATCGCAATCTTGGATCACTGACAGAATATCGACGACCACAATATCGAGCTACAAAAATATCGTGACAAAAATATTGTTGTCAAGAATATCGACCTCCTATACTTATAATGGTAAGTACCAAAATATCGAGAAAAAAATATCGTTGTAAAAAATATCGTTTTTTTTACATATATAAAAAACTATGTTAAATAAAATAATAAAATTAACTTTAAAAAATATTTAGATATAATGTACATTTTAACAAATATAATAAATAAATGTAATTTTACAAATGTAAACATACATATATAAAATGCAATATATATACATGTATTTACTTTAAAAAAATTATAAACTAATAATTATAATTTATTTTAAAATGTTATAAATATATATAAAATTAAAAATAAATATATATATATATATATATACATACACCTATAACATAAAATATAATCAAAAAAACATTAATATTAGAAATTAAAACATTAAAATATCTATTAATTTATAAACTTACATTTTGCACTCCAGTTAATGTAACAGTATGGAAAGTGTTGGATAGAAGAGGGGTAAAAATTACTATTCCCACTCCACTAAGTGCAACAGTAGAGAAAGTGTTGGATAGCGGAGGAGAAAAAATTAATATTCCCACTCCAGCGAGTGTAACAGTAGGGAAAGTGTTGGATAGCGTAGGGGTAAAAATTACTATTCCCACTCCAGCGAGTGCAACAGTAGGGAAAGTGTCGGATAGCGGAGGGGAATAATTTACTATTCCCACTCCAGCGAATGCAACAGTAGGGAAAGTGTCGGATAGCATAGGGGAATAATTTACTATTCCCACTCCAATGAGTGCAACAGTAGGGAAGGTGTTGGATAGCGTAGGGGTAAAAATGACTATTCCCACTCCGGGGAGTGCAACAGTAGGGAAAGTGTTGGACTGCATAGGGGTAAAAATTACTATTCCCACTCCAGCGAGTGCAACAGTAGGGAAAGTGTCGGATAGCGGAGGGGAATAATTTACTATTCCCACTCCAGTGAGTGCAACAGTAGGGAAAGTGTCAGATAGCGGAGGAGAAAATATTACTATTCCCACTCCAGCGAGTGTAACAGTAGGGAAAGTGTTGGATAGCGTAGGGGTAAAAATTACTATTCCCACTCCAGCGAGTGCAACAGTAGGGAAAGTGTCAGATAGCGGAGGGGAATAATTTACTATTCCCACTCCAGCGAATGCAACAGTAGGGAAAGTGTTGGATAGCATAGGGGAATAATTTACTATTCCCACTCCAATGAGTGCAACAGTAGGGAAGGTGTTGGATAGCGTAGGGGTAAAAATTACTATTCCCACTCCAGGGAGTGCAACAGTAGGGAAAGTGTTGGACTGCGTAGGGGTAAAAATTACTATTCCCACTCCAGCGAGTACAACAGTAGGGTAAGTGTTGGATAGCGTAGAGGTAAAAATTACTATTTCCACTCCAGTGAGTGCAACAGTAGGGAAAGTGTCGGATAGCGGAGGGAAATAATTTACTATTCCCACTCCAGTGAGTGCAACAGTAGGGAAAGTGTCAGATAGCGGAGGGGAATAATTTACTATTCCCACCCCAGCAAGTGCAACAGTAGGGAAAGTATTGAATAGCATAGGGGTAAAAATTACTATTCCCACTCCAGTGAGTGCAACAGTAGGGAAAGCGTTGGATAGCGGAGGGGAATAATTTACTATTCCCACTCCAATGAGTGCAACAGTAGGGAAAGTGTGGGATAGCGGAGGGGATAAAATTACTATTCCCACTCCAGCAAGTGCAAGAGTAGGGAAAGTGTTGGATAGCGTAGGGATAAAAATTACTATTCCCAGTCCAGGGAGTGCAACAGTAGGGAAAGTGTTAGATTGCGTAGGGGTAAAAATTACTATTCCCACTCCAGCGAGTGTAACTTTAGAGAAAGTGTTGGACAGCAGACGGGTAAAAATTACTATTACCACTCCAGGGATTGCCAACAGTAGGGAAAGTGTTGGATAGCGGAGGGGTAAAATTACACAATTAACATAATTAATTAACAAATAATTAATTAATTAATATCAATTAACAATCAAAATATAATTATGTATTAATAAATTAATTCACACAATTAACACTATAAAATCATAAATAATAAATATTACATATTAAATATTATTGAAGTATTAAAAATAAACTACTTCCAACCCTATTCCCCTATCAACCCACAACCCACTCCTAAACAAATGACACAATTAACGTATTTACCAATTATTTAATAATAATTGATAACAATTTAATAAATATTTAATTTATATATTTCCCCCACAATTAACAATATAAAATATTAATTAAATAAATATGAATTATGAAAAGATTAATAATTTAATTATAATTAAATTACTTCCCACCCTATTCCCCTATAAACCCACAACCCGCTCCTAAAAAAATAACACAATTAACATATTTACCAATTAATTAATCAATAAAAATTAACAGCCAATTATTAATTAATTAATAATTAATTAATTCCCATAATTAACACTATCAAATAAAGTTTAAATAAATACTAATAAATACAAATTAATATTCAATTTATTATATTTAAATTACTTTCCACCCTATTCCCCTATAAACCCACAACCCGCTACGGAACTAAAACGCAAAATGTAAATCAAATAAAATTAATATTCAATTAATTATATTTAGATTACTTCCCACCCTATTCCCCTATAAACCCACAACCCGCTACGGAACTAAAATGCAAAATCTAATTTAAATTTTTTTTATAACTTCTAAAAATTTAACACATACATAAAAAATAAATGCAATACTTAGACAAAAAAATATAGCACATACATTTAAAATACACACTAAAATACATAACTAACTAAAACAACGATATTTTTAACAACTATATTTTTGCAAACGATATTAATGACTTCGATATTTTTAAAAACGATATTACTTACCTTAGACTTGATATTCTTGTCCACGATATTCTGACTGTCGATATTTTTGACAGACAATATTCTAAACTCGATATTTGTGCAAGTCGACATTAACAACTCGATATTTAGACTGTTTACCTGCAATCTTATCACATTGGCAACTACTCCACAATTGGTCTCTTATATTTGGGGATCCTCTTAAGTATGAATTTTGAAAAATCAGCAACCCCTCACTTTATCTCCTCCTGCGGTCCTAGATTGTGCCAATGTTTCTTTACATTACGTTGGATTGATACGCCACCATTGAGCACCTACCCTAGAGGCACGCACCACAAGCGCCCTGCTAACCCATCCGAAATCCCGCACGAGTGACCGGAATCCGCCACTTCTCCAGGATCCCTGCATATTGATGCGGATCTCCCCATAGCTTTGGCGTACGAGAGCAATTCTTCAATGGACTTCTGAGCACACCGCACTGCATACCATCCCTTCTATGCAGTGGGCAATCACACAGGCATGTAACTTAATGTCCTGATGATGATCCTCAATTCTATGTATGGATTGAGACGTCGTCGACTCCGAGATACCCTAACACAATGATATTTATTATTTCCCAATGTGTAATGGTGTCTTCCTTCATTTGTGCTTCTTGAATTGTTGAAACCATTGCAAGCACCAAACTTTGCCTGAGCCTTTTTTGTTTTGTTTGTGTCTCACTTGAGACAATACTTTGTTCCCACTTCATTGTTTGTCTTTACGAATATTTGCTACATTAAAAGATTCCTGTCCGGCTAGACAGCACAATATAGATCTAACTGTATTTCTATATTTTTCGCTCCTTTCACATTGTTTTTGTGAGGGACCACTGTGTTCATAGCAAAATGTTTCTTTAGTAGCCTCAGGAGTTGAATGGACTCTGTGGAACAATCTGTGTTGGATCTGATCTTCACCGCTCTTCTCTTCTTTAATGAACACCTCTTCACATGTGGCGAACCCCTGTTGAACACATCCTTTAGCCATACACAAAGAGGGCTGGCTGCAGGGCCTTGCATGTGCCCAAATTGCATATCCATATTTCCGTCTAGCTTTTTGAGGTGCTCTCAGTTAGATTTACCTACCCTCAATCTCTGGATATAGCCACTCATCTGTTGGACTTGGCCCTTTTTGCAGGGTCATCCCAGAACTTTTTGCCTTCCTCCTGTATTTTTTTTCTGACCTGTTGTTGGTGGTTTTATGACTCTGGGCACTTTATCACTGCTAATCAGTGCTAAAGTGCATGTGCTCTCTATTATAAACTTGGTAAGATTGGTCTACACCTGTTTGGCATATTTAATTTACCCATCAGTCCCTTGCACAGTGGTATCCCATATACCCAGGGCCAGTAAATTAAATGCTACTGGTGGGCTAGCAGCGCTGCTTGCGCGACCCACCGAAGTAGCCTTTCAAACCTGTCTCAGGCCTCTGCTACTGCAGGGCCTGTGCGTGCAGTTTACTGCCACTGTGACGTGGCACATAAAGTGGTTGCCACGTCTGCAACTCTACATTTACTGCATATCAATCACTCCTAAAGTAGGCCCTAGCTAGCCCTATAGGCAGGGTGGGGTGAAGGTAAAAGGAAGGACATGTGCCTCAACTGTGTGGCATGTCCTGGTAGTGACAAACAGCCTATTTGGTTTCTCACTGCTGTGAGGCTGCCCTCTCATAGGTTTGCATTGGGGATTCCCTGATATGTGCTTCAGTGGTAATTCCTGACATGAGAGGGGTAGCGCGGCCATGTTTGGTATGTTTGGAATAGTAGTGATAAATCCTGCTTATTGGTGAAAGCAGATTTATTATTACTATTTTAGAAATGCCACTTTTAGAAGTGGGCATTTCTGTGTGCTCTGTCTTTGTGCCCTGTCTGATGTGTATTGACCGTCTGGAGAGAGGGGATGTGCATTTACTCCAGGCAGTCCCTGGGGGGGTTGAGGTGCCTCCTGACCTGCCTGGGTGACTCAGCGCTAGGCTGAATAGACCTTGGCTGAAATTAGAGTAGCGGGAGGAGTTGTCCCTGGCACCTGAATAGGCCTGGTCTGCCTTCCACAATGCTGGCTCTGCCCCCCTGTGGTGTGTCTGGGGCCAAAGCTTTCACTAAGAATGGAGGATGTTGTGCACTTGTGATTATATTTTAAGTGGCCAAGAATAAACACATTTGGACTATAAGTAAAGGGGCTGTGACCCCATGTTTGGCGAACTGAAAAAGAAGACACTGTGTGGGACTTGTGGAAGGCAGGCTGCTGGACTGCCAGGAGGAACAGCCTAGGGACTGGACAATTCTGGGGGGCTGAGAGAACGACTTCCCCTCTTTTCTGAGGCCCCTTGTGCTGGCCTGCCTGGCTGCGCCCTGCTGGCGTGTCCCCAGCACTCTTCCAGGAGTGCTGCTGTGCCCCTGGTCTGGGCAGACTCGAGTGCTTTGTTTTCTTTGGGCTCTTGGCCCTGGACCTGGGCTTGGAGCGCGCTGGGGGTTACTTGCCTGAGCCCCCGGTGTGGGTTCCTGCTGCAGTAAAAACATAAGGAGCGCTTCATGTTTGCTGTGCTCCTGAAGTGCTGTGCCTACACACCCGAAGCGTGTGGTGCGCACTTTCAACTTTATTGTCTGAGCACAAGAAGTGGACTCAATCTCCCGAATATGGTGGACGCAAAGAGTCATCGCGCCGTGAGGAGAGGCCGTCTAGTAGGAAGCCCCGCAGCCACCGGAAGCCAGGCAGAAGTGAACAGCCGCATGGCTGAGCCTGGTTGTGGGCGGGCCAAGCAGGACTGTATTCCAAAAGTAAGCCGGGGACAGCGGGGCCAACGGAGACTTCGCTCCGGGTCCTGCCCCTTTCATCTCCAAAGCGGAGCGGCTGCTCCGCATGGTTGCAGGCTGCTGCGAGTCCAGGAGTCAGAGTAGAAGACCCTGGCCTGCCGGAGACTTTTGCCGACAAAGGAGGGCGAAGCCGACAGAGACTTTGCTCCATGTCGTCACGTAGAGGGAGCTGGTGCCGCACGACGCTGGTGGGTGAGTGACCCCGCCCCACTTGATGTACCGGGAGGGAGAAAGCCGGTGTGGCATCACCATTCACGCTTCCCTACGTTCAGAGGCAGTGGCACCCGAAGGTTGGGGGCAGCTGCTTTGGAGGCAGTTCTGTTGTCTCCTGCTGGGGGACATTGTCTTGAGCGTTAGGACGGGGCAAGACCTCGACGGAGGCCCCGCGAGTATGGAAGGAGGAAGAACCTCCACGACCTTACTGCATTTTGCTTAAGGGAGGCCCGGAGGCTTCTGTGCTCCACGCTATGTGGAGAATTCCTGCATAATGGGGAATGTGGATGGGTTGTGCCCTGATTTAAGGCAGCCAGTAAGGGTATCACTAGAAGGTGTGCAGCTTATAAGGGTGTACTAAAAGGCACTGCTGATGAAGCTCTGCATAATATGTTGTGCTAAGTGCAATGATACCAGTAGTTACTGACTACCTTGTAATGATATGACAATTGCCATATTGAAACATAATTTTCATGATCCCTGTGAAGTCATGACAAGTGCCTGGTGGCATAGTGTAATATATGTGATTATGCTCTAACGTGTTTTTATGGCTAAAACAAAGGATATTTTTATATAACCTTGTGTGGAGTTTCTTTTGTGGTGTGCCTAGTGTGTCACTGCTGTGTGAGTGTGTTGCGCAAACGCTTTACACATTGCCTCTGGGATAAGCCTGACTGCTCTGCCAAGCTACCAAGGGGGTGAGCAGAGGTTATCCTAGGTGTGTAACTCTCTTGCCCTGACTAGAGTGGTGGGTTCTGCCTGGCTTAGGTGCATACCCTAGCCAACTAGAAACCCCATTTCTAACATTGGTTGTCAGCGGTGAGGATAGGACTTGCATTTGCGCAGTACCACAGTGACGCATGGTTGCACTACAAACTGCATTTAGACAATCACATGTTTTTAATTTTTTTTCCTGATTTTCTCTCATGAAGTCATTTTTATTGTGTACTCCTGCTTCAGCTCTGACGCCTAGGTCTCTTGTTTTGCACTTGTGTATTTAGTGCCATGCCAAAATGGAATCTGCCTTTATCCTAGGTGACCTGTTGACATACAATCTGGAGGAGTTAAAGGGGTTCTACAGGGAGAGGAAAATAATAGTGACTGCAGAAGACACCCAGCTAGGCCCTCAGAAAGTCTTGTTCAAGTGGCAAGAGAATGAACGGAAACATGAGTACTCTGAGTGGAAGGGTTCCCAGTCCGCATACCAGGAGGGTGGTGGTTCTGAGGGAGACCCTGGAGAGTCTGAAGAGGAGGGAGAAAATGACTGGGCAGGGACGCCAGTAGGTAGTGAGGACCCTGTAGAGAGGGAGTCCCTTGCTGGGTCTAGTGCCTCATCCCTTTCTCTGTCCCCAGAGGAGTTGGCAGACAGGAGGGAAAAAAGGGAGCACCAGCTGGCGTTGGAAAGTCTCAGATTGGAGCATGCCAAAGAGCTAGCACAGCTGGTTGTGGAGGAGAGAAAGGCTGATGTTGAGAGAGCCTTAGTTCAGGAGAGGATGGCGAAGGCAGAGAGGGCCTTCGCCAGAGAGAAGCTAGCTCTTGAGGATAGGTTGTCCCCTGAGTGTAGTTTCAGTGTTCTGGATTTACCAGTGAGCGTGGAGTCCAGTGATGGCAGCAATGTCGAGTCCAGTGTAGAAAGTTCCACTCCCAGATCCCAGACCGTGGTACCTAGTTCCCAGGAAGAGGCTGTCACACATGAAGAGTATAGGTTGAGGTTCAGGGGCAGTAGGAAACTGTCTCACCAGTCTTGGGGGGAGTTTGTGGATGAATGCTGTGATGCACTGGAAGGTTGGGTGACGGGTAGCACAGCAAACAATTTTGAAGGGCTGTTCAATCTGATTCTCAGAGAGCACATGTTCCGTTGTTGTTTTCCAGGTCCACGCCAACACCTGTTGGAGTGTGAGGTCTCTGATCCCAGAGAACTTGCACAGGAGGCAGACCTCTGGATGAGTACCAGAGGGTCTGGAAAGTCATTTGGGAGTGATCATAAAGGGAGTGGCTCAGGTATTTCCCAACCGAGTGTGGTGTGAAAGGTTTGTGATAGCCCAGATAGGTCCCAGTGTAGTGGGAGGGGTGTAGGGACCAACGTCCTGTCTCAGAAGAGAAGGAGTTTGAATGGGGTGTGCCTCAAGGTGCCCAAAGTCCAGTCCCAGAGCTTGGTTGGTTCCATGAGTGAATGCCAGGAGGGGAGCCTAGTCTGTCCTGGAAGGTCAGCCGCTGAGGGGGATCTCCTGGTGTCAGGAGAACTTGGAGGAGCGTCTGTAAGCAGCGTTCCACCAGTTCTGGTGTCTGGCGGTGCCACTCCTAAGGGGAGGGTGCAGAAGCCCAGATGGAGGATTGAGAGGGGGAGACAGTCCCCAGTGGGAGAACCAGTGGGTCAGGGGCCAGCTCTGAGGGTAGAGCTCCCCAGGAATAACCATGGTGACACTGCTTCTGGTTTGGGGGTCTTCGCACTGTCAGATGGGTAGGGGTCGGGAGATCAGCGCCAGGCAGACTGTCACGCAACACATGAGGTATGTGGTACCCTTGGGGGGGGGGCAGGTGTGCTCCCCAGGAAGTCCTGGCTTGCCAAGCAAATGCTCAGCCGCAGGGTGTACTCCCTGGTTTGGGAGGCCAGGTTCAGGATGTAATGTCTGGTATGGAGGGAAGGACATCTGCTAGCAGTGTCCCTACCATTTTGTCTTCTGGGGGTACCACACCACGTGGGAGGGTGCAGAATTCTGAAATGGGGGACAGGGGGAGGGAGTACTCGCCTCTGGCCCCGGTTCAACCTGAGGGTTTGGTCCCTGGGTTAGGAGACCAGTGGCAGGGTAGAAATTCTGAACTGGTGGGAGAATTGTGTGGGAGGGCTGATACCAGTGCCCTGACAGTTTTAGATTCTGAGGGTACCTCTCCTAGGAGGAGGGTACGGAACCCCAGAAGCAGGGGAAGGGGGAGGAGAACCTCTCCCATGACCCCTGGTCAGCCTAAGGGTGCAGACCCTGGGTTGAGGGAACAGTGGCAGAGTAGAACTGCACTGATGAGAGGTAGAGTGGAGCAAGGATATGATGTACCTGGGGCTACCGCCCCCCCACTCTGCGAGATGGCAAGGTCCGGAGACCCCTGGATGGCCTGGGGCCTGGTCCTGGCCACGGCTAGCTAAGGAGCCCCCAAGGGTTAGCTTAGTTGGTCCTGAGAGCAGAGACAGAGGGATCCACATGGGTTCAGATTGGCGTAGAACTGGAATGTGCCCCTGCAGTTGCGGGCCAGGGTCCATGTTCTATCGCCCCAAGCAGGGAAGCCCATCAAGGTATTGATTAGTCTACCCTGGTTATAGGCTGGAAGGGGATTGTGTTGGACTTGGCCCTTTTTGCAGGGTCATCCCAGAACTTTTTCCCTTCCTCCTGTATTTTGTTTCTGACCTGTTGTTGGTGGTTCTATGACTCTGGGCACTTTATCACTGCTGATCAGTGCTAACGTGCATGTGCCCTCTATTATAAACTTGGTAAGATTGGTCTACACCTGTTTGGCATATTTAATTTACCTATCAGTCCCCTGTACAGTGGTATCCCATATACCCAGGGCCAGTAAATTAAATGCTACTGGTGGGCTTGCAGGGCTGCTTGCGCCACCCACCGAAGTAGCCTTTCAAACCTGTCTCAGGCCTCTGCCACTGCAGGGCCTGCGCGAGCAGTTTACTGCCGCTGTGACGTGGCACATAAAGTGGTTGCCACGTCTGCAACTCCCCTTTTACTACATATCAGTCACCCCTAAAGTAGGCCCTAGCTAGCCCTATGGGCAGGGTGAGGTGTAGGTAAAAGGTAGGGCATGTGCCTTAACTGTGTGGCATGTCCTGGTAGTGACAAACAGCCTATTTGGTTTCTCACTGCTGTGAGGCTGCCCTCTCATAGGTTTGCATTGGGGATTCCCTGATATGTGCTTCAGTTGTAATTCCTGACATGAGAGGGGTAGTGTGGCCATGTTTGGTATGTTTGGAATAGTAGTGATAAATCCTACTTATTGGTGAAAGCAGATTTATTATTACTATTTTAGAAATGCCACTTTTAGAAGTGGGCATTTCTGTGTGCTCTGTCTTTGAGCCCTGTCTGATGTGTATTGACCGTCTGGAGAGAGGGGATGTGCATTTACTCCAGGCAGTCCCTGGGGGGTTTGAGGTGTGTCCTGCCCTGCCTGGGTGACTCAGGGCTAGGCTGAATAGACCTTGGCTGAATTTAGAGTAGCGGGAGGAGTTGTCCCTGGCACCTGAATAGGCCTGGTCTGCCATCCACAATGCTGGCTCTGCCCCCCTGTGGTGTGTCTGGGGGCAAGGCTTACACTAAGAATGGAGGGTATTGCGCACTTGTGATTATATTTTAAGTGCCCTAGAGCAAAGACATTTGGACTATAAGTAAAGGGGCTGTGACCCCATGTTTGGCGAACTGAAAAAGAAGACACTGCGTGGGACTTGTGGCTGGCAGGCTGCTGGACTGCCAGGAGGAACCGCCTAGGAATTGGACAATTCTGGGGGGCTGAGAGAAGGACTGCCCCCCTGTTCTGAGGCCCATTGTGCTGGCCTGCCTGGTTGCGCCCTGCTGGCGTGTCCCCAGCACTCTTCCAGGAGTGCTGCTGCCCCTGGTCTGGGCAGACTCGAGTGCTTTGTTTTCTTTGGGCTCTTGGTCCTGGACCTGGGCTTGGAGCGCGCTGGGGGTTACTTGCCTGAACCCCCAGTGCGGGCTCCTGTTGCAGTAAAAACATGAGGAGCGCTTCATGTTTGCTGTGCTCCTGAAGTGCTGTGGCTACACACCCAAAGCGCGTGGTGGGCGCTTTCAACTTTATTGTCTGAGCCCAAGAAGCGGGCTCAATCTCCCAAATACGGCAGGCGCAGAGAGTCATTGCGCCATGAGGAGAGGCTGTCTAGTAGAATGCCCCTGCAGCCGCCAGAAGCCAGGCAGAAGTGAACAGCCGAGTGGCTGAACCTGGTTGTGGGCGGGGCCAAGCAGGACTGAGTTCCAAAAGTAAGCTGGAGACAGCGGTGCCAACGGAGACTTCGCTCCGGGTCCTGGCCCTTTGATCTCCAATGCGGAGCAGCAGCACCACATGGTTGCGGGCCGCCACGAGTCCAGGAGTCAGGGCGGAAGCCCCAGGCCTGCCGGAGACTTTTGCTGACGAAGGAGGGCGAAGCCGACGGAGACTTCGCTCCATGTCGTCACGTAGAGGGAGCCGGTGCCGAAAAGGCTGGTGGGTAAGTGACCCCCCGCCCCACTTGATGTACCGGGAGGGAGAAAGCCGGTGTGGCATCACCATTCCCGCTTCCCTACATTCAGAGGCAGCGGCACCTCAAGGTTGAGGGCAGCTACTTTGGGGGCAGTTCTGTTGCCTCCTGCTGGGGGATATTGTCTTGAGTGTTAGGATGGGGCAAGACCTCGGCGGAGGCCCCGATTCCGGTGGGAGGAAAGAACCTCCACGACCTTACCGCATTTCGCTTAATGGAGGCCCAGAGGCATCTGTGCTCCATGTTGTGTGGAGAATTTCTGCATAATGGCGAATGTGGATGGGTTGTACCCTGATGTAAGGCGGCCAGTAAGGGTATCACTAGAAGGTGTGCAGCTTACAAGGGTCTACTAAAGGGCACTGCTGAAGAAACTATGCATAATGTGTTGTGCTAAGTGCAATGATACCAGTAGTTACTGGCTACCTTGTAATGTTATGACAATTGCCCTATTGCAACGTGATTTTCATGATCCCTGTGAAATCATGACAAGTGCCTGGTGGCACAGTGTAATATATGTGATAGTAATCTAATGTGTTTTTATGGATAATACAAAGGATATTTTTCTATAACCTTGTGTGGAGTTTCTTCTGTGGTGTGCCTAGTGTGTCACTGCTGTGTGAGTGTGTTGTGCAAACGCTTTACACATTGCCTCTGGGATAAGCCTGACTGCTCTGCCAAGCTACCAAGGGGGTGAGCAGGGGTTATCTTCAGTGTGTAACTCCCTTGCCCTGACAAGAGTGGTGGGTTCTGCCTGGCTTAGGTGCATGCCCTAACCAACCAGAAATGCCATTTCTAACACCCTCTGAGGAGAAAGAGGAAACAGGCAGGTACCTCCCACCCCTCCCTGTGAATTATACACAACAGTGGAAGAGATCTAGTATAGTATGCAAGGATTAGAATGGTCATGAGCAAAATATAAATACTAGGAAAGACAAATAAAATGAGCAAAAACAATATGAAAATACCAAGGATTATGGTAGAGGGTAAATCCTGTCCTGCAGTAATAGCCCTTGTTTTACCTCATTAGGTTAACACCTCAATGCAGCAGTCCGCAACTGAATGGTACCCAGTTAACACTGTACTAAGGACCTTAATTACAGCATTTTGGCGTAGGGCAGCGCACCAAGGCACCTTCGCCAAAGTGAAAGGGCAGGAATGCACCGTATTTAAGCAATACAGTGCATTCCTGTCCTTTCTGCGTGACATGCCGCCTTTTTTTGGCAGCCTAGCACCAACTTAGGCACCATAGTGCAAGGGTGCCTCCGTTGCAGGCAGGACTGTTTTTGTGCAAGGGGCGTTTTCCTTTTTCAATGTGTGCTGCAAAACAAGGAGATATGAACATATCTCTCCTTGTTACGCCACACCTCTGGAGGCATACGGATTGGACTCTTCCCCAGGTTTACATCACTTTGCACATCTGGGGCAGTGTCAAATTCCATGGGTGTTGCTTGGGAACACCCACTGCAACACCCATGGAACGGCTCCTGGGCGCAGAGTAAGGCGGCGCAGTGATTTGTGCTGCGTAGCCTTACTCATGATTTATGAGGACAATCAAAGCCACGCAGGGTGGCTTTGCGTGGCCTCATAAATACTTATGAGAGCCCTGCGTCACACATGTACCGCTGTACATAGTGCAAAAGTGACGAGGGCTCTCATAAATAAGCCGCTACGTGTCTGACGCTGCTTAGCACCACATGTGGCACTTTAAGAATGTTTGATCTGTTTGAGCTGAAAACACATTTACTTTTTGTTTGAAATCTGCATAATTATAATGCAGAAAGTGGAGTATGTGGCAAGTGTAGTGAATTCATATTTATGTAGAACAATCTGTTGCCACAGAATCATATAATTCCAGTGACCTTGCTTACCGACAGTAGAGCATGCTTGGATAAGCATGCCTCCATTTCTATAAGTCACATTTCATGCTGGTCTGTGCCAGAGAATTTAGTTCCTGATGCCATTAATTTACAGGGATCCTAATAAGATTGAGAAAGAATCAACTAAATGGAAGTGCTTGCTCTTTGTAGGGACAAAGGAATTCAGGAGGAAGGTAAGCATGCGCAAGAGAGCACCTGAAAGATGGGGGGGAAAAAGAAAAGAAGTTGAGGAGTGGAGCGGGTTGGAATGGAATGTGATCAGAGAACTGGACGTGAACTAGAAAATCCTGCAAAACAGACACTAGGAGGGAAACATGCATATGAACTACAAACAACTGGAAGGAGAAAGCAGGAAATTCAACCTATCATAAATGCTAGTTTGTATGCTCCTTGAAAGAGATCTCTCTCTCTGAAATTAGAAGATCTTACATTATGGCAAGGAGCAGTTAATCTCACAGAGTATTGGTAGACACCCAGCAGCTCTTGTGGATGAGATCTCTGGGTGAGAGTACGTGCCAGAGGCAGCAAGCCAAAAAATCTCACTAGCACCCTTGGTGCAATGATTAAGGCAGTGCTTCATTTGTAATAAAAATGTGTTCCAGGCCCCTCTGCAGGATGACATTACAGCTTGCACCACCCATTGCCAATGACAGTGCAACACAACCATTAACCATCACACTTCTACAAGAGGGACAACTCAGATTATTCCAGGCCACCCAAAGCATGACTTGGGAGGCAGGTAGTAGTACTTTTTTTTATGAATATTGAATTACTAAATAACTGTAGTTGGTCTCATCTCAAATTAGACAAATAGTGCCACAATGTGGCTGACGCTGTAAGTGCTGGTGTAGACAGTTAAGTGCCGGTGCAGAGCACCAGAAACCACTGGTTTAAAATAGGTACTGGATCAAGATTTAAACACAAGCACAAGAAATGTCTAAAGAGAATAGAACAGGAAACACTGAAAACAGAACTAGGTTCAGAGAAAAGCAGAACCAGAATCAAGAACAGGAACTGGACTGGACTAGAAGTAAGCATGCAGAACTATGAACGCTGGAATTAAGGACTGGGAAATCTGCACACTAACAAAGGTTGGGTGGATGTATGCAAACAGAACAGGGAACACAGCAATACAAGGCAAGGACAGATCAGGAAATGTGCAGGCTGAACTAGAACTATGACAATCACAGAGACAAAGAGGCAGAAATAATAAGGAACAGAAACAGATAAGACTAAGTAGCAAACAGTAAAATGGGAACAAGAGATAAGGGAAACCAAAGGTCAAGCCTGGAAGCATAGCAGCAGGTTGGCATCAGAGCACGAGGAGTCTCAGCAGTAAGGACTGTTGTGAGCTGCTGTACACTGAGCTCACAGAACTGGAATAGGTGGAAACTCAGAGAAGCAGCACTCGTGAAGTGAGAGAACTAGTTGCAAGAAATAAACCTGGTGCTAAAACTCAGAGAATGGCAAATGAAGGGAAGGTTGAACTGGGACTTGGAAAGGGGAAATTAGGGAAAAACAGGGTGCACAAGAAGGGAACCAGAAAAGTCTGGAATGGAGTGCGGATCAAAGACATGAGAGAGAAAAGTCCAGATTTCATTTCTGAAAAGATCATAACTGTGGGATCCAAGAACAAAGATCCACCACCATGATGTGATCTAGGCATGGTTTCGCAACGGAAAGGACTACAAGGACCATGATGCCTCAGGACTGGGATGTGAAGTCAAGCTATGAATGCAAGGTGTAGAAGAGTGTGCAGTCATATACCGTGTAACAGATGGGCCCTCTATAGTACTATCTGATGGCAGGACGTCACCATACGATGACAGCTTGTGGTTTATAATTGTATTATTTTATGATTCTGACTTCTGTAGAAAGAGCCATAGTCAAGAACATAAGTTAAAAAACATTTGTATGAAAAGACCTCATAAAAAATTATAGAAATGGTTCTGTTATCGACCAGTAATCAGGGCTGTGCAAAAAGCCTTTTTTTTTTTTTAATTTAGATTTTTTAACAGAAAAAAATGCAGAAGCAAACTAACAACTGCTCTTTCCCAAAAATAACCGAATTAAAAATATTTTAACAAATATATATATTTCTACTCTTTCAGATGTATGCAGAGGCGCTTTGAGTGGATGGTATTCCTTTGTTCTCAGAAAATGATTTGCGTTACACTTAGCATGTAGTACTATGGAATGTAGTCCCCATCAATGGCAGCCTACACTTCATGTACTTCACGTCATCATCCGTGCATGTAATATATGTCGCATATTTTCATCAGCTTGCCTCTTATCTATGTTCAAGACCACTGGAATGATGTGATTGTGCGGCCGCGGAGATTTTCGCATATTTATAAATTTGCTGCATTTGCCACATAATCCATCATCTGCTGCATAATCTGCAGAATGTAGCAAAAAAAATTGTTTCTAGCCCAAGCAGTTCAAAAGTTACCAAAAATGCAGCAACATTTGTTGCAGCGCAGTTGAAGGCCCTTTGCAACAGCTGACTAACACCCAACACAGCAATAAGCTACAGAAAAGTGACCAAACTGGAACTAATGCCCAGGCAGACTAAGTTTAAAAATGACAAAATAATGAAGAAATACTATCCCAAAATGTGCCTCATAAATTCAATGCTACACAATTTACCCAACCCTGCCGCATAATTCCACTAGACCTGTTTATATTATAAGCACGTTCATGCTTCGATTTTAGCTCTCATCAATACTAGATTTTTCGCAACCGTAGCTCCCCATTATTCCTTGGTTGAGTGTTTGTTGCATAGGAGGCAAGTTATATGGTTCGCTTTTATATATTTTTTTTCTCTTCTTGGTACGTAAGTATCCACCTTCTGTGCCCACACTTTGTCCTCAGGACATTCAGGCCTCAGGGGGAGGTTGGTGGTATCTTCTGAAGAGGAAGCCATGTTATTCAGTTGTGAAAAAGAGTATCAGCGCTCACAAATCCTTCAACAACACAGCAAGAGCTCTCCTCACTGGTACAATGTTCAAAGCATTCCAAACTTCCCAATTAATGGAATGTATTACTTTTTGGTGGAGAAACAATGCATGACCAATGACAATCTTCCAATGATGCACAGAGCTGTTAACCATTGTTAAAATATCAGCTCTTCATATAAATAACTACATAGACTAGGTTTATGGCAAAAATGTTGATTACGATGGTTATTGATAGTGAACTCACCTTGGCAAACATTCTCGCGGTCTGTGGTTCTTAGACCTAGGGCCGTATGTATGAACACATTTTTCCATTGACACTTAGGGGCCGATTCCAATCTCGGCCGGTAGGGCTCCGAATCGGATTCGGCTTAACCGGATCCGATTCGGAGCCCTCTTTCCCGACCAATTCGTACGTGCGTCCGGCCGAGCGAGTACGATGCGAGCGCATGCGAAATCGCCGACCGACTCGTTCGCGGGTCTGAAGCGCTCCGACCGACTCACACGGACCGCATCGCGCAATGGAGACGTTCCCCGGCCGGGCAAGTACGATGCGCGCCTCGAGCAGTCCGACCGACTCGCACCGTCCGGCTCGAAAGAGCAGTCGGAGTCGGACTTTGGGGGTCCGTGTCGGACCCCCCTGTACGCGTAGCCGCGCGAGTCACACACAGGGGGGGACCCATGGGTCCCCCCCTACCTGTGCATGTACGCCGCGAGTCGTTCGAGGCGTACCCGCTGTAGGGGGGCACCCTTGTTCGCATCGCACCCATTGAGTCAATGGGAGCCCGCGTACGCGTTGTACGTCCGGCTCCCATTGACTTCAATGGGAGTCCGACCGACTCGAGTCCGATTGCATGCGTGCGCATCGTACTCGTTCAGACTGCCAGGGTCCGATTCGGTCGGAAATCTCTCCGGGTCCGGCTCGGTCGGAGAGATTTTCGGCCCAAAACGGATTCGGCCCCAGAATGTTTAAATCCCTTTCATACATATTGCCCCTAGTTTCTGGACCCATGAACAGGACAGGAAGTCCTACTCACACATAGACTAAAAAAGTCTCATGGTTACAGAGAAAAGAATTGCAGAGCCTAATAAATTGGTTAATGGGAAATCCAATCACCTTATGTCTGCGGGGAAAATGCGTTTGGCAATGACAATACATGTTGCTTATAAATGAAAGTGCCTCTTCTGTCATTGTTGGACATAGCCACTCATTAAGTCATTACTCGTGCATTATTCCACCCACCTTTGTTTCGTGCATCCATTCATCCACCCACTGACTCATTTATGCATTCACCCTCTTACACAGCAAAACACACACAAATGCAACAAGTCAAAGTCAAAGATTAAAAGTAGAAAAAATAAAACATGCTGTTTCCTAAACATGGCGGCCATATGCTTAAAATACTAAATAAAACTAAACACAGCAACGGTATTATACATAGTGTATCATTGTTTTAAAGTTCCTGCATTGTCACCATGTTTGGAAGCAACGTGGTGGCCATCTTAGAATGGCAAAACAATGATACACTATGGACAATACCATTCCATGATGGTCACATGGTTTAGATGCAGTGGTTGTACACGATGCAGCACACTACAGAGAAAATAGGTGGCAAGCAAGCAGTCTGTTTCCACTGTCTGGAGAGCTATAGTATGCTCTAAATATGAAAATGAGGAGAAGAAAAGGAATGAAAGAGTACCTATAAATGGCAAATCCATCTTTTCAGGTTGATGTGCACATGTGATCCGACAAATGCAGTTACTCATAGGGAAAGAAACCAATGGCAAAAGTGGGCTGACCTATTGCCCCGGGGTGTATGCTGTCATGGCTGGAAGCAAAGTGTAAAGACACTCATTAAGGCCAATGGCAGAAGAGGCTTTACCCAGAGCCTCTCTGTATTTTTTAATTCATTTATTTTTGTAGGAAAGTGAAGTTTCATGTAGTGAGCCTGGTTAGGATACACTATATAATATTCTCACAATACCCCCAAAGAAAGGTCCTTTAGATTCACAATAATAAATCCTTAGCTCAGTCATGGTAGAGTGGCACAGAGCAGTCAGGCTTTACTAGAGGAACATGTTAAGCATTTCAGAGTACCAACATGGACGATAAGTAATTGGCACGACACAAAAGAAATCCGACACCAATTTATAAACATACAGCTGAATTTTATGTAAATGTAAACACCAAAACAATCTAATAAGTATAACCGTAGGTATGGATTTTAGAAGGAAAAATAAATCAGTGCAATTCACTACTGCAAAACTTTAACAAAGCGGTCAATTGAGAAAACAGGTGAGAATCGGTCACTTGCATGTCGAGTGCAGTGGAAACCACTGAGGGTTAAGGTGATGCGAGTCCCAGGACCAAGCCACGACAGTCAGCTCAAATTTGCCTTGTTCATGGTGCTCGGCTGCAGAGTTGTCCTGGCTGTTCTTAGTGCTGAAGTGGGAGCCGCGGGGCTGCTGCTTTTGCCACTTAAATGGTGTTGGGTAGGAAACAGATGCAAAAACTGGACCACAGGGCCCCTGAGGTGAGGGAACGGCTGTCTTCATAGCATCATAGGCCCCCAGGCAAAGCACTGCACTGGGCCCTTCCTACACAACCACAGACAGGAATAAACCTGTTTAACAGAACATTAGTGTTAAATTCTGGTCTGCAGGGGGCCCCTATGCCCGTGGGGCCCCCAGGCAACTGCCCAGCGTACCTATGCGTTAATACAGCATTGGGTGAAGGTGCTGCGGAGTTTCCTCAAGGCATAGAGTCGATGGAAGGTAGTGGTAGTCGGGCTGACCACCAACAATCCTTGCCAGCGGTAAACTTAGCCTTGAGTTATTTCGATGTCTTGGAGTACGAAGGGAAATGGTAGCTACCTGAAATTAGATGGAGGTCAGGACGATGTTTCCCACAATGCACTATTTACTTTTGGGTGATCACTCCGCAGGCCCAATGGCCAGTGATTCTTTGGTTCCAGAAGCATGCTTTTACCTGCAGGCAACTAGTACCTCTAGTCCAAGGGAGTTCTAGGGTTGCCCTTGATGCTCAGAGAGGTTCCTCTTCACTTTGGAGCCGGTCTCTAGTCTGGGATAAGTTACAGTTGTGCAGGTCCAGGGTTTCGTGTCTTTGCTTTGTGCAGGTCCTGAAGTCACAAACTCAGGTCTCTTCTTTGTCCTTTGTTGCAAGTTGTTTCACATCTGAGGTTCTGGTGCCAGGGTTACCCTTTAAATTCTAGATTTAGGGACATTAGGGGTGTGGGTGCAAGTAGCCAATGGGCTACTAGCCCCAGCAGCTAATCTGCACCAGAGGTCACCATATCAGGGGGGTGACACCTTTTCTACCCATAATCCTTATTCTGCCACTTTTAAAAATGGCAGAACTCTTCCTTGGCTGAACAGACCAAGTAGCCCACCCTATGGGTGTGGCTAGCCTTCTGGGGATGTGCACCGCCTACCTAATTTTCCCACCTGCCGGGGTGCAAATGTGCCTGGGGTATGGCGGAGGAGGGCTGTTCCTCATTCCGCAGGCAACCTGGTTCAATCTCAGAGGTGGTGAAAGCTTTGAAGCTCACCACCTCGAGGTGCCACTTCACAAGCCATCCTGTCCGGGACATGCACCCAGACAGGCCTTTGCCTGGGTGCATGTCACATTAAATCTGACTTTGGGAAAAAGCTGGATTTGATGACAAGCTGTTTGATACCAAACCTGAAGCTTTTCGGTGGGACCATAATGGAGCTGGCAACCTCGGAGTGTCTGGATGATGGCCCATTTTATCCTACGGCCCCATGCTCACTTATAGTTGCCCTTATAGGGAAGGACTACTATAGGGGCATAGGAGCTTGCAATAATATGTCCACACCTTTAATATAATGCACCCTGCCTCCTGGACTCAGGAGGCCTACCTTAGAGATGACTGACATGAAAAATAGTGGTTCAATCATGCCATTCATGGTGAGGGCAAAGTCAAGTTGGAGCAGTTTGCAGTCTTCAGTGGCAGGCCTGCTGTCATCTGTTTACTTAGGACACTGAGGGTGGTACAATCAGTGCTTCAGGCCCTGGTGCCCCCAACTCCCATGTCCTGCGGGAAAAGAAGCGTGGGGGTGACCATACAAATAAAGTGCACTTTCCTACAATTTTTATTACCAAATCATAGCAGATAACTAAGTCTGTCAGACCTTTCATAGAGATTGTAGCAAGAATTATTACTGTGCACATTTTCTACCCCTAGGATTTTTCAAAGGGGGTAATTAACACCAAACTCCTTGCTTATGTAACCAACCTGGGGGCAGAGGCTAAATAATTCCACGTTTGTAAAGCGTGACTTATCACCCCTAAAGGTATCCAGGCACTGGTGGCTGTTGGGGCGATTAAGTGAGCTATTGCCCAGAGTCACATGAAACGGAGCTGCCGCATGCGATTGAACCATGGGCCCCACGCTCCAGAATCAGCCGCTGCACCACACCTCTCCCATTCTCTGTAATACTTCTGAAAGCTCTTTTTGATCACATAAGGTCAAACAGCTGTGATGACAAGCCAGACTTAAAAAGAAAAATCCCAGGAACACTTTTCTCAGGTGACACCCAGTCGTGTAGCCGTCACAAACCCGCTGCCCAGTTTCGCAAAAAGAATGCCTCATTGATTTTCCTTTCACTTTATTTGAGCTCTGGAAGAGACCGCAACATCTTACTTCCCTTATTGAGAGCACCAAGGCTAGGGTTGCCAAAGATAACCACTCTTCTTCAGCACAACCTATTGCTGTCTGGACAATCACAGGCCTCTGTAGAACAAGATAGGGGTGCCTGTAGGGAAAATGTTATAAGATGCATTGAAAAGAACCAGATTCTATTTTGTGGATTTATATTTTTTTTAAAAAGAAAAATTAAAATGCGAGGGCCAGAAAAATAACATGCACGTTATGTAATGTTGTAGCATTGGCACTTTGGCATTTATTATTTTGGGATGTTAAGCACTGAGAAACATTTTAAGGCCAACAATAAAAACGAATATGCAAGAGCAGAGCACAAGTGCAGTGTAAAGACCAAGGCCCTCATGTTGGTCGGACCGCAACAGATGGCCCATCTGTTGCGGTCTGACCGACATCTAGTGCTGCGGTTGGAACCACCGCATTATAATGCGCAGCGGTCGAAGGCAGTGTGCGAATGACCCAACCGACGATTCAGACAGGCTCACGGAGCCCTTCCGACTGTCAGAAAGTAATTTCCTACAATGGGGTGGTGACTGCTCAGGCACCGCAGTAGGGATCACAATGTCCCTTTCAGAGAGCCTTTCTATTGCGTCCAACCGCCATAGAAAGGCTGTCGAAAACTGACTTTGGGAGCCCCTAGCAGGGCCCCCGTCCCACCACAGCCTCCGCTATGAGGCCTGGAGGGCACCTGTGGTGCTCACCCCCTCCAAACTTCCATGCACTGGTGCATGGATGTTTGTTTACATGCCCTTTACCATTTCAGCTTGTGATGCGGTCCTTTTCCTACCGCCATCACATGCTGCAATATTAAAGGGCATGTTTCCAACCACCGTGCTGGCAGTCGCATCCTAATACAGTGGATAGGACCTCCAACTCCTTGTTAAACAGTCCCATTACTGCAACGATGTCGGTCAGACACTCGTCTGACCAGCATCTTAATTGGGGGCCAAATATCTATATTCTGCAAGAAACATGAGTAACGAGTTCCGACGAAACAGTTGCTGAAACGTTTTGAAAAAGTTTGAAAGTGGATATTGGATACTTCAATTTGAAAAAAATAAAGAAAAAAATACTAAACAAAAAGTGTATTTTTTTAAAAGGTACATTTTTAGTATAAAGAAGCAATCATTCCAAGCTACTCTTTTCCCTTTGTTAAAAATAAATTAAAAAGGTGTTGCAGGCAAATACGGTTCACATTTTTTACCATGACTTTATACACAAAAGCAACAATCAGGAATAAAGCAAATATAAGTTGTAATATGCATGTCCGAACCAGTTTCAGAGGACCACGGGGCAAGCAGGGGTTACCTGGCCGAACCCTGGGGGTTGTGGCTTTTTGAAACCTGCTGTCCGAGGAGACTAACTACTATTGGTCTAGAGTCACTGGGCCATGTACTACCCCTTCAGCAGTTGACTAGGTGGAGCGCAGGTCTAGCAGTCCAAGGCTCTTCGTGAGGAGGTTGGCACAAGGTGTAACCTCAATTAAAATATGCACAGCGACCCCAATAAGTAAATTGTCCAGTCCAATACTTATGCGTAATAAAGCAGTACTGATTATACACACACTAAATAAATCAGTCATCTCATGTCTAGCGCCCCAGCACTGAACAAGACATCACCCACGCGGATCCTCTCATTCATGCTAAACAGAATCCCTAGTGGATTTCAGGAGATGACCCGAGGTGCGGCCTAACTAGCAGGGCGCATCAAAGTCTGGATTTGGCCTTGAAAGTTCAATTCCACAGGGGGTAAACCGCCATGCTCTTACAAGTTTCAAAAGGGCATGCGGCCCTTCTTCAGTCTTACTCAACCATGGCCTTCAGAAGAGTCATGGGTGAGTCCTGCTGAGACAGCAACAGCTTCAGAGAGCAGCAGATCCTCCTTCGTGGGTCTCACCGGGAAGGTGGTGAAGCAGCAATGCTGCAGGGCAGCTTCGGTTCTTGTTCCAGAGTCCCTCCACTGGTAGTGGAGTCATCCTACATGGATGATAACCCAAACTGTCCTAGTGGTTCCCTCCTGGCACCTGGGAGGTCTCAAGGACAGGTGGCGGTCCCGAGGTCAGATCTTCCAGGCAGTGGCCACAGGCTCAGTGGGCCTCTCCTGGCATACGAGGTCACAGAAAAGGGCAACTGACCCATTAGTCATATTTTTAATGGGCAACAGCCTCAGTGGCAATGGGCCAAATGGTTTCATTTGCCCCAGGGGTCACAGACATGAGAAGGCTCAAATGAGATCAGTGACACCAGACTGAAACTTCACTTGGAATGGACGCTGGTTATCAACTTCTGTCAGCCGACAGCTCTCACTAAACAATGGTCCCTACTAGACTGGGCACCACACACTCCACGACCCACCAAGCGCTCCCCTCCTCCTCATATGGCATGCTAGTCTTTGCAGGCAGAAGGCTGGTGCTCTGGGCACAGGGCAAGTGTTCTTGGCTCCTGGATGATAGCCCCTCAGCCAGATGGAAGACTGGAAGTCCCCAGTCCTGGTTGCAGCAGCTCAGTCTTGGCGACCACCTTTCTCCTGATAGACACTGCTGTTGAACAAAATGTGTGACTTTAGCTCCCACCTTTATGGTCCAAATCCCGGCACATGTGATTTAGTGTCTGAGCCTTTGAAATTTGGGTTGTGGGGTTTAGCTCCTTTGCAGTGCTGTCTCCTCAGCACTGCCCTTTGTCAACAGAACAGTCTGCCACAGCAGGGATGGCTCCGATCAGACCAACTCACAGCACAGGCCAAGGGAGTAATCACGGATCACGCTTCGCCTGGCTGTCAGCCTCCTCTGAAATATGCCTCAAAGGCCTAATCCTTCCTGTCAAGATTCCCTAGTCCACATTTCAACCTTATTTATTACCACCACTTCACTGACAATGACCCCACTGACTGGTAAATCTTCCTGGAATCAAAGTTTTTTGATGTGCACAGAGGATGCGGTGCAACCCTTCCTCCAGGGTTTGAGCCCTTAGGAATGTCAACAATCTACATCTCCTGCCTGGGGGTTGCAGTCCTCACCTCCACAAGCCCCTCCAGGCCATGGGCTTCCAAAATAGAACCCACATGTTATGTGGTATACAAACTCTGATATGCACCCTAACACACATGTATCAAGCGCTGTCTGGCGCTACACAGTCCATGCAGGTCAAGGGCGAGTAAAGTACATATCCACCGAACTTTACATGAGTGGGCCAGTAGGTCTCATTCCAGTGACAGGTGAAAGGCCTGTTAACACAGAACACAAAACTGGTATGATGCCACCACTGTGATCATATCCCTCAACTCTAGGCAAGGGCAGTCGCCCTGTACTATCTATAGGGTAGTGAATGGTGTAAAAAGAAACATATATATCGGACCTGCACACTCAATGTTACTAAGTTGTCCATAAGGCTGGAGAAAAGCTTTTGATACAGGTTTCCCATTGCAGTACACTTCCCAGGTTATATGTCACCTCGCTACCCTTGAGAAACATGCAGCATTTCTAGTCCTACACCCCCAAAAAAGTCCCAACAGGCCAAAAGGGGAAAAAACGCTGCTACACCACCATGCAGTAGCAGTTGCTTTGCAACGTTTTAACTTGTCACCTTTCAGTTGCTAAATTTACTTTTTAAATTTTGGAGTTTCACTGAAAAACCTACATCTATGCACCCATATTAACAGTAGATAAAGGTTCCCAACAACAAAATCTGAGCCCTCAAGGGAAATAATGCCTCGTATCCCAGCAGACAGCTTCAAAACTGTAGCTCAATCTATTGTCATCTCTAACTTAGACTATGGCAACTCGCCTAACCCCTGTGAAGGCAGCCCTCAACTCCACAGCTCGCCTACTCACCAGAACGAGAAGATCCGGTCACATCGCTCCAATTCTAGCTCCCCATTGAGGACAAGAGCATCTATAAACTAACTTGCATCATTCACAAGGTTGCTAAACAGCTAGCACACAAACGCATCTTATGATCTACACTACTAACCAAACAAATTTCAGTGTTTTGGTTTTAATCACTTTTTCAGGGCTGCATCTTAATTAACAGCAGTGAAGGTGGCCACTCCCAAAGCAGTGGGGGAGGTTAGTTTGGGCCTGTTGCAGTGTGGTTGTGGAGGTTGTTGCTCTTTCAACAGACTATATCGAAGGTATAATGGATAGATTGAGATGTAATTAGTCATACAGAGTGGTAGGTTTACAGGGCCAGTTTCCATAGTTCTTCGGATGGTAGGAAGGACATGAAATTCCCATGGAGTACATTGTGGGGCATACGTAAAGTGTTTGGGGTGTTAATGGGAAGGGGCATTGTCTCATGTGCAGGAAAAAGGCTATACTTTGCTTTTGGCACTTAGAGAGTCCCGTTGCAGGTTGTGCAAATGTTCATTGTAAGGACCGGGGCCTGTGATGGAGTCAGTGTAGGAGTGCCAGTCCGCTTAGAAGAAAGTCTCTTGAGTTGGGTGTTGTGGCTGTTCAGCGGCAGTAGCACCCTCTACGTAATACAACTGCGTGCTCTTTTAAAATATTGGTAACCCTGCATGCTGGGTAGCATGTTAGATATGTTGAAATTGCATTCTGAATGTTAATGACTTCAGAACTCTTCCGCTATTAATGTTGCAAACTACCTCCAATCCGATGCATTAGCATCTTTGCTTATGTGCACCATCTCCCTCTGGCACACACCGCTGGTGGAGCAGTCCTGTTTTTAATACAAAATACTAGTCAGTCAGCCTCCCTGTGGTATCTAGCAATAGTTGATTAAAAAGAAGGGAATACAGCTTAGTAAATCAAAAGCAGGAAGACTTTTTTTAAATTATACAATCAGAACTTATTACTCAACTCAATTTTACTTTAAGAAAATGTTTCTTAAAACTATGCAAAGGACATAAGACATTAAAATAAGCAGCTTTTTACATGCAGTGCCAGCATTACTTGGATACAAAGCTAGTGTAACCACAGTAGCTGTATATACATTTTATACAAATACAGGACATTTGTAAGCTTTTCAATAAAGCAGGAAACTCACTATTTTCGGTGGCGCTAGACAACCAAATTATATACAGTTTGTATAATTTCACCTTAGTTAAAGCACTGGTTAATGCAAGCGTTTGGTTGCACCTTCGAATTCGGTCAAAAGTATAGAGCTCGGAGTTCAGTCCATGTCTCACCACCCCGTACAAAAAGTAAACTGAAACGTACAATTTTAATGTTCAGTACTAGAACACTATGGCTAAGGTGCTTTAACTCACAACCTTGCATTGTAGCGCCTCACAGGTGTAGTTAACTTCTGTACAAAAACACCTACCAAACTTTGTGGTATTCATTTTGAGTATCCCAGGTGCAATTTTGCTCGAACCAAACACATTAAAAGTGCGTTCTTAATGAGGCACATGGACATTTAATCCACCAATCCCCCACCGTTGTCATTCAGGCATAACTTGCAGTACAGAAACCGAGCCACAAAGCTGAATTTAAAAAAAAACGAGAAGCAGAGTAGCCTTTATGCTGCAGGAAAAAGGAACCCACATCACCACCGAGATGAGGGCTCAATTGTGCAGACCCACAATACACCAGGATGAGAGGGCTGCACGTTTTTCAAGAGCGGCTCTTTAAACAACGGCTTTTAGACGTGCTTCAGCCAATGAAACATTTAAGCTAGTGAAACAAGGCTTTTCCTAGCCTTCCAATCTTTAAAAAATTTCAAAAGCAAAATATAACTTGGGAGACTGCATTCTTAAAAACTTATAAAATTGCTGTGTCATTCGTCAGTCTGTAAAATACTGGCATTTTGGATTGACTTTTTCCAGGTAAGTGATTTGCTTCTTTAAAATAAAGTTTGAAGTCCAGCCAGACTGGCTCAGATCAGGAAGATGATCTCGTCGGACACCATGATGTGGTTGGCATCCTGCATGTGGTCCAGTGCAGCCTGGACCTCCTCTTTGGAGAAGGGGCTTTCGTTGTCCTTGTTGATGGCATCCATCAGGCTCCGCATGGTGATCGACTGGGCGTGCGCAGCCTTGAAGGCATCCAGAAGGGCAGCTTTGAACTGCTTCAGCCTGCAGGACCGGGAATAAGTAGAAATGAAGAGTAAGCCACGTTACACTTAAGCCATCCGAGAAAGAAAAATACAGGCAAAGAATTTTTGGACCAGAACACTAAATCTTTAGACAATGAACTGCTTTGCAGACATACTACAGGTCTATAACACTATCCACCATATCAAGAGGGCTTGAATCTTGCCAGTATGGACAGTCAAAGTCAACAGTGTGCACAATTGAGCACATTTTAAACATCTTAGAGGTCGATCCGGGGATTTATGTCACTAGCTGCCAAAACCCAGGCAGACTAAGGAACACTATGGAAGTCTACTGTTCGCAGCAGTAAGAGACAGAGGACTGTGTAAATAAGTCTACACTGGATGGCCCTTTAAATTATGGTGTTGCCTACCTAAAGTAAATCACTATCGTAGACACTGAAGACGGACAAATTGTTTCCCTAAAGTAGTGCTATGCACAATGTTCTTATAGCAACATGCAGGGAAATTTGATCTGAAATGTTTAAAAGGATGGACTGGTTACCCTGACCAACTACTAATGTCCAGGGGGAAAAAAAACACAGGCAGGAACTCACCTCTCATCCGCTAACCCGGTCTTTTTGGTCTCGCTTGTGTCCATTGGCTGCTCCTCTGAAGGCTCGGGGGCTTTGGGAGTGGCCACCTTCACTGTATGTCAAGAAAAAGAATGCTGTTAAGAGGCAGCAGCTCAACACGGTACACTAATGGGCCTTTCAGCGCCTAGCGTAGTAGCACAAAACCCAAAATAATGAATACTGCAGTTCAACAGGTAACTTCAATGGGCTCTGCACAAATATTTTGGATACATCTCACAACATTAAGTTCAACAATTAATATTACGGTCCCAACATTTCATTAATCCCAGAATAATTTTGATTTAGTCTACTACGGATTTGAGTTTTTTTTAATGCACATAGCAAGCAGTCTTGCATGATTTTTTGCATTTATAAGCACAGCTAAGGAGAGAGCAAGTAATGGCGCAAGCCAATGGTACTTCTGAGATGACAAAACATACAATGGTTAACTATGCACCAAGATGGCAGTAAGGCCAATGCAGGGGAAGAAAAAAAAAAAAAAAAAAATTTAGAAAGTGTATTTTAAAGTAAAAGTTGACAATGCAGGACTGTGCACGGATGAACAGTTCACCAAGTAAGAAATGTCCGAGCAACTTTCGGTGGGGGGACCAAATATGTACAGAACCATTTTTCACATACTTTGTCCAAACCCTACAGAGTGATAATTCGTGGAAAAAAGGCTAATAACCTTTTTCAATATACATAAGGGAAGCTTAGCCCCTATACGCAAAGCGATTTGTCACCTACTTAAGTAAGCACCTTAAAAAAAACACATGTTTTATGCACACCTATATCACATGCCATGATTTATATGACTCATACCACTGGGGGAGAGGGGTCAAGGATCACTTTTACAGACAGTATTTGCTGCTTTATCATTTGGGGTCCAGGCAAGAAAGCGAGTGGGAGAAGTGATACTATCAAAATCCGCGTGTGCAGAAAACACTTTAGAATAGGGTAACGTGTAACGTGCGTTTTACTTTTGAAAAACTACACGATTTTTACAGCTTAAAGGAAAATGCAAATTAACACTTTAAAATTTGTAAAGGAGCACATGTACCACCGGAATGCTATATTCGTGGCTTGGCTCCGTTCATGGTATGCGTTTTTCTACACAAATGATGGTGGTTGAGAAACAAGAGCACGGTTACCTGCTGGCAGCTCGTCTTCTGCATCACTGAACTCGTAGGGGTCGTGTTCACCATCCTTCTGCTCGCCAGCATCTTTCTCCTTGCCGTCCTTGGCGCGGGTCTTCCGCCTGGAAAGGAGACAACATTCCAATTCACCAAAAAAGCCCAGCTAACAGACTGTACAAGCACCAAAAAGGCTGAACACTGATAATGTTTAACGAAAACAAGAGCAACCCTAATGTCCATGTGAACACGGGTATCAAGTCACCTTGGAACAAGTGTTCACATGGAACTCATTTAAAGAAGAGATTATAGTGACAATGCTGTGTGGAGTGAATCTATACCAACATTTTAGTTAAACTTTGACAGAAATATTCTTGTCTCGATTCAATCAATTTAAACATTAATTACAAGACAGAAGCCAGTATCTTGGTGTACTTCGATTCAGCCAAAAATAATTTAATTTCTTAGAAAAAGACAATTATGCAGTCGTTTGCATTTGTGTAAGTGATAAGATTTTTTGGAAAGAGAAAAGTAAACCCCAGATGAAGCAAAACCAAACAAGAACATGGTGGTAAATAATGTGAACATAAACGGTATATTGGTTCTTCCATTCAAAAGACAGCCAATTGTATTCAATGCAATTTAAGACAGGAATTTGTCAATGCACCACCTACACAAAGGTACAGTCTGTATTTTGTTAGTGTGTTGACGGTGTTTCAACCCTAAATTCAATACTAGAGTATGGCCAGGACTCTGGTTGCCTGTGGATGGCCGAGTATTGGGAGGTCATATCCACTCCGTTAGGGACCACTGTGGGTATGGTGACCAGGAATAATTGCAGGCCCAGAGTGTGGTGTTCACTGGTGGGCTCAGGCGAGTCGTGATGGTGGCAGCTAGTGCCAATAACTAGGGCATATTATCCTTGTTGCTTCCGTAAGCTTTCACAGGATTCTGCATGGGCAAGGATAGGCTCGTAAAAATGTAGCCCGTGTTTGGGACAAGATGATTCCCAATTGTTCCAAATAAACGCTCTCCTGATCGGTGATGGGATGAACTGCTAGCTATTGATTATTCAATTTCCACGTGGATCCACAGAATGGATGGCCATGAACACAGACAGGGCCCTTTAAAAATCACATCCATTTTTATTTTCTGCTTGCCTGGAAGACTTAACTCAGAACGGTTATATCTGCTCAATATCTAGGCTGACATTTTAGCAGTTTGTTTTATGGTTGCTGCCACCTTAACAGGGACACCTACACTGAAGGCCTAACATGTACATGTGAACAGCGATTTTGCATTTAAATCGGCATACTTTGTCTTGTTGGGGGTCTTTAGTGTTGCCAAACTTATAAACATGAGATAAAATTGGCAATCAGATAGTATAAAAACTCTAGAATATCTGACCATTAACTGGGAGGCTTCACAACAGAACCATCAAAAAGCCAGCCCAAGTCAGAGGCTGCTCAAAGAGCGGTGCAGAAGTGGACATCTGTCTAGTATTGTGTATTCCAGGGCAAGGGCTGCAATTGAGAATAAAGACATTTCTTACTGAGGAAAGGTATGCTATGCAATCAGTCTTAAACTATTTATAGGCTAGCTATTCCTGCTTCTGCTAAATGTTAGCATGGGGTTAGGGTACTAGGAACTTGTTCACCAGGTTAGGAATTCTTCTGGCCAGGTCATTCATTGTTGCATTTAATCTCTTTGTGTGGCTACCGTTAATATTTTATGCACTAGACTGGATTTTAGAAATAAACAATTTAAAGTTTTCAGATGTTTTTGTTCAATTTTGAGAGGGTTATTCATTTACAAAGGAGGGTTTAGAGTTGGACCATGTCAATGTGCTCCTCCGGTATGGCTTAGTTGGTTGGGTATTGTTTGCTGTCCAACAGGATTTCGAACTTGTGATGGTGAGTTGAACCAAGTCCTTGCACCAGGAGGTTAGAAAACCCACCCCTTCGGCTCTGCTGGGGGACCAAGAGACCATGACAAGATGAGAGCACCTGACATTCCAATCAGTATGAAGTCTAAACCAGTCGCTTATTTTATCTCTTTTAAGAGGTCATTAAAATCTAGGCGTCCGAACCAATACGCTGGATGCCAACTAACTTCTGGATGGTCTTTAATTATCAAAGGAATACATTTTATGCAAATTCTCCCACTTACTAGATCTTTCCAGAATAGAAAAACGTACAAATATCCTGTCAATTTTCAGATACCCAGATACCACTTTGAGGAACGGTAAGAAAGAGCTAAATAATGTTTAGCATCGTTAAACTTGCGGATACCTCTTTCTTCGAGCCTCCTTTTCCTCCTGCGTCGTTTCCTCGC
Source organism: Calotriton arnoldi (assembly GCA_963921515.1). NCBI lineage: Eukaryota > Metazoa > Chordata > Amphibia > Caudata > Salamandridae > Calotriton > Calotriton arnoldi. The sequence continues at coordinate 1,517,699 of CAWUFW010003084.1, forward strand.
CCTCTGTGTCTGTCCCTTCATCCCTCTTCTTGCGTTTCTTCTCCTTCTCCAGTACCTAGAAAGAGTGACAAGCACAGAATCCTATTGCATGGTTCTCAAAAGGTAAAAACCACACCCCGAGATACTCAGAAGTGCAGGTAATAACTGATCAGACAGCAAGAGCAATAACACCAAGGACAAGGAGGATGAGCCAGGGTGAGTCTCCCAATGGTGCAGGTCAAACCATCTATGCAGTTACAAATAAACTGATGGCTGTCACTCATTTGGGGAAGAAACTAAATAAAAAAAACACTTCAGAACACGAAACCAGCAGCATTAATGCCAACAGGAGGTTGTTATATTAGCAGTTCTTAAATGGTGTTTTCAGGCTGCAGTAAAACTGGCCTGATAAGGACCTGGTCCAGCCAGTGCCTGCTACCAGACACTCATCAAAATGTAGAATACAATGCTCTTCCAATGATGAGCAGTGCTACCAAAGCCATGCACTTCTAGGCTCAAAAAAGTATTTGGAGTTGGAAAGCATTGTTTCCAACTCAGAATCACCAGTGTCTGCAAGGTTTTACTTGCAGGGTGCTTACTTCACGTTCAGTTCCCCTGGAGATGCAGGAATTTCATGGGTGCAAACATCTTTATTTTTAGGTCTCGTCTGGCGTTGCAGCGTGCATGCGCTGCTCGCTCTGCGAGGGCCTTTTGGAATCGATAGATTCGGAAATGACTGCCCTTGTTTTCAATTGGCTCGCGTCATCGTTTATGTTAAACGCTGGCACGTGATTGAAAACCGGGCTTTTGGGTTACCGCCTTGTCCACTTTTAGGACGGCGTGTGGACAGGCAGACGCCATCTTTGTTTGGCGTGACGTAGGGGGGTGCGCTCCTAGCTGGTTTACTGGCTTATGATTGGAAATCCTACCCACTCCTCTCCACCCATCCCCCCCATCCCAAAGCAAACTTCCTAGAGTTGCGCTCTTCATTCTTCATATGCTTCCCGAGGCGGAGGGCAAACTTAGCTGCGCTTATAAGCTCTGCTTACTCCCCTACACATGGCTAATTATTTGCTTGTGTGGCAGGATGCTTATAATGGCGCCTGTTTTTATGTATTTTTTTTTAAACTTTACAGGACCTAGTTTGCTCTTGTTCTGACCTGGTTTTCTGTCTGAGATGGGTGGGTGTAATTTATTTTGTTCCGTTCAGCACAGAAAGGACTGGCAAACAGCTTTGGGCTCCTGTTTGCTTAGGGTGGGAAGTGGGTGGTAGCCGCGCACTGAGCAAACAAATCTAATTTGTTGGTGAGGAGTTGCTGGCTCCGCTGGGTTTTGATTTGCGCAGCTGTTGGAAAGCTATCTCTTGTAGTCTCGATGTGTTGACATGTGATCGCCAGCTGTTGCGCAGTTGGCGAAAGAGAATGTAATCAGTTCTGGGCGGGTGTACTGTAGAGCTCTACCACCCGAAGAAAGCTTGTAGGAGCTGCGTGTATTACAGCGACGCTTGCGATCAAATGAGACTTTTCCAGGGGAGCGGTTAGAACACTGAGCCCTTCCTTAATAAATAAAAGTGGATAAATATTATTGATGCTATGCCCATTGACCGCCTCCTGCGGAGACATCTGTACAACACGTAAGGCCAAGCCTAATAGAGTAGCTAAGGGAGTTAATGCGATTGCTGCCTAGGTGTTATTTTTTAATTTTATTTTTTTAACTTGCAGGTCAACAAACAACCTTCCTCCTATTAAGATGAGGAAAAATAACTTGGTTGGATAATACAACTATTCTTAAAGCGCCAAGAGAATTACATTTGAAAAGTAAATTTTATGAATAATCCAAGTTATGATTATATTTCACTCGAAATTCACAGGCATTTCGGTGGTTATTGCCAATATGGAGTGACTATTCATTATTTCGCTGCGTGGTTTCTGTTTTTTGCATCGTTGTGCTCATTTATTTGGAACGAGCAGGCTGGTGGTGGGGTGATTTCAATATTTATAGTAGAAAGTCCCCAGCGGCATGCAGTTACCTGCTACATCGTCCCTGGTGCAAGAGATGTGCACAAACCCCATACTAGAATATTACGCCATCCAAAACTTCAGTGTGCTGCTTGCTTACAAAAAAACCCAGTTGCAACGTTCCAGTATTTACAGCTTTCTGTACGTGTGTACATAACCGGAAATGCTGGTAGAATGATATGAAGAACACGATGCACAGCTGGCACATGCTTGACACAAGTGTCACCCAAGGGATAGAAAAGAACCAGCACACCGGAAAAAAAGGTGAAGGATAGATTCATACCCAGGGCCGGACTGGGAACCGAAACCGGCCCTGGCAAACTGCTCAGACACCCCCCCTGGGGGTAGGGAGGGGGGGGGGGCAGCCGAGCTGTTTGCCAGGGCCGGTTTCGGCCGATTTTGTTACAGGGGGGGCGATATTGCCAACCCCCAATAACAAAAACAGCTCCCAGGGGCCCAAAAAAGGCCCCCACCCTAGCAGCCCATCGAAAGCCCAGTGCCCGCTACGGCCAGTCCGGCCCTGTTCATACCCACTAAATCTTCACCACCCTTCACCCAGCTGGGGCTTTATTTTGTTTTGCCATGTGTCTCCATCTTAAGAACAGACATGCCACTGTCCTGTAGGCCCACCAGAACTCAATCAGCAAACGAAGGTGAAACTGCGTGCTACATGGCAAAATACTTATAAGGTCCCAAAGGCGAGAACTATTGGCTATGCCAATGCTTGTTTTCTCTAGACACGCTATTTTCACATCCAGCAGAGAAGCAAACTTGTGTTTATGTCTTAGCAATAGTAGTAGTTTTTTTGTACCAGCGTGTGCACTTCCTCGTTGGAAGAAAAGTGAACAGTCTGAATATAGGGGTGGAAAATCAAAGTCTGTTCCCATTGCCAATGTTCCAAGAAGAGAGATGGTGGAAACTAATCCTACGGGGCACAGAAGTTGTCACATCAGTGATTTTCAGGCTAAGGAGCACACCTTGCAGTAGCTTACAGCGGTTATGTTCCTCTGCCCTGGACGTTTCCTGCCATTGCTGGAAAGGCTCCTGCTTGGTTATGCAGGGAGTATTTCAACACAATGGTGTTGTGACCTGCCATACTCCTTTAACTATTTGTCTCTTCTCTATGCCTGTGGACTAGAGGAATTTATTTTTCTTCATTTTTTGCCTTAATCTTCAGTGTGAATTTTGCAAAAGTGACTACCAGATTTACTTTATTTGGACAATCAAGTCCAGTGTTTTCTTTTGCACTGCAGCAGGGACATGGGTAGTGCAACAAGACAACACACTGCAAACAGCCCAAAACATCGAGTTAACCAAGTGAGTAGGATCCTTTGAGCGAAGAGGACAGTCAAAAGTTAGCATGCCATTCTTTTGAAACTCGTTGCCAGGGTGGTGCGCTCTGTCCAATTGACCGGAATTGTGTAATTAGGAGGCTATATTTTACTATGCAAAGACATTCTGCCATTTAGAAAGATCAGCTAGGCTCCAACGGAGAATCTAGTAACACAAACCGTTGAAAGGTGACATGTCATGACAATGTTACACATAGAACAGACTTACAACCTCAGTTACCGTTGATGGTGGTTAGCGAGTCACAAAATGCTTGTAGTTAAAGACCCTTTTTTTGTGGGCTGACAGGCTTGGGGTAGATGGGGCACAATGCCACCTATTCTTCAGCTACTAGGTGAAATAACTAGGCTGGTTTAGGGACCAAAAAAATAAACTAATGGGTCATCCAAATACTTACCTTTTTGAAATAGGCATATTGCATAAGTTCCACAGCAACCTCAGCGTCCTCGAGGTCAATGGTCTTGGACATTCGCGCCCTGGCGTGGGCAGTAGCCAAACGGATCATCGTTTCCAAACTACGGGCTGTAACAGGGGAAGTCTAGAAAGAAAAATGTAGAAATTACACACTGGAGACAAAAGATCTGCTTGGAGAAAAACAGATCAATATGGTGAGCCAGCAATGTACTCATACAAAAACATGGGGAAAGGCTTGATTCAGAGTGTATGACCTACAAAGGGGCCAGGAATTAGAAATGTCTGAAAAAGAAGCAGTGGAGCAATCGCTGAAAAGACAACTCCCACAGATAAGGTTACAAACGGGTTCAAAAATCTAACAGCAGCCAGAGTAAAGAACTACCGTGGGCAAACATACTGTTTTAGTATGAAAGTGGAAGGACTGAAACGAACTGGTCATGGAAAGGTGGATTCATATAAAGGCAGGGTAGAAACGGGTGCCTTCACTACAGCTTTAATAGGCAAAGCCCAAAGGAATCCAATACATGAGAGATGGGAGGCCTGATTTTATTTGCAGGGCTGGTATACTCTTCCACAAAACTAACTAAGCAAAGGGGTTTGCAAGAAATTACTGCAATTAAGCCAGGACCAGCTTTATGTGAGGGTGGGCTCCACCTTGCTATGTATGCCTGTAGTAGGCCAAGAATTGCCACCTTTACAGGCTATTAGTATTATGCGAGGTCCATGGTTTTACCAGGTGTCCGACTCACATAAGCTGCCAAGAAATACATCCTGAAGTGGGAAGTGGGGCAGCAAGCAGAAGTGCCTCAAATTTGGGGAGTCACAAAGAACCTTACACAGCCGCAGCAGAGGATGCCAAAGCAGGCTACATGGGTATGAGGCCAACTGTTTTAAGTGTGCCGAGTGATGTGTGCAGGGGCTAAGTAAGTATGTTGGGGCGATAAAGTAGGCATTGTTCCTGGCAGTTATGCAACTATGGCACCTCAACATCTACCTTTTGGCAGAGGGATTCCACTTGCTTTCTACCCTTACCAGACCGGTAATGAGGGACTCTTGTAACTACTGCTGTGTAGGTGGAATGTTTCCATAGCAGCAACGTTCTTGTTCTCACAGCGATGTTCTCCGAAGTCTCTTTTCAGGAAGTGACCTAGACAAAGGTTTGCTTAAAGGTACTCTTTAGCTTCTGCCCTCATACTATCAGCTGCCAACCCATAGCTTAGTATGGTGGCAAAAGCAGACTACGAGGGGGCAAGGGTATACCATCTGCCCAATGTCATGGATCTGGTATTTTCTCCGACACTCACTCTTGCAAGATCTGAGCTCATCTGGTCCTGGCTCCTCAGCCGAGAGTACTGGTCAGCGATGTAGCTACAAGACTCCTGGGTCAACACTGGAGTGACCATCTTGGCCACATGTATGTATTTTCTCATAAACTCCATGCTGACCACTTTATCCCTGCAGGAGCAAGAAAGAATTCAGTATAACATTGTTCATAAAAAGCTAAAAAAAAAAAAAAAAAAAAAAAAAAAAGACTGGGCTGTAGACAATGCATACATACTTGCGCCTCTTGGACCCATGCAGCAGGTTGTCGTGCTTCTCGTACACCTGCAGCTCCTCTTGTTCTTCTTGAGTGGTGTTGGGGTCTTCAGTGGCTAAGATGTCAACAGCACTCCCAAATGGCATAGCTGAAAATTAAGAAAATAAAGTCCAGTTCACATATGTTCCAGAGCAACCATAAACATACAGCCATCAAACTTTGAAATCTGCATAAACCTAACAGCATACAACATTAAATCAGAAATAGGCAACAACAAAAAAAATTAAGGCAGCATGTTCCCACATACGACTAGCATTTGATGGTCTAATGTGATTGAAAGGCAGTTGAATGTTATAATTTAAGAAAGCGCCCAGTTTTGATAAAGAACTATCGATTCAAATGGGAAAAGTTGCTGATAATCAAATCAGAACGGTATGCAACTAAAGACAATGGACTGATCTCCATTTTAAACAGATGCCCACAACTAAGGGTAACAATCAGTAGTTATACCACCCTAATACTATACTTATAAGGTCGCCAAGAAGCAACCTAGCAAAACTCGGAAGCAATGTACGCCCAACCAGTCAACAATAGACGGGAATATTGAGAATGGTTTTGTTGCACCACACACACAAACCAAAGACCACTTTACTAAGGGAGACTATTCTGAAAGTTTAGCATTTACAAGATAATCCATTTCAAAAAGTTAACCAATGCCATACAATAGCTGAGCAATGAGTTGCTTCACAGATGAACGTACCATCTCCATCTTGCTCCCCGGCTGCCCTATAGCGATGCATGCGCAACACATGGTCTGAAATTTCACGATCCTGCTCTGGGTCCATCTGGTCAAGCATGATGAAGAGCAGATCGAAACGGGAAAGCAGGGAGTCCTGGAGGCCAATGTTCTCCATGGGAGTTTTATATTGGTTATACTGCAAGAGAAACAATCAGTTCACACCAGCACACCATGCACTTCAGTAAGCAATTGCAGAGTGCGAGTAGGCAGAATAGTACTCAAGGTTTGCTCAGAGACTCACCCTTCCGTAGACTGGATTTGCTGCAGCCAGTACACTGCAGCGGGCATTCAGGCGTGCATGGATCCCAGCCTTTGCAATAGTGACGCGACCCTGTTCCATGACCTCATGGATGGCCGTGCGATCCATATCAGACATCTTGTCAAACTCATCGATGCAGACCACACCTCTATCAGCTAGCACCATGGCACCAGCTTCTAGGCGCCGTTCACCTTAAGGAACAGGAATTGCAAAGCATTAAACTTGCTTAATTTTCCACCCTATTAGATTCCAAGTTTGGTGCGAGTAAGACATGCACACATAGTCACAGGGCTACTTCGTCCAGTTCCTCTTAATTTTGCAGCTCTGCATTATTTACAGATGCTGTCCGATTTAACCCTTTCCCTAGAGAAATATAATGAAGGAATGTGTGTGGACCCGGGAGAAGTGGAGAAACATGACTTCTGAAATTGGTTGCCAGACATGCTGGACTAGACAAAGAGAACTTTGTTCTCTATTTTTAAAGGGGGCATCCACTGTAACCAGAACTGTGTCAAGAGCCAAGATTACTTAGCTTATATCCATGAAGGCTTGTAGCCAGAAACGAAACTGAATCCTAGTGGTCTGTTTTTCAACTACATTTAATTGCCTCCAACTGGGTGCTAGCGACTTCCTGAAATAAGTTTTCCAAGTCAGTTTAATCAAGCTGAAAATATATACATAAACACTGATCAACTGTGCTGTGTTTAACTTGCACTCTTGCTTTATTCACTGCAACATTATATCATGTAAAGGGGGAAATTCTCGAATACTTTTAAGTTTAGAAACTCAATGTCACCCCACGGAGTAATAAATAGAAAAAATATTTTAAAAAACCACGACCTTAAAAGTACCATTTTACACCAGGTTTGCGGTGTGACTTGCAAGCCAAATCGTTACATGCCCGGTGCCTTGGGCCCTCAGGGTCCAGTATGACCCTCTCTGCTCAGACTCTTCCCTCCTCTACTCGCTTTACTACTTTGAGATATAAACTTTCATGAAAAAACCCTCCACTGGTTCACTAGCAAAGAACTGGGCCGTTTTCAAATCCACAGCCACTCTAAACATCTGCAAGCTAGAAAGATGTATATAAATGTAAAAAATAAGTAACTCTTGGCCGCTAGTAACACCCCCCACTAAAAAAAATTAAAAACAGAAGGTGGGGGGGGGGGCAATTGTGGGTTAGTGCTGCCACCTATACACTCAGCCACCATGAAAGCTACTGGGCACAAACCACGATAAAGTAAGAGCGCATACACGAGTACTGAAGTACCTCGAGAGCACTGCAGGAAGAAGGGCGCACAAGAAAACAGACATTCATACCAGGGGTTGAGCGGTAACCGTGTGTATGCAGAAATCCATTCAATGCACATAAGAGAGTGCACAAAAATGCGCCTTGTGGCTACTCACCGGTTTCTTGGTCGGTGGTGACTGCAGCAGTCAGACCAACACCAGAGGACCCCCGCCCAGTGGTGGGAATGGCACGAGGGGCAGTGCAAAGAACATAGCGAAGAAGCTGGGACTTCGCAACAGAGGGGTCACCTAAAATGTAGCAAAAAAAGGTTAAGTTGCAGGCATTAGAGACTAGGGCCAAAGAAAGACAATGAGCTTAGCAACAGAAAGTAATATACATGCGTTCCACGAGGATTAATTTGATTCAAGCCTATTGCTACAATTGGGGCAATGTTAAGTTTAACACACTTATGCTCAGGAGTACGATTAACATGGTTTAGATTTTACAAGAACTGGCATTTATCCATGCAATGTTCCTCCAGAAAATCATGTACATAACATGGTATTTTTAAAGCACACATTCACACAAGTCTCTTGGGGCTAAAACAGATGTAAGCTTCCCCCAACTCAATCGGACTCATTGTAACGACCTTGTAAGAATGAACGTCTGAGTGGACCTGCGACCCTGAGGACAGACGGACCCTGGAGTGGCTTCATTAGTCCACTGAGCCACCAATCCGGCAGCCTGTTAAACATCCAAAACTGATGCACCAGCACCCAAAACGCCTTGGATTGTTGCATGCAATTATGTAATCAGAACCCAATTAGCGTTATCAGTTCAGTCCCTTCGAGTTTATCCAGTTGGGTTGTCCAAGAGCTCCGAGAAAAATGACTGGCCAGTACTGAAATTCAAACTGTGCACGAGACATGATGGCCAAAGGACTCTGCTTATGAACACTACAGGAGAGAGTAACACTAGAAGCCATGGAGCACACAGTATCAAGACACTAGATCAAAGTATATAGAGTTTTACCTATCAGCAGAACATTGATATCGCCTCTGATGCGACTCCCGTTCTCCAGAATCTTCTCCACACCTCCTAGCAGCATGCAAAGGATGGCCTTCTTAACATACTCGTGCCCATGAATACTTGGAGCAAGAGAGCGCGATAACTGCTCGAAGATATCCTGATGGAACAAGAAAATATCAATATTACCTGGCAAGCCTTGCTTTAATGGAGGTCTTCAATAGACAACGAGGAAACCAACATATAAACCAAAAGGCTATTCTATCACCACACATGCACTTTGTTTGGCACGGTGGCGCTTTCTTAGCGAGATTGCGCTGTACATAAGCTCAGATTTTCCTTGACTTGCTTTTAATGGTTAGTGAAATAAATTGTGATCCGGTCGGGGAGCCTTGTACTGTAGGGTTTATGGACAGGCAGTAGCCAAATAACGTTGCTATATTTCATTCCAACTATTCTCTATGGCCTGAGCTGCCCGCCAAAACTCATCAGGTAAAATCCTCAGGGTGACATTATCAAACTAATTACTTGGTGCTGTGAACGGCTCACAATTGTGATCCCAGGGCAGACGGGGGTTGCGGAAGTATTGCAAGGCACTTGTCATATGGCTTTCGTGAGGGAGTCAGGAGTCCAGTATATTTTGCAGGACTGCTCAATATGTGTTGCTGGATAGAAGGTGCAGACGTAATATGAGGGCAGGCTGCATTTTTAATTACTGGGTTTGAGGTATGGGTTGACTAGTGGGCTGTTGAGCAACTGTGTAGCATGGGGGGAGGGGGGGAAAAATCAAGGTGGCAATGTTATAAGGTACACAAAAGCACATGCGGAGTGAAATTTAACATACCCGTTGAGCACTGGGCTGTCTTGTGGGGAAAAATGCATACCTAGCCTACATTAACCCAAGTGCAGGTATTTCTTTAATATAAGCAAAAATGAATGTTTCTCAACCCTTAGGCATTTGTGTTCTAACTAGGATGTGGTGTTTGTGAGGTGCGAGTGGTTTTCTCTGGTGTGTTGTAGGTATGCCAATGGTGAGTTCTGTTCAGGGTAGCCTCAACATTTTTAGACACTGCAGATGGGAGTTATATGAATAAATTATGGGTCTTTGGGCATAGCAACAATTTTGTCCAGTGAGACATGGTAGGTACAGATTTCATGTGTGTTTTAGCGGCCAATGTCATTACAGGTGGAGGGCTAGTTCAGTATTATGCACATCTGTGCAGAATGCCCATGGTGATGACAAGTGATTGCAGTTCACTAACGTTTGAAAAACTAAATACCCAACGTGGGCAGAAAACTTCTCCCACTAAGTACCTTGGAGCGACTTTTACTGAACTTCTTGATTTTGGCCACATCATCAGCAGAGAATAGAGGCTGCTCCTCTTTATTCAGCTCCTTCAGATGACAGGCTATCATGATGGTTCTAAAGAAGAAAAAAAAACATCAGTATAAATAATTGACGATATGATGCAAGAGGTTCATCACTTCAGGCAAGCAAGCGCAATTCGTAAAGCGGTGTTGGTTAAAAAAAAACAAAAAACTAACACACGGACAGATAATTTGCCGTTCAAGTCTCATCCAGTAATACCAGCCCTCCCCGAACAGTAATTTGATAAAAACCATAATTCAAGATACCTGAAGGTCCCAGAGGTGTAGCCTCCCTTCTTTGCAGGCAAGCAGCGGTAGGTGCCAATCACCTGCACCCGATCCCCTGGTTTGACTATATCCACAAGGTCATCGTCTACAATGATATCAACAGAGCGAGGAAGCTGGCCTGCAGGAGACTTCTCTGGCATCTCCTGGATGGTGACGGTTTGGTGGTCTTTGTACGTAGACAGACCGAATTCAGTCTCCAGGGGGTTGTTTTCTTCATCCTACAATCAATAAAAAAAGGGTCTGAATATTTAAATGCAAAAGGAGCACTGGAAGAAACAAAAAGCGATTCTGTCCTACGTGATACACGTGTTGTAGAAAGTCTGAGGGACTTAAGATACAAAAGAATAGCTTGTGGTATCTCAATACGTGGAATGAAGTATTAGACCCAATATATTGCTGATGCACATTCACTAGATTGTTTAGACAGTAAACTTCTGACATCACTGGCAAAAAGGAAGGTTTCCATCCACCTGTGTGAACTGAAAACCCAACAACGCAAAACTCTGCAAACCCCAAAAGAACGTCCAAGCCACACGTATCTAGGGAAGGCTGAATCAACAGGTGTAGTGACCATGGGTTAATTCTTTGTCAAAAGAATCTTCCCCCATGGAGACATCTGTTAAACAGTTTAAGTCAAGCCTGTATTTGTCATGCACCATTCGATTTAAATGACAATATAGTGACTAACTGTGGTGCACACCACAACATTCACTTCAGCCCTCCATTAGATTTAAATCCGCCAAGGAAGAGCAATTTGCAGTGGTAGCACAGCTATATTCACAGAGCCAGCTGAAGGCATTTTCCAATTTCGTCAAGGAAGGGACATCATGGGAAAAAGGATTTCTAATGCCAGCCTTTTGTAACCCAAACATCTGTGTCCAATCATTCACAGCCTGTCAAGGTTGGTCAGGTCAGCTAATACTCACCTTGGTGGGATAGACAGCAGTGGAGGGGAAGGCATCCAGACTGGTCATGTCCTTGTATTGGCGCTCTATTGTCTTTTTGGTATTAGGGCAGTAATGGACACTGCGGACAACTTTAGGGCGCACCAGAGAGCCTAGGAACAGAAGCATGAATGAGAAAGAGCACATGCCTAAACACTAGAACAAACAATATTTAGAACTAGGTAATGCAGCTTCAGAACGCTGTAAAGTCACCATCAACAATGTTCACTCGATCACTACTCGTCAATGAGACAATGTCAGGTTCGACCTGCCAATCACACTTGCAACCAATTAATATGATCTGGCATAGTTCTGAAAAGAAAAGCTGTGGTGGCAAAGGTTTATCTGAAACAAGCGAGTTGAAGAATAGAAGAACTCCAATACACACGTTTGAATGGCAATAGTGAATAGAGGGTGGGTAAAAAGGCGTTACACCTTCATGGGCAGCCAGTGTCTGATTTATAAACTGGCACGGATAATCATCATGTGACCCCCAGAGTGTAGGGTTTACCAAAACTAGAAGACGTGTTTCCTGCCTAGACATTCAGTAACACCGCCGTTTTGAGACAATACTGCCAAAAACATATGTACTTACAAATGACCACTTTAGTAAAACGAAGAATCTGAACGTTGCCCTGCAAGTCTAGCAGAACAGGAGGTACTGGCACAGGACAATGGCTGCAAAGATGCTCCTCCTGGGTGAAAATGCATAACTATGGCAGAGATTGGTAGACTAGTTTTAAAGTTTGGAAAACCAGGGCTGTGGGCCACTTAACAGTTCTTAAACCATTTATATTACACAACTGATTCAAAAGCGGACTTTCCAAGGTTGCAGTCAAGGGTGTAAACTCACTACTCACATTTGGTGACAATCCCTTCGACACAGACGACGCAGCCTAGGAAGCGTGAGGTTAAAGTGCGTGGGGTAACATGCTTGGAGCCAAAGCTGCCCTCCAGCCCAACGTAGAATTCCTCATACTGCTTTGCGTAGGTGGCATCAATGGAGCCAACAAAGTCTTTGAGCGCCCGCTGGAAGGCAATGAGCTCTGCAAAGGCGCTGTTCATAAGACTGTCAGAAAAACAAAAGATAGGGTTAGAATTGAGCAAATCAGAACAGTAAGCACAGCATCGATGTGTGGAGGTTAATCTAACACCAAGGATGAACAGTCCAACATGCTACAAGTATGCCTTGCACAGGTTCACTGCAGGCAACTTCTGCTCGCTACATCCAGGGAACCTATGGCCTGGCTCTCACATGGTACCACTCAAAACTCTGGTAAGAGAGGTCGGAGACCTTTTGAACCTGGAAGGGTGAGGAGATCCTTTTGTCTCATAGGATGAGGGGGATAGGTGCTCCCTAGAAACGATGCATTAACCAAAAAGGTATGCCTCGAATATAAGAGGCAGTTTTCAAGAGGGGGGTTAATATGTGAAATGCTTATACACCACCTCAGTAGGAGGCGGGGGAGCATTTTTTTTTAATTAACCCTCGTCCACTCTAGTAGTGGCATGCTTCACAATCTGGTTCACCCCGACCCCTAAAAGTCAGGGTGGGCTCGACCACAATCCAAGGAGCTCTTTGAATATTCCCATCTAGAAGGACTTATCAACTAAACAAAAATTCCTCATCCAACCCTAAGGTATCACTTTATTCACGAGGAGGATGGGAAAGATTAAAAATAACTATGACCCTTAAAACACCAACATGTTTCTGCCCTACACTCTGTGCTTAGTGAGCCAGTGGTTTCCAGTGCTCAACACCAGCACGTCATCATCAACACCAGCGCTTTCCACAAGCGCCAGTTACAGTGAGATTAAGCGCGTTGCCCAGAATCAAAGGATGTTGAGACAATGCCGAGATTTGAACCCTATTCCCCAGCTCCAAAGCCGGCAGCTCTGGCCATACGCCACATCCTCTCCCCACTTCCATAGTTAGTAGTTGGTTCTGTTTTAGGCAGCGCTAACAGGAGAAATGAGATGGTGCAAGTTGCCTCCTGACACGAGCTCTGGCACTTTTTTTTAATTAACCACTGCCTACACTACTGACCTTTATAGATCCTGGGCATTCGTCACGGGGGTGGAGGGGTTTGCTTTTCTAGTACTCCCCCGGTGACATTATACCTTCTGCGAATTGCATGCATACTAATTTTTAAGCATGCAAAGGCAGTGTATACTGGCCTCACAGAAAGTACCTACAAAGCAAAAAATACAAGGCATAGAGAATTAGTGCCAAAGTGTGTGTTCATTAATGTAGTTGTTATGCCCCTCCCCAGATATGAATATTCAAAGAGCTCCCTGGAATATGGTTGAGTCCACCCTGAGCACTAAGGGGTCAGGTTGAACCTGATGAAGCACGCCACTATTAGAGTGGGTGAGGGTTACCTAGAAGATAGGATATTTTTTCTTTTCCCCGTCTCCTACTGAGGTGGTGCATAGGTGTAGCATGTATTAACGCCCCGCCCGAAAACAGCCTCCTATAACAGAGGAATACTTTAGGTTAATGTCCCACATGGTACCTTCATGTGACACTATGATGATCAGTACCCTTAAAGTAAAACAACTACACTTTCCTCAAGTGATACTCTACCACTAAAATAATCCAGCAGCGTCTCCACGCAAGTATATTAGGTAAAACAGTTTAACGAGAGTGTATGGTTAAATAATCAGATGCTTGTGCGTGAGTTTGTGGTGGTCTAATCCCTTTGGCACGAAACCAAAGATGCAATCTCGGATTATTTCATCACCTGGAGAAAATCAGACATTTTGAACGGGAACGGTGGCAGAAGGCCGCGGTTCCGAAATAGAGGCTCGAACACGCATCTATCTCCCACTCTTATACCACCCGGATGCCCCACAGACGTTAGGCCGCATTACTTACAGGTTGGCCCGATCCTCGTTCTTCTTGCGTAGATCGTTCACATTCACTATCAGGCGAAACCGATTGTCACTGATCATGTCTCGGACTTTACTCTGATAGATCCCCTGGTCTTCCTGCAAACATAAGACATTATGGCTAAATAATAACACAGGTAAGTCCGAAGAACGATCAGAACAAGCACCTAAATCCTTACGGAGACCAATAACTCGGTATCGTTGCAGAAATTACATTTCATCAACCTACAGCCCCCAAGAATGGAGGTCGATGTCAGTCTCCACTCCTAGCCGACTAGCGCGCTGCAAGCAAGAAACGTGCTCCGCTTTAAAGCCACCCACCACTCTCGAAATTTGAAAGTTAAATGCATGACCTGCATATCGAAATCAAATAACGTAAAGTGGATCGTGCGCTTAAAACAAACATTTGTGATGGAGAGGAACCACGCCACATCACTTCATCGGGCCATAGTCTGCACATCAGTAGAGGTGGCCAGGCTAGCAGAAACAACTTGCACAATGCCAGGAAATGAAGGGACACTAGAATTCAAAACCTAGCGCTCCATTATAACATCTATGCACAGGCGCTGAAGAGTCTCCATGACTAAGGAGATTGTTAAACAATGCAGGGATGGTGTGTGTCGAGCCTGGATATCTGGTAGGGGTGAACCCGGGAGATCAGCCGAACCTTTTAGGAGGGTTGTTCCTTTGGTGGAGAGACTAGGACTTGTGTAATTAAACGGACAAGAAGCTGAACCCCTGGTAACGAGAGGCTGCCTTGAACGGGCTGCCCTGGGTAAGACGGTATCACGGAGGTGGCGGGGGGGGGGGGGTGAAGCCTTTGGGGAAACTAGGTGGGCGCTGAGACGGCAGGGGCCGTAATGGGTGCGAAGAACCGAAATACTAAGTAACTGGACGGGAGACGTGGCGGGACACGGATCCGGCAATCCATCGTCCCTGTCGCGAGTAACGTACATCCCAGTCCTTCCTGGCTCAAGTCGGACTCACCTCATCGTCCAGAAAATCCAAGTAGTCTCGCTGCGCCTCGCGCATTTCCCGGTCGTCCACCAAATCCGTCTGCGGAGCTGCGGCCATGCTGGCGGTTCAAATGGGTGTAGGTAACGGGAAGAGTTGGCTGTCGGGCGGTGCGGGTTGTTGGGATCAGATCGCAAAGTATCTGCCCGACTCCCTGCTCTGAGCGAATGGCGCGAAAACTTCTCCCAGATTTCCCGCCACCAGGGGTCACAACGCCCACAGATAGTCATGTGGATGCGGATTGGCCAGCCGGTATAGCTACAGCACGCGTAGCAGAGTAACAACCAATCACAAAAGGTACTACTGGATGCTAGGTCATCTTGTACCGAAGCATAGCCTAATGTCGAATTTGGTGTAGAAAGGTTTGTACGCTCAATATGGCGCCTCCAAAGTACGAATTGCCGCCATTTTACGACAGAAATGCACGCAGGTGGCGAACCGCGAAAGGCACAGTACAACCATAAACTAAGCAAAACAAACCGTATTATGCAAATCAGCGATTGTTGCCCAAAATTGTAATTACTTGTAAATTAGTTTCACCTCATCCTTATCGCTCGTGTGTTTTTTTTAATAAGGGTACTTGAGGTCATTAAACTATGACGCTTTTCTTAACTTTATCATAAAAGTCTTTGATTATAAGGCCCATGACAAATATATATATTTTTTCCTATTAATTTGCAGCTGCCATCCTTAAAAATGAGGAGCGTACTAGGTCTAGTGTTTTTCATCTGCAGATCTTTCAGTACGTGAATGTGGATTTTTCAAGCGCTATTGGTAGAAAGCCCTAATTTTATTAAGAACACGGAGGCGTGTAAAGATGGTATGACGCCAGGAATATGGTTGTAGATATCTTTATTGAGAGCAAGCAGGTACGTCTCCCTGCAACAACAGCTCGACTCCAACTGCCCTTACACTACACTTCTAGAACCCTGCTATGTGGTATGCTTCTAGTGTCATGGTAACTAGAAGCACCATAGCTAGGATACCACATCTCCTCTCTTACATTGAATAAACAGAATGCAAGACGGTGTTATTAACTAATTACATAGTGTTAACAAGGAGAGACTCTACGAGGTAAAACACAAGAAAATGGTGACCTATAGTATGATTGCCGAGGTGTCAGATACTCATCTACGATAACATCACCATTCCTCACCTTTATACATTTTTTCTTTTTACATAACATAACTTCTATATTTTACAGGTAATTTCACTCGTCTCCCAGTGAGTGTCACATTAATGCCACTGCAAGAAGGATGTTCAACAGATTGTGCTGCATTTACAACAATATTTCCACTGTAGGTATTAGAATCTTTTAAAAACGAGTGATCATTCCCTATTTCAATAACATCATCCCACATCCAGTTCATGGGTGATGATTTCTTCTCTATGTTACTATTAGATTCTATGCGATCTTCACTATATTTAGCCATCCGGCTGTGGTGCCAAACTTTATTGTCACTTAATTTTGCTGACTTTGAATAAGTATCTAAGACTTGCAAAGGTGCAGAGAATTTACTTTCCCCTTTTCTTACCTTTGTACCTAGTTTTACTTTGACCCAATCTCCAACCTGTAAATCGGCTTCCTTAGTGCTATGTTTCTTGTCAAAATTAGCTACATAAGTTTCATGTATTTTACGTAAATTGGAGCGAACAACAGCAGGAGACCATTTCCCACACACTTTTTTACTGTTCCAGGCTACATTGTCCTTCTTGAATGGTTCTCTACCTCTCAAAATTCTAAAGGGACTGTAGCTGGTACAAGTGGGAGTGATCCTGTATGCCCATATTGTGCTAAATAATTCTTTTCCCACTTTTTCCTGCACTAAGAGAAGCTTGTATGCTACCCATAACCACTCTGTTGAAACGTTCAACTATACCGTTTCCAGCTGGGTGATAGACAGGAGTTTTCTTTTCACAGATACCATTCCTCTTCAAAAACTGTAAAAAATTGTCCGATGAAAATTGTGGACCATTATCACTTAGGATGCTTTTAGGTATGCCTTCTCGTATGAATAGTTTTTCTAAAATTTTGATGACTTCTTTTGAGTCATATTTTTCTGTTATTTCAATTTCAGGCCACTTTGAATAATTATCTATAACAACCAGGATATGCTTCCTAATTCCATTCTCATCCTCGATAGGACCCAACCAGTCAATACTTAATTCTTCCCATGGATGATCTGGAATATGTCTGGTGCCAAGGGAAGGTTTGAATACACGTTGAACTTTGTCAGAGTTTTTGCAAATAGAACATTGCTTCACAAAATGTTCAGTAGCTCTGTCAATCCCGGGCCAGCAGTAGGACATCTTTATTTTGTTTTTAAGTTTCACGATCCCTAGATGTCCTTCATGGTTGATCTCTAATATTCTTGAGCGTAAATTCAAAGGTGCTACGATTCTTTCACCCCTACATAAGTAGTTGCTATTGTCAATGGATAATTCCTCCTTAATTTCCCACATAGCCCTTAAGTCACCTTGTAAATCAATTTTGTTGGGCCTCCCATTAACAACATATTTAGTAGCATCACTTAAGGTTTTATCCTGCATACATTCTGTGTCCCTTTCTTTTTTTGAAATAGCATGTACACACTTGTTGACGGAATCATGAATTATAGCTACATTAAAATCATCCCAGTCAGCACATACATTATATTGTAATGGTAATGGGGATCTGCTAAGATAATCAGCTACTTGGTTTCTTTTACCTGGTAAATATTCAACATCATACGTGAACTCCAACAACTTTAAACTCATCTTTGCCAATCTGGGTGTAGCTTTAAGTATGCCTTCAGAAGTCAAAATTTTGAGTAAGGGTTTGTGATCGGTACGCACTGTGAAATTTGTGCCCCAAACAAACTGTCTGAACTTCTCCATTGCCCAAACAGTAGCCAACATCTCCTTCTCTATAACTGAGAATTTCTCCTCAGAAGGAGATAGAGAACGAGATGCAAAAGCAATCGTTACTTCAACACCTGCTTCATTAATTTGAGCTAAAACTGCACCTAGCCCCTTGTCACTAGCGTCAGTAGTGACAATACTATGGGCAAAGCTGTCAAATGCTTGTAATGGAAAAGCTGAGACTAAGTCGTTTCTTATTTTATCAAAATCTTTTTGAAGTTCTTCGTTCCACAAAAATTCTTGTCTTATTTTGAGAAGTTGTCTAAGATTATATGTTTTTGTGGCGAAATTCTGTACATACTTTGAATAAAACTCGGCGAGGCCAAGGAAGGATCTTACATCATCCTTTGATTTAGGTACAGGGGCATTGCTTATTGCTGTGATCAGTTTCTTTTTGGGTGAAATACCATCACCGCCCACTTCATGCCCTAGATAGGTAACTGATTTCATTCCAAATTTTTTTTTTTTTAACTCTGCTGTAAGTCCTTTTTTTGCAAGTGTGCTTAATACTATGGAAAGACGTTCGTCATGTTCTTTTTTGTCATGTCCCATAATCAAGATATCGTCTTGAAAATAAATCACCCCTTTTTGGTTCTTAAACAATTTGTGCATTAGCCTTTGGAAAACAGCAGCTGCTGAGGCTAAGCCAAAAGCCATTCTTACAAAGTGGTAGCATCCAAAAGGTGTTATAAATGCTGTCAGATTTTTGCTGCTGTCATGTAATTGGATCTGGTGGTATGCTGAGGTTAAGTCTATGGTTGAGAACCATTTAATACCTTTAGACTGTGCTAATAATTCGTCTATTCTTGGTAAGGGGAATTTGTCAATTAAAATATTCTTATTTAGGTCTCTTAAGTCAATGCAAAGACGCAAACGACCATCAGGTTTGCGTGCTACGACCAATGGAGCCAACCATTCTGCGCACTCTATGGGTTCAATTATGCCCTTCTTCTCTAGTGCATCTAACTCGGACATGACTCCTTCCCTCACGCTAATGGGAATATTCCTAGGCTTGTGACAAGCGGGAATGGCATTGTTTTTCAATACTATCTTATGTGTGAACCCAACTAATTTCCCCACTTCTCCTGAAAATACTGTTGGAAATTGTTTGACAATGTTGTCAACACAATGTGAGTCATGATCTTCTAGAAGCATTACTTGATTTTCAGTTCTGGGATTAAGAATGATGCCCAGTGCTCCCTGGTCTACCCAACCTAAGACTGAAGGTCCCTTTTCAGCTACATATAGTTTACCCATAGCACTTCTGTCTTTGAACTGGAATATTTCTTCAATAAATCCTACCATGGGTATTTTTCTCCAGTAAATGTCACAGGCTGTATGTCAGCTGGTTTTAATTCCTTATTTAGTGTTTTTGCAAAAACATCTTCCCATACACTGCGTTGGATAATGGTATATGGGGAACCTGAATCAGGTACAATTTGTAGTTCTATGCCACCTATTATTATATCACACACAGGTTTTTTTTTTGATTTAACATTTACATTTAAAACCACGTAATCTGAATCATATGCATCATCTATGCACAATATTTCATCCTCACTTGAAGAATCAGTGTTGTTTCCACACTCTATGTTTTTATCTTCAACACTTCCAACAATTCTTTTGTTATTTCTACTTAACCTCCTTCTGCAAGCTTTGCTAAAATGGCCTACTTTGCCACAATATGTGCATTTAGATTTTAAGGCAGGACACTTTTTGTCATTAGCTGTATGGCCATTATATCCACATCTATAACAAATAGCATTTTTGTACTCTACTTCGCTTCTGTTATATGATGTATATTTTTACTCATGCCTGTGATAGGACGTTTTTCAATTCTTTTCGTATCACTTTTGTTGTAAGAAACCTTACTGACAACTAATCCATCTTCATTGTTTTTCAATGCTACTTTTGCACATCTTTTGACATTTCTGCTTTTTTTACTATAGCAATTATTTCATTTAAAGGTGCATCACCACATACCCATAACTTTTCTTGAATGGATGAATTACTTGAATGCATGACAAGTTGATCTCTAACAAAGCTGTCATGTAAAATGCCAAACTCACAGCTTATAGCTAATTTTTTTAAGGAAGAGACTTAGGGGCCGATTCCGATTTCGGCCGGAAGGGCACCAAACGATGGTCGGAGCCCTTCCGACCGAATCGGAACGTGCCGGCCGGATTCCTTTCCGACCGAGCCATTCCGATGGGCTCGGTCGGAAAGGAATCCGACTGGGATTTCCGGATGGCTTACGACGGGCTCGGAGAGCCCGTCCGCCGTCCGGAAATCCTTCAGTACTCCCCCGGCCGCCTCTTCACGACCGAGGGAGTACGATGGCAGTATTTCACTGCCTTTTCGTGCCGGTCTTTCCGGCACGAAAAGGCAGTCGGTAACTGTCTTTGGGGGCCCCCAGTAGGGCCCCCATGGGTGCGAGGCCGCCGAATGGCGGCCTGGGGGCACCTATGGTGCTCCTCTGTTGATCCCTGCACCCGGAGGCAGGCACCTTGGGGTGCCGGCCACAGGGTGCAGGGATGAACTGCACCCCTGCTTTTCGCAATGCAAGCATGCATTCCGCTCGGAATGCATGCTCCCATTGTGTAGTATACGAGTGCGACCGAACAGGGTTCGGTCGCATTGTACTTGCAGGGCCGTAACCGACGACAGCAGGTCGGTCGGTTACGGCTCCTGGACGATGTCGGACGGACCTTTGTCCGTCCAAAATCGGAATCGGCCCCATAGTCTTCAACAGACTCCACTTTGTTTTGTTTCCTTTGAAAGAATTCAAACCTATTGATACCAACACATACAGTAGGATGATAGTGAGAATCTAAATCGTCAAGGGCATCAAGGAAAACATTAGCATTTTCAGAAGATCTTATTTTTTTTTCCATCTGATTAAATACTCTATTACCCTCTGGTCCTAAACTGTGTAATAGCATCTTTTTCTTTCTTGAAAGCGTAAATTCTTCATCATTTTCCTCTTCTAGTGCAGCTAAATAGTTTAGAAAATAATCTTTCCAGTCAGACCATTTAATTAACGGTTCCCCAGGACGAGGTAAAAATGGTACAGGAGGAACTAACCCACAGCTTTGTGATGCCATATTAAAATCTTCTGTCTGAATTTAACCAGCAAGTAAAATTAATAATTTGTGTGAAATGTGATTAAATTTAGAATACTACTTACTTAATATGGCATGTATTTTAAGCATAAGTAACAACTATGACAACTGCAGTCTACAATTCTGGAAAGGAATAAATTAATATTCGGAGTGCATCTCCCAGAAGAGATCTGTTAAATACTTTGCACCTCACCGAGTGCCTTAACAATGGAGTAGTAAGTAAATGAGATATGCGGTGTGCATATCACCGATGTAAATGTAAAATAAATACCGTGTTGCTAGGGTACAGTAGACGATTTCTTCAAATTACCGGTGGATTTCCTTGTGTGAAAAAAAACGACTTTCTTGAAGCACTTTCTTTTATGAATGTCCGACGACTGTTTGTTGTGAAATTAATTCATTTGAGAGAGAAAAAAAAAACCAAAGATGGCCGCTACGCAAGGTCACGTTGCGTGACCCTACGTGATGACGTGGCGCTTCCTACTTGCTGTGCTCCTCTGTAGAACGTCACAAGGAGAGAGGCAATATGCGTGGGACGACTCACAGATGAAGATGAGGCGCACGCGAAGAATCGAATCTTGTGCCACTCGAATAATGCAGCCGAAGAGGGGATTCCACCAACGTCTTCAACGGACCAATCAGCAACTTGAAGGTAACACTCTTGAGAAATGCTTTAAACACGCATATTTCATTCAAGAGGAAAGTAATTGTACAACAACGTACCAGCCTTGAATGCGCACAAGTTTCGTAGGAAGTAATTATACAGGAACGTACCAGCCTCAAATGCACACCAGTTCCATGGGGCTCTCTTTCAAATGGATGAATAGGAATCCGTCCTAAAACTCCAGTACGTACGGTATCAATCCTGTAGTTTCACGAAGTAGATACAGGTCATTGATGTCGGATTCACATTTTTTGTAGAAGATTGGAAGTCTTCAGTACTTCTTTAAATATGATCCATTCTTCCGGTAAATTTTCCAGAACTTCCACGAATTTACGAGGGTTCGACAATTTTTTTCTGCTTGCTCTGAGTTCTCACCATCAATTGTCGCCAGTTTGTAAAGATGGTATGACGCCAGGAATATGGTTGTAGATATCTTTATTGAGAGCAAGCAGGTACGTCTCCCTGCAACAACAGCTCGACTCCAACTGCCCTTACACTACACTTCTAGAACCCTGCTATGTGGTATGCTTCTAGTGTCATGGTAACTAGAAGCACCATAGCTAGGATACCACAAGGCGAACATTGCGCTCTCATTCTTGCCATTCAATTGAATAGCAGCTAGAAAAACAAATAAAAGTAGAATCAATGAAAACAGTGAGAGCACCACACACTACAATACCCAGTACTCCCTAGTTGTAGACTACACTAGCAGGCAATGCAAGTGATATTATCAAGATGCTATATAGAGACCCCCTCTATATTCTCCCAAATCCATAATCCATTAAGTCCTCTTTCTTGATGCTGAAAATTAGTTCAGTCTGTTCAGATACAGTAACAGGACAAAGAAAATGTAGCCGGCCATCAAAATAAAGGACATCAATAATTCTTTGTAGTTCTACTTCTCTTTGGGACAGTTCGACCACCGTAGATTGGGGAAAGAGGAGGGGTTTGACAATATTGCAGAGTCATATTTTATATATTTATTTGTGCATTTTTATATTGCACAAACTTTACCCAGAGGTGTCAGAGCGCTTTAAAATAGAGCAAAGTAAATTACATAAGGAATGAGAGTAGCATGGAAGTAGGTAAAACTACTTGTAGGTACTTGTGGTGAAAGTTACATATTAACAAGTTACAGATACATTCAACATTATAAAATACGAAAAGGTGGTTCGATTAGGGTAATACAAGTACAGAACACATATTTACAAAATTGAGCTCTCGTGAGTGTCATGTGGCAATCAGGGTCATGACCTGGGATGAGGCGAATTATTCATAGAAGTGTCTTTGGAAGAGAACCTGTTTTGAAAATCCGGAAAGAGGCAGTGGTCCGAAGGATTGGAGGTAGCTAGTTGCAAATTTTAGTCGCATTACCTGAGAAGGATTGCGCCATAAGTCTTACCCTTTTGAAAGTTGGAGGTTTGAGCAATACATTTTCAGCATTGCGTTAAGGTCTGGAGCCGCCTGATATTTTGAGTTTGTTGGCCAGGTAGCGAGGGGTGGAAATGTGTATGGCTTTATGGGTGATGCAGGCAGTCTTGTAAATTGACCTAGCTTCAATGGGAAGCCAGCGAAAAGAAATCAGTCGGTGTAATATGATCATTTTTTTGGCCCCTAGATGAAACGTACCGCTGAATGGAGGATGGATTTTAGAGGAGATTGGGGGGATTTGGGGAGGCCAGCAAGGATAGAATTACAGTAGTCCAGTCTGGAGAGAACCAAAGATTAGACCAGAGTTTTCAGGTCTTGCTCAGGAATGAAACACCGTATCCCCCAGAGAAGGTGCAGTTGGTAGCATGCGTTCTTGGCCATGGTGTTGACTTGGAAATGTAAGTTGAGTTTTTTGTCCAGGATGACACCTAGAGATTTGGCACTGTCAACGATGGTAGTTTTTGTTTTTTTTTGTCCTCATTCGCCTCAGACCTCTTATAAACAAATCAGCTGTCCGTACCAATACTTAGCAAGCCAAGAAAAATAGGATTTGGGTTGGAGACTCACTGTACTTTCAACCTATAGGTACATTGACAGACATAGATGTTATTGCCCCCAGAGAAGAGGGGAAGAGGTTACTCTTCTGCTAAGCCTACAAGAGCCTGATGGACCCCTACGTTGGCATATATGTAAGGGGGGAGCCCAACGCGGTCCGAAGAGTGTCAGGGAGGCATAATCATAGGACCAAATGTATCTCCGAGTTGGTCAAGCCCTGACCCATTTCGACAACAAGTCCCAAAAGGCAGTCTTTTTTACGCTACAACCTCTGGACAGGTCTATCTTGGATGTCTCAACCATCGACATCAGCCAGTCAGAATGCAAGGGAGGGGAGGTTTCAATCCAACGCTTGCATATTTGCCTCCTAGCTAACAAAATGGCATAAAATAAGAGAGATTTAGCAGACCCGGTGACTTGGTTGGTAAGTCCGAAAATTATAAGGGCCAGGTCTATTTGGATTGGGGCTCCCAGAATACCCTCCACTGACCTACGAACTTCTTCCCAAAACAGAGCGATGGCCGGGCAGTCTTTAAACATATGTACTGCTGAGGCTTCAGTTAGACCACACTTCCTACAGCTGACCGGGGGCCCATTTGAAAATTTAGACAGCTTTAAAGGGGAGAGATAGGCCCTGTGGACAGTGAATAGATGGTTTCTCCTCAACCAGGCAGGTCTTACTATGCTGAAAAGAGTCTTGAATGAATTCTGCCAAAGTTGCTCACATTGTTGATTTGGAAGATGTTCACTCCATAGTTCTTCTGCAAGTTTAAAATCACCATTCACGGCCTCCTCCACTGCCCAATACCAGTAAGAAACCTCCCTCC
Organism: Calotriton arnoldi; assembly: GCA_963921515.1. Taxonomy (NCBI): domain Eukaryota; kingdom Metazoa; phylum Chordata; class Amphibia; order Caudata; family Salamandridae; genus Calotriton; species Calotriton arnoldi. Next base: position 1,542,318 of record CAWUFW010003084.1, read on the forward strand.
TCCCCACTGGCCTGTCGACTAGCTGTTGTTCTAAAGCATTGCCCCAGCCTATCGAATTTTTCTGACTTTGCTGTGCTTGGACCCAGCTCTGCAGCTGGATGTATTTAAACTTTGAGAGATCCGCTCCCACTCTATCTCTTAGTTGTTCCCATGAGATTAGTGTTCCCCCTACCACCAACTCGCCCCATACTTTCAGCCCTGCTTCTCTGAGTGGTAAAGCAAGCCTGTCCTGAAGACATTCTGGTGCGCCTAGTGAATCCCAAAGTGGCGCTAGGCTAGAAAAGTAATTAAGACCAACAAGGCGCCTTACTCTGGCCCATGATTTAATCAATGCCTGGAAACGTTTAATTTAACCTTTTTGAAAAATTTTGGTTCCCCAAATTTAAACAAAAATCCCTCTTCCTGTAACTTGGCCCCCCTTAACATAGCCAAGAACATGCCTCCCGCCCCTGTGTTTTCAGGCATTTTTAAGAGCATTCGAGAGTGCGAGAACTGAAAGGCCCAGGCATAATATTGTAAGTCAGGAAGCGCAAGACCGCCTTTCTCTCTCCTACGCCTCAGCTTTTTCCAGGCTATTCTGGTAGTTCTGTATGACCAGATAAAAGAATTTACTGCCTGCTGTAGTTTATCCACAGCTGATTTATCGAAGTGTAGGGGAATGGTGTTAACAAGAAAGGTTATTTTTGGCACCACCACCATTTTTACTAGAGATGGTAGGTTTGTTGTTAAGAATGTTCAGATTATCTATCCATGACTGAACAGGAGGAGGAGAGTTTGAGGTAGAGAGAAGAAATTCAGTTTTAGAGGGATTCAGAATTAGATGATGAGATGTCATCCAATCTTGGATGGAGTTGAGAGTGGTGACGAGGATTAAAATATTGTGTGCAGAGTACACCTATAGGTAAAGTTGGGTGTGATCTAGCGCAAAGCTTACCAAATTTGTCTTCACCCTCATAACAATCTTATCTTACTAGGCCCATTTCATTAACAACCCTCAGTCTCACGATATGACAAGAATCTTTTTGATTTCTTCAAACTATGGTCCTCTGATGGATCTTTTTGTTGAGCTGACAGGGACTGGAATACTAGGAAATGTGAACAATTATTCTATGAGGACCTGGAATAAAATAATTGTTACCTCAAACCTAATCCAAAACCTTTCTCAGCCTCAAATACAGATGCCTTGAGACAAGAAATATGACCAAAAGAAGGAGACAGAATCGGTAAAGATAATTCATGGAAAACATTTATCTAATGCTTCGTATTGCATAAACAAGTCAAGAGAATACATTTCAAATCAGATTTAATGACAAAGTATTATTACGGGTAGCCTCACAACACAGAACAGTGTGGATGGAAAGGGGCATAGAAAAGACAATAGGGATCCAAAGTCTGTCCGACAGCATGCCAGGCAAGAAAGGAAAATGACAGCGAGCCCCTGACTCCTCCTCTGATGGGGCAATTATACCTCCAAATGTTCCAGGTTTACACCCCTTAACGTATTAATTCCACCAGCCCATGGGGTTCTCATTGGTCACTCATAGTGGGCTGTTGTGGGGTGATCAGTGAATCACACAAATCCAGAAGAATTAAGTAATCCTTTTTGCAAATTTCATTAAGATTCATTAAGTTCAATTGTATTCCCATTTTGTCACTTCTGCAGGAGTGGGTGGAACTTTACTTTGCTCACAGTCTGGCTGTTCCCAGGATCTTTTCCCCAGGTTTGCAACAATATTGTTACATTTCTATCGAATAGGCTTCTTAGCGAGAAGTGAGTCCATTGTTAGCTGATACAGAAATGAAACTTCACAGAAAATTCTCATAGGGCTTAGGTGACTGTCTCACATGGTTTTACATCAATGCAGGGAAAGAGAAGCATTTGAGGCCTACATGACAATTAGCTGAATCACTACAGTTTAATTTCATTATAAATCACACATTTCATAAATGTATTTCAATTCTGTTGGAAATGGGGGTCTCTAGTTGGCAATGGCTGGCGCCACTGTCCAAATAGGGACCCTTCTCCCCAAGTCAGGGCAAGTGGGCTACCCCCTTCGATAACCCCTGCTCAACCCTGTGGTTACGTAGCACGAGCAGTTAGGCCTATCTCAGAGGCAGTGTGTGAAGCATTTACGACCATGCACAATAAGGCAGTAACGACACCACAAAAAGACACAACTCAGGTAGGTATAGAAAAAATAGTATCTTTATCTAAGGTTTGGTACGAGACTCTCAGAAGCGTTTTAACCAGTCATCAGGCATGTAAATCATTAGGGACTTAAAAACAGGGCAATACGTGTTCACCAGGACGTGGCACTGACTGAGTTCAAGGCCTGGGTCTACGCGACCCGTTGCGCACCCGATACCTGCCGTTGGACGGGGACCCAGCACGTAGCTTCTCGAAGAAGCGGAGACGGTGACAGGCGGACTCCCAGCGACCACAGTTCTGGATGGCAGTGGCCCGCAAAGTGCACTCGCAGCGATTCGGGCACTCCGGGACAGGCGGGACCTCAGCGGCAGCAGCACGCGGCTGCGGCGGCCCGGGCTGGTGGTGGCGATGACTCTCGTCGTGCAGCTCCGTGGTGGGCTCGCGGCGGCAGCAGCGCTCTCCTAGCTGCGGCGGCCCACAGGACGATTCACGATGGTGCAAGGTTGACAAAGACGTGGGCACTCAGCGGCAGCAGCTCTCACTTAGCTGCGGCGGCTCACAGGCCAAATCACGATGATGCACAGTTAGCAAGGGTGCGAGCACTCAGCGACGGGAGCTCTCTCTTAGCTGCGGCGGCTCGCAGGACAATTCACGATGATGCACAGTTAGCAAGGGTGCGAGCACTCAGCGGCGGCAGCTCTCTCTTAGCTGCGGCGGCTCGCAGGACAATTCACGATGATACACAGTTAGCAAGGGTGCGAGCACTCCGCGGCGGCAACTCTCTCTGAGCTGCGGCGGCTCGCAGGACAATTCACGATGATGCACAGTTAGCAAGGGTGCGAGCACTCCGCGGCAGCAACTCTCTCTGAGCTGCGGCGGCTCACAGGACAAATCACGGTGATGCACAGTTAGCAAGGGTGCGAGCACTCCGCGGCAGCAACTTTCTCTGAGCTGCGGCGGCTCGCAGGACAATTCACGATGATGCACAGTTAGCAAGGGTGCGAGCACTCCGTGGCAGCAACTCTCTCTGAGCTGCGGCGGCTCACAGGACAAATCTGATGCACAGTTAGCAAGGGTGCGAGCACTCCACGGCAGCAACTCTCTCTGAGCTGCGGCGGCTCACAGGACAAATCACGGTGATGCCAAGTTAGCAACGGTGCGAGCACTCAGCGGCGGCAGCTCTCTCTTAGCTGCGGCGGCTCAAAGGACAATCCACGATGTGGCACAATTAACACGAGGGCGGGCATCCAGCGGCGGCAGCTCTCTTAGCTGCGGCGGCCCACTTAGTCTCAGCGCAGGTTCTGCAGATTCAAATTCAGGCGGGCACTCAGCGGCGGCAGCTCTCTCTTAGCTGCGGCGGCCCACACAGTTTCAGCGCAGGTTCTGCAGATTCAAATTAAGGCGGGCACTCAGCGGCGGCAGCTCTCTCTTAGCTGCGGCGGCCCACACAGTTTCAGTGCAGGTTCTGCAGATTCAAATTAAGGCGGGCACTCAGCGGCGGCAGCTCTCTCTTAGCTGCGGCGGCCCACACACAGAGTTCACAAAGGTTACCAGTCCGCGTTCCTCACAGTGGAACTAGAGGTTCCGGATTACTCGACGGAGGCCTCACCTGCAAGTAGAATTCCTAGCGAAGGAATTCGGGTGGCTGATGGGGTGAAGTCTAATGTCCCTGAGACTTCAGCAGGAGGCGCTCTCAATTCAGGCCCTTGGGTAGTTTCTTCAGCAAGCTTGGTGAAAGTTTCAAAGTCCTTTCCTCTGTCCGCTCGGACAGAGTTTCGTCTTGACATCCAGAAGGAACACACCACAAACAGGATTCAGCGCAGCGCTTTATACCTAGAAAGTCTTTGTTCTCTGCAGTCACAAATCACTGCAGCCAGTCAGAACCAGTTCGGTGGGGTCGGGGAGCACTTGGTTTACGAGGCGACATCCTGCCCTTTGGGAATCTGGGGGTCTGCTATCAGACGCCCAGTGGGAGATGGAGCCATCATTCACCTTGCCAGGCACGGCCCTGCTCGGATCAAAGAGTCACCCCTCCCCATACTCTAAATGCCGATCTCTCTCTCCGGCCAGGTCTGCCCCAGCTGGCCCTGCTGCTCCAAAACCAGACGGCCAATACACACGCTAGCAAAAGCCTACAGAAAAGCTTCAGACCAGAAAATACCTCGTTTCTAGTAGAGGCATTTTTGAACACGGGCTACGCTAATAATCCTTACTAACAGATGCATCTCCATGTTCTGAGCTTACACATATCAAATTCGACGTTCCTATCAGGTTCCTGGGGGCAGGGAGGATTAAGGCATACATTACTCAGCCTGCACATTCTGGCCTATGAGAACGGGTGGCCTCGCAATAGCGAACAGTGAAATGGAGGGTAACTCGCTATTAGAACATGCTACACAGACATACTTTCAAAGCTGCTTCGGTGGGTAGCGCAAATCAGCGCTGCCGGCCCACCAGCAGTATTTGGGCTATCAGCCCTGGGCACACGCAGTGCACTGATACTAGGGACTGACAGGTAAACCAAACGAGCCAATTATGATTATTCCAATTCATGCAGTTATCTTTACACAGGGAGCATTCGCGCTGTGTCACTGATTGGCAGTGGCACAGCGCCCAGAGCATCTAAATCCTGCCAACATAAAAGGTCCGAAGGGAAAAGAGGAAGGGAGACCCGCGCCAATGATGCCAGGTCTAACAAATTCTCTCCATTATAGTAGTTATAGTTTCTTTCAGGTACTACATATCAATATTAGGTACTACTAAAAACCTTTTCTTGAGCATTATTTGTACATTATCGTTTTCAAAGCGATTTATTAATGTGTCACTCTCAATACATGTGTTATTGTATAAACGTTATAGAAGCTCAGATTTGCACTATATCAAATTTCTCTAATATAAGCAATTTTGCATTTCAAGAACTTCATTATGCATATATATATATATATATTTTGTATTTTTTTTATTTTCAGGTACGATGCACATTTTGAATGTTATTATCACAAAATTCTCTATGTTAACAATATTTTATTTTCTCATAACATGAAAATATGTTCATGTATAGCTCTCATTGTATGTCTTTATTTTGTTTACATTTTCGTATTCATTTTGGAACACTCTGCATGCTTGTACGATGCAGCATGTATTCTCACGTTTTTCGACTTAGCAGGTTTAAATGTCTTCATCAAGAAATATTTGTCGTAATGATCTTTTACAGGTGAGAATTGATAAAGGTAGACGTCAGATAATATCTACACTCCATCAGGTGTCATCAGCATAGAGGTGATAATGGATCCCGGACATTTTTAGAAGGTTTATCAGCGATTCCACAGCCTTTGATGTAGAGAGACAGTTTGCTATTTTAATCATCTGAGATCTGCCTGAGAGGTATGATTCAAACCATTTGAGCACTGTGCCTTCAAAACCCATTCTTTGTTTTAATGTGTTCAGAAGAGTGTTATGATTAACAGTGTCAAAGGCTGCAGATAGGTTCAGACGGATCAGGAGACATGACTTGACTGAGTCGAGTACCTGCAGGGCATCGTCGATAACTTGTAGCAGGGCTGTTTCAGTGCTGCAGCCTTGATTGACGCCGGATTGAAATTCATCAAGAAGATTGTTGTCCTTGATATGTTGGGAGAGATTCTCCGCTACACATCTTTCAGTGATTTTAGCAAGGAAAGGGAGGTTGGTGATAGGGTGGAAACTGTGAAGGTCATTCACATCAGCAGAGGGTTTCTTTAGAAGTGGGGTAACTTCACCTGTTTTGATGACAACAGGAAGGGAGCCTTGGCTGAGGTAGAGGTTAACCAGACTAGTCCAGTAGGGGAGCATGTAGGCGTAGAAGTCAATTGCAATGTCGCTAGGAATGGGGTCAATAGAATGGTTTGAGGGTTTTGTTTTCAGAATGCTCTTGAGGAGGGCATCTTCGGTGATGACATCAAAGCTGTGTCAGGAGACTATGGATTTGCAGTCCCCAAGGGGGGGGTAGGATGAGTGACATGGTCAACGAGCAATTTCACTTTTTCATCGAAGAATTGTGCAAATTCTGCTGCTTTCTTGGGAGGGTCATCACATTTGATGGTTGAGGAAGAGTTGCTGGTAGTTTTGATTAGGTCAAATCGTTTTTTAGGTCGGTTCTTGGCAGAGTCGAGGAGGGTTCTGAAGTGATTCGCTTTTTCACTAAAGATGTGTTTGTGATAGCACGCTCTTGCATAACGGAGATTAGAGAGATTAATTGTGGAAGGGGATTGCCTCCATTGCTTCTCCAGGTACCTCAGGTTCTTTCTTTCTTCATAGAGGAACTTATTGAACCATGGTGCAGAAGGTCTGGGCCTTTTCTTTTTGTTTTGTAGTGTAGCAACATTGTCTATCACGACAGAAAGACTGGTGAGATACTGTGGGGTCAAGTCATTGATGTCAGAGTTGGGGCTCAAGACTGGAAGTGCCTTCATGGTTGTGTTGCAGAGAGTGTCAAGGTCGATGTTTTTGGTGTTGCGAAACCAGGTAGTAGCCCTTTTAGGTTGGCCAAAGGTTACAGAATGAGATAGGTGCATTGAGAAGGGGATGAGGAAGTGGTCAGACCAGTCTACGGGCATAGGATTAAAAGTTGTTAGCATATCTTCTTTGGAAATAATAAGGTAAAGCGTGGTGCCCTTGGAATGTGTTGGTTTTGCGCATTTGGCACATATTGAGATGGGATAACACTCGCCTCCGAGTCTTTATTAAAATTAGGATTTTCAAGCAATAGCACTTGGAAAATCCACATTTTATGACAGGACCGGAAGCTCATATCTTACTGTTTTAAAGTAAATTAACAACTTTAAGAGCAGTTTGGAAAACAGATTTACAGTATAAGGTTTTAAAAATTGAAGCAAATGACCAATAAGCTGTTCTCAATCAGTCAATCAATCAGGGGAATTGTAAGCGCGCTACTCACCTGTGAGGGTCTCAAGGCGCTGGGGGGGTCCGCAGATCTGTTTAGCCGAAGAGCCAGGTCTTGAGAGTCTTCCTGAAGGTGTTCAGGGAGGTGGCGCGTCTGATGTCTGCCGGTAGCTTGTTCCAGAACTTGGCTGCGATGTGAGATAAGGATCTTTCGCCTGCTCTGGCTCTGTGGATGCGCGGGTCTTCGGCCAGTGCGAGGTTGGAAGATCGGAGGTTTCTTTTGGGTACATGGAAGTTGATTCTGTCGTTGAGGTATTTGGGTCCGTTGTTGTGTAGGAACGTTTTCTAGTCTGGATCCAACCCAAAAGGCTTTAGAAGCCTTGGCTCCTCTAGCAGAATGAGCTCCAAAACTGGAAATACCAACACCTGCTTGGGACATGGTCCATTTTACCTACCTTGCTAAAGTAGCAGGAGATACTGAAGAATTGGACTCAACAAATTAAATTAATGGCTGGCCTGGAAATGTTCTGAGATCAGCAGTACAAGCCTCATATTCTTTTAAGCATTTAAGTTTTGGATGATCTGGTAAAGCAAAATACCCGACAAATGTAATAACAGCCTTAGGTCTCCTTTTAATTTTGAAAAGAACACCAAAAGGGGTAAATTGCCTGCCTGGTAAATCCAAGAATTTAACTTGAGATACTCTTTTGAATGTAACCAAACATAACAACATTGTTCGTTTTGCTGACAAGACCTTTAAGGATAGCAATGAACTGTCAGTAGGTAGAATACTTACCTTTATGCCACAAAGTAATTTGTAGATTAAAGGATATTTTCCAACTGGCTTCTTGGTGACTTAATGATGTTACAAAGATATGGAAGATCTGCGAACAGTGACTGTTCGATTGGACTGACCATGGGAAGCCAAATTACTTAGTTTGCTAGGGAAGCAACATTTGCTGAGACGGGATCTGTGTTTGATTCCAAACTCCAGTGAGACCACTGATTCCAAGCTGATGTATGGACTTGAAGTTCCTGGAGCCCGGGCTTTGTGAATGAGAGTCAATGTTTCCAACAAAAGTTCTGGAGCAGACCAGGGATCCCTGAAACTTTCTAAGCCATTAGCTGGAGTTTATGTGTGATAATGAGTTTGTAACATTGACCCGCTGGGTTCTGTGGGAGATGAGGGAGGTCGGGAAGAGGAATTGGGATGTCCATGATCATTTGTAGCATATTGGGGAAACAAATATCAGAAGGCAAAAGCATTGCAATTATGATCACGGTGGATGACTCTCATCTGATTTTGGATAGGCACCAGGAAATCATTAGCAGGGCCTCTGGAATTATGCGGCAGGAGAGGACCAAATTATGCGGCACAGTTGAGTAAATTATGCAGCAAGAAAAGGCAAATTATGCAGCACATTTTGTTATAGTATTACTTTATTATTTCATCATTTTTAAACTTGGTAACACTCTCTGGGTGTTGGTTGAACCTCATTAGTTCCTGTTTAACATCCAAATATAGTAATAAGCGACAGAAAGGTGATCAGTCCAGCTTTACAATACAAAGGGCCTTCCATTGCGTGGCAACATGTGTTGTCACATTTTTAGTAACTTTTGAACCGTTTGAGCTAGAAGCATTTTTTTAAATCTGTAGATTATGCGGTAGATGGTGGATTATGTGGCAAAAGGGCAAATCTATAATTATGCGAAAGTCGCTGCAGGTGCACAAACGCATAATTCCAGTGGAACTGATCATTAGGAATGGATGAAACACCTAAAGGTGATCTTGGTTCCACGGTTAGAGAAATGTATCCCTGGCAAAAGGTAACTGATCTGGTCTCCAACTGTAAAACTGAGGAACCAAATTAAAAGAATGTTCTGAACTATCAGTACATGGGGCCCGATTCACAGAACTAACTTAAGACAAAATCCTAAACTTACTACCATTTTGGTATTCACAGAAGGCACTTACTCATTTTGGTATTCACAGAAAGCACTTACTTACTATTTTGAGTAACTTACTCATTTTGTGTAACTTACTCATTTTGTGTAACTTACTCATTTTGGTATTCACAGAAGGCACTTACTCTTCAATGAGTAAGTGCCTTCTGTGAATACAAAATGAGTAACTTACTCATTTTGAGTAACTTACTCATTTTGTGTAACTTACTCATTTTGGTATTCACAGAAGGTACTTACTCATTGATGAGTAAGTGCCTTCTGTGAATACCAAATGAGTAAGTTACACAAAGCAGTAAGTTACACAAAATGAGTAAGTTACTCAAAATGAGTAAGCAAGTGCCTTCTGTGAATACCAAAATGAGTAAGTGCCTTCTGTGAATACCAAAATGGTAGTAAGTTTAGGATTTTGTCTTAAGTTAGTTCTGTGAATCGGGCCCATGGAGTTTCCAGTCGCTGTAATCCCTGAGAGGACGGGAGCACCATTCAGCCACTGAATTCAGTTGGCCTGGAAGGTATTCCGTTGTCACAGAGATGTGGTGAAGGAGGCAAAATTCCCAGAATGGTTTTGTTAGATCTGCTAAGATTTAGGAACAGGCACTCCCTAGAAGATTGATATATTTCACTGCCATGAGATTGTCCATTGTGAGAAGAATGAAGCATTGGGCATGTTTTTTATTGTGAATATTTGAATTGCAAAGGAGCTTGCAAGAAGTTCTAAATAATGTATATTCATAGATGCCTCCTTCTGAGACCATGCCCCACCAGTTGAGTAGTCATTGCAGCAAGTTTTCTCCCCCGCCCCCATCGAGACAAACTTGCATAGGATTCAAATAGACGACCTAGGGTGGAATTGAAAATTTGCTTTCCATTCCATACGCAAAGTGTGTTCAGCCACCAATTTGCCTCTTGTCATGTTTTGTGATGTAAAGGAATGAGATCTGAATAGCTTGACCCTTTTCTCAAATGTCGAATTTTCGTTTTTTTCATGGAGGGCATGGTAAATAAGAGGGCCCAGAAATACAGCTTGAATAGAAGAAGTAAGTAGACCCACAATCCATACCAAATGGCGTAGCAATATTTGCGAGACGGACAGTAAGTGAATAGATCTTTTCTGATGGTAAGTAATTATGACTATGGAAGCTGAATCCAGGAATTCTATGGATTGAATCGAGTTCACAGAGATTTTGGTTGGATTATTACACACCTTCCAGAAATTAAAATGTGCTTTGAAGATGACTCAATAGGACCTATTTGTCGTAAGATAAGATAAAGATGTAGTCCAGATAGATTAGAAGGTGAAAACCCTGAGCTTTTTGATGAGTTATGGCCAGTCTTAAAAGCTTAGTGAAACATGAGGGGGGTGAGGAAAGGCCGAACGGAAGGTCTGTGAATTGGTAGAATTTGTTTTCCCATTGGAACTGGAGAAATTTGCGATGTGGGAGGTGAATTAGAACAGATAAATATGCATCTTTTATATTCATAGGCACCATCCATTTGGAAGCTTGGAGACAATCCCTGAAGTACTAAATTGTCTCTGTCTTGAAGTGTCTACTTACTACAATTTTGTTAAATTGCTGCAGGTTTGTTACAGGTCTTATTTTCTTGTTTTTCTTTTTCACCAGAAACAGATTGCTTAAATAACCTAACGAGTCACAAGTTGTTTCCTCTATGGCACTCTTTTTCAGCAGTTCTTTTATTTTTTGCAAAATTAGATGAGTGTCTGTGTGTGAAAAATGCGTAGAGTGATGAAAGAAAGTTTGAATTGGAACATTGTATTATTCTATTTGGTACCCTCATAATTGTCTGTTTAATCCAAGGATCAGTGGATACTTGAAACCATGTTTGATAAAACATTGCACCCTCCCCCCCTCAGTTTTGGTAGTATTTGTTGTGCATTTACAGTTAGAGACATAAAGACGTTTGTGACTTCTAAACTGATTTCTGCCACCATTTCTCATCTGAGGATAGAAGGTGGGTCTGTTGTATTGGAACCAGGAATGGCCTCAGGAGTTGTAAAATTAGGACTGATTATCAAATTGGCTTCAATTTGCAGAACGAGCCCTTTTCTACCAGTCAGGGATAAAACACATTGGGCGAACAGTCTTTTAAGGGAAAGCTGAGATTAGTCCAGGATGTTCAATGTAGTAACATATTTTGAGATTCCCTTAATAAAATAGTCTCCAGATCATTGGCCTTTGGTGACAGGGCCTTCTTCCATGCCAGCCAATTATGTGAGTTTAGGGTCTCGCTTGAGAAGTAAACCATTGTTTCTCTCTGTGGAGACTGCAGTATTAGCATTGCCAAATAAACAGATAATACATTGGATCCAATTAGAAAGCTCTGTAGGATCAATCGTTAATGAGCTCTCCTGTGCCTTTTCAGCTATTTATAAAATTCTTGGGATGATCCTATAGTATCCGGTAATTTGTACTGGCAAGTTGACCAGGCTCTGTCTGATCCAGCGGTGTACTAACAACAGATACTCTACTACCATATACTCACCTGGGCCCATAAACACTTACACAAATCCAAGTAGACCGCTGGGTTTTAGTTTATAATTTTCATATTTCAGGATTAGTTATTTCTTATTCCTAACTAACCTTTCACTGATCAAAAAGTTCTTTCCTCTGGTCGATGGACCATTAGTTGAACTAGTTGATGGTGATAATTAACATAACTTATTAACTATTCTTTAATTAAAGTAAATAATCACAGACTCAGGAAGTTTTAAAATCTTTATCTGAATAAATGAATGTGAACCATCTCAAAGTTTCAGTACAAACACCCTTTGTTCGTAAAAGTGTAAATTCAATCAAATAATCATTAACAAAATACTTCAGACTCATACAATAACTATGCTCAGAAAGGAGAGGACAGAGAGAAAAGAACATCTACAAATACCATGAATTTATAGTTACCAAGGATGGTGTGAAGACCAACCCCCTGGCCAAAGGGCTAGTAAGGGTCCCCCGGGATAGATCAGGAGACAAAGACTTCAGGACAGGAATCAGGACAGGATACTTAACCTCTCTAAATACCGACGACTGCGTAGCACCCCTCTCTGACACTCTCTTCCTCCTCGAGATTCTTCCGCGATCTTCTTATCTAACCCAATTAAATTAGGATGGAGGTTTCTGCATTTGGCCTCTTCATCAGCATCTCACAGCGTCTCTCCCAGCATCAGCACCACTCACAGCACTGACAGCATCTCGAGCTCTCGACTTCCAGCATCAACGTCTCTAACTAACTAAAGCTACCTCCGTTATACCTTTCGTTTACCATGTACCACCCACTAAAGTTTCAATATCGCAAAAATACGAAATCTAATTGGTCAGGCAAGGGGGGATGATCATCACAACATGCTTACATATTACTTTTTATATTGAACTATTGTTTGCAAAACCCATCCCCTTAAACTTTATTCTTTTCTTCCGTTCCCTTACATATCCAAACTTTATTAGATACATTTATTTCAAAATCATGAATACAAGTCTTCTTGAGTGAACTCTTCACCCTTTGTTCTCAGGGCACATCATTCTCATCCTTGGACGGCTGTCAAAAACTTGGTCATTCTTCCGGGTTAACTCTCGTGTAGGCATGCGCAAACTTGAATCAGTCGGCTCAATTTCAGAAAAACGTGAAAGGCCCAAATGCGCACTAATAATAAAGTCAAAAGAAGAAATGTTACTTTCACAAATAAATGGTTTCACTGTATACCACCCATCTCTACTCTAACCCTCCTTACTTATTAATACTTTCCCCGCATTAGCATTAGTAAAATAGCAGGTTTTCATTTCAGCTAAGCAGATGCCATGCACATGAGTCTTAAAGACTCCATTTTAATACCTTCTGCACATACGCTAGAATTTCCCTCCAAGCGTTAGTACCGTCATACTGCGTAGATGCAGTTGACGCATGCGCGGTAAAGATTTCCCAGTTAAAGCTGGATTAGTCCGTTTTCATTGTTATCTATATTAGTACACACATATGCAAGCTTCGCTAACCCGTGTGTTTCTGTAGTGCGTGTTATTATTTACAAGACGTTGTTAGTAATTCGTTAGCGAGTTAAATGAGAGGATTGCTTCAGAGCAAGTCTCTTTTACGAGTCCTTGCTCCATCAATCCCCTCTCTGATGGCATTTTAAGCCATCACAAAATTACCCATCCCATCCCAGATGCCAACTTTAGCACATCTCAATTTTCTACTTCTCTCCTCAATTTTCCGTCAGTTACTTCTTTTCCTTCTAAATCTTTCATTCTTTTATATATTTTTCCTTTCATTTCTTCTAGTTGTATCTCATCATATTCTCTTTTCCCTTTCTTTCCTTTTCCCTCTCTCTCTAAATGTATCCTTCCTTTCCCTCCTTTTCTACAACATTTGTATGTTATTATTATTATCATTACTATTGTCATCATCACAACTATTGGTAATATTATTTGACCTAGAAAACTTTTCCCAAAATTTGTAAACCATTTCCCTATTGATGTTATACTCTTTGTTAGTTTTCCCCACACACTGTCAACCTCCAGTTGGGTCAAGTCTTTATGCATTCTTGTAATGTTTTCAATATATCCTTTAATTTCTCTGCTCTTGTCCGGAATTTAAGTGCAGCAATGTTGAATTTTCAACATACCACAGACTCCACCTTCTTTTGCTAATAATATATCAAGAGCAAGACGGTTTTGTAAAACCATAGACCTGATTGCAACCATCTCTGTGTTAATCATCAAGAATCCTCCTGCAGTGTCTGTAGAAAGACGATCAACTATGGTTGATAATTTACAAATTTTCTGCGAATTAAGAATGACTCCAACTGAGGGTATCAATGCACTAAATATATCTCCTACTATTTCAGAAAAACTAGCTCTTCTTCTACGCGTTAATTTATTAGACTTGCCATTGATTCCATTGATTCTGTCCACATGATATATTTTCAGGAAAACTATTCCAAAATAACAGCTCCCGTACCATCTTTCAGGTAACCTATAATAGGCATTGTTCCCACAGACATAATAGACTCCTGGAAATACAGGATCAGTTCCCCCTTTTAGTCCCCACCCTCCTAAAATTAGTAAGTTGTGTTCACATTCACTGGAACCAATGTAGTTATTATTATAATCTGTCTTTAATCTATGGAGGCAGAATTTTCCCTTTTTCACAAAATCCAGGGACATCGCAGCATGAGCTTTGCCCTTTGTAAAAATTCTCTCTTTCTCAGCCCATGGAGGTACATAGGACTTCTGTTCAGCAGCTTTCTTTCTTCTACTAAATTCAAAAACTCTTTTTCTTCTTCTCGTAATATACATGTTAAGTTATCTTTATGTGCTTGAACTAAATCTATTGAACTCATGGTTAGGAAAAATTCACCCATAAACTGCGCATTCTTACTACTAACTACTGGATTCATGTTCTTTCTTATAGGTAATTCTGAAAATACTACATCTATGTTTGAATAAAAATACTGAAGTTTCCCTGATCTATAAAATAAACTTGATAATACACTACATGATATTCCATATGTTAAAGGTATATGATGATACGTCACCCCCTCTGATACTGATGAGGGTAACTTCATACAAACATAACAATTACTAATTTCCATTGTATTAACGTACTGAAATAACAATTTAGTAAACATATTTGAAGACGTATTATAGTCTGATTCATTATGCTAATTTGCCTCATCTTCTACCCCTATTTCTATTTTAGTTCCTTTTATTTTATCTATCTTTTCATTAGTATTTGTATTATTTTTGTCACTTGTTTCAATAAACAAAGGTACTCCTACTGTTAGGAATAACCATACTAACACTACTAATAAAATACTACATAAACAAAATCTCAAACATTTTCTTTTTAAACCTCGTTTTGGTCTTTCGGTGACTTCAACTTCCGCCATTTTAATCTGAGAAAATTTCTTTTCTCTTTTTCTTTCTTTTGTCTGTTAAATTTTCTTTGTATTTTAAGGAGGTCTCAATTTGCTTTCATCAATCTGTGCAACATGAACCCTTTCTGTTTCTTCACTTAAATCTAAGTTTTCAAATTCTTCGAGTATAACGTAAGTCCACTCAGGGGCCTTGTATTTTCTGTTTAAATTTCTCAGTCTTGGGCTTCTTCGAGTAAGTTTCACTAAAGTTTGCTTAGATTGTGTTTGACTCGTGACTTCATTTACTTGTTCTAGTTTCTTTTCTGATTTTCTCAAATAATACCTTAATTTCTTTACTCCAACTGGCCAATTGTCTCCTTTTCTAACTCTTTTGACCTGAACTGCACTTTCACCTTTCTTATCTCCTTCTAGTGTTCTTTTATTTTCACTTAATCTAGGCACAATCTGTCCTTGTTCTCTATTTTCTGTGCTTGGACCTTCCTCTACTTGCACCTGTTCAGGTCTTATTATAATTTGTTCTTCTTCTGCCTGAACTTGTTCTTCTAGATCTACCTGATCCTGTTCAGGTCTTATTTCAGATTGTTCTTCTTCTGCTTGAACTTGTTCTTCTAATTCTGACTCTCCCTCCTCAGGTTCCTGAATGTCTTTGTTTATTTCCACCTGAGTGTGTTCTTCTTTCCCTGTCTCTTCCTGTCTATCTTCCTGCCTTTTCAGTTTTGTTACTTTTCTTGTTTCAATAGCATCATCAGGTATTTCAATTACTGGTATCCATTCTTCCTGACTTGTACCTGGCTGTTCGTCATATAGTTGTCTTTCAGAATCTATCACTCTAGATTCTTCAATTTCACAGCTTTCAACTTCTAACGTTTCAGCCTGTTCAGTCAGTGGTTGCTCTTGTTGTTCTGATGGGCTCGGAACTCTTCTGGTATGACTAGCATGAATCCAATTGGGCAAACCTGCACACTTCACTGCTGTGGTAGTGACTAGTATGACTTGACGCGGTTTATCCCACCTTGGTGCTAGACACGACTTCCTTGCGTGTTTCTTCACTAACACCCAATCTCCAGGATTGAAATCATGTGCTTGGTCTGGCTGTCTTTCAACTGCGTCTTCTTGAACCTGGTGAGAGACAGAACGTACCATTTCAGCCAATCCTTTGCAATAGTCCAATACCAGATCATCAGTTATACTCATTAATTTGTTTCCAGGAATAAATGCTTGTCTCATTGCCCTTCCCATGAGAACCTCATGAGGACTCATTCCTGTCTTTCTGTCAGGAATACTTCTGAGACCCATCAGTACAAGAGGTAATGCATCTGGCCATTTCAGCATCGTGGATGCACACACTTTCCCTAGTCTTGACTTGATTGTGCAATTTAACTGTTCAACTATTCCAGAAGCCTCTGGACGATAAGCACAGTGCAGTTTTTGTTCTATGTTAAATGCAGCACAGATTAATCGAATTATCTCATTATTAAAATGAGGTCCTCTATCTGATTCCAAAGTGACTGGAAAACCAAAACGATGGATCAATTCCCTCAACAGTAATTTAGCAACTGTAAGACTGTCATTTCTTCGAGTGGGATATGCTTCTACCCATCTTGAGAAGAGGCACACTATGACAAGTACATATTTTAATCCATTGCTAGGAGGCACCTCAATAAAATCTAACTGTAACCTGGTGAAGGGTCCTTCTGCCTTTCCAATCTTTCCCCAGCTAACCACTGTCTTCCTACCTGGATTTTGCTGCTGACAGGTTAAGCATCTTTGGCAAAGGCTCTCTGCGACTACCCTGAACTTCGGATTGTACCAACTCTGTCTGAATAATCTGATCATTGAATCTCTCCCTATGTGTGTTGCTCCATGATATACTCTTGCCATTTTAGAAAGCAAACAATCTGGCATGACTGGTCTTCCATCTAAATACACCCATACCTCATCTTCTGGTCTTTTTGTACATGCTGATTTTATCCAAATTTCTTTTTCCTTTTCCTCAACTTCTTCCTGCAACTGTCTAATCTCATCCCATGTTTCTGGTATTGAGAAAAACATAAGTTGGCAGCTGGTTTCACCCGTTTCAATTTTTCTGTTTATAGCCATTGTATTTCTTGCACAGTATTGAGCAATTTGGTCTGCATATCTATTTCCAGCTGCCACATAGTCATTTCCTGACTGATGTGCAGCACATTTAACAACTGCTACTTCTTTTGGCAATTGTAATGCTTCCAACAAATCTTTCACATTTTTGCTGTTTCTAATAGGAGATCCTGAAGAAGTCAGAAATCCCCTCTGCATCCAGAGTTGGCCGAAATCGTGCACAACCCCGAAACCATATTGACTGTCCGTAAATATGGTTACTCTCCAATTTTTCCCCTTTTTGCATGCCATTATTAAGGCTACCAATTCGGCTACTTGTGCAGATTTGAATCCCGGTAAACAGGATGCTTCAATTACCCCTGATATCTTACATACAGCATATGCAGCACTTAATCCTCCTTCTTCATTTCTCAGACAAGACCCATCCACAAATAACTCATGATCAGCTTCTTTTAATGGGGTCTCTTTAATGTCAGGACGGGGCTTAGTACACAATTCAGTCACATCCAAACAATCATGATCAATTTAATCTCTTACTTCCTCATTGCATGGATCTGGGAATAATGTGGCAGGGTTCATGAGCGTACATCTTATTACTGTCACATTTTCTGCTCCCAAAATTACTCTTTCATACTTAGTCAACCGACTAGGTGTAAGATGTTGCGTTCTTGTTCTTGTCAAAAGAATTTCAACTGAGTGTGGAACATAGACCTTTACAGAATGTCCCATCACTATTGACTCACTTTGCTCCAGACTCATACAAGTAGCAGCTACTGCTTTTAAGCAGCCAGGTAAGGCTGAAGCCACTGGATCCAATGTGGCAGAAAAATACGCCACTGGACGTCGGCTTAATCCATGTCTCTGTGTTAAGACTGAAAGTGCACAATTTTCTCTCTCACAGCAAAACAACGCAAATTCTTTTGAATAATCAGGCATGCCCAAAGCAGGAGCTTCGCATAAACAATTCTGCAATTTCACAAAGGATTCCAAACATTCATCATTCCAATCAATTGGATCTTTAGCTCTCTTCCGTGTCAATTGTATCAATGGTTTTGCTAGCATGGAAAAACTGTTAATCCACTGCCTACAGTACCCAACCACTCCCAGGAACATTCTCATCTCTCTTTGTATCTGAGGTAGTTGCATTTCTTTGATTATTTTTATTCTCTCCGGTGTCACTTTTCTAACTCCTCTTTCTATTTTATGCCCCAAAATATCTAACTTCTTGTTGACAGAACTGTAATTTTTCTGGAGACACCTTGTGTCCTCCTTCAGCCAAATGGTTCAGTAATGCAATTGTGTCTGTGACACAATCTTCTCGTGTTTTTGATGCCACCAGTAGGTCATCAATGTACTGAACCAGAACCGAATTTCCAGGCATGACTAATGACTCTAAACACTTTTTCAGGATCTGATTAAAAATCGAGGGACTCTCTGTGTACCCTTGAGGAACTCTGCACCATGCATAGATACGATCCTCGAACTTAAATGCAAAAAGATACTGGCTGTCTGGATGCAAAGGAATAGAAAAGAATGCTTGGCACAAATCAATTACTGTAAACCAGCCTGCATTCCAAGGTATCTGATAAAGGATTACTGCTGGATTTGGCACTATTGGGCAACATGGCACTACAATTTTGTTTATTTTTCTCAAATCCTGCACTATCCTATATTTTCCGCTAGGCTTTTTCAGTCCTATTATTGGCGAATTACAAGGACTACCCATTATTTCTTTTAAAATGCCTTGTTTAACCATGCATTCGATTTCTGGAGTAATTCCTGCTTTTACTTCTGGACTCATCTTGTACTGTCGCATGTTTGGATAAACTGCACCTTCTTTCACTGTCACTTTAACTGGGTCTACATTTGACATCAGCCCAATATCTTTTCCTGTAAAATCCCACACTTCCAGATTAACTGTGGCTCTCAACTCTTCTGGCAATTCATTTTCAGTCATTAATGAAAACATCTCATCTACTTCTGTTCCTTGCTTGACTAGCATCATTTTGTATATAACATCTTCATCAGGGGTCTGGAAAGCGACACCATCTGGTGTACAATAGATCGTGCAATTCATTTTGCACAGTAGATCTCTTCCCAACAGATTTACGGGACTGGAATCGCAAACTACAAACCGATGCATTTCTTTAAAGTTTCCAATGTGCACCTCCATTGGTTTCGTGATTGGGGTTCTAATCTGTTGTTTTGAGACACCTACAACTTGGATAGATTCTCCCGAGAGGGGTAAGTTTGGGATATCTGCTGTTCGCACAGTAGACCGGGTAGCACCAGTATCCAATAGAAAAGTGATGTCTTTACCTTCTACTTTCTCATCAACAAATGGACCTGACTGATCTACCGGCAAGGATGCGCCAAGCACGCACTCCTCTTCCTCCCCCTCAGGCACCGTCATTGTACAAAGTCTGAATTTTCCTCATCATTCTGCAACAAATATTGCATTACTGTTCTATTATTCTTACCACTTTCTCCTTGAAATCCGGTGTTCGTATTGAACTTTTGGTGGTTCTCAAAGTTTGGCATAGGAGCTTGTGGCACCTGATATTGTGGAGTAACTACCTGCTGCTGCTGATTTATAAGTACTTTATTCTGCATCTGTGGGATTAAATTTTGATTTGGCCCATTATTATTCTGAATACTCTTACACTCGTTCTTCCAATGTCCAAGCTTTCCGCACGCCTGACAAGGAAACTTCTTCTTCGCTTCTTCTCTGTTCATTCGTCCTCTAAATTTATTTCCATTCGCCACTTGATCATTCTGACTCTGGTCTTTCACTTGGTTATCATTCTGGGTGTTTGTTTTATTCTCCTGCTGTTCTGCCAGTTTTACTTGTGCCCACATCATTTTCTCCTTTAGTTTTCTACGCTTTGCCTCGATGTCGTCCCCGCAATATTTTGCATACTTTAAAATCTCATCCACTGTCTTGCTTTGCCAACACTACATGTGCTGTTGTATCATCCGACTAATCTCTGGTTTCAAACCATATACAAACCGATACACGAAATGTCCCATATCCTTATCACCAATATTCTCAAAGCCACTATACTGCTTAAACACCTGCAATAACCTTTCATAATACGCATGTACAGATTCATTTGGTTCTTGTGTTGTTCTATCTATTTTTACCCAATCTGTTTCTTTATGAGGAATTTTCCCTTTCAAATAAGTAATCACTTGGTGATATTTCTTCATCACCTCCTCTGAGGGTGCTCCTGTCTTTGAGTCTCTAGCATACTCCTCACTAGGCCAATCAATTGTGATCTTACATTCCGTCCATAAATCAGCAGGTACCACTATATCAAATAAACCATCCAGATCTTTCAATAAAACCTTTGAAACCTTCACAAATCTTTCTACCTGTTTATACCATTCAACTGGTTTTTCTCTCAATTATGGAAAATCATTTGTAAATGACAAAATATCTTGTCTACTCCAAGGAACATGAACATATCCTCCTCCGGGAACCTCTCTCATTGGACACAATTTCTCAACTTTATCTGATTCTCTCACTGGAAATGCAGCTGCTGCTTCTCTTGCTTGAACTTCCTCTTTCTTCCTTATCCACCTAATTCTCCATTTATCAATGTCTCCCCATTTTCGCAAAATATTCATTAATTCCTTTATCTGCAGTCTCTTTCCAGATGCATTAACACTTTCTAAATCTTTATCAGTAAAATCCACTCGATATGGTTTCTGCAACAATTTCGATTTCCCTATATCTATTCCAATTTCTGAAGCAACTTCTGTTAATTTCTCATGAAATAGTCTAGCTCTTCTGGTTATACTCTTACATAAGAATAATAACTCTTCATCATTATAAACATTCAATCTTTCTATGCTCACACTTCCCACTATCATTTCTTCCAATTCCACTTTCAATCTACTGATGTCTAAAATCTTTGGTGGTGGATTCCGATTATCTATTACCTGTGCCCATCTCTCTATATCTTCAGGGGTAACTACTGTTGCACCTCCAGTTCCTATAGGAACCAAAGATCTCTTCTCTCTCAAATTTATAGGCCTAACTCTTTTCGGAGTTTCAGTTGAAGGTTCCACATTAGGGAGATCTATTAATGAAATAACTGATTCACTTTCACTGACCTAGTCATCTGTAATTATTACTTCTTTTCTGGGACTGTTTAACGGAATTGTCACAGTTTGTGGTTTCTTGCAAATCTTTTTATCTCCGTACAATGCGATTACCGGACCAATAGTCACTGGTACTGTCAAAGCTTCAGTATTCAAATTAATTGACTTATTTTCTGAACTAATTCTTCTCTAGTTTTATTTAAAACATCTCTCTCATTATCCTGCAACACCCTAGTGAATGACGTATCATGTAAAATTTGTGGGGTTAAAGGCATTCCTATCACTGGTGCACTTGGGGTAACCTTACTAGTTGCTTCTTGATACAGTGGTGGATTTTTAATCAAAATATCCTCTAATAACTCAACCTCCGATTCACCATATCCTGTTGTATTCATGTGTTTCGTTTTTTCTTTACACTTTCCTCCAGATTGTTCCTAAGCCACTAACACTGGATATAAACCTTCAGATACCATAGCTCTCCTCCACTGTTTCATCTGCCCTTCGCGTGACTCATGCCAATATCTGGGGAAAAATCCTCTATATCGTCCACCTCTGCATTTCTCACGTTCATATGACTCAGTCTCCCATTCCTCCAAAGCCTCATATTGAGTTAACCTAGGTCTTGGTTCTAGATCATTCATTCTCATTCTCAAATTCTGAAGAATTCTCCCATTAAACGTACCATTTTCAGGAAACGCTAGCACTCCATCACCTTTTGTATATTCTATCCAATTTTCCAACCACACGCAAGTATGATATACTCTTTCCATCATCATAAAGGATGCTGGCGTCTTCGGTGGCGGAATAGGAATTCCCTCCGGGTTAACACAGGCTTTTCCTTCTTAAAGAAATTCTTACTTTTCTTTATAAATGACATCTTTCTCTTTTCTCCATACATTCTAGACGAACAATGTATAAAATTATATTCTGCAAACCCTTGAAATCTTCTATCTGCACGTCTCACACTAGCAGTCAAATCAAAATCCTGCATACAATCTCTCTTTCCACCAATCCTAGCGCGGCTTCTAACTAGTTATCCAATCAAAATCAGGCTCATGCTTGTGGTCTGACCAATGCCAGCGCGGCCTTTTCTGACGTCAGTTCTGCTCCTTACTACTGACCCCTCCTTTACAAGGCTGCTTCTGTCACACGCCCACTGTTTCTACCAATCCCAGCGCGGCTCACTGTGATGTCAGTACAACTCCAGCGACTGACCCTCCCTTCGCAAGGTAATACCGAAACTTATTTCTTAATATTTTTCATTAAATTCTTTGTTATTAACAACATAAAAACATTCGCTACTCTGTCTGTTCCACTAAACAAAAGGATAGACTTTTTCGACTTATTCTGGAGTCTCAGAATTGCTCCTCTTCTACTGCGAGTAAAAACCTCTGTTTACCCTTCACACAAGCTCCAGAGAACCTGCTACTCCTCCAGTGTCACCCGTATTGGGAAATGAGACCAAAGTTTCACCAGCGAACCCCTTTTGCTATCATTCGCACTCTACTTTTATACGAAATAGTCCCTAGTTTAACACTGCCAGCCCTACCTAGCTTCTCAGTGTTATTCCAACAGACGAGTAACCTCACTGCAGTATGGCTTCTGTCACCACCCGCTATTCATTCCCCGGGAATTCTGGACAACATAAAACAAAGACACTAACTCTTAAATTAAAACATAAGTCGATAATCAATAATCTATACTTATCACCAAACTAATCAATAATAACCATAACTCTGCTTCCAGAAAACTGATCTAGCGGTGTACTAACAACAGATACTCTACTACCATATACTCACCTGGGCCCATAAACACTTACACAAATCCAAGTAGACCGCTGGGTTTTAGTTTATAATTTTCATATTTCAGGATTAGTTATTTCTTATTCCTAACTAACCTTTCACTGATCAAAAAGTTATTTCCTCTGGTCGATGGACCATTAGTTGAACTAGTTGATGGTGATAATTAACATAACTTATTAACTATTCTTTAATTAAAGTAAATAATCACAGACTCGGGAAGTTTTAAAATCTTTATCTAAATTAAATGAATGTGAACCATCTCAAAGTTTCAGTACAAACACCCTTTGTTCGTAAGAGTGTAAATTCAATCAAATAATCATTAACAAAATACTTCAGACTCATACAATAACTATGCTCAGAAAGGAGAGGACAGAGAGAAAAGAACATCTACAAATACCATGAATTTATAGTTACCAAGGATGGTGTGATGATCAACCCCCTGGCCAAAGGGCTGGTAAGGGTCCCCCGGGATAGATCAGGAGACAAAGACTTCAGGACAGGAATCAGGACAGGATACTTAACCTCTCTAAATACCGACGACTGCGTAGCACCCCTCTCTGACACTCTCTTCCTCCTCGAGATTCTTCCGCGATCTTCTTATCTAACCCAATTAAATTAGGATGGAGGTTTCTGCATTTGGCCTCTTCATCAGCATCTCACAGGGTCTCTCCCAGCATCAGCACCACTCACAGCACCAACAGCATCTCGAGCTCTCAACTTCCAGCATCGACGTCTCTAACTAACTAAAGCTACCTCAGTTATACCTTTCGTTTACCATGTACCACCCACTAAAGATTCAATATCGCAAAAATACGAAATCTAATTGGTCAGGCAAGGGGGGATGATCATCACACCATGCTTACATATTACGTTTTCCATTGAACTATTGTTCGCAAAACCCATCCCCTTAAACTTTATTCTTTTCTTCCGTTCCCATACATATCCAAACTTTATTAGATACATTTATTTCAAAATCTTGAATACAAGTCTTCTTGAGTGAACTCTTCACCCTTTGTTCTCAGGGCACATCATTCTCGTCCTTGGACGGCTGTCAAAAACGTGGTCATTCTTCCGGGTTAACTCTCATGTAGGCATGCGCAAACTTGAATCAGTCGGCTCAATTTCAGATAAACGTGAAAGGCCCAAATGCGCACTAATAATAAAGTCAAAAGAAGAAATGTTACTTTCACAAATAAATGGCTTCACTGTATACCAACAAGAGGGGGTTTGACAGAGTGCACACCAGTTTTTTCTTTTCATAAACTCTTATGCCTCCTTTAAATCTGATTGCGTGCAAGCCCGGAATCGTGGTCTGCCCTAAACCACGTGGATAATTAAACCTGTTGAGATGGGGCAACATATCACCCCAATGTCGGACGCACAGCATTATTCAAGCATAACTCTGATGCCAAAAGTTAATCCAATTTCATCATTTTTATTCCAATTTCATCCAAGTTGCAGGGTTGCAATAGGAGAGAAAGGTGGGAGGATTAGAGAGGTGGTTCTGGGCATCAACTTAGTGGTAGCTTTTTGGTTACGTTTAGCGGGAAGACGTTGATTATAGCTAATGCATATAAGGCAAGCATAGCTTAATTTAGCGCAGATATTAATATGTTGCACCGACTCAAACACACTGTTTCACAACAATGTTTTTAAATTGTAGAGTACCCCTGACGAAGGGCCAGGAACAGGCCCGAAATGCATTGGGTTATCAGGACTAACGAATGAGGATTGCTTATGTATAATTCCGCACTACAGTATAAGGCCAGGATTGGCATGTCTGCAGCTTTTAAGGATACAGTAAAATACATAAGATGTCTCTCATGTGACAAGAGGACAACGGATGAAAAAGTGAAACTTAGATGAAATTGGAATAAAAATGATGAAATTGGATTAACTTTTGGCATCAGAGTTATGCTTGAATAATGCTGTGCGTCCGACATTGGGGTGATATGTTGCCCCATCTCAACAGGTTTAATTATCCACGTGGTTTAGGGCAGACCACGATTCCGGGCTTGCACGCAATCAGATTTAAAGGAGGCATAAGAGTTTATGAAAAGAAAAAACTGGTGTGCACTCTGTCAAACCCCCTCTTGTTTGCATACATTACTATCTGCCCTTCGACGAGTTGCACCCATCGATTACAGCGAGGAACAAATTAACTTGATGTTGTCACATGAGAGACCAGTGAAAGAACATTTTTCTCATCAATTGATCCTTTGAACTATGTAGTTTTAAAACATGGCGGACTGTGTTTCGATCTATGTTTGGTGCGATAATAAGCATATTAGCATGTGCAACGATGAATCAGAATTTGTATATTGTTCCGGTTAATATTGCGCTGTAAACATGAAATGTAGGATTAGTATAATTGACGCTGTAATTGTCATTTTAGGGTGGGCGGGGAAGTTAGGTTTGATGCGCAGGGAGATTGTATGAATAATGCTTGAGAAAGCGTAAATCAAGCTGTTTGATAGACAACACATTAACATATTTTATGTTGGCACACGCAGTGGATTTTGGGACATGTAGTAGATCTAGTTTTGGTAACACTCGGACGACAGATTCTGAGGAGTGGGGTCGGTTTGTTTGTGATCTGGTTAATGAATGAAGAATGAAGGGAGGTTATCTGTGAGAAATGAGGTCGGCACTTTAAACGAACTACAAACTATCGTCAAAGTATATAGAAGGCAAAGTAACTGCTTTACGCAGGATGGATTCGGGAGGCATAAGGTTAAAAGAGGTAGTTACTGAAAGGAGGCGGGCGAAGATAGAGCACAGGTGTTTAAAGCGCAGGTCTAGGAGAGTGCGTAGTACGTGGATGCTTGTAATTCAACTGGGAGGTGTTCACGGAAGCAGATTTTGAAGGTAAAGGCCCGGGGAGACACCGTCGCTGGGTGATAATACGGTTTTATGTGGGTTTACCGGAATGAAGGTTTAAGGGCTTGTAACGCAGGGTTGCTATAGGAGAGAAAGGTGTGAGGATTAGAGAGGTGGTTCTGGGCATCAACTTAGTGGTAGCTTTTTGGTTACGTTTAGCGGGAAGACGTTGATTATAGCTAATGCATATAAGGCAAGCATAGCTTAATTTAGCGCAGATATTAATATGTTGCACCGACTCAAACACACTGTTTCACAACAATGTTTTTAAATTGTAGAGTACCCCTGACGAAGGGCCAGGAACAGGCCCGAAATGCATTGGGTTATCAGGACTAACGAATGAGGATTGCTTATGTATAATTCCGCACTACAGTATAAGGCCAGGATTGGCATGTCTGCAGCTTTTAAGGATACAGTAAAATACATAAGATGTCTCTCATGTGACAAGAGGACAACGGATGAAAAAGTGAAACTTGGATGAAATTGGAATAAAAATGATGAAATTGGATTAACTTTTGGCATCAGAGTTATGCTTGAATAATGCTGTGCGTCCGACATTGGGGTGATATGTTGCCCCATCTCAACAGGTTCACTGTATACCACCCATCTCTACTCTAACCCTCCTTACTTATTAATACTTTCCCCGCATTAGCATTAGTAAAATAGCAGGTTTTCATTTCAGCTAAGCAGATGCCTTGCACGTGAGTCTTAAAGACTCCATTTTAATGCCTTCTGCACATGCGCTAGAATTTCCCTCCAAGCGTTAGTACCGTCATACTGCGTAGATGCAGTTGACGCATGCGCGGTAAAGATTTCCCAGTTAAAGCTGGAATAGTCCGTTTTCATTGTTATCTATATTAGTACACACATACGCAAGCTTCGCTAACCTGTGTGTTTCTGTAGTGCGTGTTATTATTTACAAGACGTTGTTAGTAATTCGTTAGCGAGTTAAATGAGAGGATTGCTTCCGAGCAAGTCTCTTTTACGAGTCCTTGCTCCATCATGTCTATTCCTTTTTTTTTAATCTTTCCTGTATTTTGACAAAAAAAGTTAACAATTGGGGTCTATAAATGGAGTCCTCAAATTGTGGTCAGCCATGATTGGGCAGGACAATCTGAACTCAATTTATCTCTCAGAACTTTGTCCAAAGGGCTTCTGATTTTCATGTGAATTTATGCTTCAACATGGTGGATCAATCAAAAGACAATGATGGTAGAGTAAGCAAGGCTTGAATAAGAGTTCCTCTGAAGCAGGTGTCTCCAACGAGTAGCTCGTGAGCTACCAGTAGCTCTCCAGCTACCTCTGAGTAGCTCTTCTGTGTGCAGCTGACTAATATAAAATCTTTTGCTTGGTTGAATTATTATTTGTGTACCAGAAATAAAAAGCATATATTCGAGATGAAAATATGTATATTTTTAGAACTCATAAGCTGATGGTTGGACAAAAATGGCTACATTTTCAAAATGAATGTATTTGAATTGGATAGATGTATTAATCATATTATAACCTTGATGCCAGGAGGTTGCAGCTATACCTGTTATGTATTACCCATAGATAAGATTCATTCAAAATTGATAATGCTTTTATTACTTTACTTCTGGCAACCCCGCCAAATGCACTGATGTGATCACTGTTGACAATCCTGGATGGGGGTGGGGAGGTCACTATACTAACATTACTAGCTCAGGATATTTTTCATTGAACCTAATTAGCTCTTATTGCAGAAAAGGTTGGAGACCCCTGCTCTGAAGCATTATACATTTCAGAAGGTTTTTTTCTTTTTCTATTTTAAATTTATATAGTCTCTTGATTTTATTTTTCTTATGGCCGATCCCATTTAAATTAGAATTGTCTTGCTTCTCTGAATCTCTGTCTTAGGTTTGAGGAATTATGTCTGAATCTTCATCTGAGTGGTCGGCGAGGGATCTAGAAAGTGATGCCTTCTACAGCATCCATCTACCTTGCTTTTCCAGGGTATTTTGATGGGTGTACCGTTATCATCGTCTGAGGAGTTGTCCACCTCAATCATCTTTCTGACAACATCAGAACTCTTAAGAGAATGAACTGCTGAATCCTCTCCCCTTTTATTATTTGATAAAAGTATGTAGAATTTTTCTTTTTTACGAAGACTTGCCTGGTGTTGTAAAAATTGGCCTGCTTCCACTAGCAGGTAAGGTCTCGGCGGGCAAAATTATATTGTTCATATTTTTTTTCAATGTCCTGCACAAGAGTTTCCATAATACATGGGATTCTGTAATCCCTCTATATTTGCCTGCCTCTAATTTCTTTGTAATCAGTGACTTGTGACAAATCCAAGCAGAGCAGGTCTGGGAGTATAATTGAAGCAGCTGTTTAAAGCAACAAAAACAGAGCGTTGCATTTCTTTCTTCTGCTCTACTTTTTAGATTACCATGAGAAGCAGAGAGAACATGTTTATTTTTTGCAGTCCTTAGAGAAAAGCTAGTATATTTCTGCATGTTTCTACACATTCCAAGCTAGTGCAGCTTTTTTTTTTTATTGACTTATATTGAACTTTTTCTAATATCTGTTTGCAATAAATAACTAACAGGTTTTTGATGTGTTTAATCTTGCACTAGAGGTTTTATTTTTATTCTTCATGTTTTCAAACATGCTCACTCTTTCATATGAAGGAGCTATGCACCAAGGCTTTAAGTGGTTTGTGGGGAAGATGATGGTGTGACCATGTATTATATGGGATAAAGTACCCCCTGGCAAGCATGATAAGGATATTGCAAGTTCCATACGTTTCTAAAGGAACTCGACCTTCGCCCTCGTTCCTCTATATGGTTATGGAACTCATCAGTAACTTGCAATATCTTTATAATGTACGGCAGGGGGTAATGTATCTGATTGATTGATATATATATATAGATATATATATATACATAGTCCCGACAAAATTATTTATAATTAAAACGTTTTTTAAAGATTTCTTTGCTGTTATCCATTCCCTCACAAGTGGAGTCAGACATTGTTAATTGTAATTTTTCTGTAAAGTAATGCTTAAAAAGTAAAATGTCTAAAAATGTGTAAACCAAGATTAAAGTTCAATGGAAGTCCCAGTCCAGGCTTGTATTTACAATGCGAAGTAAGCCTCGTTATGTGGAAATGGAGGAGGTGGGCTACGGTGTGTGTTCAGGGGGCTGAGAGTGAGGATAATCTATGGTGAGGAATCAGGGATTGTCTGTTAGAAGTGCTGCTCTCTGTATGTGACAATTAGAGATGGTCTCTCGCTTGAGCGGGTTGAGAGGTGGCCGAGTGCTGGAGTGCCTGAATTTGAATAGACTCTGCTGACTGAAAGTCAGAACGGTGATGAGTGTTGAGTAGCAGCAGTAAGAAGCGCATCTCTGACACGACCTCACACGAGCAAAGCCAATAAACACTCAGCTCGTTATGGCAGCCCTAGTGGGACAGACGCAAAGCTGAATCTTTGCACTGCACCCAGGAAAAATGCAGGGAATCCAATAGATATGCTGAAGAAATAAAATATATACTGGCAATATAATGATAAAACAACAAAGAAAAGTAATGAAAGACTTAACTTTGAAAATAGGAGGAAGAAAGACGACCTAACAAACTTGGAGGGGGTTTATTTATAGTATCTTGATGATGTCATCTGCATTGCCTGCTATTGTAGTTGTAGTTGTTTGTGGTGCTTTCAATATTTTCATTGTTTCAGTGTTTTACTTTTACTTGTCTTTCTAGCTGCAATTTAATTATCAGACAACTATACTGCACTGCCTGGTAATGTTTATTGAAAGTAAAAACTAGAATGGCATTGCTTCAACAAGGGATTTGGAAAGACGTCATTTTCAGCAGCCATATTGATTGACGGCTAACTGCTCCTTTCTCAGATCTCTAATCTTTATTAAGAACAAGAAGCTTAAGTAATCTAAAATACTATTACTATTGGAAATATTATGCCTGTTTGCAGACTAGAATTTCAATGTAAAGAATTGGGACATTCAGCATCATAGAAGGACAACATTTTAGTTAGCAAAATGTAATTGTAGTTTTATAAATGCACTTGAGATAAGGAAATCGTTGTTTCTAAGGTTTTATTGGAAGGACCCTGTGAGGCCGCCACCACCTCCTCATATAGTCTCCAACTACCTCCTCCGGTTAAATCATAACAATTCTATTCTAAAGTAGAGCATAGCCATGTCATAGCTATTAAAATAAAGAAGCAGATATAACACTTCTGCATTTAAACCACAGTTAACAATGAGGGAGATAGAGAATAAGAACACAAAAAGTAAGCAGTGACATAACAATACACAAACAAGAAATACAAAATATTCTAAATGGCACAACGTGAGCCAGTAACAGTAGTAGCATTACTTTATTTAGACATTCAAGTCCATTATAGTGCAAGAATAAATTATTTAAAAGAAGATGTACAAACTTAGCACATATTTCTTAGTTAAAATATGCTAAAAACAGATGGGCCTCAATGTGATCAACAATATAAGTGCAGATGTCTGTTTAAGGAGTCATAATTGTTTCTTGATTGAAGTATGGTGAAAATGGGTGAACCTTAATATGATTACCGATGTAAAGTGCAAATGACTATTTGCAGAATCAATAAGCAATAAGCAATTAAGGGGTTCCGCAGTTTTAGCATAATATTTCTAAGACTGATTGATGACATTTAATTAAGTTTATCAACACCTACCAAAAAGGAACCTGCATGAATGAGCCTTAGTTCTATAAACTACCACAAAGGTATATAAAGTGCTAAATCTGGTGCAAGACATATAGTATAGATATGCGTTTTGCAGCTCAAGTGTCTGTTCTACATAAATAAAAGCGGACAAATTTAAGAAATTACATAAAAATGGCTCCACGGCGCAGTAAATATCTGTGTCTTATCCACCCCTGATTCTGTGTGAATGAGATTAATAAGTGCTTTCCACTTTGAGCTTTCTTCAGTCACCAGAGGGCTAGAAGGGCTATTGATATATAACAAGCACAGAACCATTGGAACCTTGCCTCTCTAAAACAGTTGGACTCTTAGAATAGTAGTTAGACATGCTGCGATGAACAGTTACTAGTCATTGTGTTCCTAATGGCGGCAGGATAGTTAAGGTTGTCCATTAAAACAATCATCCAATAATGTTTGCAGAAAAAATCAAGATAAAAAGATGACAGCCTTCCTCTAGCAGCCTGACTGCTGTGCACACGAATAGTCCATTATTCTACGAATGAGTAATACATTGTTAGAAATGGGATTCTTGGTAGGCTAGGGCGCGGGCCAAAGCCAGGCAAAAACCACCACTCTAGTCAGGATAAGGGAGATACACTTCTAAAATAACCCCTGCTCACCCCCTTGGTAGCTTGGCACGAGCAGCCAGGCCTATCTTAGAGGCAGTGTGTAAAGCATTTGCACATAACCAACAGTAATACAGTGTACGCACTACAAAAGGACACCACACCAGTTTAGAAAAATATCCGATATTTTTATATAATTAAAACAAGACCAAAACGATAAAAAAAATCCACAATACTATACTTAAAAGTTCACAGTTCAAAAATACGCTGATTAAAAGGGGTTCCTTGTGTGGATAGCCGCGTCCGGGCTACCACGGCATCGTGAACACACAAATCCAAAACAGTTCTGGCTGGCCGCGACGTCGCAGGCCCGCTACGGTGTCGGGAAGACCCACAAACAGTACCTTTCAGAGATGCAGGGCGATGGGGCCCTTGAAGTCACTCGCGTTACAGGTCGATCTCCTCTCGGTTGGGATCAGGAGCGCTGGCGTCGGCAGGCGCCACGTGCTGTGGTGCGAAGTGCAGCGGTGCGGTGCTCCCCAGGTCACGGTGCGAGCAGCGGTTCGGTGGCGGCATCAGATGATGTCATCGGTGAGACCAGGGTCGCGGTGCGAGATGAGGGCGGTGCTCGTCACGGTGCTAGCAGGTCACGGTGCAAGCAGCGGCGTCGTGGTTGCTGAAGCGCTATCGTCGGCTGACGAACTGGAGTCGATGGCGCCGGCACCGGTAGGCCAAGGCTGCGGTGCAGAATGAGTGCGGTGCGTCGTGTGACTTACGAGCGGTGCCCTCGAACCACGGTGCAAGCAGCGGCATCGATTTCGGCAGGAAGTGGCGGCGTCAGGCAGGCCAAGGTGTCCTCGTAAAGCAAGGTGGTGCAGAGTGCAGTGCCCACAGGTCGCGGTGCGAGCAGCGGCTCGGTGGCGGCGTCAACAGGCGTTGTCGGTGAGACCAGGGTCGCGTTGCGGCGTTGCGGCAGTGCTCTCTTCGGTGCCAAAGCTTCGGCGTGAAGCGAGGCGGTGCGGAGTCCGGTGCCCACAGGTCGCGGTGCAAGCAGCGGCTCGGTGGCGGCGTCCACAGGCGGCGTCGGTGAGACCAGGGTTGCGGTGCGGCATTGCGGCGGTGCCCTCTGCGTTGCCTTCAGGACACGGAGTCGGCAGTGGTGTCGTAGACGTCGTCGAGTTGGTGTTCTTCGGGTTGCAGCACAAAACACACAGTCCCCAGTGCTGCGGGTCGAAGAACTTGAAGTCTTTGCTGTTCCTGAGACTTCGTGAACAGGGGGCAAGCTCTACCTCAAGCCCTTGGAGAGACTCACAAATTTAGGTTGCAGAAAGTCCAGTCCAGGCTTTCACCACCCAAGACAAAAGCAGCCACACGGGTCAGCCAAGCAAAGCACCCAGCAAAGCAGTCGTTCCTTTTCGCAGCTTCTCCGGCTCTTCTTCTTGGCAGTCTTCTTGTCCAGATGAGTTCTAAAGTTCAGGGGTCTGGGACCCAGCATTTATGTCCAAAAATCCCTTTGATCTCTTAGGCAGAGAAGGCCTGTGCCCAGTCAGGACCAGTTCTGCCTTCTATGGTGTGAATTCCTGGCAGGAGGTGGAGACGGCATTTGTCAGAGGCAGAGCAGGCCCTTTGAGGTGCAAGGAAATCTCCTTCCCTTTCCCCCATCGTAACCCAGGTCTCTTCAGCCCTTTCCTGACCTACCTAGACCATCTGGCGCCCCTCCTGCTCCCCCAGCCTTCTGTCATCCAAAACCCAGACAGGCAATCCACATTCCAGCAGAGGCACACGGGATGACTGAGCAAGAAAATACCCACTTTCCAAAAGTGGTATTTTCAAACACAGAATGTAAAAATCACCTTCACTAAAAGAGGCATCTTTAGATTCTGAGTTCAGGCATACGAAACTTCATTTTCTTACCGAATTCCCTGGGCCAGTTATGTTCATAAGATGTTATGAACAAACCTCCCATTCTGTCCTATGGGGAACTGGTAGCCTTGCAATAGTGAAAAACGAAATTGGCTGTAATTCACTATTAGGACATGCCACACACACCGGGGCATGTCCTTCCTTTCACATACATTGCACCCTGCCCACAGGGGTACCTTGGGCCTACCTGAGGGGTGCCTGACATGTAAGAAATGGGAAGGTTAGGGACCGGCCAGTGTGTGCACTGGCCAAGTCGACATGGCAGTTACAAACTGCGCGCAGACTCTGCAATGGCAGGTCTGAGTTACCGTTTTCAGGGCTACTCACAGGGGTGGCACAACCAGTGATGCAGGCCCCCGGGTAGCATTTGATTCACCGGCCCTGGCACACGCAGTGCACTTTACTAGGGGCTAACAGGCAAATCAAATATCCAATCATGGAAACACCAATCCATAACACAATTTACCATAGGAGCACCTGCGCTTTACCACTGATCAGCAGTGCGAAAAGCGCGCAGAACCGTTACACCAGCAAAACAGAGTAAAAACGGGAGGTCAGAAAGCAAAAACTCAGGGGAAACACGCCAAAAGATGCCAAGTCTAACACACGTCCCGTCCAGCTGAAAGTAGGGAGAACTACCCATTTACCTGGGGGTTCTCTTCACTAAGGCGGAAGAACCTGGACAGGCCATCTACATTGGCGTGCTCTGTCCCAGGGCGGTGTTCCACCGTAAAGTCCATTCCCTGTAGGGAGATGGACCACCTCAGCAGTTTTGGATTCTCCCCCCTCATCTGCATTAACCATCTGAGGGGCCTGTGGTCGGTCTGAACTCGGAAGTGAGTCCCAAACAGGTATGGTCTCAGCTTCTTCAGTGCCCAGACCACAGCGAAAGCTTCCCTTTATATGGCACTCCACCTCTGCTCCCTGGGGAGTAGTCTCCTGCTAAGGAAGACTACCGGTTGGTCTAGGTCCTCTTCGTTCAGTTGTGAGAGCACCGCTCCCACTCCATGCTCTGACGCGTCGGTCTGCACAACAAATTCCTTGGAGAAGTCGGGGGCCTTGATCACGGGGGCCGTGCACATGGCGGCCTTCAGGGTATCAAACACCCTCTGGCAAGACTCAGTCCAGATCACCTTTCTCGGTTGCTTCTTGGAAGTCAACTCAGTTAAGGGGGCCAGGATGGTGCCATATCCCTTAACAAACCTCCGGTAGTACCCGGTGAGTCCTAAGAAGGCCCTCACCTCTGTCTGGGTCTTGGGTGGCTCCCAAGCCAGGATGGTGTCGATCTTGGGCTGTAGGGGCGCCACCTGGCCGCTCCCTACCTGGTGTCCCAAGTACACCACCGACCCCTGCCCGATCTGGCACTTACTGGCCTTAATCGTGAGGCCTGCCATCTGCAGCGCCCTCAAAAGCAAAAACAACAGTTGATGGACAGAATGCAGAACAATGTCATACATTCCCCCCAGTACAGAGATCTGGGCCGAAATCCATCGTTTTTTTGCTCACCATGCCATTCCAGTTTGAACCCAGCCATATGCAAATCAGTCTTGACCCTGTGCCTCATGGGAACAGTCCAGCCCGAACTGCCAAGCCAGGTCCGCCCTGGACTGGAAATAAGCATCCTAGGACCGGTTTCGGGGTTTCACCCCTCTTCAGCCAGGATAGCTTGATTCCAGTGGCATGGAGAGCACGGGACCCACGTCTGGGCATATCCGTCCCACTCGGGGTGACAAAAGCAAAAACAACAGTTGATGGACAGAATGCAGAACAATGTCATACATTCCCCCCAGTACAGAGATCTGGGCCTAAATCCATCGTTTTTTTGCTTACCATGCCATTCCAGTTTGAACCCAGCCATATGCAAATCAGTCTTGACCCTGTGCCTCGTGGGAACAGTCCAGCCCGAACTGCCAAGCCAGGTCCTCCCTGGACTGGAAACAAGCATCCTAGGACCGGTTTCGGGGTTTCACCCCTCTTCAGCCAGGTTAGCTTGATTCCAGTGGCATGGAGAGCACGGGACCCACGTCTGGGCATACCCGTCCCACTCGGGGTGACAAAAGCAAAAACAACAGTTGATGGACAGAATGCAGAACAATGTCATACATTCCCCCAGTACAGA
Source organism: Calotriton arnoldi (assembly GCA_963921515.1). Classification (NCBI taxonomy): domain Eukaryota; kingdom Metazoa; phylum Chordata; class Amphibia; order Caudata; family Salamandridae; genus Calotriton; species Calotriton arnoldi. Next base: position 1,577,420 of record CAWUFW010003084.1, read on the forward strand.
GATCTGGGCCTAAATCCATCGTTTTTTTGCTCACCATGCCATTCCAGTTTGAACCCAGCCATATGCAAATCAGTCTTGACCCTGTGCCTCATGGGAACAGTCCAGCCCGAACTGCCAAGCCAGGTCCTCCCTGGACTGGAAACAAGCATCCTAGGACCGGTTTCGGGGTTTCACCCCTCTTCAGCCAGGATAGCTTGATTCCAGTGGCATGGAGAGCACGGGACCCACGTCTGGGCATACCCGTCCCACTCGGGGTGACAAAAGCAAAAACAACAGTTGATGGACAGAATGCAGAACAATGTCATACATTCCCCCCAGTACAGAGATCTGGGCCTAAATCCATCGTTTTTTTGCTCACCATGCCATTCCAGTTTGAACCCAGCCATATTCAAATCAGTCTTGACCCTGTGCCTCATGGGAACAGTCCAGCCCGAACTGCCAAGCCAGGTCCTCCCTGGACTGGAAACAAGCATCCTAGGACCGGTTTCGGGGTTTCACCCCTCTTCAGCCAGGATAGCTTGATTCCAGTGGCATGGAGAGCACGGGACCCACGTCTGGGCATACCCGTCCCACTCGGGGTGACAAAAGCAAAAACAACAGTTGATGGACAGAATGCAGAACAATGTCATACATTCCCCCAGTACAGAGATCTGGGCCTAAATCCATCGTTTTTTTGCTCACCATGCCATTCCAGTTTGAACCCAGCCATATGCAAATCAGTCTTGACCCTGTGCCTCATGGGAACAGTCCAGCCCGAACTGCCAAGCCAGGTCCTCCCTGGACTGGAAACAAGCATCCTAGGACCGGTTTCGGGGTTTCACCCTCTTCAGCCAGGATAGCTTGATTCCAGTGGCATGGAGAGCACGGGACCCACGTCTGGGCATACCCGTCCCACTCGGGGTGACAAAAGCAAAAACAACAGTTGATGGACAGAATGCAGAACAATGTCATACATTCCCCTCAGTACAGAGATCTGGGCCTAAATCCATCGTTTTTTTGCTCACCATGCCATTCCAGTTTGAACCCAGCCATATGCAAATCAGTCTTGACCCTGTGCCTCATGGGAACAGTCCAGCCCGAACTGCCAAGCCAGGTCCTCCCTGGACTGGAAACAAGCATCCTAGGACCGGTTTCGGGGTAGCACCCCTCTTCAGCCAGGATAGCTTGATTCCAGTGGCATGGAGAGCACGGGACCCACGTCTGGGCATACCCGTCCCACTCGGGGTGACAAAAGCAAAAACAACACTTCCCTGAGGTGTTGCATATGTTCGTCCCAACTGGAACTGAACACCTCAATGTCGTCCAGGTACGCGGCGCTGAATTCCTCCAGCCCGGCCAACACCTGGTTGACCAACCTCTGAAAGGTGGCAGGGGCATTCTTCAATCCGAAGGGCATCACCCGGAACTGGTAATGCCCGTCCGGGGTTGAGAATGCTGATCTCTCTTTAGCCCCCTCGGTTAGAGCGATCTGCCAGTACCCGGACGTTAAATCGAACGTACTCAGGAATCTGGCCGCTCCCAACCGGCCGATGAGCTCATCAGCTCGGGGGATGGGGTGTGCGTCAGTCCGCGTGACGGCATTGAGCCCCCGATAGTCCACACAGAACCGCAGTTCTGGGGCGGCCCCGGTGCCGTTGCTTTTGGGACCAAGACCACGGGGCTGGCCCATGGGCTACTGGACGGCTCAACCACCCCCAACGCCAACATCTTCGAGACCTCCTCTTTGATGCTGGCCTTGACCCGGTCAGCCAACCGGTAAATCTTGTGTTTCACCGGGGGCTGTCACCGGTATCCACGTCGTGGGTACACCAGTGAGTAACACCTGGGGTCAAGGAGAACAGTGGGGCAAACTGCCCCAACAACTGGCGACACTCGCTCTGCTGCTCAGCGGTCAGGGCCGGGGAGAGGGTCACACCATCCACCGACCCATCCCCCTCTTGGGCAGACAGGAGGTCCGCGAGAGGCTCACTCTCCGCTTCCTCCCTGTCGTCCGTCGCCAAGAGCATGCTCACTTTGGACCTCTCGAAGTGGGGTTTGAGGCGGTTCACGTGGAGGACCTGTAACGGGTTCCGAGGAGCCTGCAAATCCACCAGGTAGGTGACCTCACTTTTGCGCTCCACCACCTCAAAGGGCCCCGTCCACTTGTCCTGTAAGGCACAAGGTTCCACAGGGGCCATGACCCACACTTTCTGTCCAGGTTGAAACTCGACCAGAGTGGCATTCTGGTCATACCACTTCCTCATTTCTTCCTGGCTGGCCTCGAGGTTCGCCTGAGCGAGTTTCCTTAAGCGGGCAGTATGGTTGCGGAAGGCCAGCATGTAGCTAAACACATCCTGGGGGGTCTTCCTGGGAGCGGCCTCCCAGCCTTCCTTTACCAAGCTTAGAGGTCCCCGCACGGGGTGACCGTACAGAAGCTCGAAGGGACTGAACCAGAGAGACTTCTGGGGGACCTCCCTGTACGCAAAGAGAAGGCACGGTAAGAGGACGTCCCACTTACGCCTCATGGGTTCAGTGAGACCCTTGATCATGCCTTTTAAGGTCTGGTTGAACCTTTCCACCAGACCGTTGCCTTGGGGGTGGTAAGGAGTGGTGAACTTGTACGTAACACCACACTCCTTCCACAGGGATGTCATATACTTCGATATGAAATTGGTCCCCCTGTCAGAAACCACCTCTCTGGGGAACCCCACGCGGGAAAAGATCCCCATCAACGTCCGGCCCACCACTGGCGCCGTCGTTGTCCTGAGAGGGATTGCCTCCGGGTGGCATGGTCCACCAAGACCAGGATGTACCTGTTGCCCATGGCTGTCTTGGGATCCAGTGGCCCCACGATGTCCATCCCTACCCTTTCAAAGGGTGTCCCCACCACGGGGAACGGTTGGAGAGGAGCTTTGATTTTCCTCCCACTCTTGCCTGGCAAGTTTGGCAAGACCGACAATGCACATCCGACTGCCTTCGCATTCGAGGCCAGAAGAAGTGGGTGACAAGCCGGTCAAAGGTCTTGTCCTGCCCTAAATGTCCTGCCAAAGGCACGTCGTGAGCCAGACCCAGTAGGAAGGTCCGGAAGCGCTGGGGTACCACCAGCACACGGGCTGACCCAGGTTCCGCGACCTTAGGCTCGCTGTACAGGAGATCATTCTCCCAATATATCCAATGTGATCCGGACTGATCACCAGTCGCCTGGGCTGCGGCCTGCTGCCGCAGACCCTCCAGAGAAGGGCACTCTTTCTGCTCCCGGCAGAACTCCTCCCTGGTGGGACCCCCTTCTTGCTGCCAATGGGTCAGCTCAGAGATGTCCCCCAGTTCGGCTACCTGTTCCCCTGTAGGCACCGGGGCGTCCCCCTCGAGGTCCGCCTCCTCCCGGGCCGTGGGAACTTCAGGGGCCGGTTTCCCGCGCCCCTTGCCCTTACTCTTGGCAGGGACCTGGGCCACTGTTTCAGGCTCCGGGTCCTTCTGATCACCCTCTCTGGCCGCCATCGACCGAGTGGACACGCATGCCCACTCTGGCAACCCCAGCATCTCCAAGTGGGACCTGAGCTCAACATCCTTCCATAAGGACTGCTCCAGGTCGTTACCGAGCAGACAATCGACAGGCATGGAAGGGCTCACAACTACCCTTAAAGGACCTGAGACTTTTCAGGAGTGAGACCATACCTAGTGAGAAGGGCTTCCTTCATATCAGCATAGGTGAGGTTAGGCCCCTTACCCAAAGCTGTCAAAGTATCCCTGGCTTCCTCTGGAAACAGAGACCACAATCCTGCTCCCCAATTCTCCTCAGGGACCCCATTCATGTGTATCGCTGCCTCATAACCCTGAAACCACCTCTGTATGTAATCCCCCTTCTTGAACTCTCTGCCCACATTCTTAGGGATGTGTACGATTCGGTCTGTCTGCCTTGACGAGTTGCTGCCACCATCCGAGCCGGGCCTACTCTTCAGCTCCAGCTCTTTAAGACCTTGTTCATGTTCCAATAGCATTCTCTTCTCCTCCCTAGCCAATCTAATCTTTTCTAGCTCCGTGGCTGCTCTCCTTGCTTCCCGCCTGTCCTCCAGCTCCTCTGGGGACAGGCCACTGCTGCCTGGTCGGAAGGGTTCCCCCCCTCCCAAAAGCACATCCACCCTAGGACTAGGCTCCCCCGCCTCTCCACTAAGGTCACCAGATTGCCCACTTGCGTCTCTGGCTGCTACCCAGGCCCTCCGCGCCTTTTGTAGCTCGTCCTTCCTAGTGAGGCCTCTGATTTGGACATTTAGGTTTTTGCAAACGGACTTCGATTCTCTCACAGTGTAGAGCTCCAACCTATCCTCCTCAAAGGCAATGTCCATGGATGCAACGGATGATGCTATTGATTCCGGCATGGTGAAGTAGAAAGTTCACCTGGCAAGATCACAAAAATCGGCCAAAAGAAAACGGGTTAGTATGTGGTACGTAATGGTCTGCGATATGGTAGTAGTGCACACCAATCACTGTAAGTCAAGTGCAAACGCAAGTCCTATCCTCACCGCTGACAACCAATGTTAGAAATGGGATTCTTGGTAGGCTAGGGCGTGGACCAAAGCCAGGCAAAAACCACCACTCTAGTCAGGATAAGGGAGTTACACTTCTAAAATAACCCCTGCTCACCCCCTTGGTAGCTTGGCACGAGCAGCCAGGCCTATCTTAGAGGCAGTGTGTAAAGCATTTGCACATAACCAACAGTAATACAGTGTACGCACTACAAAAGGACACCACACCAGTTTAGAAAAATATCCAATATTTTTATATAATTAAAACAAGACCAAAACGATAAAAAAAATCCACAATACTATACTTAAAAGTTCACAGTTCAAAAATACGCTGATTAAAAGGGGTTCCTTGTGTGGATAGCCCCATCCGGGCTACCACGGCGTTGTGAACACACAAATCCAAAACAGTTCTGGCTGGCCGCGGCGTCGCAGGCCCGCTACGGTGTCGGGAAGACTCGCAAAAAGTACCTTTCAGAGATGCAGGGCGATGGGGCCCTTGAAGTCACTCGCGTTACAGTTCGATCTCCTCTCGGTTGGGATCAGGAGCGCTGGCGTCGGCAGGCGCCACGTGCTGCGGTGCGAGGTGCGGCGTGCGGTGCCCCCCAGGTCGCGGTGTGAGCAGCGGCTCGGTGGCGGCGTCAGATGACGTCATCGGTGAGACCAGGGTCGCGGTGCGAGATGAGGGCGGTGCTCGTCACGGTGCTAGCAGGTCACGGTGCAAGCAGCGGCGTCGTGGTTGCTGAATCGCTGTCGTCGGCTGACGAACTGGAGTCGATGGCGCCGGCGTCGGTAGGCCAAAGCTGCGGTGCGGAATGAGGGCGGTGCGTTGTGTGACTTACAAGCGGTGCCCTCGAACCACGGTGCAAGCAGCGGCGTCGATTTCGGCAGGAAGTGGCAGCGTCAGGCAGGCCAAGGCGTCCTCGTAAAGCAAGGTGGTGCAGAGTGCGGTGCCCACAGGTCGCGTTGCGAGCAGCGGCTCGGTGGCGGCATCAACAGGCGTCGTCGGTGAGACCAGGGTCGCGGTGCGGCGTTGCTCTCTGCGGTGCCAAAGCTTCGGCATGAAGCAAGGCGGTGCGGAGTGCGGTGCCCACAGGTCGCGGTGCAAGCAGCGGCTCGGTGGCGGCAGCCACAGGCGTCGTCGGTGAGACCAGGGTTGCGGTGCGGCGTTGCGGCAGTGCCCTCTGCGTTGCCTTCAGGATACGGAGTCGGCAGTGGCGTCGTAGACATCGTCGAGTTGGTGTTCTTCGGGTTGCAGCACAAAACACACAGTCCCCAGTGCTGCGGGTCGAAGAACTTGAAGTCTTTGCTGTTCCTGAGACTTCGTGAACAGGGTGCAAGCTCTACCTCAAGCCCTTGGAGAGACTCACAAATTTAGGTTGCAGAAAGTCCAGTCCAGGCCTTTCACTACCCAAGACAAAAGCAGCCACTGCAGGTCGGCCCAGCAAAGCACCCAGCAAAGCAGTCGTTCCTTTTCGCAGCTTCTCCGGCTCTTCTTCTTGTCAGTCTTCTTGTCCAGATGAGTTCTATAGTTCAGGGGTCTGGGACCCAGCATTTATGTCCAAAAATCCCTTTGATCTCTTAGGCAGAGAGGGCCTGTGCCCGGTCAGGACCAGTTGTGCCTTCTCTGGTGTGAATTCCTGGCAGGAGGTGGAGACGGCATTTGTCAGAGGCAGAGCAGGCCCTTTGAGGTGCAAGGAAATCTCCTCCCCTTCCCCCATCGTAACCCAGGTCTCTTCAGCCCTTTCCTGACCTACCTAGACCATCTGGCGCCCCTCCTGCTCCCCCAGCCTTCTGTCATCCAAAACCCAGACAGGCAATCCACATTCCAGCAGAGGCACACGGGATGACTGAGCAAGAAAATACCCACTTTCCAAAAGTGGTATTTTCAAACACAGAATGTAAAAATCACCTTCACTAAAAGAGGCATCTTTAGATTCTGAGTTCAGGCATACGAAACTTCATTTTCTTACCGAATTCCCTGGGCCAGTTATGTTCATAAGATGTTATGAACAAACCTCCCATTCTGTCCTATGGGGAACTGGTAGCCTTGCAATAGTGAAAAACGAAATTGGCTGTAATTCACTATTAGGACATGCCACACACACCGGGGCATGTCCTTCCTTTCACATACATTGCACCCTGCCCACAGGGGTACCTTGGGCCTACCTGAGGGGTGCCTGACATGTAAGAAATGGGAAGGTTAGGGACCGGCCAGTGTGTGCACTGGCCAAGTCGACATGGCAGTTACAAACTGCGCGCAGACTCTGCAATGGCAGGTCTGAGTTACCGTTTTCAGGGCTACTCACGGGGGTGGCACAACCAGTGCTGCAGGCCCCCTGGTAGCATTTGATACCCCGGCCCTGGCACACGCAGTGCACTTTACTAGGGGCTAACAGGTAAATCAAATATCCAATCATGGAAACACCAATCCATAACACAATTTACCATAGGAGCACCCGCGCTTTACCACTGATCAGCAGTGCGAAAAGCGCGCAGAACCGTTACACCAGCAAAACAGAGTCAAAACCGGGAGGTCAGAAAGCAAAAACTCAGGGGAAACACGCCAAAAGATGCCAAGTCTAACATACATTCATTAAGCTTCCTAGGAAGCATGACTGCTTGTCCAAATTTTGTCATGATTTGTCCCTAATCTCCCTTCAGAGTCAAACCAACAGACACATCAAACTGCACAGCTGCATAATTTCCATCCTCCTGTCCTTTATCTGCACTGACACCCTGACCATGCCGATAATCACTGTCCATGGCCTCCAATCAGTGATCAGATACACTGAGAACTTGCTCAGAGCAATTAGTAAATGTTATATTGTCATCCCACCATTGTTCGTCTCCTGGTCCTGGTTAACCACACCAACACACCTTGAGAACTGACTCAAATGCCAGACCCCACCATCACTTAAACAGGCAGCATTGGTGAGCAATTCAACCACCTTAAGAGATGGGGAAAGATTGCTTTCACTCTTCCTGGACCGGTCACCTTTCTTTACTCGTACCCAATGACCTATTTCAGAACAAACATCCTTGGCACCAAGTTTCCATTCATAATACTCTTACCTACAGCCTCAGCCCTTTTTTTATAGTCAGTCTCATCTCATCGTGGTACCAGTGCTTCTGTATTTCAAAAGACATCCAGTCCTTGGTAAATAGTTCTTTACCCCTGAAAGATTTTGAATGGACTAAAACCTGCCCAAGTGGGAGTAACCTAATATGACATTTTCTTTACCTTATTTTCCCAGCATCTCCTGTGCTTAATTGCCAATTGAACAATACCCACAATTATGTGGTTGAAGCGTTCAACAGCCCCACTACCATCTGGGTTGTAAAGAGAGGTATCCCTGTGGATAATGCCTTTTCATTAGAAGAAATCCTTCAAAGCACAGAATGAAGTTGAGCACCATTGTCACTTACAATAGATCTCCGTAACCCTTACCTCCGGAAAATATCGACAAGAAATTCAGATCATTTTTGCCTACGCTACAAATCACTGGCTATTTAGAAAAGAAGTCCAAAGCACTAAAATATACTTGTTCACTCCCCTCTCATCTAAAATAGGTCCCAGAATGTCCACACCTAGGATCTCTCAAGGCAACTTAGGACATGGTACAAAGTTGGGTGGATAAGAACCTGAGATAGATCTGTACTACAACAGTCATAACACGTACTATTTTTTACTCACACCGGGCCACCAATACTGGTCTTTGATCCGTATCTTATTTTTGATAATACAGAGCTGTCCTTCATGGTTGGTACTCAAAATCTTGTCTCTCAAGGCCGCTGGGGGCACAACACACCTGCCTCTCAAAAGGAAACTCCCTTTTGGTTAGATGACTCATAATCTGAAACACTGAACACTTTTGACAATATTTCTCTTTTTAGGCCGCCCATTGTTCAAAAAATTCCTCACCTTCACCAGGGATTCTTCACTGATATACCCTTCCATCCATCCCTCCAAATCCACCGCACCACCTTCTCACTCACTCTATGCACGTTTCTTCAAGGGTAACAATGCCCTCCTTAGGAAGTCAGCAACTCTGTTTTTTACCCAAGCAACATATTCTGCTTTCTAATTGTAGCCAAACAGCTGCAGAGATACCCTGTGTAAAGTAGTCTATTCCCCACGCACAAGCTAGCATCTAATTCTCCATGACAGAGTTATGCTGCCTTGTAAGCGTCAGAGAGGGAAGCAAAAGCACCAGTGACTTCCTTGGCATTAGGTTCCACATGAGACAATATGGCCCAAGACCTGACATCAGTTGTAATGCTTCTTGCCTTGGAATCAAAACCTTGCAGCAGGGCTGTCTTGCAAATGTCACTTCTGATAGATGTAAAGCATTTCTGTAGACTTTTGTCCTACCCGAATTGGTGACTGATCTTAAGTAACTGTCCTAGTATGTACGTTTTACCTGAAATAATCTTGCACAAGCTTGGAATAAAATTCCGTAAGGCTCAGGAACGATCTCATATTATCTTTACGCCTTGGTGCTGCTGCATTCATAATCGTTTTCCCTGCTTTCTTTTAGGAATGAGACCATTCTCACTTATTCATGTGCTAGATAAGATATAGATCTCATAGCAAACTTGGATTTATTTCAACTTCACAGACAATTCTTTATACTCAGGATTTTAACCCTTTACTCAATTGTCCATCATGTTCCAGTCTGCCTTCCTCATGATCAAAATGGCATCCTAAAACACTGTTGAAAATACTGCAGATGCCACACCAAAGGACATGCAGATGAATTGGTAACAGCCAAAATTCGTATATAAAGCAGTAAAGCTTCTACTTTACAGATGCAAAGGCACCTGATGATGCTCTGAAGCTAGAGTGAGCGATAAGAATCATTTCACCCCCTTAGTCACGACCAGGAGCTCATTGATTTTAGGCAACAGAAATGTATCAATCAAGATATTCCTATTTAGGTACCTTAAGTCAATGCACAACTTAAGTTTTCCATTGGCTCATCTGGCCACAACCATTGGGACCAACCACTTAGTAGATTCTACAGCACAATGATTTCCGACTTTCCTAGCCTCTCAGTTTCTGCTTCCACTTTATTCCTGATACCCATCTGAATGCTCCTGCCCCTGTGGCTGGCATTTGTAGCATCTTTTTTAAGTGCGATTCTGTGAGTTAACCTATCCAGTTTAACCACACCTCCTGAAAATATCTTGGGAAATTCTCTACATAAGGTTTTAGCAAAACGTTCAGTGTTATCCAATATCAACACCTGTTCTGGGCTTTTTGGATCAAGGGTTATACCTAGCAACACTGGGCTATCCATCCAAGGAAAGAGGGCACTCTTTCAGGAAAATACATTTCCCCCATAGGTTTTCTGCCCTTAAATTCATATAAAAGGGTCCTTGCTCCCTTGTGAAACTCGGAGGACATATGTCAAGTGTATCCAAGCCATAACCTTTTTCATCCACAAATGTATCCTCCTACACCTTCCTATCCATAATAGTGAATGGTGAACCAGAATTAGTAACTAAATTCAGGGTAACTCCACCAAAGCTCATACTACACACAGGCCTACTTCTTGTTGAGGTACTCACTTCTAAAACACTGTACTCAATACATAATTACTCTCATTCAGAGGGTGATTTACCTTCGGTCGGTTCCATTGCACATTTCATTCTAGAGTTAGAATGCTTCCTTCTGCACATCCTTGCAAACTGACCCATAGAACACTTTTGCTTGTGGGCAGGGAACTGTTTCCCTTGAGCTAGATGGTCCTTGCTACCACATCTGTAACAGGTAGTGAGAGTCTCCTTAGTAGTGTTCAATCTTGTCCTTGAAGAACTTGATAAATCTTTTTGACTTGATCCAATACATGATTTATTCGATAAACAGACACCACCTCATGAAACTTTGTAAACGACGAGTAACCTTCATTCCGAAGCTTTTCCTGAAAGTTCAGATTGTTAGAATTCATCACATTTTGTTCCCAAATAAAGTCATCAGGTAAGCTCTTGAATTTACACATCACAGCCAGTTTTTTTAAATTAATGCCGCCACATAATCTCTGTCAAGTTTGGAAACTCTGCCGGGTTTGGAAACCCCTGATTTGCTTTAATTTTTTTAATGTATTGATGACAGCACAAACAGTAGGAGGAAAGTAAGCATTAAGTTCATCAATGATATTTTTTATAATTGTTAGCCTACCCAGCAGCCTTTGGTTTCTTTTCCATTTTATTATAACTAAAAGACCTTTTGGTCCAAAGATGTAGAGCAGGATTTTCTTTTTCTTAATAGGTTCAAATTCCTTATCTTCAGTAGTAGATATATCGTTAATGAATTACTCCTTCCACTCTGGCTATTTCATAACTGGTTTACCAGGAGATGGAAGGAAAGCTTGAGGAAGAGGAAGAATAAAGGTATGTGCAGTACACAATGCGGTCAGGAAGAATAGCCCCACGTACAATGACACCAATGTAGCAGCATGGAAAAAAAACTTTACAATACTTAAAATGCACAAGTTAATGTAACCCTAACCTCATTGAACCATGCACCCATGGCTGGATGGCACTAGAAGAAATGTAGGTAATAGCAATAAAGTTAATGTTTTCATGTTATTTTTTTAAATTAATTCCAATTGAATGTTTATGCAGTCATTAGGATCAAGCACTTTTTGTTGTTGGTGCCCGGGTTGGAGTTCTGCACATCCAGGATGGTTGTCATGTTTGAGATCATGCACCGTCACCCGTGTAATGGCAAGCTGACGTGACTCTGTATTTGGACTGATGCCGGGAGAGCAAAGCTCTAGTCAATGCCACAAGCAAGAACATCGATCAGAGACAGTGAAGGAGTAGGAATGCTGCATGGCTGAACCGCGAGGTGGAGGTTACAGCGAGTCCCCACAGTTGGCACAGATTGTAAAGGCAGTAATGATCTCAGTTGACTACTCACTTGTACAGTCCTTAAAAATGATACAGTAAAAATTGACAATGACATACACATGTTCTCTCCTTGTGATGAGCAGCTGAGCAAGTAACATAAGATGCTGCCATTGAGATTGAAATTACCCTCATCGTGGGTTTTTTGTGCTACCTCAAGGTCACTGTAGATTCTCATCACCATGGTTGTAGTGTTAACACAAACACTGGAATGATGGATTGTCAAATTTTATTGGAACGACCCTGAGAGCCAACTGCCACCTACTAATGCAACCTCCATCAGCCCCCACAGGTCAAATCACAGCAATTCTGTTCAAAAATAGAACATAACAGTGTCAGGGATTCACACCCAAAGAGGCAGACACAACTGTAGTAACATTCTGTATGGTTTGGTAAATGTAATAAGTTTATCTTGCTCCGATCTTCTATCCCTGATAGGCTGACCACCTCACTCCAAGTCATTATCAACACAGTCTCCAGTCATGAACTTTTCATCTACAAATCATTGATTTTATTATAATTAGTTCAATGGAAGCAAGACAAGACTGTAACACCCAAAATGCATTAGACTACCACAACAAAAGTCTAGGACTGGAAACAGCAGTTGTGACGACATGGCGGGAGGTGGATACCCTAATCCCTCCCACTGTTGTCTTGTTGTGCATGTGCCTCTACAGCATGCGCTGTTAACAGAATGTTGATGTTAAGTTGATGTTGTGTCTTTTAGCACTTGTTGGTGCTTGGCGCTCTTTGAGGAAAGAATAAAATGATTTAACTCTGCACTGTGGTACTGCACTAACCACAACACAAAAAGGGAAAGGTCTAGAATTTAGTTGGCATAGAATAAGTATTTTACAATGTCCAAAAGACTCAAAAACTGCCACCCTCCTTATGAGAGAGAAAACACTTGCATTTCATTTTTTTCTTTACATTGCTGAAAGGTTGAGGGAAGGTAAATAACAATTTAGACCAGCATTTGCTTGTTCTTCCCTAGAGGAAGTGCCAGAAAATGTGCCAATGCTTTAGTTTGATGAATACTAGACATTTTATATTGCACAATATACCCAACAGAATTTAGAGGTAGATTCACAGTGCTGTGTGAAGGTCCTCCTACTCTGCAAGGTATTCTTTTAATAAACAGTTTCAAATGGTGCATTTAAAGTGTATTGAGTTAGTGCTGTTCAATCACAGTTGATACGGCTTCAAGCCCTCTTGACAAAGGGAGTTGTGGGGTTGTCTTGTAAGTAACAAAGTGCTGCTTTCAAAATACTGGTCGAAATTTGTGACCAGTTTTTTTGCAATCAGTAAATAATTTTCTGAACCAACCTTGTACATATAGATCTGGTTGGAAAATTCAGATTCAGAGTTGTTCGCAATCCGAACTACTTCACTGATATTCATGAGGTAAGTCACAATTGCGACTCACCCCGATTGGAAGTCATTACAGGGATGGTGGCCTGCACCATGTAAACCTTTTTTTAAATGCACCCAATTTTATTTAAAGGAAACAGAGCTTGGTTTTGAAAGAAAAGTTAACTTTTGTTTGTTTGTTTGTGAGATGGCTGTTGTCCTGTGAATCACTGCCTTCCCCCAAACACACTTTAAAAAAACAGTTACCCCTTTCCCTTTTCGAATGGGTTACCACCTCAACTTTGGGGCTGGTAAAATTTCAATGTTTTGTGAGTTAGTAGGACAGAAAGAGGTAGAATTAGGGAGGAAGTGAAGGAAATGACCCGCTTTGGGTCACTCGGGTCACTCGGACCACCTCTCTGCCTTCTGTACAAATGAAGAGTCGGTCAAACAGTAGAGAATACAAACCAATAAATGTTTATTTCAGATACACTCAGAGTGGAGCCCAGTCTGCCCAGTCACTAGGAGTGCTGCAGAGGGGCATGAAATCAACAAGCTTAAGGATACATTATGTATGTCTCATAACAGGGTTAGAACACGCCCATGGTTGAATTTTCCAATCAGATGCAGCCGCACAGTGAAACATAAAAAAATAAGTTTTGTGTCTCATATCTCACACCTCCCAATTACTGCCCAAGGTTGTTTCACCCCGCTCCCTCCACCAGACAAGTGGGAGAGGGCCTCTATCTAGAGAGAAAGGTATGTGTTAATAAGAACAGTCTATTCATTAGCGAAGCAAAACCTAACATTGCATAAACGAAACCTAACGGAGGCCCTTTCTTGGAAGAGTGTTAGGACAATTAGAGGACAAACAGATCAAGAGAGGATAGGCAGATATACTACTAAAAAGAGGCAAAGGAAGGAGAAGAGGGTGAGATAGACAAGAGGGTGGCAAGAGAGGCCCTAGAGAGAGATAAAAAAGTGGAAAAAGATAAAAAAGGGAAATAAAGGTTTCCTGATCTCTAAAATGCAATTCTGAATAGACCCCGATTCAGTATCTGGAAGGGGGTGTTTTGTAGGCTTCCCTTCCAAATACCAAATCGGTATCATTTGTCTCAATACTTTACGACTGAAACCCAGTCGCAATTTTTTTAAATTTGGCTTATTATTGCCCTGTGTTGAAACCCCTTTACCTTCAGGTTTTACTTTTTCCTGTGACACGCAGAGTGTGGGGAACAAAATTGGGATACTCTTGACAGTGACAATGCAGAGGCCTACTTCATCTGCCCTGACCAACTTTGGCCTAGCAGCTTCCACTAAAAAAACCTACTGTTGCTGCAAAAAAGTAAGACTTCCTCCCCACCCAACCTTCAACCAATAGATGTTTGGAACTGGGTGGAACTGGTACCGGATTGCATTCAAATGAGCTGATGTTAAATTATTCATAAAGTTCTTAAAGGCACTGTTAGAAATTGGGTTTCTGGTTGTCTGAGGTATGCACCCTGTTTAAGCAGGAACCACAATTCTAGTCAGGGTAAGCTAGAGGCACACTAAAATATAACCTGTGCTCACCCTCTGGTAGCTTGGCACAGAGCAGTCAGGCTTATCTAAAGAGGCAATGTGTAAAGTATTTGTGCAACACACACACACAGTAACACAATGAAAACACCACAAAAAGACTCCACATGTTAGATAAATAGACAATAATTTTATGAATAAATCAAGACCAAAACTACAAAAATCCAAGAAGTAGAAGTCGAGTTATGAATTTTTAAAGAATAAAAAGAGTTATTGCTCTTAGAAGCAATAAGCGCCAATGTGGGTTATCTGGTTGCGTTGGACCGGGGCAAAGTCAATAGTTTAGGCCGACACCGAGTCAGTGCAGCCTGGCTACAGGACCTATGCATTCCCCGGTGAACAAAGTACTGTATCCTGGTCGCAACAGTGAGATGCGGGGCACAGTCAAGCGATGCGTTGCTTTAGATTCCGCAGTGGTGACGATTCATCAGTTCCATTGGTTCCAAGTGCGATGGGCCAGGTGTCTCCAAGCATCAGCAACATCAACAAGCATATTTCAGTGCTTGCAAGTGATGTCAAGTAACATTGTCTCCTTTCGTCAGTATAAATTACAAACCAGTGCAATTATGTGTCCAGAGAGAATTGCCCCTGCAAGAAACGCTACATCGGCAGCACTATACATCCTGCCAAGAAGCGTGTGCTTGAGCACATACAAGCGATTGCTAAAAAAGATAATAGCTATCCCGTAGCACGCCATTTCGAAGAGGCCCATATGAGCAACCGTGACCTTCTAACCTTTTACTGTTTAGATCAGATCCCCAAGAATGAGAGGGGGGGTGATAGAGTTAGAAGGCTACGCTCATTAGAATCTAAGTATATTATTGAACTTGGTACCAAGGCTCCTCAAGGTCTGAACAACGATGAGGAACTATGGGCCCATCTGGACTGAGGTTTCAAATCCTCGAACTACATAGGATCATCTATGAGCGAGATTATTATCCATACATCGGCAGGGTTACATCTAGATTATGATTTGTGAAATCTGAAGATTTGTAAAATCTAAATATTTGAGAACTGTATACGATGGAGTAGATATATGACACAAGGGAAAAGGCAGAAAACTAATGTCTGTATTGACTGCCATCATTCTTTTATCATCTATTATTGTTCCTTATATTGCCCTATTGATATGCTGGTCTTTTTAAAGTGTTCCCTAATGCATTCATACATGTGATATGATTTGAACTCATAGATATAATCAAGAATGACCGCTCCTTGGGTGCTCCCCTGTTTCTTTGATGAGTTGCTGGAATTACTAGACAGGGAAGCAAAAGTGTTCAACTATAAATGTTGTGATTTGGGGCCCCGGATCGTTTCCTTATGTAACTGGATATCCTCCCCTTTATCAAAAACTAATGCCTATTCAGGGCGGAATAACCTTGACATTATTTGGTGATAACTTTCTAAAAGAAGTACATAAATATACTGGAATTAAGCTCAGAGTGCACGACTAATTGTCGGGTGCACTGCATATGAGTTGTAAATACTTCTTTTCTCACATATTTGTTATGGTAATTCTAAGATAAATTTTATGAAATGCCATTAATGTATTGAGAACGCTTTATACCTGATTTTATAATTTTAAAGGCTGGGTACTATTAATTACAATGATGCCACTGAGAACGTTAAGATGGCCGACACAAAAATAGAGCATTACGCATGAATTGTGCCATCTTTTATGTTTACTGTTTTCTATTGCACTTTTTCACTTTAACCCCTTTGATGCGCGTGACGAGCTCAGCTCGTCATGCTGCGCGGTAGCGCTGTGCGCATGACGAGCTGAGCTCGTCACGACCACACCCGCGATCGGAATGTCCAGCACACGAGCGGAATTCCGATCGCGGTCAAGGGGTTAAAATGGTGGTGTTTTGAAATGCATACTGACATTGACAAAGCCGGAGTGGCGAAACGCGTCTGTCAGAGCTGAGGGGGGTTCTACACAAATAAAGACAGATTTCATCACGAACTCCTGTGCGTGCTCCTATTTGTGTCGGATGACACAATTTCCGTCTTCGACTGTGCAGGCATATATATATATAGTATCACGACGGCTCCGGTCGTGGAGGACGCACCACCTAGTGAGTAAAGATGGGGCCTCTGGATGGGGAATTTTTCCGAGTCCGGTTGATGGCACAGCAGAGCGTTAATTAGTGAAAGTGGGATTTTCATACCGGGGCCCACTGGAGGGTTTGAATTTCACTGTGACTCTTGAATAATAATCACTGTGACCTTTGAAATTGAATTGTAGAGAGCGGAACCCACTGAGGGTGTAATATGGCAGAATAAACCACATGTCCCAATGTGCACCAGCAAGGAAAAGCTACTAAGCAGGCACACCGGAGGCCGAGGAATTAATTTAACACACGTGGGACTGTGTTAGCCAAAGAGTACTGCTTAGCCATTGTGCCCAGGAAGAAGAAGCATACAGCTTTGAAACGCGTTGGCAACGAAGGACTTTAATGACGGATGAAATGCCACTTTCCAATGTGCAATAAATAATGGTTTTACCTGTCTGCTGTCGAGTGCGTCCTTGCTGCAGAGCAATTTGTTTCCCAAAAAAAAAAAAATATATATATATATTTTGACTGTCAGACTCAGCTTTTCAAGACTCATGACTCCACCCCCTTTCCACTGCCGCACCTTGTCCCCAACTTGTGGGTACCCAGAGTAAATTTGTCCCACTTCCATCACTGTAGTTGAATGAAACAGCACCGACCCCTGAAGGGCACTCGTAATCGAGGCCTGTGTATTGTCTAAGGTAGGCAAAAACCAGTTGCCAACTTAACCTTTTCTTTCATAAGAGACAATCTTGAACATCACAGCAACAAGAGTAAAAGCCAGTATGCAGGTCTTCAATGAAGGTAGGTTCAGACCTTGTTTTTGAGAGCACCCACAGAGGCATTACAGCTCTTCGAAGACTAGCCCATGCTAAAAAAAAACAAAGTACATAAAATGTCACCCAGGCTTCTCCTGAACATACTAAAAGAAGTTTATAAACATATACTACTCAGGCACATCAATGATGTACAATTGAAAAATCTATAATTATATATGTGACAAACCAGCCTGCTGGGCTCTTTCCCTTGTTTCTTGTTCATAGAGGTAAGCAGGTTTTCTAAGGGTTCTTTCGCTCATCTTCACCATCTAGGTCGGAGCTGAAAGGCAACTCTCAGAGAATAAACATGAGATCTAATGTGTACCAGCTCATTTAAACAAGAGTACAGTTAACAAATAAAATTCATAAAGGTCCATGGCAAGTAGAAATTTAAAAAATAGAAAATTAGCAATCTGCCAAGGTGGGAACCCTCAGAAATAGTTCAGTTCCTTGATGTTAGTCTTCGGGGAGTAAACAGGGTTGTGCATCTAACTTGTAGTGCTTCCAAGTTCAAACTAGGCCTGGGTGAAATTTAAAACATGCTGGCTTAATTTGATTAATTTCTGGAATTTCATGTTACTCTTTGTACGCAAAATTACAGAAATTACACCATTATGCCACTTCGCTTAATTACCATTTCCATTTGTGGTAAAAATTTACCACAGACATACCATATACAGTAAAAATTGACTGCAAGCTTATTGGAACTATAGAACGTGAGGAGTGGCTATTGCTCATGGTGTTTTTGGTTTTTGCACTATTTTGTAAGCGCAAAATGTGTCCTTCCTTCAAGAACTGATGCGAGGAAATGTAGTGCTTGATGACAGATTTGCATTTTGTGTAATTTCACATCATTTTTATGGAACTTTCAGGAAATTACGCAAAAGCAAATTACGCAAATTTCACACACCCCTAGTTCAAACTGTTATTTAGTCTGTCGAACCAACAGATGAGGTATAGAAAGAAAGAAAGAAAGGGTATACCCCTAACTGGGTATAGATTAGAAAACAAGTAGCAGATGTGCTCCCCATCCTTGGGCTGCTACTGTGACTTTCTTCAAGATTCATAAATGACAAATTCACAATATCATAAATGGAATCAATCTGAAGATGTGTATTGCAAACCTGATTTTTAGATGCTGTATTTTATTTATTTTTATGTATTTATTTATAAAGCAAACAGTCATCCTAAGGCATCATGGAGCTACTTTTGCCTCAAACAATACAAATATATAGTATTTTAAGGAATGTCACCATCTCTGCAAAACACGTTTTTGTGCTTATCAAGATAGACAATTTATTTTTTATTTTTTATTACAGCAAACAATCCATTCTGAACGTCATTACCGCTAGTGCTTTCAGTTGAGATGGTGGAAAATTTACAAAGCTTTGTATATGGATATTTTGCAAAAGGTGTTCTCTGATTGGTAAAGAGGAGTTCAAAAATTCCAATCAGATATTGGCTGGTAGGCTGGGTAGTTTGACCACTCCCTTCCATTTGTATGTAGGCATAGATTGATCTACCCTGGGTATTCTTTGGGGTCTTCCTAACGATTTGGATTTGCTTGTTTTATGGATAGTGGGCTGTTATGCATTCATGGAGTATATCAGCAATGACGCTTTTTAGGTCTCACCTAGACAGCAAAAGCGATGTCTCAAAGAGACAGGTTGCATTTTATATGTGGAATTCAACCCACCCCTAGGCTTCCCATCTCCTGGCTCCATCGTCGCTCTCATATTCTTTCTCCCCATCTGTCCATGGCATGCATGCGTCATGCCTCTTCCTATGGTTAGCCATCGCCGAGAGCATAGACCTTACTACTATGCATCCACTGTTCTCATTTTAAGAACTACTTTTTTCTTTGTTAAAGAGCACTTCACATGAGAGCTTGTGATTTCCCTCGCTCCGAGCTTTGTTGCTGTAAACAGGCCTGTAAATCTTGTTCTTATCTCGTCACATTTGCTGTGCATTCAAAGACCGAGATCAATTGTCAGATGCTGTTTTCCGAGGGAGCCTGTTTACTTTTCTGCCTCTGACTTCAAAGTGAGATTATTGTTTTTTAATTATTGTCCCAGTGTTGCTTGTTTCACATTAGTTTTGGAAGCGGTGGAAAATAAAGCCTCGCCGCATGACTGGGTCCTGGCATTGCCATGTGACCAGTATTTATCCTCTGCACACCACACACAGTGGTGCTCAGCCCTGGCTCCCTCACCAGCTTGTTGGCACAGTTGGTACGCTGCTGTATGTGCAATTAATAGTAAAAAAAAGATGATGAGGCTGGTGGGAGCAATGCTTTGTGTTCGTTGTGTTGTTTTTTGCTGTGCCTGGCGTGGGCTTAGAGGGAGTTCTGGATGCCATTGTCTGGTGGGGTGGGGTTTACCGACAGCCACTTAGAGCGTGTGTGCTGTGAAGGCAGCCTGCAACATGGCAGAGAGCTGTGCCTGCCTGCTGATGCTTAGCTCAGTCTTTCTGTGTAACCTCTTTAAAATACTGCTCCCCTCTTTTTCCTCCATAGCATGTAAAACTGGCTGGGGGAGCTAGAATGCTGAAATACCAATGGTTCCGGGGGCTGGGTTATTTTGCGCGGAAGCTAACGTGGCTTCAGCTGGGTATTACGAGAACACATCTATTGATATCTGTTTGTGCCCGTCCTTTCTATAATGGAAATGAAAGATGCAAAAGATGCACCCCTCCATTTCCTTTAATTACTGTCATTTAGAGATGATGTTCCGAATTTAAAAAAAAACATTTACCTGATATTTCAATGGATTATCTTAGTGCAGCGTAAATCCAAGCTGCATAAAAGGGCTGGTGGTGCAACACAGTGTAATGCTAAGGCAGGTTACCACAGCACTATATACATGTTGGTTTCAGTCCAATAAAGAGCATGTAGAGTTACTTGATGTATGTTTCTTATTTGCAAATCGCAAACTGAGTGGGTTGCCTTTTCTTTTGCCACGGTCGATGTTCTGTAAATTTACCATAAAATGGCATCTCACTTGTCCCAGATTGAAATTTATTTTGGCCATTTTAATGAACCAGCTTTTGTTTTAAATTGGTCTTTGTATAGTGCAGTACCCACGTGTTTGCGGTACAGCATTTTTGTGAAAATAATCCATTTTTCTTTATGGATGGTCATACTGGTAAACAAGTAATAGCCAAACCGCCATCTTTTTGGTTGGGAACAACATACAAACCAAACGCAGACATATCCTTATTACGAGTAGACGCCCGCTTTCCTAATCGTCCTGATTGGCTGGGTAGGCTATATATCCCTGTGTTGCAAAGCGGAACAGGGGGCGATTTAACTCTGAAAGAGGACCTTGTTCATCTCTTCCCTGAAACGCAGCTGCGCTATATGTTTTTAAAGAGAAGTGCGTGCAGTAGACAAATGGCCAACGTCAAGGAGTATGGAATCTTTCTCTGACCATGGTTGTAACTGAAAATCTCAATTTTAACCTAGCAATGCACTCATCTGTCTTCAACTTCAAAATTACTTTATTCGATTAATACAGAATTAATCATAAAAGTTCACAAATCACAGATAAAAAACAGTAAAAACAATTCATATCAGCAAGTAATCATTTTCCTAGTTCTCAGGGACGCACATAAAAACAGGTTAGAGGATCAGGCAGCATTCGTAAAAAATATAAGGCCGGGCGACATTGTCTAAAATTAAGCTTACGTAAAAAAGGAATTAAAAACCTTTTTCGATGATTTGAATAAAATTTACAAAAGAACAAAATGTGCAAATCAGTTTGATGCGTAAAATCATCACAAGGGCAACAAGGGAGATCATTGGCGGAATAAATACTTGCAGGGTAGCCCAACATGCATGGGATATAATTAAGGCAAAATCTTAACAGAATAAATCTGTGCCGAGGAAATGTTACAAACTTCAGATAGGAAGATAACCCCTCATTCTGCCATGGACCCTCCAGGTATTCCCTTATAGATGATTTATTATGATTTACATTCATTCTCATATCATTGGCGAAGGCTAAAAAACGAGGGGCATATCTACAAGGGCTGGCGATAAAATTATCGCCGCTTTAGCGTCCGTTTTCGGACGAAAAGCGGCGATAATTTTAACGCCCTATTAGCAAGGACACGCTAACGCGTGAATCCATGCTTCTTCGCCCTTTTCTTATCGCCCAGCTTTGCATCTCTAATGAGATGCAAAGTGGGCGTTCCTTCCCGAAATAACTGGAGAAATGTCGCTAACCGACATTTCTCCAATTATCAAGGGAATCGCTAACAAGCATAGCGATAAGAAAAGTAGCGATAACCTCTGTTATCGCTACATTTCTTACGCCTGCTTTGAAGCTGACTTAGCCATGATATCCTATGGAAGGTGGATATATTGGCTAAGTATGTGTGGCCCTATTAGCAAGCTAACGCCAAAAGTTGTGGGATTATCGCTGGATTTCCAGCGATAATCGCACAGTTGGCGGCTTGCGCTCTGAATTTTATCGCTTTGGAGATAAGCGTTGCTGATAGCACGCTATCTCCGCGATAAAATCCAGAGTTGGCCGGCGATAATTATCCTCACGCTAAGAGCGCTGAGCGATAATTATCGCCAGCCCTTGTAGATATGCCCCCGAGTTTTTAAAACTTTTTCGGGACAGATAGACAATTTCCAGGTAATTCGAATAAGTTCCCTATATCTAAAGTATGTAGGGTCTTTTTCACATACATCAACCAGTTAATATTTTCTATGTGATCTAGGTCTAAGCGGTCCATTATTATTTGTTGGGTAAGGGACACAGTATCTCTACAGCATATTGAGTGCCAAAGAAGAATAGGAGCTGCTTTAATCTGATCAGCTATATAGGGGATGTTTAGCTCATGATGTAATTTAAAATTGGAGCAGCTACTAGAGAGGCTCATCATTGATTTCCAGAAACTATCCTCTATTATTTGTAGCCCCTCCACATTAACAGGACCCCACACTCCCGCACCGTATGTAGCTACTGCACTGGACTTGGCCCCGTAAACCTTTTTTAAAATGTCTGGGTTTCTAGTTCCCAATTTGTTTGAGAAGGAGCGAATGGCATTTGTACTCTTTTCTAGCATTATCCCGCGATTCGCCACCATATTCGTCCAGGATACTCGATGGTCAAAGGCCACCCCTAGATAGGAAAATAGCTCTGTCTGAGAAACTTTACGCTTAGAAATAAAAAGGGTGGGAGGGTTTTTCAGCTTTTTTCCTGCAATTAAAACAAATGACTTGGATTCATTTGTGTGGAGATCCAGGCTTTTCATAAATTCTACATAGTTATTTAACAGTTTCTGCAGCGACTGCCCCGTACGCGCAATTAAAACTGCATCATCTGCATACAATAAAATTGGGATGCGCATCTTATTTATTCTGGGTACATCTATGGCTGATTCGAGGAGACGAGACTCCACCCCATTTGTATAGAGCGAAAACAGAAAGGGTGCGAGAACGCACCCTTGCCGAACGCCTCTGGTAACTGGGAACCATCTAGTGCACTCACCCTGTTTGCCATACCTTACACATGCTTCACTCCTTGAATACAATTGTCTTATAAAGGCAATTATTTTCTGGTCTACCCCCATTTCCCTCATGATTCTCCATAAATGGGAATGGAATACACAGTCAAAAGCTGCGCTAAGATCCATAAAGGCCAGATATAAATTGCCTTGCTTAGCATGGGTGTACTGTGCTATAAGTAGACTCAGGTTCAGGCACTGATCTTGGGTGCCTCTACCTTTTCTAAAGCCATATTGTGCCGGGATCAAAATATTATTTGCCAGAGCCCATGTTTCAATCAGTTTAATAGGACTCTTCCCATAAGTTTGGCCGTGCTATCAAGGAGGGAGATTGGCCTATAGTTTCTGGGGTCTAGTTTATCCCCTTTTTTGTATATTGGAATTAAAACTGCTTTATGCCAGGATGCTGGCGGTCCCTCTTTGGCTATGGCATTAAATATATTGGTGAGTGGGGGTCCCCACAGATCAGGGCAGTCTGTAAAGAAATCTATCGGGGTGCCATCTATACCCGGTGCCTTGTTACTGGAGGATTGTGCCAAGGCTGCACTTATCTCTTTATGATTAAAAATGAGAGAAATATTAGATAGGGGGACATGCTCCTCATCAACTGCGCCAGTACCCTTTCGCGAACCATTAAAAATTTTACTAAAATGTTCCACCCATGAGTCCTCATCCACATGTGTGTCCAAATTAGGATCAAAATTAGAATTTAGGAATGGAGCATTGATCGTTGACCAAAAGTCCCTTGCATTATTTGTAACTGAGGCTGTCAGTAATTTTTCCCAGGCTTCTTCTTTTAGTGTCTGTACTCTATTCTTCCTGGCCGTAGAATAGCCGGCCTGTTTAACAAGGGCAGGGTTTCTTGGTACACTCTTGAGTAACCGGTTAAGGTGAGAAAGTGCTTTAGTGCAATTATGATCAAACCATTTCGGTCCTATGGTTTTGTGAAAACCCCCACTCTTATAAAGGTTCTTTTTCACCTCTAGCAAGATAGCCTCTAAGGCCTCAATAGTAACCTGGGAGTCCTCATTTGGATTAAAGCAAATTCTTATTTCCTTGCTCCAGGCCACCTCTCCTGGTCACGCCGTTTCGACACTATACCATACGATACATACGCAGCAGGTAGCAGCCCACTGTTCCGCTCGCGCACATTGGGATTCAGAGTTAGGTTATGAATTAACGGATAAACAGTGGTTGTATTGCTGTCTTCAGACGGAACAGGTGTCTGCCAGTAGCAGACTCGCATCACGCATTTTAAATTTCTACACCGTCTATACTACACGCCAGCCAAAATGTATAAATACAAACTGCAGGATACCGATCGATGCGACAGATGTGGCATGGAAGGTGCCAACTTTCTCCATTTAGCATGGAGCTGTGCAAGAGTTCATGAATATTGGCTACATATCTTTGAAGCTCTGGAGCAAATGACGACTTTGACATTGGTACAGACTCCACTGTTAGCATTGCTGGGTTATACTGAATTCGTGGATAAGCCATATCGTAAATATGTTGCTTTAACGCTATTGTTGGCCAAGCGCCGAATTGCATGCAGATGGGGAAGAGGGAGGGCACCAAAATTTAAGGAATGGATCACTGATTTGATATATTGTCAAGAACAAATGAATAACTATGCTGATCTACTCCCCTTGGCTTCACGGCCAAAAGATATATGGGACCCTCTGAAAGGCTACTTTCTGTCTCACCCATTGGACACATTGGCTGGAAATAGAGAAACAAGGTTGTAATGCCCATGCCAAGTTAAGGCACCCATACTTGGAATGTAATATGCATTTCATGCTACTCATCGGACTATGCCAGACCCTGGTACCAACTGGGTTGCGAATTGATTCTACTCTGCTGACCTGCTGTAAACTTAAGTTTATGGTATAGATTGTAACTTGTAAAGTGGATGCCTATCAGGGACTAAGATGTAATGTACATTCCACCGTAGTACTCCTCTTTTTGCCTCATGTTCGAGGAAGAATGGTACCAAAGTACTGGGTTAGACTGTATTGTACATGCTACCTTTGCTCAAAATGTACGCAATTCCTGCAAGTGCATATATACGTCTGTAATAACTGTGACCTTATGTTTGTTAATTCTCAGAAAACTCAATAAATACATTTAAAAAAAAAAATCTTATTTCCTCCATCCTACTAGACACGACCTGGGGAATAAGAACAGCCTTGTCAATACCCTCCCATTTGAGAGTTATCCCATTCTTCTTAGCTATAGTGGGTTTTATATGAGAAAAATTAGGGCCATGGATACCTAACCATTTCATAACCCAAGTTACAGCCGCATGATCACTATTGCAAAGAAATTCAACATTCAAGTTACTAAACGCTCCTCCCAATATAGCAGCGGCTAATATAAAATCAATTGATGAGCTATATAGGGTAGAGCGAAAGGTTTCGAGCAGGCAGCCGGTGGATTCCGACCGGGGGTTCATAATCTCCAGGTCATTTGTGATAATGAGCTTATTTAGGGCATTGCCATATTGGTTATGAGAAAAGTGTATATTACCCCCTCCATCCTCGTCCAATAGACCGCATATAGAGGTTGACGTGTGAGGGCAGGGGTGTACATTAAAATTGCCCAACCACAATACTGGTGGATCTTTTTTCCAAGAACCAATTAACTTATTCATATTTTCCTCTACTAAGGCAACAACTTTATACATATCACCCCCAAATAAATTATTATAAAAGTTAATCAGTAATAAGGTATCTCCTGCTGGGCCTTTAGGATGTAACATATTAAAATATTGGCATTCGTTAAAAGAAGATAAAACTTCAAATCGCAAGGTGTTCTTTAAAAATGTGACAATCCCACCCCTCGCCCTTCCAGCAGGTGAGGGAATTGCAGGGGTACAATATGACCTATAGCCATCTATATTAACAGGACCCACTGCCCAAGTCTCTTGCAGACATATTAAATCAAAAGTGGAGATATATTCTAACCAATCTCGGTCCATCAATTTCTGCCCAAGGCCTGCAATGTTCCATGAGATGGCTGTAAAAGTATCCAGATTCTTTGAGGGAGGGACTTCCTCAATTTGGGACTCCCGAGATTCGATGGAGCAATATTCTGGGATTCCTCCCTAGGACACAGTCAATGACAGGCATCCAGGTCCGTCAGTGCCAGAAAGCGATTTGCAGTTGGTAATGAAGAAGTAGTATCTCCTCTATGCTGCAAGTGGAATTGTGTCTCTGCTCTGAAAAAAGGAAAATCATGAGCCCCATTACCATCTGATCCTTGCTGGTTCAACAAAGGTTTGTAAAAAAAGCAGAGAGGAAGTGCAAATATTTGTGTCAATACTGAAGGGTTATGGGGTAATAATTTTAATAACTTTTCTGCCATAACCGGTGATTTCAAAGTTACTACCACACAGTCCCCTTTGATAGATTTGGGTTGCTTCCCCAGCCAAGAGATTCTGCGGGCCATTAGAATATTACAGAAGCCCTCTGCCCGACCATTCGTTGTTTTGTAAATCCAATGTTGAGCTTTGTGGATTAGTTGAGTAGTAGTTT
Source organism: Calotriton arnoldi (assembly GCA_963921515.1). NCBI lineage: Eukaryota > Metazoa > Chordata > Amphibia > Caudata > Salamandridae > Calotriton > Calotriton arnoldi. The sequence continues at coordinate 1,603,690 of CAWUFW010003084.1, forward strand.
CTGTTCGATCATTATTTAAAATTGGAATGTTTGCCAATATAACTACATAGGGGCATGCGGCCGGGCGGAGATCTAGCCTCAGCCCCTCCCCTAAATTCTTTGAGAGTTTCAAGCCCTCCCCTACCCTTATGACTGGAGTCTCCTGGTCCAAACCCCTTCTGACCATGGATGGGTGGGACACTGACACTAGTTCTGTGCCTTGAGTCACTCTTAATATCGGGGGGGGGGCGAGCAGAAATGCACTGCGATGGGGGCCGAGGTGCAGAAGTTGCGCCAAGAGCTTGCTGAATCACTGGTTGAGAGTTTGTGTCGATATTTACCGGGTCACTATAAACACCTACTACAGGAGTTTGCAACTGACCTTGGGGGCTCACCCTCGCCCCTACCTCGCGAGATGGCACATTTCTTAATAGTTCTATATCTTTTAATACCTTTTCGATTGAATCTAGCCGCAAGGTTATAGGGACTAGAAGTTCCTTACATTTTTCTAGGAGGTCTTCCATGTTCACAACCTTAGGCGGGACTCCTACCGCCTGTTGTTGTTGTTGTGAGTTCTCCCTATTACTACCTAACGCACTTTCTGTACTGATTTTACATTTTCTTGGTCTCTTGGGATTGTTTATGGGAAGGTTTCTAGAGGGGCCCCGCTTTCTTTTTTGGACAGGTACTGTATCCACTGAAATTAGTATCTCTGCTAGGGGGTGGGAGCTGGTTCTCGCAGGAGTAGTGGGTATAGAAGGGCTTATTTCCCCCGTAGTTGGATCCAAAGAATTAGGGAATTGACCTTCATGTGTCAATGGTGGTGTATCTTTATTTATGCCACTGTCAGTGCCCAGAGATAGTCTCCTCTCAGCCCGATCTATCTCTTGGGCTATTGCAGATGAGGCCATTGCTAAGAAAGTGTCCAGGCTAGTTAGATTTACCTCCTCCATCGAGGTGTGGGCAGCTTTCCTTCTCCCCATGCTTGCAGCATTCTTTTTCACCATCTTGAGGCCTTTTACTACAGCCAAACGTTAGAGGGGTGGCCCAGCCTCCGACGGGCGTGGACGGGCCTGCCCTTGGCCCGGGCTTTGCCCGGGCCCGCCCCCGCTCATCCCGCGCTGCGGGAGCCCTGGCCGGAATTTATGCGCCTCCCGGCACGTGAAATTGACATCAACAGTTTGTAACTTACTTTATGTACCAGCTGCCTTTGTGCAAGATCCATATATAAGGGCACCAATGGGGAACTGGCAGGTAGATCTACCAAGGATCTTAGGAAGCGGTTTTCGATTGTGGACAGACAGTTTGTCAGACCCTTGCCCCAGAGTTCGGCCCCATAAAGGGCACCACCTAAGACTTTTATATTATAAATTTCCAGTGCAGGTGCCAATTGTCTTGATAGTGTTTTCCTATGAATTTTGGTGATATTGGCCGTCTGGTGTATGAGTTGCATCTTCACCTTCTCAATGTGTGCCGCCCAATTTATTGTAGGTGTCAGGCGGATGCCCAGATAATCAAAGGCGTCGACGCGCTCCAGATTACAGTTGCCAGCTAGCATGGGTCTTTTGTTGGGCTTGACCACTCCTTTTCTAAAGATCATGTATTTGGTTTTAGATTCATTTAACACCAGCCCACGTTCATTACAAAATTTGATAAAATCATTTAAAAGCTGCTGAAGTCCCTGCGGCGATTTTGAGATTAAAAGTGTATCATCGGTGAAAAGGAGGGCAGGCACTCTTGTTTTGCTGATTTTAGGAGCGTCGCACCTGTCTCTATCTAGAAAATGTACAACGTCATTGATAAAAAGAATAAAAGGTGTGGGGGCAAGGACACAGCCCTGCCTTACTCCACACTGGACCGGGAAGGGATCTGTAAGTTGGTTGTGCTCCCCACATCTCACCTGTGCTGTGTTTGATGAATGTAATTTGATTAAAACATCTAAAAGGTTCTTAGGTATGCCCTGTTTCTTTAAGACCTGCCAGAGTTTTGCACGCGGGACTAGATCAAAAGCAGAACGTAGGTCTACAAAAGCGACATAGAGCTTTCCTCCCTTAACTTGCACTTCCTTCCAATAAATGCACAGCAAACGGAAGGTTTGGTCCAGAGTGCTAGTATTGGATCGAAAACCTGCTTGGAGATTACTCAGGATATTGGACTCAGTGATCCAGTTCTGTATCCGGCCTAAGATTTGCTTACAAAAAATCTTTTGGAGGGAATCAATAAGGCTAATTGGCCTATAGGTGGGTGACCTCGCTCTGTCCCCCTTTTTATAGATTGGAACGACCTCAGCATTTTTCCACGACGGGGGAATAGGGGTCCCTCTGAGGACTGAGTTGGTTAATAAATTTATATAGGATCCCCAGAGACCTACATCCTCCTTATAGAGGTCGTTGGGGATTCTATCTGGTCCTGGGGCACGGGCCGTAATACAAGAGCGGATTGCTACTTCTGTTTCCTCTATAGAAAATGAAAGACCTTCACCCTCAGTTCCCTCTTTACTGAGATCTTCATCTGACCCTTGCGGTTCTTCCTCGGTGCTAGCATCCCTTGACTCGTAAAGAGAGCCAAAGTATGTTTCCCACTCCTCTGGCTGTACTGCAAATTCTAGGGCTCTCCCATTCCCCTTGAGCCAGTATGCTGCTTTACTCCAGAAGCTCTTTGAGTCTTTGGCTGAGAGTGCATCCCGTAAATCAGACCAGAGTAGGCCCTCCCACTCTTTCTTTGCTGTTTCAATTGCACGTTTATACTTCGCTCTGCAGGCAACTGTCTTAGCGCGTGATTTTTGCTTTACTGCCCTTAGGAGCGCCTCCTTACTGAGCCTGCAATCCTTATTGTACCAGGCACCTTGCTGAGCTATATGTTAAATATTAATATAAATAAATTTTTTATATATTTATTTTAAATGTAGAAAATAAAATGCTACAGCAATATCAACTTAATTTAAATGTAAACTTTTATTATTTTGAATATATTAAATTAAATTAAAATTATTGTTATTAAAAGAAATCCTATCTAACATAAACAATATACTTTTATTATGCATTACTAATTATTAAAAGTGATGTATAGAATTAATTTAAAGTAATTTAGTTATATTTTAATACATATTAATGTTATATTAATTTTTAGATCCCAAAAAGATAATTAACACAATTTAAAATACAATCATAAAAATGTTTTTTAGAAATGTATTTTAACATTAAATTGCATTTGTTTGCATTTTTAAGTAGATTAAATAATTTAATTTAACATTATTGGCCATGTGCCTTTATTTTAGGTACCTACTTCCATTACTTTCTACTAAGGTTGTTTCAGTGCCAGTGGTTGGCTACGTGTAGTGTAGGACATACTCCAGCTCTGAATGGGAGTATATATACCACTGTTTTTCGGTCCTTTTTGACTGCAGTAACGTTAGGGGTGTAGTTTGTGAAGAGGAATGGACTTACTCTTTTGTGGGTGTGTGCAAGTCCCTCCCTAAACCCCTTACCAGCCCTCACCCTCCTTGCTCCTCCCTAAACCCCTTCCATTTAGTAGTAAATACACCTCCTTTTTCATCCACCCCTCCTGGTCCATCCCACATTCACCACTAAGGGCCTGATTATGAGTCTGGCAGTCCACGGACCGCAAGACTCAGAGTGGCGCGGCGATGGTGGTCTAGCCACCGCCGCACTGGCGGTCAGTCTGCCCCATTATAATTTGGCCGGTCGGACCACCATTGCACCGCAACAACCGGCAGGGATCAGAGATTCCTGCCAGTGGTTTGGCGGTCTTGAGGCCGCAATACGCATGGCGGGACTGCTGTGGTCCCGCCAAGCATATTACGAGTTTCCTCTCCACCACGGTTTTCATGGCATTTCCTCCTCCACAAAAACTGTGGCGGTGAGGAAACAAAGGGGGCCAGCTCCCGCACCGTCAAAAGGCGTAATCGGGCCCTAAGTAGTAACCTTACATGGTTGAGGATCTCCCCATTGAAAAGATAGGAGAGGTGGAGATTTACATTCGCAGGTTTCTGAATTTCATTTTGTAGTCAGTTAGTAGTATGACTGTAGTCTGTAACACTACGTTATGTACTATAAAATGCAGTTTGTTAATCAGGCCCTCTAAGGCCAGCTCCTGCTGCTCTCTCTGCATGGCCTGCCTGCCCGCCCACCATCCCTCCCCAGCCCATGTGCAGTGGTCCAGCTGTCTCTTTTCTCCCAATTCCATACCGCATCATCATTGTTACCGTTATATCCACACGCGCTGACTCTGCACCATCTCCACAGAGGCTGCTGCATCCACCTACTGGAAGAGCCAGACTATTCTGCTGTTGCCACTGGAGGGTCAAAATAAGGGCATCTGCTGTGCTCTTGCATATGGTCTGCGTACGCCCCTGCTCGTGCCGTCTGCCTGCTGGAAGGATCCACCATGCATTTACCTCATCTCCCACCTGTCTGGCATCTTCTGAGATTCTAGGTGCACCTTGAATCATTCTTCACTCATTCGTCGTGGCCGTCTGTCCTTCCATCTATAACATTTCTGGCTCCCAGGTCATTGTGACGGCTACCTCTCACTACTTGCGACTCCACACTTTAAAACCTTCCCCCGTACATCTCATTTTTATAGGGATAGTAGACTTTTCTGAAATGACTTCAACAGTAATAACTAATGTACCCCAAATCTTGGAAAGGCAGTGCACTCCTGGAGAGGCAATCAAGCAAGCGATATCCAGTGAGGCGCCTATACATAGTCTACAGCACTGTTGCACTTACCTTTTACAACCTCACAGGGGAGGGCAATAAAGCATGCTTGATTGTTCCATACATGCTTTTTCATTTAATGTGTCCCACATGTCTTGTTCTGCTGGTGTGCCCTACAAGTGTGTACTCTTTGGCACTTCGTGTAGCGCTGTTGCCTTGTCGGATGCATTTCAAAGTGAGGCATGTATGCATGTTTGGCAGGCACATGGAAGGATGGTGTCAAATAGGACGAGTCGTGCATGAGAAACATTCTCTAACCATGCTGAAGTAAAAGTGATGCTGCAGCTAGGCATGCTGTTGTCAAGGCAATGTGTGTTGGAGCATATATCAGTTGAACTTTCCTGGGTGATTGGTCGGTGCATGTATGACAGGTATCCTGATAAAGGAGAGTTTGGTGTCCTGCCTGAGGGTGTGAGAATATTCCATTAATTTGTGTTGAAACTGATGCTGCGGCTGTCAATGCTGGTGTCACAGAGCGGTGCACCACTTAATGGAGGAGTGACTCTTTGATCTGTTCCTAGAAGAGCACTTTGAGGTCAAGCTGAGCTGCTTTCTCAAAGCCCCTTGTTTGCCAGTATCCATTTGAAAACGCATGGGTGTGTGTTTTGAACCGAGGTGAGTTGGTAGCTGAACAGTTGGCTTGCATTATTAGGTATACACTGAACAAAGACGCAAATCGGGTAAAGAATTCTTCTCGTGGTCATGGTTACAGCATTTCCTACATCCTTGTCACATTAGACGTCTGGAAACTGCTGACCCTTTCTTCTCGCTCTAATGAGTTGCGTCTAAAAATAGCCCGCCTCGTGGACGCATTGCCATACTATTGCCATTCAGGTGCTGCATGGGACCGTTCATGCTGCTAATTGTTTATTTATGCAGCTTTTAACAGGTAACAATGTCAGGAAAGACAAAACCAATTACCTGTGACTTGTGTTTGTAAAAGAGCTAATGTGGAAATACTAGCCTTGCATCAAAATTATGTATCCGCACGCTGCTGTGTCACATCCTGTTCCAGCAATATAGTCTAGGGGACTTGTTTACTATTCTAATGTCAGTCCTGAAATATTTTGTTGGAACTTAAAAAAATAAAAATAAAAATTTAATTTTTTTAAAAGGGTCACAGTGGTGTAATTTAGCATTGCCAGCAAGTGCTGCCCTGAGGGTGCCATTGAAAGTAAAAACTAGGACCCCGACAGTAACATATGTTTTGGTCTATTTTATTCAATAAGGCAACAACCCTCAGGGACTTCAGCAACACATTACGAACCACATCAAACTGAGCACTCATGAAAATGTTAACTAGCAAGCAACTGTTCCACTGCCAACCTCGGTTGCCTTATCTGATACTGGACTGGCTACAAACAGATGTGAAAACGTGAAATACACGGCTGTTAAGTCGTGAAGAGCCACATGCGTCCAAAGCGGTGTGTAAGGGATATTCAGGCATTTGTATAAAAAATTACCTAAGCATGTAGGGACATGTAGGCCCAAACCTCTAATTGTTACAGTGAAACTGCAAGTTCCAATGTGCTCTATGTGGTTGACTGAAAAACACGGCCTGAACTAAGGTCTTCCTCCTGGCATAGGGCCAGTTGATTGGAATAGAAGGAAAGGGTATCAGGACTGGACAGGCTACTCAACATGACATTGGAAAGGGCAGGGGCTGAGCATTTCTGCTTTCTGTGACTTTTGAGGTAGAACACAGATTTCCGTAGCCAGGACACGAGGTGAATATAATGTTTTCCTGTCTTGCTTTATTTCACAGCAGCCAAGAATTTAAAAAAACCCAAAATACAGTTCCCAAAAGGTTTAACAAAACAGGCCCATGGGAAACAAATGGGAAAACATGTGAAACAAACTGTAATGACTTAAAGGTACCACAGCTTTGGTCGTCTGGGAAGTAGATTAAAATGGAAACACCAACACTAGAGACTACAATGTCACACATTGGACAGTAGGCTTAATCCTCTCAGGTGCTAATGGCGGCTTTACTGGAAGGAGCTGGAACCCACTAGGGAGTTACAATTAATAGATTTGTGATGGGATAACACTCACCCCCATTTTATTTTTAATAAAGTCTAGACTTTTCTTTACTAATACTTAGGAAACTCATCTGCCATTATGTCAAGATCAGACACTTATATTATGCCTGTTTATAGCATGTCAACAACTCTTGAGGTGACATGAAACACTGGTTTACAATAGAAGTTGTGGAATGTTGTATCACTAGACCAGTCGGCTGATCTAAGAAGGGTCTGTAGTCTAGAGCCCATCCGAAAGTCTTTGGATGCCATTGCCCCCCTGGTAGAAGGAGCCCAAAGCATGAAGTATCAATCCTGGCAAGTGCCATAACCCATGTAATCCAATGGACTAAAGTAGGGGAAGAGACTGATTTGCAAGGTTTCCTGAAACATCTCTCTAACTCAAAAGAGGACGCTCTTAGATGCCTACACATTACTTTGGTGTATTTGGAAAATATAGATAAATACTGATAGTTAGATCGGTGAGCCTTAGGGTGGCCTTTCCAAAGTTTTTGCCTTACTCCTCCATTTTTGCAGATCCCATTTTTGTTGGCCTTAGGACTCTGTGCACTTTACCACTGTTATCCATTGTTAAAGTGCTTGTTCTCTCTCCTTCAAATATGGTAAAATTGGCTTACACCCTACTGGCACATTTAATTTACTTATTTGCCCCTAGTAAAGTGTTACTACAGGTGCCCAGGACCTGTAAATTAAATGCTACTAGAGGGTGTGCAGCACTAATCGTGCCACCCAATTAAGTAGCCCTCTATTATTTTTGTTTCACAATATTTTATTCGGGTTTATCACAAAGAGGCAACAAAACAAAGAACAGCATATAGCTAACAGTACAACATTGTGGTAGCCATACAGAACCATTACACATATGGGCATGGTAGAAATTCAGCTGGGACACAGCATCGCAGAAATGCACTGGCCCGAAGAAATCGACAATAGGCAGGATAGTCGGGGACAGAGGTGGGGGGGAGAAGGAGAACCGCAAGCCCCGGTTGGGGGGGGGGAGAGGATAGAGCAGGAGGGGAAAAGAGGAAAAGGAGGAGGTGAGGAAGGAAAAGGGCAGAAAAGCAAAAGATGGAAGAAGAGGTGTGGAAAAATGGGTAGAAGGGGGGATAGGCGAGTGAGAGGGTGTGGAGAGGGAAGGAGAAGGGGGTAGTGGGGTAGGGCTTGAGGATAGGGAAAGGGAAAGGAGAGGAGCGTGAGGTGGGGGGAATGAGAGGTCCCAGAGGCGGTCTCAGGGTTGCGGCTGTGGAGCAGATAGCCAAGAAGTGGTCAGTAGGGGCCAGGCCAGCCTCAGAGAGCGGCAATAGCCCCACAGATTCAGGCATTGGGCAGACGGCGCCCGATGCTCAATGTCCGTTGTCCTGAAGAAAGGGTGCCCAGATCCGGAGGAAGGTCTCCGCCCTGTCCTGCAGGTTATATATGATAAGGCTGTCTGATACATGGCCAAGAGCCACTCCGCATGAGGGGAAGGGAGGAGAGCACATGCCAGGAGACGCTGTTCTTCGCTGTTGCAAGCGCCGTATGGAGCAGCCCGCCCTCATGTAGGGACATGGTAGGAGAATCCGTGAGGTCATGGATCAGGATCAGGGATTGGGCCAGGGGCACAGAGACCGGCAGGGCCTCACTTAACTTGGCACTGACCGCCCCCCAGAAGAATTGGTCAGTAGGACAATCACAGAGGATGTGGACCAGGTCACACCGGTCACTGTTGTAGTGCCAGCAGTTTGAGTGGGGCAGCCACCCCGCCACCCGCAGTTTCGTTGGGGTCCACTGCCATTCATGCAGTGATTTGAAAAGGCCAAATTTCAGTTGTACTTCCCTAGTTTGCGGGGCAACTAATGCCTCCAGTAGCTCCACCCTATCCTCCGCCTCAAACTTCACTTTTAGGCGAGTTTACCATTTGGTGCATAGACTGTCCAGCAAAGGATAAGGAATACAAGTGATGAATCAAGAGACTGTAGAAGGTGAACATCACCCCTCCCCACGGAAGCATCCCCATGTCCCGAGGTAGGAAACCATTGCGGAGGGTTGGAAAGACCAGGTTTGAAGGCCCAGGTGGCAGGTGAGGCAGTGCCCCAATTTGAGGTACCGCCATTCTTTGTGAGGCGGGAGGCTATACTCCTCACCAAGCACTGCAAAGGATTTGAGGGCTCCCTGGGCAAGCATGTGGTGTAGGGTGTGGACCCCGCAGCTTACCACTCACCCCAGTTAAGCACCTCACCACCAACATGAAAGCTGGCATTGCCCCATAAGGGTGCATGGTTGTGCAAACGAGTGTCCACAGAGAAGAGGCAGTGGGCTCTTGACCAAGATTTAACCATCACCTGGAGCATCAGGTTCTTTGAGCCAGGGATGGAGATCCCACCGATAGAGAGGGTAGAGCTCCCAAGGGCAGTCCAGGATGGGGGCGCTCAATCGTGACTGACAGTGGTGGATCTGGGGTCTAGGGGAGTATGTAGGCAAGCTGTGCCAAGAGCAGCGCCAAAGCGTAGTGTTTGGCTGAAGGGAGGCCCCACCCACTGCATGAACGGTGGGCTATGAGCCTGCTGCTGGCCACCAGGAGCCAAGACGACTCCCAGATGAAGGACATAATGTTCCTGTCCCCCGATTGTAGGAGCGCGAGAGGCACAAGCATGGGGAGCATGCTTGGAACATGGTGAATCTCGGCATGGTCACCATCCTGACTGCCTGTGTCCTGCCCATAATGAGAGGCCGAGATGGGACACTCATCATAGTCCAATTTTGTGTGTGCCAGTAGCGGCTCAAGGTTGCCCGCCACCATATGGTCCAAACCCCAGTTGATATAGATCACCAGATATTTAAGACGGGAGGACTTCCACTGGAAGGGGTAGGTTGACACGGCTACCCGAGTGGTCACTTGAGACATCAGCATGGCCTCGCTCTTGCCGCAGTTGATCCGGTACCCTGAGAGGGCCGTAAAGTCATAGATGATGTACAGCAAGGCCGGGAGCGAGCAAGGGTGGTCTGAGAGTGTGAGCAGGATGTCATCCACATAAAGGAATAATGCCTATGCCCCTCTGGAGTTAGGATGCGGTTATCCTTGGGGATTGGCGGTGGGAGGCAGCCAAGGGTTCCAGGGCAAGGATGAAGAGGTGGGGTGACGGCTGGCAGCCCTGCCAGGTCCCCCAGCAGACTGGAAAGGGGTCTGAGAGGAAGCCCCCACAGTTGACCTGAGCAGTGGGCAAGTCATAAAGTCTCCAGACCAGACCTTAGATATGAAATCTTCACAGAGGTCAATCCTCCAGAGCATTGCAAAGAGGTACCCCCACCTTATCCTGTTAAACGCTTTCCTAGCATCTAGGGAGAGAGCTAGTGTGTCCTTAGTGGACCACAATGCATGGGAGTAGTTCTGGGATGAACGCCCGGGAACAAATCACACCTGTGAGTGGCTGATCAATGTCAGGATCACCGCTCGGCGGCAAGCCAAAAAAAAACAATCCAGCATCGTAATGTCCCCTTTGAGCAAAGATATGGTCCGATAGCTGCCAAAGAGGAGACTGTCCTCCCAGGACTTAGGGAGGACCCCAATTAGAGTCTTATTCGAGATCGAGCCGAGGGACCTCGTGTGCTCTGCCTCCCGTAAGGCCTCATAGAGGGAATATACCACCTCCTCACACGCCTACTTGTAAAATATGAATCACTGACAAAATATCGACCTCACAAATATCGAGGTACAAAAATATCGTGACAAAAATATCGAAGTCAAGAATATCGACATCCTATCTACATCATGGTAAGTACAAAAATATTGAAAAAAAATATCGATGTCAAAAATATCGTAAAAAATATCGTTTTTTTAAATGTTAAAAAAATAATGTAAAATAAAGTAAATAATACATATAATTAAAAGAAACATAGTTAAAATTATGTAAAAATGTTTAAAAATAAAAACTGATACATATAATGTTAAAATAAATTAAACATATACATATAAAATATTATATATATACTTACTTAATAATATTCATAAATATTTATTTTAATAACTTATAAATTGATACAAATATTTTATAAATTATAAATACAGACATACACATACAAAAATAATATTATTAAAAATGTTAAAAATATATTTAACAAATTAAAAAAATTACAATATTTTTAATTTTTGTAAAATAAATTATACACAACATTAAGTAAAACAATACAGAAATATATTGGATAGCGGAGGGAAAAAAATAGTATTCCCACTCCAAAGAGTGCAACAGTAGGGAAAGTGTTGGATAGCGTAGGGGTAAAAATTGCTATTCCCACTCCAGAGAGTGCAACAGTAGGGAAAGTGTTGGATAGCGAAAGGATTAAAATTACTATTCCCACTCCAGTGAGTGCAACAGTAGGGAAAGTGTTGGATAGCGTAGGGGTAAAAATTACTATTCCCACTCCAGAGAGTGCAACAGTAGGGAAAGTGTTGGATAGCGTAGGGGTAAAAATTACTATTCCCACTCCAGAGAGTGCAACAGTAGGGAAAGTGTTGGATAGCCTCGGACTGAGACAGCTCGTCACAACACCGACACATTCCGCCGGCCACACGCTCGACCCCGTCTTCTCCTCAAGCTCCCACGTCTCCTTCACCCACACCACGGAACTCCTCTGGACCGACCACCGCTGCATCCACGTCACCTTCCAGAAACCACCACACACCACCGCACCCGACAGATCCCACGCCGCTGCTGGAGCAAAGTCACCGAAGACCAACTACGGGCAAACCTCGCTCTCAGCCCTCCCTCCGACCCATCCAACACCGACGACGCTGCCTGCAACCTCAGACGATGGATAGACGACTGTGCCAACACCCTAGCTCCGCTGAAAAAACTCACCTACAGCGACACCACCAAAAGAGCCAGCTGGTTCACCCCGGAACTCCTAGCTTCCAAGCGTACCTGCCGGAAACTTGAGAAGAAATGGCACAGTGATAAGACACCGGACAGCCACGCAGCCCATAAAGACGCCATCCGTAACCACCACCACCTCATCAGGTCCGCCAAGAGAATCTCCTTCAAAGACCGCCTCGACAACAACGCACACAACAGCAAGGAGCTCTTCAACATCGTGAAGGAACTCTCCAACCCCAGCTCCAACACCAACGACATCCCGCCGTCGCAAGCCCTGTGCGATTCCCTCGCCACCTTCTTCCACCGCAAGATCGCCGACATCCACGACAGCTTCAACACCCAGACAGCCCCCACCAAGATAGATACTCCAGACCCGCCGCACACCATCGACCATGACCCCTTGCCAGCCTGGGCCAGCGTGAACATCGATGACACCATCAAGACCATGGGCACAATACACTCCGGTTCCCCGTCAGACCCTTTCCCGCACCACATCTTCAACAAAGCCAGCAGCTCCATCGCACCCCACCTGTGCAACGTTATCAATCTCTCCTTCGAGACCGCGACCTTCCCAGAGAGCTGGAAACACGCAGAGATCAACGCCCTACTCAAAAAACCCAAGGCGGACCCAAGAGACCTCAAGAACTTCCGGCCCATCTCCCTGCTTCCGTTCCCAGCCAAGGTCATCGAGAAGATCGTCAACAAACTGCTAACCCGATACCTAGAAGAAAACAGCATCCTGGACCCATCCCAATCGGGGTTCCGCAGCAACCACAGCACTGAGACTGCCCTCATCGCCGCCACCGACGACATCAGGACCCTGCTGGACAACGGTGAGACCGCAGCCCTCATCCTGCTGGACCTCTCCGCCGCCTTCGACACTGTCTGCCACCGCACTCTACGCGCACGCCTCTACGACGCAGGGATCCGAGACAAGGCCCTGGAATGGACCACCTCCTTCCTCGATGGCAGAACCCAGAGAGTCCGCCTCCCACCTATCCGATCCGAAGCCTCCGAGATCATCTGCGGCGTACCCCAGGGATCTTCCCTCAGCCCAACACTGTTCAACATCTACATGGCCCCGCTCGCACGCATCGCCAGACAGCACGACCTCAACATTATCTCCTACGCCGACGACACTCAACTGATCCTCTCCCTCACCAAGGACCCCCTCGCCGCCAAAGCCAATCTCCATGAAGGAATGAAGGCCGTCGCCGATTGGATGAAGATCAGCCGACTAGAGCTGAACACGGACAAGACGGAGGTCCTCATCCTCGGCTCCAACCCCTCAGCCTGGGACGACTCCTGGTGGCCAACGACGCTGGGAGCAGCCCCGACACCCACCGACCACGCACGCAACCTGGGAGTCATCCTCGACTCAACGCTCTCCATGGCCAAGCAAGTCAACGCAATCTCCTCCTCCTGCTTCAACACCCTCCGCATGCTTCGCAAGATCTACAGGTGGATCCCGACAGACACAAGAAGAACAGTCACCCAGGCCCTCGTCAGTAGCAGACTTGACTATGGGAACGCCCTCTACGCGGGAGCCCCGGCCAAGCTCATCAAGCGACTGCAACTTATACAAAACACCTCCGCACGCCTGATCCTCGACGTACCACGCCACAGCCACATCACCCCCCACCTGAGGAACCTGCACTGGCTCCCCGTCGACAGGAGGATCACCTTCAAACTCCTCATCCACGCACACAAGGCACTCCACAAAACTGGCCCAGCCTACCTCAACAGACGACTCTTCTTCTACGTCCCCAACCGCCAGCTCCGCTCCGCCGACCTCTCCCTCGCCACCGTCCCTCGCATTCGAAGAACAACCACCGGCGGCAGATCCTTCTCACACCTCGCCGCAAAGACCTGGAACACCCTTCCACTAAGCCTACGACAGACCCAAGACCTGCTGACCTTCAGGAGGCTACTCAAGACCTGGCTGTTCGACCAGTAGCAGCACCCCCCTCCCCCCTTCCCTCTCCCCAGCGCCTTGAGACCCTCGCGGGTAAGTAGTGCGCTCTACAAATTCTGTGATTGATTGATTGATAGCTAAAGGGTTAAAATTACTATTCCCACTCCAGTGAGTGCAACAGTAGGGAAAGTGTTGGATAGTGTAGAGGTAAAAATTACTATTCCCACTCCAGAGAGTGCAACAGTAGGGAAAGTGTTGGATAGCGTAGGGATTATAATTGCTATTCTAACTCCAGAAAGGTCAACAGTAGAGAAAGTGTTGGATAGAGTAGGGGTAAAAATTACTATTCCAACTCCAAAGAGTGCAACAGTAGGGAAAGTGTTGGATAGCGTAGGAGTAAAAATTACTATTCCCACTCCAGAGAGTGCAACAGTAGGCAAAGTGTTGGATAACGTAGGGGTAAAAATTACTATTCCAACTCCAGAGAGTGCAACAGTAGGGAAAGTGTTGGATAGCGTAGGGGTAAAAATTACTATTCCCACTCCAGAGAGTGCAACAGTATGGAAAGTGTTGGATAGCGTAGGGGTAAAAATTACTATTCCAACTCCAGAGAGTGCAACAGTAGGGAAAGTGTTGGATAGCGTAGGGGTAAAAATTACTATTCCCACTCCAGAGAGTGCAACAGTAGGGAAAGTGTTGGATAGCGTAGGGGTTAAAAATAACATACTTATCAATTAAATAATTGTTTTAATTAAATAATGATTTATTAATAAATTAACAATAAATTAATTATAAATACCAATAAATAAAAATTAATATTTACATTAATAACATTAAATTACTTCCCACCCTATTCCCCAATAAACACAAAACCCACTCCACATAAAGTTCAACACAATTAATATAATTATCAATTAATCAATTAATAAAAATTAATTACCAATTAATAATTAATTAACAATAAAATAATTATCAATACCAATAAATAATAATTAATAAAAATTAATTACCAATTAATAAGTAATTAACAATACATTAATTATCAATACCAATAAATATTAATAAATAATTACTTAATTATAATAAATTACTTCCCACCCTATTCCACTATAAGCACACAACCCGCTCCTAAACTAAATTAACACAATTAATATATTTATCAATTAATTAATTAATAAAAATTAATTACCAATTAATAATTAATAAACAATAAATTAATTATCAATACCAAAACATAAAAATTATTAATTACTTTATTATAATTAATTTACTTCCCACCCTATTCCCCTATAAACCCACAACCCGCTCCAATAAAAAATGTATACAATTAATATAATTATCAATTAATCAATTAATAAAAATTAATTACCAATTAATAATTAATTAACAATAAATTAAATATCAACAACAATAAATAAAAATTAATAATTACTTAATTACAATTAAATTACTTCCCACCCTATTCCCCTATAAACCCACAACCCGCTACAGAATTAAAATGCAAAATTTAATTACAAATAATTATGAATTTCTAAAAATTATGAATTAATTTACTATAATTAAATTACTTCCCACCCTATTCCCCTATAAACCCACAACCCGCTATAGTACTAACACACAAAATGTACTTTAAAAAAAATTACTAACTTCTAAACAATTAATACATATTTTTTTAAAAATAATACAAAACATAACAAAACATGTGGAACACATACATATAAAATACATACTAAAATACATAACACTAACATAAACATCGATATTATTAACATAGATATTTTTACTATCGATATTAATAACTTCGATATTGACAAAAACGATATTTCTTACCTTCAGGTCGATATTCTGGTCACCGATATTCTTGATGTCGATATTCTGTCCCTACGATATTTAAAACTCGATATTAATGTAGGTCGATATTTAAAAGTCGATATTTTGACTGTGCACCGTAAAATTTCACTGGGAAGCCATCCTCCCCTGGAGCTTTGTGGTACAGGAGATTCGAGATGACCCTACCCGATGCATGGAGGCAGTGGAGGTACACACCATCAGAAAAGGCATCCAGGCAAGCAGGGTCTGCTGCCACCTCAGAAGTATGCAGGGCCTGGTAGAAGGCCACAAACTCGTTCAAAATCTCCTGCCGCCATCTGAGGAGGGTGCTCCCAGCGAATGGATGGCCAGTACCGCCTCCTGCTGACACAACTGAGCCGCCAGCAGTCTCCCTGCCTTCTCACCCTGTTGGTAGAGCCAGCCCTTCATCCGTTGCAATGCGTACTCAGCTTTGGAAGTATATAGCGCATTAAGATCCATGTATGCCTTCTCCAGGCAGTGCTGGAGGGGGATCGAGGGGTCAGCAGTAAAGAGCCAGGTGAGGGATGCCTCTAGGGCCCGCTGCTGCGTCACCCTCTGTGTATTGGCGATGGTGTAGTCTCTCATTAATTGGCCCCTAATGTTTGCTTTGGCGGCCGCCCATAGGATGCACAGGGAGACGGACCCCTTTTTGTGCTCCAAGTAGGAGGAAAAATTGGACCAGAGTTGTGATTTGACCAAAGGGAATGATAGCATGAGACATTGAGGTGCCATGCCAGGGACAGGAGAATCAGGAAATGGTTCGAGAGTACTGAAAAGTAATACCGACGAGATTGGGTACCATGTATCGGTGAGAGGAAAATAAATTCCCGTTCCGCGGGGTGCGGGATTTGCCAAATGTCTACAAGAGCATCATCTGCGACAATGTCCCCCAGTAGGGCCGGTCCGCGTTATTGCCCTCATCGAGATGGCATCAATTTCCATTAGGAGACGGTTGAGCCGCAGAAAAAACTGGCGTTTGTACCCCATCGGCACATATACAGATCCTGCACAGAGCATCCTCCCACCGAGACAGAGCTTGGCAAACACATCCTGAGGACGGTAGAGGGCAAGGACCCAGGCAAGAGGATCGCCACGCTGCAGTTTCGGGGCTGTCTGGTCCCTTCAGCCACTAAAGGGGGTCAGCTGTTGTAGATCACCCTCCCCACCCAGTCACAATGCAACTTCTTCAACTCCTCTGGGGAGAGGTAAGTCTCATGAAGGAGGGCCACTTCGGAGCACTTGGATTGGAGGTACACCAGTACCTTCTTCCGCTTGATAAAATGGATGAGGCCATTCACATTCCAAGAGATGGAATTCACGGACTGGGAGTACTGTTGACCTTTGGAGAACAGTAACGCTAAGGTGGAAGGGAGGAGGGGGAAGGAAGAGAGTGTGTGGGACACAAAGGGGATAAAAGAGAACAGCTAAAGAAGCGGAGGGAAGATAGAGAGAGGGGCCCCTGGGCGGGGGACGGAGACAGGAGGGTCAGGGGACCATAGGGAGGAGATCGGAGGTTGGAGAGAAAGCCTGCAGCCAAGGGCTGTAATATTTATTTAAGTGTGTAAATATTTTTAATAATTTATATAATAAAATAAAATCCTTAAAAAATAAATAGTATTTATGGAGAGATTACATTATCTGGGTGTAGTGAATGTGACTCCCAAATGTAAGTATTTTACCCAATGTTTTTAAGATTGAACTTTAAAGGACTGTATTTGAATAGTTTCTTATTTTGTAATATTTTGGGATTGGAGCGTGGTTACTATTTTTATTTCTTTCCGTATTTCCTATAAATGTTTTAAGTATATTTAATATAAAAGTCTATTTTTAAAGTCATTATATATTTCTATTTTTTAATAATTTAATTGTTTGTTTTTAATATTATGTTTCATGTTATTATTTTGAATTTTAAGTTTATTTGTAATGGTTTAGTAATTATAAAAAAAATTAAAATGTTTTTTTATGTTATGTGTGTCATTTAATATAAATTATTAACAATATATTTGTATTTACAATTTGGATTTATTTAATAATTTTGTAATTTAATACTTTTTGTAATTTAACTGTAAAATATTTTATATCATTTTTAAAGTTGTTTCAAATTTACATGTATTGTTTAAATTATTTTGTTTTAAATGTTATTTATGTTAATATGTTAATATATTATATATATTTATGAATGTATTACATACCAATATATGCAATGTTGATATGTTGATCTATGATATTTTTGTTGCCAATATTTGTTTGGGGACAGTACATATATGATATCATTCTCATTTAGACTTGTACTCATACATTCTTACAAGAATATATCTTTCTTTCCTCAATGACAATTCCTTTAATGTGATGCTTACTATGAATTTTCATAGTCATTAAATACATTTCTTGGATTTTGAATTATATATAAATAATGGCAAAATACACAGTAAGATATTTTATAAGATACTGCTTGTAACAGTGTTCTACATGCTAGGACTGCACTTTCCAGGTCAGTTATAAACAGTATTCCATTTGGTGGGATGGTACATGCCGGGAGGATCTGCTTTGAGGAACATATCTTTCATTTGACTTTAACCCCTTCCATGCTTATGACGAGCTGGACTCGTCATGGCACACAGTGCTCGTGTGCTCATGACGAGTCCAGCTCGTCATAAGACCACCCACGGGGAAGCGCTGGCGCTCCCCCGTGGGAATCCGATCGTCGGGGTTTTTTAGGAGGCAGGGGAAGGACTTCCCCTGCCTCCCCCGCCCCTCCATCAATGACGTCAGCGCGCGGCGCGCTGACATCGTTGAGGTTTCCCTTTCTTCCCCGACGCGCTGGAAGCCATTTGCTTCCAGCGCGTCGGGAAATAGGTGAGTTTTGGCTCGGGGAGGGGGGTTTGATTCTAAAAGAGACATCGAGGGAAAGGAAAGGGTTTTCCTTTCCCCCGATGCCTCTTTTGTGCATTCCTGCTGCACGATCATGTGATCGTGCAGCAGGAATGCTCACGAGGCGCCGTTAGCGTGGAGATGTGCCTTCTCTCCATTGCCACCCTGTAAAGTTAGCTGTAATCCTTGATGGAGGTCTCTGCACCCTTGATTTTCTCGAGCGCAATCCTCGTGTAGTTCCTGTGACCAGGAGGTTCCTTCTCCTCGTCTGCCGCTGCGATCCAGCTCTGACCCTTTATAAACAAGAGGCATGTGAACGGGCCTAGAAGCCCCGCTCGTTTGGCCCCGCCACACATACACTAGCGGTATGCAACGTATGCCCGCCCTTTCCCTACTATGATGGACAGCTTACTCAAAGGATCCCGGCGCTTTCGGCGCGGTGGCAAAGTTACAGACACACAGGTCACTGGAGACAATTCTTCTGGTCCTTTACGCAGCTGTAGTGTAGGAAAGGCATTATACATTTACCCAACGAGGTAGCACTTACTGATTAGCCAGTGGAAAGTACTCCAGTTGAGTAGAGGTATTGCACAAAACGGTGGCATCTTCGTGGATAAATATGCAGGGCAGATGTGCCTTCTCTCCATTTACACCCTGACAAGTTAGCTGTAATCCTTGATGGAGGTCTTTGCATCCTTCATTTTCTCGAGCGCAATTCTCGTGTAGAATTCGTGAGCGTGGAGATGTGCCTTCTCTCCATTTACACCCTGAAAAGTTAGCTGTAATCCTTGATGGAGGTCTTTGCATCCTTGAATTTGTCGAGCGCAATGCTCGTGTAGTTCCTGTGACCATGAGGTTCCTTCTCCTCGTCTGCCGCTGAGATCCTGCTCTGACCCTTTATAAACAAGAGGCATGTGAACGGGCCTAGAAGCCCCGCCACACATACACTAGCGGTATGCAACGTATGCCCGCCCTTTCCCCACTATGATGGACAGCTTACTCAAAGGACCCCGGCGCTTTCGGCGCGGTGGCAAAGTTACAGACACACAGGTCACTGGAGACAATTCTTCTGGTCCTTTACGCAGCTGTAGTGTAGGAAAGGCACTATACATTTACCCAACGAGGTAGCACTTACTGATTAGCCAGTAGAAAGCACTCCAGTTGAGTAGAGGTATTGCACAAAACGGTGGCATCTTCGTGGATAAATATGCAGGGCAGATGTGCCTTCTCTCCATTTACACCCTGACAAGTTAGCTGTAATCCTTGATGGAGGTCTTTGCATCCTTCATTTTCTCGAGCGCAATTCTCGTGTAGAATTCGTGAGCGTGGAGATGTGCCTTCTCTCCATTTACACCCTGAAAAGTTAGCTGTAATCCTTGATGGAGGTCTTTGCATCCTTGAATTTGTCGAGCGCAATGCTCGTGTAGTTCCTGTGACCATGAGGTTCCTTCTCCTCGTCTGCCGCTGAGATCCTGCTCTGACCCTTTATAAACAAGAGGCATGTGAACGGGCCTAGAAGCCCCGCCACACATACACTAGCGGTATGCAACGTATGCCCGCCCTTTCCCCACTATGATGGACAGCTTACTCAAAGGACCCCGGCGCTTTCGGCGCGGTGGCAAAGTTACAGACACACAGGTCACTGGAGACAATTCTTCTGGTCCTTTACGCAGCTGTAGTGTAGGAAAGGCACTATACATTTACCCAACGAGGTAGCACTTACTGATTAGCCAGTAGAAAGCACTCCAGTTGAGTAGAGGTATTGCACAAAACGGTGGCATCTTCGTGGATAAATATGCAGGGCAGATGTGCCTTCTCTCCATTTACACCCTGCCAAGTTAGCTGTAATACTTGATGGAGGTCTTTGCATCCTTCATTTTCTCGAGCGCAATTCTCGTGTAGAATTCGTGAGCGTGGAGATGTGCCTTCTCTCCATTTACACCCTGAAAAGTTAGCTGTAATCCTTGATGGAGGTCTTTGCATCCTTGAATTTGTCGAGCGCAATGCTCGTGTAGTTCCTGTGACCATGAGGTTCCTTCTCCTCGTCTGCCGCTGAGATCCTGCTCTGACCCTTTATAAACAAGAGGCATGTGAACGGGCCTAGAAGCCCCGCCACACATACACTAGCGGTATGCAACGTATGCCCGCCCTTTCCCCACTATGATGGACAGCTTACTCAAAGGACCCCGGCGCTTTCGGCGCGGTGGCAAAGTTACAGACACACAGGTCACTGGAGACAATTCTTCTGGTCCTTTACGCAGCTGTAGTGTAGGAAAGGCACTATACATTTACCCAACGAGGTAGCACTTACTGATTAGCCAGTAGAAAGCACTCCAGTTGAGTAGAGGTATTGCACAAAACGGTGGCATCTTCGTGGATAAATATGCAGGGCAGATGTGCCTTCTCTCCATTTACACCCTGACAAGTTAGCTGTAATCCTTGATGGAGGTCTTTGCATCCTTCATTTTCTCGAGCGCAATTCTCGTGTAGAATTCGTGAGCGTGGAGATGTGCCTTCTCTCCATTTACACCCTGAAAAGTTAGCTGTAATCCTTGATGGAGGTCTTTGCATCCTTGAATTTGTCGAGCGCAATGCTCGTGTAGTTCCTGTGACCATGAGGTTCCTTCTCCTCGTCTGCCGCTGAGATCCTGCTCTGACCCTTTATAAACAAGAGGCATGTGAACGGGCCTAGAAGCCCCGCCACACATACACTAGCGGTATGCAACGTATGCCCGCCCTTTCCCCACTATGATGGACAGCTTACTCAAAGGATCCTGGCGCTTTCGGCGCGGTGGCAAAGTTACAGACACACAGGTCACTGGAGACAATTCTTCTGGTCCTTTACGCAGCTGTAGTGTAGGAAAGGCACTATACATTTACCCAACGAGGTAGCACTTACTGATTAGCCAGTAGAAAGTACTCCAGTTGATTAGAGGTATTGCACAAAACGGTGGCATCTTCGTGGATAAATATGCAGGGCAGATGTGCCTTCTCTCCATTTACACCCTGAAAAGTTAGCTGTAATCCTTGATGGAGGTCTTTGCATCCTTGAATTTCTCGAGCGCAATGCTCGTGTAGTTCCTGTGACCAGGAGGTTCCTTCTCCTCGTCTGCCGCTGAGATCCTGCTCTGACCCTTTATCCCCTTCGGTGCTTATGACGAGCTGGACTCGTCATGGCACACAGTGCTCGTGACGAGTCCAGCTCGTCATAAGACCACCCACGGGGAAGCGCTGGCGCTCCCCCGTGAGAATCTGATCGTTAGGTTTTTTGGGGGGAGGCAGGGGAAGGGCTTCCCCTGCCTCCCCCGCCCCATCAATGACGTCAGCGCGCTGACATCATTGAGGGTTTCCCTTTCTTCCCCGACGCGCTGGAAGCCATTTGCTTCCAGCGCGTCGGGAAATCAGGTGAGGTTTGGCTCGGGGAGGGGGGTTTGTATCAAAAGAGGCATCGAGGGAAAGGAAATGGTTTTCCTTTCCCCCGATGCCTCTTTTGTGCATTCCTGCTGCACGATCATGTGATCGTGCAGCAGGAATGCCCACTAGGCACCAGGGTTTTTTAAATTTTTGTGTTGGGGAGTGGCCAAAAGGGCAAGGGTTGCTCCCCTTTTACGGGTGTGAATATTTTATTTATACTGTTAGGCCCACCTACCCCTTAGCTTGGCTGGTGGATTGTGTGTGGACTGGTGCATTATTTGCATATGTGATTGTAATGTTTTTTTCCTCCTTTTTATTCTAGTGTAAAGCTTTTGATTCCTGTTTGCGGTTTCGGCAGTTGTGGTTCTGCAGTTTTGCGTAATTGCATTTATTTGGTAAGAAAAATATTTTTGTTGTGTGTACTCCAAATGAGTATTATTGTCATGCATGAATGAATTTTTTTGTAAGTGGTGCCATAATGGCAGCATATTTGTTAGTGTTCAGAGCATGAAATTCTTTGCGATGTTTTGCATTGTCTTATGTGTAATTTTTTTCTTCTTCTTTTTTAGTGGGATATTGTTGATCCTTACTGTGTCTGTGCAGAGTAGGTGGTGGTGAGTCTAGCTGCTTCTGTCACGTGAGTGGTATAGTGTTGGAGTATATAGGTCTTTGTGATAAAGCTACATTTTGTTTATTTCTTTTTTTTTTTACAAAGGGTTTGTTGTTGTTGACTTGTTTGACAAGTAACCTTTATTAGTAAGCATTATGGCTAGCCGTAGAATTACTGCTCAGCAGGTGGTTGGTTTGCTTCTTGAATCTTCCTCTGAGCAGGATTATGAGACTGACAGTGCGTCTGAGGGAGAGGAGGGAGGGGAAGATTCAGGCAGTGAGTTTTCTCTCCACATGGAATCATCGGATGATGAAGGTACTCTCAGTGCAGATGAAGTGCCTGATTTAGAGGAGGATACTACTGTGCCGATGGTGCAAGAGGCATCTGGATTGCAGCCTGGGGCTGCTAGGCTTCCTACTGGAAGTGCTGGACTCTGGGTTGATCCAAACATGGTGCAGCCGGTGTTGCCTGCCTTTAGTGGTTATGCAGGGTGTAGAGTGGATTGTGAACATTATTTGCCTATACAGTATTTTCAGTTGTTTATGGATGATGTATTTTTGGGTGAGATTGTTGAGCAGACTAATTTGTATGCTGAACAGTTTTTGAGGGACAACAGTGCCAGACTTAGGCCCCATTCTAGAGCTACCCGGTGGAGTCCCACAAATCTGGAAGAGATGAAGAAGTTTTTGGGTTTGACTTTTTTGATGGGTTTGATAAGGAAGCCGTCCATGAGTTCATATTGGTCTACCAGTCCCTTGATGGCAACGGCCATATTTCCTGCAGTTATGACTCGTGATCGGTATTTACTTTTGCTTCGGATGCTGCATTTTGTTGATAATGGTTTGGCGTTGCCACGAGATCACCCTGAATGTGACCGTCTTTTTAAGATTCGGCCTGTTCTTGATCACTTTGTAGATCGATTTTCAGAGATCTATACTCCAGGGAAAGAAATATCTATTGATGAGTCTTTGGTGCTGTTCAAGGGCCGTTTGGTTTTTAGGCAGTACATTCCTAGCAAGAGGGCACGCTATGGAATTAAGCTGTATATGTTGTCTGAGAGTAGGACAGGATATGTTTTTAATTTGCGTGTGTACACTGGTAGGGATTCCACTATTGACCCCCTGGTTGTCCGTCCACTTTAGTAGGAGTTTCAGAGAAAATTGTGTGGGAACTTGCTAGAGGACTGTTTAACAGAGGCCACCATTTGTACATTGATAACTTCTACACTGCTGTGCAATTGTTTAAGGAATTGTTCAAAGTGGACACTTTTGCTTGTGGCACAATCCGCTCTAACCGTAAAGGTTATCCAAAAGAGCTTGTTTGCAAAAAACTTCAGAGGGGACAGTGCAGTGCCTTGCGTAGTGAGGAACTGCTAGCTGTGAAATTTGTGGACAGGAGGGATGTGTACATGCTGACTACCATCCATGATGAGAGTACTTCACCTGTGGCTGTTTGGGGTCAGATTGCTGAAGTGCGCAAACCTGTGTGCATTTTAGACTACAATAAGCACATGGGTGGTGTTGATAGAGTAGATCAGAGGTTGGAACCTTACACTGCTATTCGTAAGTCTTACATTTGGTATAAGAAGTTGGCCATCCATCTCTTCAATTTAGCAACTTTCAATGCTTTTGTTGTGTTCAAGGAGTGTTCTCCTGCGTCAAAGTTGACTTTTGTTCAGTTTCAGGAGTCTGTCATAGGCAGCCTTGTTGTTGTGGAACAGGCAAGTGTTCCTAGAGTTGGAGTGGTGGAGGATGTGGCTCGATTGAAAGATCGCCACTTTCCTGATCACATTCCTCCTACATCCTCAAAAGACTTTCCCACTAGGAGATGTAGAGTCTGTTGGCGAAGAGGTACGCGGAAGGAGACTCGTATGTACTGCCCTGAGTGTCCTTCTAACCCTGGGCTGTGTGTGCCTGCTTGTTATAGAGCGTACCACAAGCAAAAGAATTATTGGGAGCAACCATGAGTGGTAAAGTGAACTGCCTGGTCTGTAATGTTTAAGAATTGTTGTTCTGTTTCAAGGTTGGCATTAGTGCAATGTTTCTGATTTTGTGTTAGTAGATTTGTATCTATTTGCAATTTGTTTGTGTTTTCTTTTTTGTATAAAAAAATCCTAAATGTGATGGTGGTGTGTGTAGGCTGGTGCTTGGCTGGCGGTGTGCGTGGAGTGGCGCTCGGCTGGCAGTGTGTGAGTAGTGACTTGCTGCTGGTCACTACACACACTGCTAGCCGAGCGACACTCCACGCAATCCATCAGGTTGTGTGGTTGCTGTGTTAGGAATGTGGGCGTGTGAAAGTGATGGGCCCTTGAATGGCGCTGTCTGCTGGTGTGAGTGTTGTAATGTGATGGGCCCGCGGCTGGTGGTGTGAATGGTTTTGTATTTGTCACACGTATGAAAGGTGTATGAATGGCCTGTAAAGAGGTTGGTGCCTTGTCGTGGCTTTACAGCTCACGAGCTGTGAGTCAATGGTTCAGTTTCTCGTCCTTTCAATTATTAACAGTGCATTTCATTTTTGTGAAATCACTTGTTAATACAATTGTATATACTGAACCATCACTCACCCTCGTGCCAAATACAACCAGTATGTGTGTGTGTGCTTGAGGATTAGATGGCTGTGCAGTAATATTTTTTTTTGTCTTTCTCAAGCAGGGTGTACCTTGTCCCTTTTTGTGAATGTTGTAATGTGTTTGTTTCGTGCCTGGGGGTGTGAATGGTCTTGTGTGTATCACGTATGAAAGGTGTGTGAATGGCCTGTAAAGCGGTTGGGGCCTTGACGTGGCTTTACAGCTCACGAGCTGCGAGTCACTGGTTCCGTTTTTGTCCTTTCAATTATTGACAGTGCATTTCATTTTTGTGAAATCTCTTGTTAATAAAATTGTATATACTGAACCATCACTTGCCCTCGTGCCAAATCCAACCAGTATGTGTGTGTGTGCTTGAGGAATAGATGGCTGTGCAGTAATCTTTGTCTTTTTAGTCTGTCTGCCAAGGTGTACATTCCGTCTAAGAATAACCTACCAACTGTAGATATTGTCGTAAACGAAACACCCATGGGAGTACATGGTGATATCTCTCTTGTGGATCCCAACAAGTTATGGTACCCACAATGTCCTGCAAACCTCAAAATGTCTGTCACATTTTCCTTGCAATATTGTGCCAACATTTTCACGCTGCAGAAATAAACAACACATTATCTCATTATGACCTGGTTTTGCAAGGGGGTCACCTGGGTTTTTGGCCCGGGGCTCGGCGGCCACATAGGAAACCTACCAAACCCACACATTTCTGAAAAGTAGACACCCGGGGGCTTCCAGGGAGGTATGGCTTGCGTGGATCCCCCAACGTTTCCTTACCAGAATCCCCTGCAAACCTCACTTTTAGCTGAAAAAATCACTTTTTCACACATTTTTGTGTGGGAAAGTGTGGCATCACTGGCCTCACACAAATTTCCTACCACCCAGCGTTCCCCCAGGTCTCCCGATAAAAATGGTGCCTCACTTGTGTGGGAGGCCCAAGTACCCGCGACAGGCAAGGGCCCACAACGTATTGAGGCGACCTCAAAATGGCCTTTCACAAAACCACCTGGTTTTGCAAGGAGGGTCACCTGGGTTTTGGCCCGTGCTCGGCGGCCATCTAGGAAACCTACCAAACCCACACATTTCTGAAAAGTAGACACCCGGGGGCTTCCAGGAAGGTATGGCTTGCGTGGATCCCCCAACGTTTCCTTACCCAGAATCCCCTGCAAACCTCACTTTTAGCTGAAAAAATCACTTTTTCACACATTTTTGTGTGGGAAAGTGTGGCATCACTGGCCTCACACAAATTTCCTACCACCCAGCGTTCCCCCAGGTCTCCCGATAAAAATGGTGCCTCACTTGTGTGGGAGGCCCAAGTACCCGCGACAGGCAAGGGCCCACAACGTATTGAGGCGACCTCAAAATGGCCTTTCACAAAACCACCTGGTTTTGCAAGGGAGTCACCTGGGTTTTTGGCCCCGTGCTCGGCGGCCATCTAGGAAACCTACCAAACCCACACATTTCTGAAAAGTAGACACCCGGGGGCTTCCAGGGAGGTATGGCTTGCGTGGATCCCCCAACGTTTCCTTACCCAGAATCCCCTGCAAACCTCACTTTTAGCTGAAAAAATCACTTTTTTCACACATTTTTGTGTGGGAAAGTGTGGCATCACTGGCCTCACACAAATTTCCTACCACCCAGCGTTCCCCAGGTCTCCCGATAAAAATGGTGCCTCACTTGTGTGGGAGGCCCAAGTACCCGCGACAGGCAAGGGCCCACAACGTATTGAGGCGACCTCAAAATGGCCTTTCACAAAACCACCTGGTTTTGCAAGGGGATTCACCTGGGTTTTGGCCCGTGCTCGGCGGCCATCTAGGAAACCTACCAAACCCACACATTTCTGAAAAGTAGACACCCGGGGGCTTCCAGGGAGGTATGGCTTGCGTGGATCCCCCAACGTTTCCTTACCCAGAATCCCTTGCAAACCTCAATTTTAGCTGAACAAATCACTTTTTTCACACATTTGTGTGTGGGAAAGTGTGGCATCACTGGCCTCACACAAATTTCCTACCACCCAGCGTTCCCCAGGTCTCCCGATAAAAATGGTGCCTCACTTGTGTGGGAGGCCCAAGTACCCGCGACAGGCAAGGGCCCACAACGTAGTGAGGCGACCTCAAAATTGCCTATCTCAAAACCACCTGGTTTTGCAAGGGAGTCACCTGGGTTTTGGCCCGTGCTCGGCGGCCATCTAGGAAACCTACCAAACCCACACATTTCTGAAAAGTAGACACCGGGGGCTTCCAGGGAGGTATGGCTTGCGTGGATCCCCCAACGTTTCCTTACCAGAATCCCTTGCAAACCTCAATTTTAGCTGAAAAAATCACTTTTTTCACACATTTGTGTGTGGGAAAGTGTGGCATCACTGGCCTCACACAAATTTCCTACCACCAGCGTTCCCCAGGTCTCCCGATAAAAATGGTGCCTCACTTGTGTGGGAGGCCCAAGTACCAGCGACAGGCAAGGACACAAAACGTTTTGAGGCAACATCAACATTGCCTATCAAAAAATGTTTTGGGCCCTTGCCTGTCGCGGGTACTTGGGCCTCCCACACAAGTGAGGCACCATTTTTATCGGGAGACCTGGAGGAACGCTGGGTGGTAGGAAATTTGTGTGAGGCCAGTGATGCCACACTTTCCCACACACAAATGTGTGAAAAAAGTGATTTTTTTCAGCTAAAATTGAGGTTTGCAAGGGATTCTGGGTAAGGAAACGTTGGGGGATCCACGCAAGCCATACCTCCCTGGAAGCCCCGGGTGTCTACTTTTCAGAAATGTGTGGGTTTGGTAGGTTTCCCTAGATGGCCGCCGAGCACGGGCCAAAGCCCAGGTGACTCCCTTGCAAAACCAGGTGGTTTTGAGATAGGCAATTTTGAGGTCGCCTCACTACGTTGTGGGCCCTTGCCTGTCGCGGGTACTTGGGACTCCCACACAAGTGAGGCACCATTTTATCGGGAGACCTGAGGGAACACTGGGTGGTAGGAAATTTGTGTGAGGCCAGTGATGCCACACTTTCCCACACACAAATGTGTGAAAAAAGTGATTTTTCAGCTAAAATTGAGGTTTGCAAGGGATTCTGGGTAAGGAAACGTTGGAGGATCCACGCAAGCCATACCTCCCTGGAAGCCCCGGGTGTCTACTTTTCAGAAATGTGTGGGTTTGGTAGGTTTCCTAGATGGCCGCCGAGCACGAGGCCAAAACCCAGGTGACTCCCTTGCAAAACCAGGTGGTTTTGAGATAGGCAATTTTGAGGTCGCCTCACTACGTTGTGGGCCCTTGCCTGTCGCGAGTACTTGGGCCTCCCACACAAGTGAGGCACCATTTTTATTGGGAGACCTGGGGAACGCTGGGTGGTAGGAAATTTGTGTGAGGCCAGTGATGCCACACTTTCCACACACAAATGTGTGAAAAAGTGATTTTTTCAGCTAAAATTGAGGTTTGCAGGGATTCTGGGTAAGGAAGCGTTGGGGGATCGACGCAAGCCATACCTCCCTGGAAGCCCCGGGTGTCTACTTTTCAGAAATGTGTGGGTTTGGTAGGTTTCCTAGATGGCCGCCGAGCACGGAGCCAAACCCAGGTGACTTCCTGCAAAACCAGGTGGTTTTGAGATAGGCAATTTTGAGGTCGCCTCACTACGTTGTGGGCCCTTGCCTGTCGCGAGTACTTGGGCCTCCCACACAAGTGAGGCACCATTTTTATCGGGAGACCTGGGGAACGCTGGGTGGTAGGAAATTTGTGTGAGGCCAGTGATGCCACACTTTCCACACACAAATGTGTGAAAAAGTGATTTTTCTGCTAAAATTGAGGTTTGCAAGGGATTCTGGGTAAGAAACGTTGGGGGATCCACGCAAGCCATACCTCCTGGAAGCCCCGGGTGTCTACTTTTCAGAAATGTGTGGGTTTGGTAGGTTTCCTAGATGGCCGCCGAGCACGAGGCCAAAACCCAGGTGACTTTGCAAAACCAGGTGGTTTTGAGATAGGCAATTTTGAGGTCGCCTCACTACGTTGTGGGCCCTTGCCTGTCGCGGTACTTGGGCCTCCCACACAAGTGAGGCACCATTTTATCGGGAGACCTGGGAACGCTGGGTGGTAGGAAATTTGTGTGAGGCCAGTGATGCCACACTTTCCACACACAAATGTGTGAAAAAGTGATTTTTTCAGCTAAAATTGAGGTTTGCAAGGGATTCTGGGTAAGGAAACGTTGGGGGATCCATGCAAGCCATACCTCCCTGGAAGCCCCGAGTGTCTACTTTTCAGAAATGTGTGGGTTTGGTAGGTTTCCTAGATGGCCGCCGAGCACTGGGCCAAAACCCAGGTGACTCCCTGCAAAACCAGGTGGTTTTGTGAAAGGCCAATTTGAGGTCGCCTCAATACGTTGTGGGCCCTTGCCTGTCGCGGGTACTTGGGCCTCCCACACAAGTGAGGCACCATTTTTATCGGGAGACCTGGGGGAACGCTGGGTGGTAGGAAATTTGTGTGAGGCCAGTGATGCCACACTTTCCCACACAAAAATGTGTGAAAAAAGTGATTTTTTCAGCTAAAAGTGAGGTTTGCAGGGGATTCTGGGTAAGGAAACGTTGGGGGATCCACGCAAGCCATACCTCCCTGGAAGCCCCCGGGTGTCTACTTTTCAGAAATGTGTGGGTTTGGTAGGTTTCCCTAGATGGCCGCCGAGCACGGGGCCAAAAACCCAGGTGACCCCCCTTGCAAAAACCAGGTGGTTTTGAGATAGGCAATTTTGAGGTCGCCTCACTACGTTGTGGGCCCTTGCCTGTCGCGGGTACTTGGGCCTCCCACACAAGTGAGGCACCATTTTTATCGGGAGACCTGGGGGAACGCTGGTGTGAGGCCAGTGATGCCACACTTTCCCACACACAAATGTGTGAAAAAAGTGATTTTTTCCAGCTAAAAGTGAGGTTTGCAGGGGATTCTGGGTAAGGAAACGTTGGGGGATCCACGCAAGCCATACCTCCCTGGAAGCCCCCGGGTGTCTACTTTTCAGAAATGTGTGTGTTTGGTAGGTTTCCCTAGGTGCCCGCAGAGCTAGGGTTCACAAACTACAGCTAGGCATTTTGCCAAAAAGGGTCATTTTTCACTGCGAAATTGAGGTGTGACCACGTTGCGTTTTGCGCCGTTTCCTGTCGCAGGCACTAGGCCGACCCACACAAGTGAGGTACCATTTTTCTCGTAAGACTTTGGGGGACGCGGGGTGGGTGGAAATTTGTGGAACCACGCAGATTCCAGAACTTTCCACCACAGAAATGTGGGGAAAATGTGTTTTTTGGACAATTTGTTATGTTTGCAAGGGATTCTGGGTAACAGAACCTGGTGGGAGGCAGTCAAGTCACCCCATCCTGGATTCCCCTGGGTGTCTAGTTTTCAAAAATGTATAGGTTTGCTAGGTTTCCCTAGGTGCCGGCAGAGGTAGGGTTCAAAAACTACAGCTAGGCACTTTGCCAAAAAAGGGTCATTTTTCACTGCGAAATTGAGGTAGGACCGCGTTGCGTTTGCGCCGTTTCCTGTCGCAGGCACTAGGCCGACCCACACAAGTGAGGTACCATTTTTCTCGTAAGACTTTGGGGAACGCGGGGTGGGTGGAAATTTGTGGATCCACGCAGATTCCAGAACTTTCCACCACAGAAATGTGGGGAAAATGTGTTTTTTTGACAATTTTATATGTTTGCAAGGGATTCTGGGTAACAGAACCTGGTGGGAGGCAGTCAAGTCACCCCATCCTGGATTCCCCTGGGTGTCTAGTTTTCAAAAATGTATAGGTTTGCTAGGTTTCCCTAGGTGCCGGCAGAGGTAGGGTTCAAAAACTACAGCTAGGCACTTTGCCAAAAAAGGGTCATTTTTCACTGCGAAATTGAGGTGTGACCACGTTGCGTTTTGCGCCGTTTCCTGTCGCAGGCACTAGGCCGACCCACACAAGTGAGGTACCATTTTTCTCGTAAGACTTTGGGGGACGCGGGGTGGGTGGAAATTTGTGGATCCACGCAGATTCCAGAACTTTCCACCACAGAAATGTGGGGAAATGTGTTTTTTGGACAATTTTTTATGTTTGCAAGGGATTCTGGGTAACAGAACCTGGTGGGAGGCAGTCAAGTCACCCCATCCTGGATTCCCCTGGGTGTCTAGTTTTCAAAAATGTATAGGCTTGCTAGGTTTCCCTAGGTGCCGGCAGAGGTAGGGTTCAAAAACTACAGCTAGGCACTTTGCCAAAAAGGGTCATTTTTCACTGCGAAATTGAGGTGGGACCGCGTTGCGTTTTGCGCCGTTTCCTGTCGCAGGCACTAGGCCGACCCACACAAGTGAGGTACCATTTTTCTCGTAAGACTTTGGGGAACGCGGGGTGGGTGGAAATTTGTGGATCCACGCAGATTCCAGAACTTTCCACCACAGAAATGTGGGGAAAATGTGTTTTTTTGACAATTTTTTATGTTTGCAAGGGATTCTGGGTAACAGAACCTGGTGGGAGGCAGTCAAGTCACCCCATCCTGGATTCCCCTGGGTGTCTAGTTTTCAAAAATGTATAGGCTTGCTAGGTTTCCCTAGGTGCCGGCAGAGGTAGGGTTCAAAAACTACAGCTAGGCACTTTGCCAAAAAAGGGTCATTTTTCACTGCGAAATTGAGGTGGGACCGCGTTGCGTTTTGCGCCATTTCCTGTCGCAGGCACTAGGCCGACCCACACAAGTGAGGTACCATTTTTCTCGTAAGACTTTGGGGAACGCGGGGTGGGTGGAAATTTGTGGATCCACGCAGATTCCAGAACTTTCCACCACAGAAATGTGGGGAAAATGTGTTTTTTTGACAATTTTTATGTTTGCAAGGGATTCTGGGTAACAGAACCTGGTGGGAGGCAGTCAAGTCACCCCATCCTGGATTCCCCTGGGTGTCTAGTTTTCAAAAATGTATAGGTTTGCTAGGTTTCCCTAGGTGCCGGCAGAGGTAGGGTTCAAAAACTACAGCTAGGCACTTTGCCAAAAAAGGGTCATTTTTCACTGTGAAATTGAGGTGGGACCGCGTTGCGTTTTGCGCCGTTTCCTGTCGCAGGCACTAGGCCGACCCACACAAGTGAGGTACCATTTTTCTCGTAAGACTTTGTGGAACGCGGGGTGGGTGGAAATTTGTGGATCCACGCAGATTCCAGAACTTTCCACCACAGAAATGTGGGGAAAATGTGTTTTTTTGGACAATTTTTTATGTTTGCAAGGGATTCTGGGTAACAGAACCTGGTGGGAGGCAGTCAAGTCACCCCATCCTGGATTCCCCTGGGTGTCTAGTTTTCAAAAATGTATAGGTTTGCTAGGTTTCCCTAGGTGCCGGCAGAGCTAGGGTTCAAAAACTACAGCTAGGCACTTTGCCAAAAAAGGGTCATTTTTCACTGCGAAATTGAGGTGTGACCACGTTGCGTTTTGCGCCGTTTCCTGTCGCAGGCACTAGGCCGACCCACACAAGTGAGGTACCATTTTTCTCGTAAGACTTTGGGGAACGCGGGGTGGGTGGAAATTTGTGGATCCACGCAGATTCCAGAACTTTCCACCACAGAAATGTGGGGAAAATGTGGTTTTTTTGACAATTTTTTATGTTTGCAAGGGATTCTGGGTAACAGAACCTGGTGGGAGGCAGTCAAGTCACCCCATCCTGGATTCCCCTGGGTGTCTAGTTTTCAAAAATGTATAGGTTTGCTAGGTTTCCCTAGGTGCCGGCAGAGGTAGGGTTCAAAAACTACAGCTAGGCACTTTGCCAAAAAGGGTCATTTTTCACTGCGAAATTGAGGTGGGACCGCGTTGCGTTTTGCGCCGTTTCCTGTCGCAGGCACTAGGCCGACCCACACAAGTGAGGTACCATTTTTCTCGTAAGACTTTGTGGAACGCGGGGTGGGTGGAAATTTGTGGATCCACGCAGATTCCAGAACTTTCCACCACAGAAATGTGGGGAAAATGTGTTTTTTTGACAATTTTTTATGTTTGCAAGGGATTCTGGGTAACAGAACCTGGTGGGAGGCAGTCAAGTCACCCCATCCTGGATTCCCCTGGGTGTCTAGTTTTCAAAAATGTATAGGTTTGCTAGGTTTCCCTAGGTGCCGGCAGAGCTAGGGTTCAAAAACTACAGCTAGGCACTTTGCCAAAAAAGGGTCATTTTTCACTGCGAAATTGAGGTGTGACCACGTTGCGTTTTGCGCCGTTTCCTGTCGCAGGCACTAGGCCGACCCACACAAGTGAGGTACCATTTTTCTCGTAAGACTTTGGGGAACGCGGGGTGGGTGGAAATTTGTGGATCCACGCAGATTCCAGAACTTTCCACCACAGAAATGTGGGGAAAATGTGGTTTTTTTGACAATTTTTTCTGTTTGCAAGGGATTCTGGGTAACAGAACGTGGTGGGAGGCAGTCAAGTCACCCCATCCTGGATTCCCCTGGGTGTCTAGTTTTCAAAAATGTATAGGTTTGCTAGGTTTCCCTAGGTGCCGGCAGAGCTAGGGTTCAAAAACTACAGCTAGGCACTTTGCCAAAAAAGGGTCATTTTTCACTGCGAAATTGAGGTGTGACCACGTTGCGTTTTGCGCCGTTTCCTGTCGCAGGCACTAGGCCGACCCACACAAGTGAGGTACCATTTTTCTCGTTAGACTTTGGGGAACGCGGGGTGGGTGGAAATTTGTGGATCCACGCAGATTCCAGAACTTTCCACCACAGAAATGTGGGGAAAATGTGATTTTTTTGACAATTTTTTATGTTTGCAAGGGATTCTGGGTAACAGAACCTGGTGGGAGGCAGTCAAGTCACCCCATCCTGGATTCCCCTGGGTGTCTAGTTTTCAAAAATGTATAGGTTTGCTAGGTTTCCCTAGGTGCCGGCAGAGCTAGGGTTCAAAAACTACACCTAGGCACTTTGCAAAAAAAGGGTAATTTTTCATTGTGAAAATGTGGTACGTCCACGTTGCATTTTGAGCCATTTCCTGTTGTGGGCACAAGGGCTACCCACACAAGTGAGGTACCATTTTTATCGGGAGACTTAGGGTAACACAGAATTGTAGAGCAACTGTTATTACCTATTGACTTTCGATGCATTTCTGCCTTCCAAATGAAAGACAATGTGTAAAAAATAAGTCAGTTTGAAAAATGACCTATAATTCTCATGCTAGTATGGGTACTCCCAATTTCGGAAATGTGCAAATATCTACTGTTTCTAAAATCTACATTTTGTTCCCATTTCAGAAATACATAGGTGTCTTTCATAACAATTTTTCCATGTATACATTTTCCCCAAATAATTGCTATATACCCGGTACTTAAAAAAAATCATTGCAAGATGTTGCTCAATTATTGGCTCTGGGTTCGTCGGGTTCTTGGTGAACCTACAAGTCCTATATATCCCCACAACCAGAAAGGTCCAGCGGATATAACGGTATATTGCCTTCAAATAGCTGTCATAATTAGAAGAAGTTACAGGTGAAAACGTTGACACAAATGGCTGTTTTTTTCAACTAATTTTCAATTTTTCCTTTATTTAACTGTTAGTTTCTATAAGGAAAACTTTAAGGATCTACACAAATGACCCCTTGCTGAATTCAGAATTTTGTCTACTTTTCATAAATGTATGGCTTTCCAGGATCCATTATTGGTTTCATACCCATTTCTACCATTAACTGGAAGGAGGTTGAAAGCACAAAAAATAGCAAAAATAGGCTATGTCCCAGAAAAATGCCAAAACTGTGTAAAAAAGGGAAGATGGTGATTTCATCCCCACAACCCCTTTTTTGATGCCATTTGCAGGGAAAAATCAAGACGCTTTCATCTGTAGCCCTTTTTTTGCCTTTTTCCCAAAAAAACAAAATTTAGCTGTATTTTGACTAATTTCTGGGTCCCCTCCAGGGGAACCCACAAACCCTGGGTACCTTTACAATCCCCATGATGTTAGAAAAAAGGACGCAAATTTGGCATGGATACCTTATGTGGTCAAAAAGTTACAGGGGCCTAAGCGCGCACTACCCCAAATAGCCAAAAAAAGGCTTAGCACAGGAGGGGAAAAGGCCTAGCAGCGAAGGGGTTAAAATAGATAATGAAACATTTCTTGGCCAGGGGCTATAATGAAAACAGAGAACAGAGTGAGAAAATTAAAAACACATGGCGTACTAAAAAAAATCAGAAATGCCTTTAATCCTCCAGTATCATTGATTACTAAATACAACATGTTCAGTGGAAATATATTTAAAATAGTTAAACACATTGGTCACTGTCACAACAGTCTGTGGGACTGAAGAGCCAAATCTCTGACAAACAACAGATCAATTATCATGAAGGTAAAACCATCAGAAATAAGTTATGTCCAAGCTGTGAGACAAGAATTCCAAAAATAAGAAATGGTTGGCAGATAAACCATCTGGCTTTTCTAGATGTACCGATTGCAGCAACTGCAGGTCTGCACAAGTTCAATGCATTTTGTTACAATAGTCAAAAAGTTTACAATAAAAAAGATTTTATAAATTGTAACATGAGTCATGTGGTTTATGTGAGTGGATGTAAATGTAACAAAATCTATGTGAGAATGTTAATGTGTAGGATACAAGAACATGCAAGACCATTAAAAAAATGAGATAAAAAACTGAGATTCCAAGTGCCCTTTGACAGTTCATTATGCTGACTCATATGAGGGTTTAAATTCTTGCTCATTCCATGATATTGAATTAGTAAAAAGAAACAGTAGGAGTGGCGATAGAGAGCTTTAACTCAGACAATTTTGATAAGCCAGTTTAGAACAACTGCATTACTTCTTCTAATGCCTAAGGAACTGATTATTAGAGCATATGTACATAATCTGGATCTTAAATTCCATCATTTCTTATAACACTTAGGGGTCCATTACGATGTCGGGCGGTAAAAATACCGCCATCCGCCATGGCCTGTAAAGACCGCCCGCCTGCTACATGGGAACACCGACCGAGCAATTATGATGACGCGAAGCAAACACCGCCCGCAGCGGAAAAAAACAACAGAATACCGCCCGTCCATGCCAAAGTCCAAGACAATCCGTCCGCCACGGACGCAATACCGCCCGAAACCACCAAATACGACCGCGCGGGCGGATTACACACCGGCCGACAAATTATGATCTCCCCGACATGATGGCGGGAAACCAACACATCTATCGCCCGCAACGGTGAACAACAGAAATGAATAACTGACAAGGCGGAAGGCCTGGCGGCCATGTCTGTGCACGCAAATCAGTGGCGGAACAAACACATACACACAACACGGCCAACAAGTACACACAGTAAACGGCGCCAAAATACCCAGACACACAACCCATCCCAAAGACACATCCCCCTGCCAAAAAAAGTGAATGAATCACAGGACACCACGCCCAACACACCTGAAAACAACAGACCATCATGACACACCCACATAGGTGAGTACAAAAGCAGCCCTCTCACAGACCACAAACCCTTGCACCACGACAAAGCCAACACCACAACAGAGAACACAGAGACACAGAGGAAAGCAGTAGACCACACGCACACACACATCACATCCAACACCACAACCACCATCACCCCCACCCTCCAAACACCGGCACCACAAACCCCCTGCACATCACACACCAAACACACCACACCAGCACCACAAAAACTACACAACACACCATGGCAACACACCGGATGCCGAAGTTCACTGCCACAGAGTTGACGGTCATGGTCGATGAGGTCATCAAGGTGCACCCACAAATTTATGGGAACCAGGTCCAACAGACACCAATAGCCACCAGGAACACAATGTGGAGAAGGATCGTAGACAAGGTGAATGCAGTTGGGGACGTGCCACGCAACCGGGGGGAAATCACCAAGAGGTGGCAGGACCTCAAAAGCGTGGTACGGAAGAAGGAGGCCAAGAACCGTGAGCTGGCTGCCACAACTGGCGGAGGAAATCCCGCGCTATTCAAGACCTTCAAGGCGTGGGAGGAGAAGGTGCGAGGCATTCTGCATCCGGAGAGTCTCACCGGAATACCAGGGGGAGTGGAGGCTGGTAAGTACAAACAAATGTATACCAGCACACCTCTATGTACTGTCATGCACTACCAGAGTGAAATAGCACCGAGGGCCAAACACCCCCATGTCCAGTACACAATACACAAGACATCTCTCACACATGCAACACACACTCCCACACACTCAGCCCAAAGGTACCAATAAACAAAATCATGGGGGCATGTGTACAGTCAGCCAGCACCACAACTCCCACCAGGTCCCTCTGTACCCCAGATGTGCCGGAAGGAGCACTCCCCACACCCACACCCATGTGTCAGCCATAGCTGGACCAACCAACAAGTAACAGGTAAGTAGCCGTACCACAGACTACGAGTATCGGAGGGGGGACTGCAGAAGTACCCCCCCCCTGGTCCCCACCCCTACAGCGCAGCAAGATGGAGCACTCCCCACACCCATGTGTCAGCCATTGCAGTGCACACCTACACCCGACAGGTAGAAATGTCACCCTACATGGAGGGCTGTCTGTGGATGGTAACCCATCACCACGACTCACAACACGGCCCCCACACCCACAGACCAGCAAGATAGAGCACCCCTCCCTCTCACAACCATGTGGCAGCCACTGCACTTCACCCTCAAAACCAACAATTAGGTAGACTACTGTACAGGGCGGGGTGTCTGTAGGCATGAGGACCGTACTACAACTAACATGTGGGACATGTCACGCAGCAGAGCAACAGGTTGCACTGCTCCCTGTCACAAACATGTGACCAATGTGCACCCGGACATCACTTACAGAGTCATAGCCCACATGAGCCATCTCAAATGCAGTAACACGGAACGAGTCACGTCTGCATGCACAAGTCTAACTGGAGTACTGACCCACATGGCGTGCACTGTGTCAGTCATCACACACATCAGCAACACCATCCAAGTCTTGTCCATGTAGTCGTGCCAGCCTCTACCCTTGACATAGCATAACATCACCCATGTAAGTCTATCCCGTCCAAATGTAACATAGTGGAACCCCGGTAATGTCACATACACCACTGGACCCATGAACCACACAGCTACACAATGCACATACACAATCTCAGCCATCTCATCATCCAGCCCCAGTGTCATGAAAGGTATATCAGCTAAACAGTTGCCCCATAGACAGTAGTACTGCAAATAGTCCTGCCGATGACCAATAATGTGTCTGCTGTGTCTGAAGCGCCCGTCACAACGTGAGTAACAACATACAAAATGTAGTCAACACCCCAAGAGCACTGCATTGCTGCACACGGCTGAGAGTAGCACGCACACCAAGGAATTGTACCATCTGCAATACGTCGTGTGGCATACAACCATCACACACTTACCACAATGCATGCTGTGGTATGCCCTTTAATGACAACAGTGGGCAGATATGCTGGCTAAATCAGACATACACACACCTACGTCTCTGTAGTGTCGTGTGGCCAAAATACATGTCCCCCTCTGCACCCATATGTCACAGTATGTACCACAGCACCATATACCAACACAAAACCGTCCATGGCGCTGTACCCCGTTCCCACCAAAGCCACAAATTGCAGGGGTACAGCAACACACACCAATTGGCATCTCAAATCCGTCCTATGCCAGATGCACCCATCACACCATTCCATTGCCTTGATCACGCACACACATAGCAGAGACATACACACGCATCCGGCAAATCAGTGCACAACTGTGCACGAACTGTGCATTTCACACAACTAACACAAACCCTGCAAGGTGCCACACAATAACTTATCCTCTCCGCCCCACAGGTGACGAAGAGCATGATGCTGAGGATGGAGACACCAGCCAGTCCACAAGCCCCCCACACGGACTCACGGATGTGGAAAGCCTGGACACCTCTACGGACGAGGACCCCGCGCCTGGCACATCTGGTGTGGCAGGGCGCAACAGCACCCCACGACCCCACCTACCCGCCAACCCATCTACCAGGGCTGGTGACCAGTCTCAGGCCCCTGCTGCCACGGTCATTGCGGCCAACACCACCGCCGCAACCACCACCACCACCACCACGGCCTCCCTGACCACTCAGCCATCCCAAGAGGTGGCACGAACCACAACATCCACCCTGGGAGCCAGGCGGAGGACCCGTGTGACCAATGTGGCAAGTGGGCCGGTCGGTGGCAGCAGTCCAGGTGGGAGGAGCAGGGTCAGGCCAACGCCAACAGAGCCTGGGAGTCAAGCCCTGCCGCAAATAGCCAGAGTCCTTGGGGCCTATGAAGAGGCACAGGGACAATGGGCCAGGTCAGCATCCAACACCAGGGAAGTCCTCGGGGTGTTGAGGTCCATGGACGCCCACATGGGCCGACTTGCGGACCTCATGGGCCAGCTAGTGGTAGAGGTGAGGGCCCACTCAAGGCCAACAACACCACCTACGCCAACACCTGCTGGGGCGCAGGGATGTGCAACATCCAGTTCCCCTGTGTCCACAGCGAGTGGGCAATCCTCAGCCACCACCAGCAGTCCACACCCACGACCCCCTACCTCCAAACGTGGAAGGGGCCGTCCGAAGAGGAGCCAGATTTCCAGGGAGGACTTTGCACGCTCCAAACGCCAGTGAGTCAGCCAGCCATGGTGGCCCCCCCCCTGCATTCACTTGGACTACCATCCTACCCCACATTGCCAGTCGAGTGGCTAATGTCTGTTGGACCCAGGACCCAGGACAACATGGGTACACCTTGACCATCACGCGGACATGACCGTCAACACATTGTACAGCATGCACCACCTACTTGATCACCTGTACCACAATAACTTGTCACCTTTAAATAAATACACTTGAATCACATCCTATGTCATCTGCTACGTTTATTACCAATGGTGCACAAACTCCAGCATGTAACGAAATTCATCTGTAGTGTGTTCTGTCGATAGGCCAGGAGAGGCAGTAGGGACCTAGGGGTGACAAACAGAACAAGAGTCCATTGACTGTGTGTGTCACACACTGATCACACAGTACTTCACATCAGGCCTAAGCAATGTGTTACACACATCTCACAGAGCAACAGGGCACAATGTCACAGCCACCCTCAGTGGCATACTACCCTGGACATGGACCATTGCCACACAGCACTCAGTCAACCATAGGCCGCCCTGACAATGCACACATACACATACACAACTACAGCGACATCTGCCGTTGTACATGGTCACTCACTGTCAGGTGAAGTAGCGGGCGATGAGCTGCTGACGCTCGTTCACTGCTTCCTCCTCTCCACTGTCCTCGTGACTGGACACGGCTTGGCCTGCGGGCGGGGGCCCTGGCTGACCACCGTCATCCACTATCAGGGGGATCCGCCTGCGAATAGCGAGGTTGTGCAGCATGCAGCATGTCACAACAATCTGGCACACCTTCTGTGGGGAGTATGCCAGTGCACCCCCGGTGCGGTCCAGGCACCTGAATCTGGATTTCAGGAGTCCAAATGTCCGCTCTACCACACGTCTGGTCCTCCCATGTGCCTCATTGTACCTGACATCAGCTGGTGTACGAGGATTGCGTAGTGGACTCAAAAGCCAAGGCCCATTAGGATATGCAGAGTCACCAACAATCCACGCACGGTCAGGCTGCAGATTGGTCATCAGACGTGGGAGGATGCTGTGGCGCATGACGTGCGAGTCATGGGTGGAACCGGGAAACTTCGCACACACGTGTGTAATAATCATGTCTGCCAGGCACACAACTTGCACATTCAGGGAGTGGAAATGTTTCCGGTTCCTGTAGATGTGCTCAGTGGCCTGTGGTGCAACAAGGCCAACATGGGTGCAATCAATTGCACCAACAACCTGGGGGATGCGTCCGAGTGCATAGAAAGCACCCTTCACCGCAGGCAAATCACGGGCCCTGGGAAATCTGATGTACCGGTTCCTGTACCGCATCATAGCCGACAGGACATCCCGTAGCACCTTGCTGAACATGGGCTGGGACATCCCACCTCCACTGCCCACCGTGTGTTGGAATGAACCGGTAGCGAAGAAATGCAGTGCAGCCATCACCTTGGCCATGGGGCTGAATGCAGTTGGATACACCCTGCGAGGACGAAGGTGGGGTTCCAACATGGCACATAGGCGATGCAGGGTGGGCCGGTCCAGACGGAACTTCCTGAAGACCTCCACATCCTCCATGGCCGACAGCAATTGGTAGGGGCGATGTATGTTTGGCCTCCTCCTAGGACAGATGGAAGTGGACACATGTCAATGCAACACACAACATGGCATCTACACATACACAACACAAAGATCACCGTCAAAGCAATAGTATCAACGAACAGCTGACAAGTGGAACAGCACAGCAACATTACCCTTACACAGATCCCCTTACCAGTAGCAGGGACCACTGACACATACCATTGCTATGAGCAGACACATGGGGATTGAGGCCATATCAGCTTGATAGGCATGATGAGTGAGTCAGACTGCATATGTGAGTAGCGGCAACACCACGGCAATATACCTAGCTGCTGTGCCTGACACCGCTTCCGAGGCTGGGTGAGTATGGCACACACCAACAACACAACGTACACAGGCTGAGCGGTACACCAAGTGCAGCAGCTTGGTCACGCAGAAACAGCCCCAAGGGGGCTATATCAGTGTGTGAGGGTAACAGGTTGTACCACAGCCACCAGGGACTGCTGACTGCCACCCCACGACAACACCTGCTGCCACCTGTCCACCTCAATGTCGACGACTCTGAGGACATGTCCATGTCCACTCACCGGTGAGGAGCTGCAGTCCCTGGAATCCGAGCTCCGCGCACACTGCCCAAGGCGAATACCGGCAAAAGTCATGTGTGTGTAAGAC
Source organism: Calotriton arnoldi (assembly GCA_963921515.1). Lineage (NCBI taxonomy): Eukaryota > Metazoa > Chordata > Amphibia > Caudata > Salamandridae > Calotriton > Calotriton arnoldi. The sequence goes on from CAWUFW010003084.1 coordinate 1,645,361, forward strand.
AACTACAGTGTGTGGGAGTGCATGTGGGGAACACACATGTCGTTCATCCGCAGCACAATGAGACTGAGCCTGTGGGGTTCCAACATGCACCGCTTACCATGCTGACATCAGGTGGAAGGGGCATGTAGGCCCACTGGTTTCTCCCCATGCATGTCCCTCCCGAGTGGTGGCACATGGCATTTCCATGTCAGACACCCAGTGACGCAGACACTTGGCAATGCATGATTCTGGGCAGCTATTGCTTGTGAGAATGGCTGGCTGGCTCCCTGCTGGCCTTCTCAGTCTCAGCAGACCTGGGCTGCACATTGACCACCCAATCCTAGTAGGAAACTACACTGACTGTACAGTGGGTTACATGTGTCATCATCACACGACTCCCAGGAAATGCGCTAACTCAGCCCTGTCGATTGAACACTCCAGGCCATGTGATGGGGATGTGTGTGAGAGATGGTGGCACTGAATGTGACCTCCATTGCGGGGTGAGCCATTCACAGGGCGAGTACGTTGAGTGCTGCGCAGTGTAGGACACAGTGAGTCCACCCACAAAGATGTGTAGCCATGTGAGCTATGTGTCGGTCTTTCTGACAATGGACAGTAGATGTGGGCAGACTACACATTGCTCATAGTGCTGGCATCCTGAATAGAATGGGATGGACAGGCACTGTGTACACACTCCCACCAGCATGCATTCACGTGTGGTGTACACATGCAGTCAGGCCATGTCCCACACCGTCTTGGCTCTGTTACACGTCTCTGGTCATGTAGGATGGGTCATTATTATGCCACTGTTGTTGGTGGATGTGGGAGATGCTGAGAGGTGTATGTGTGATAATCCAACCCTCATGTGTACCATCCCTGCTGTTGGAAGTCCACCAGCCCAGGGCCTTGTGATGAGCCATTGCAACCAAGTCGATGCTACTGTGTATGTGTAACCGACAGTGCAGCCAATCCCACGAAGAGGGTGACGTCATCTACCGGATGTGTGACCATGTTGCGGCGACTAGTAGGGGGGTGCTCCCTCGTATTGTCAGGTTGGCACGGCGCTGCATTTCACCACTGATGGTCTGCAATTGACAGTCACACAGCCTATGGCGGGTGCACGTTTGTAGGGGCATCAGCTGCAGGCAGGTGTACAGTACTGTGGGATTGTGTCTTTTGCTGCGAGAGGCAGCATGTGTCCACAGCCTACCCATGTTCTGGCTTATGTGATGGTAGTTGTGTGATGCAGTGGGTTGTGAGTGTACTCTGTGCTGGGTGCATCATACATGCATATGCGATTCCTGAGGGTCAAGATGTAATTTGGGCACTCTGCATAGTCAATGCGTTCATAGTCGTAGGCCTCAGGGACAGCCTGTAGTCAGCTGGTGTGGCACGTCACATGTATGTTTGTGGCACTGTGCATACTCTGATTTCGTCCTCAACACATGTGTGCGATGCCTCACCTCATATTCCTGATACTCACACATCCAGCACACTGTGCAACAGTAGTTGTGTACGTGCAATGGACAGTTGTGAGGCATGGGCTCATAGCCATTGTGGACTATCATGTTGCAGTCAGTGTGTGTGGTGTCACATTCTGCTCCATGCAGGTTTGTCCTTGGCCTAATTATGTAGTGGTCATCCTTAACAGCATCAGGGGAGTGGGTGTGTACACAGCGATGAGTGGCTATGGCCGCAGGCTGACAGTCCGGGTGTTGTTCCATGTGCACAACACATGTGTCACTTATTGGCGGGTACATTACCTGTACGACAGACATTACCTGTTGATTGTGGTTGCTGTATACTTTTACACAGGTATCATGCAACATGTGCACTTGGGAATGTTCTGTGCTGTCTCCCTTGCACATGTCTGTGGATTTGATGCCACATGAGTGAGGCCACCTCGCTCTCCCTCATGTGTCACCTACCATGTGTGCTGCGGGACAGGGGACGGTCAACAGTGGTGAGGCATTGGATGGTGCAGCTGCACAGGAGGTGGGTGAGACTGATGTGACCGGCGCATCGGAGGGGGCAGACGTGTGCTGGATGACTCACAGGCCCATACGACAATTGCTGCGTCTTCTGAGTGCAGAGGTCATGTGTCCATGTCTGCTGGCACAGGGGACGTGCACTCTAGCTCCTCTGCAGCCACGCGGAGGCCAATGCCCGCCCACCCAACTACTACCACTGGTGCAACACGTGTAGGCACAAGGATGACGGATGGAGTGTCTTTCACACCAGGCACAGATGCCCCTGCGACCCCAGCTGCACTCAGTCCCGGGTCTGTTGGGCATGTGCGGCATCTGTGCGTGGGTCAGTCAGCCTCCCTCAATGACTACATTGCCCATGCCAACACCTTTCCGCAGTTGACATAGTACATGGAGGGCCTGCATTAGCACGTGGGTGGGCTACACCAGTATGTCCAATGGATGTCCCCCCGGTCATGGTGGTCCTTGAACTGGGCCACTGTCAGGCTGACATTCCTGACCTTCCCCCACCCCCCGGACAGTGGCGCATCTGACATGAGCAGGGCACGAGTCCTGACAGGAGAGGTGGTGGCACGCAGACGTCATGACAGGTAGTGACGTCACGGAGGATGGCCTGCACCTTCAGACTCATTGCCTCCCCTCGCCCACCCCACTGATGCGATTGCATCATGGGGGCACGCGCATGTGCAGCAGCTCCAATCTCTCCCCAGAGAGGCCACATAGTGTATGTGTGGCTCCATTCGCTCCAGTCACCGAGCTCACGGGACGATAGGTGGGGGGACGCCGTACAGCCGCATGGTACCCCGACTCGTGCCCTGGACAACAGTGACGATGCATGGCTGACTCCGGAGTCCGGATACACCACATGCAACACACAGCAGCTGTGGCTGCCCTAGCGGCACATGCCGCATACACCATCCCAGACGACATGTCATCACACCCCGGCGCGCAATGTCATGGCATCCGCTGCCATTGGCAAGGGACCCATGGTGTGTGATGTGGGCCTCCTGGTGAGGTGCCTCCGAGCCATCCACCGCCAACGGGTGTCATGCAACTCACACACTTCGCTTGAACATTAGGTAGCTCTGCCTGCACACCAGGGCTCGAGTCCGGGTACCATGCGGGTGTATGGCGTCCCCCCACCTATCGTCCCGTGAGCTCGGTGACTGGAGCAAATGGAGCCACACATACACTATTTGGCCTCTCTGGGGAGAGATTGGAGCTGCTGCACACACGTGTGCCCCCATGATGCAATCGCATCAGTGGGGTGGGCGAGGGGAGGCAATGAGTCTGAAGGTGCAGGCCATCCTCCGTGACGTCACTACCTGTCATGACGTCTGCGTGCCACCACCTCTTCTGTCAGGACTTGTGCCCTGCTGCACACTGAGAATGTATTGCCTGCGAGATGTGACCGGGTGCAGGGTGCTATGACCTCCCACCCACCAAGCTCCACTGCCATCCCATGCCCTGGGTAGCCTGTGCAGGTGGACGATGTAGGGGGTACACCTGAAGGCCAGGGGTGTACATGTCTCGGCACGGGCCTGGCTGACGCACAGCAGTATCCAGCATGTCCCCAGAGGGAGGGCCAATGTCCACACCTGATGCAGCATGGGTCGTGTGCCCGCCTGTTGTGCACACACTAGTCCACATTCATCCCCAGACAGCTGGTCTTTCCGCATACCCAGAACAGTGGTAATGTACCCCGCCGGGTTCGTCCCCACACAGTCTGTGTCGAAACTGCATGTGTGCACCCGCCCGTGCCACAGACCCACCTGTGCCAAGAGGCCCTCCCGCATCACATGCCACATGTGTGTATTCCACAGTTGTGCTTCTCTCTCAGGGGCGGACATCCTATGTCACTTGGCCACATGGAAATCTCACGAGTCCCGTGTACTTCTCACACTCTCATCCTCTCTCATTCGCACTTGTCTACGATCAATAATTATCCAGAGTCAGTTATTGGCTTTAAGGCATGTATTTAAGCTTACTTCCTCTGTGATGCAGGATGTGGACACTACTGGCAGCGTAATGCATGTGGAGGATATACTTAGCATGGTTACACATTCATGAGGGGTTTCAGGTAGATGTGATAAGTCGTTAATTGTAGGAATAAGGCTTCAGATTTAAGAATGCCCTGCCCTTGCTATGCTACAGTACATTAGCTCATTACTGAGGTGCCCTAGGCTGTGACACAGACAGTATTGGTTTACCCTACCAGACAGCTTGACATCATGAGCACAGTACATCTAAGTCCCATGGTACAGTTGTGCGACAATAGTGACTCCGACACACCTGCGTCAGCGGTGGCATCAGAGCATTAACCTTCATGCATGCAGCATAGTCTGACATGTTGTTGCGATATGGTGGCTACTGTACATGACTCAATGCCCAGGGACATGTTGTGGGGTGTTGCTTTTGTAGTCCATGCAAATGTCCTTGCACAGAAGTTCAGGAGAAGGTGTGATGACAGTTCTCCAGTTATTCAGCAGACAGATCAGCGTGCACTTACAGGTGCCTGTGTTCAGGTGCGCGGCATGCATATTGTAGCAATGTGGTTCATGCAATGTTGGCCATGTGGTCACTGTACACAGGTCCCATTCCTCGGCCTCCCCGTGGTCATGCAGGGACACGGGATGTGGTGTTGGACAGGGTGCATGTCCCGGTAATGTCAGGTGTCATGACGGTGGTGTCGATGGTCAGGTGTTTATTTCCGTGTGCATGGAATGGTTGTTGCACAGCTGACTGGCCTCTGCGTGCGGACGGCAAGCATGGGTAGGGTGTTGCACATGTATGTTCAATTGTGGGTATTGATTCGGGGACCCACGAATTGACAGGTTGTCAGGTATGCGATACCTTCCTCCAGAGCATCCCTCGCATTGGTGGTATTTGTGGTTGACATCCAGTGAAGCGGATGGTGGGTTGCAACGTGTTCCTCGTAGGTTGTCCCTTGTAGGATCCTGATGGGACATGTCGGGTGACATTCGATGAAACTGTGATCCAGCATACGTTGTGCGGAGGCACACTGGTTCCATTGCAGTGTGTGTCCTATTGCAGCCACAAACGCCATGCCCCCATACACTGAACAGTTCCTGTCGTGGGTGTCCAGGGGTGAGAACAGGTGTACCAGGTCCCCAATTGGACATGCCGGGTTGGAGAGACATAGATCCACAGGCCAGTGGTACGGGCACCTCCGACAGTAGAAAACGGGGATGACGCAGCTGAACATTTCAATGCGGTAAGTTACTCGATAACTTACATTCAGCATGGCCAGATTTGCACAGCCCACTGTCTGTATCAAGCTGTTGCTGTACAGCTGCATCTGTCTGGCGGAGGTGTATAGTACTGGTGCCCCGTCCATTTTGCTGCTGGGTGCTGTGGTGGCCTGCTCCGGCTGCCTGGGCTGTCTGCTGTGTGCGACCTCGGACGGTGCTGTGTGTACTTGAATGGATGTTAGGCGGCAGGACTTTGTGTATGGCTTGGGAGGCGGCCACAGGCCCTCATCCCACATGCTCCTATGAATGGTCAAGGCCAGTGGTGTCTGACTCCTTCCTGATTACTTGCATTTGTGCCACAGGGCACAGTGGTATAATTGTATTTTGTGTTTTTCTCTTTCTTTCATGTTCAGCCTTATCTGCCAGGGGATGGTTGACTCAGCATGGCTATGTTTGGGTTGTGGTTGTTCCAATGGCTCCGTTCTCCTGCGGGATATGTTGCAATGTGATTTGGCTGTGGGAATGGAAGGACATTCACTGCTATCTGCTCTCCCGTGTGTGGGTGGGTCACTTCTTTCCCGCTGTACATTGGGACTTGTGTGTGGGCTCCCTGATTGTGAACACCTGTTCGCAGGCAGCAGCGTTTCTCAATTTTGGACATGGCATGGCTTGTTGTTGCCTGCATGATGGTATAGATGTTTGTTGTGACTGGCGTGCCTTTTGCGGTCAATGTCCATTGTTTGTGCAGTTCTGTGGCAGCTGCCGTGTGCTTCTCCATGCTTTGCACACAGGTGTGTGTCCTCTTCCGACGTCACTTTGCTCCCCTGTTCGGCACACTTGTGTGACTACGTTTTGGCAACTGTGAGTTGTCGGTTGTGGTCATGGTCGACGCAGGGGGACCACGTGACTTGTGCATTCAGGGTGGGGCTGGTGTGTGTGGTGTGTTGTTGCGACCCTGCGGTGTTTGTGTGCAGCCCATGCGTGGCGCTGTCGTTGGCCTCTGCGTTGTGCGCATGTGCGTCATCGCCGGGGGGCTGCGCTGCAGTGCCGGGTATGTCACATCCTGGTCCGGGGTATTGGGTGCCCAGGATGTTGCGGGTTGGTTATATTTTACAGGTGGGATGTGTGTGGGTACAGTGTGGCATGTGTCCTGTCCCAACAGGGGTGTTTCGGGGACCCGTGTACTGTTTTTCCGCCCTTGCATTGTGTGCGGTGTTTGCATGCCCTTGTTGTGTGTCCGCCTACCTGCGGCGTCGTTGCGCGTTCACTCCTAGGTGCTGCATCAGGTACAGCATTGGGATGGCCTGGAGAGCAGGATTCATGTCGGAGTTGGCCGGGTTGGCGTTTCTGTGGTCAGCGATGTGGTTTCCGCCTCCTGTTCTCGTACGGTGTCTCTTTGCCGTTTTGGCTGTTTGGTTGTGTCATCGTAATTTGTACGCCGGGCGGTACGTCATTTCGTAGGACGGTGTGCCTCCGTTGGCTGGCGCCGCTACGTAAACGGGCGCACTTTGATGGCGGGCGGCCTTGCTAGCTTGCGGGCGGTATTTGCCTGTCTTTTCACATCATAATTTTGCGGGAGTGCGGGCAGTTGATGGCGGACGGTAACAGGCGGTTTTTGCCTCCGACCGCACGGCGGTTGTGTTTCCGCCCGCCATCGTAATGGGCCCCTTAATGAATTGATTATGACAGCATATGTACATATTAGCAATTTCAAGGTGCTGTGATTTTGAGCACTGTGGAACAAAAGCAGAATATCATCTTGGAAGTAAATGCAATTACCTTCAGAGAATGTGGACATTTGGATTGTTCCCCAGTGTAAGACCATAGATGTAAGAGTAAATGAGGTGGATGCATTGTTTTTGACCTGGCTTTTTAATTATAAATGTGGGTTGCCATTTCTTTAAATAAACACCACTGTACCAAACATATATAAGGATTGCCATTTAAAAATGGTAACATTCGCAATGCCAGTAGATAGCATGTGGTGCTACACTTTTGTTGTTATCTCAGTATTTTTTCTTAGCACCAATTATAAACACTAACTTCATAGTCTACTTAAGTATAAATGTTATTTGCCATGTGTTTTTAATAAACACAATTGTACAGAACATACCTAAGGTTTGCCATTTAAAAATGGCGATCGTCTACAAAGCTAGTAGATAGCATGCAGTGCAGTCCTACTTTTATTATTATCTCAGTACTTTCTGTTAGTACCAATTACATACACTAACAAAACACACTATGTGGTTTGTTCCTAAAAAACATTTTAGTGGAGCATCATATTGATTGCATAAGTAAATTATATATGTATACATTTTTTAACCATTTTAACTGTACATACATTTTAATTTTAAATGTTTGTATGCTATTTGCCATAGCCCTGAAGATGTCCTCATAGCTTATGGAAGAAACGTGTTGGCTGGCTCTATATATGTATGTTTGAGCAATAAGCAATAAAGATTGATGAAGCTTACTTTTTTGTACTGATTACTGCATGACAGAAAGGGTTACTGTTAATTATGGATCTGAAATAGAAAAAGTTATTTTTTTACTTATACATGAGTTTACTGCAAGAATGTCTCTTATATATATGAACATTGAGTTTGGATGGGATGAATATATTATTGTACTTTTCCAGAGTGCATTCCTAATTTGAATGTTCAATATTCTTGTACTTTACATTACAAGTATGTAAAGGAGATATTTTGGTCCTCAATTTTGTTTCTACAATGTGTTTGTAGTGCTATATTTTTTAGATCAATATTCTGTCATGCAAACACACTCAGATAAACAGACTTCCTCTGGTGCAAATTAGGAGAGGCCAAGAGCATGTTACGTGCATCTTTGACATTCTCCAGGTCATTTGTTGTTCGACGGGTGCCTGATCAGTGCACTGGACACCACAACCTCAGCCCACCTGAAGCAGGGCCATCTGCTAGATTAAAAATCTCCACTGGCATGGTGGGAATCACTTTGCCATGGCTCACATCAAAATTTTAATGGCAGTCATTAAATGGTGTCTGATCGAAGAGAACCATTTCCATGTCCTTGGTTGACATTGATGAATTTTCCTACTGGAGTCTGCCATGCCTCGGTATGCCAGGACAGACAAATCTGCATCAGAAGATCCACCAAAAGGGCTGGCCTTTCAACAACTTGTTGACAGCCTCGTAGCAGGTAGACCCTCAGCAGACACCACAGCCACCTCCAGCTACACCAGCAGAAACATGATGGAAACCTGACGGTCCCTCACCTCTAAATGAGGTGGAGAAACTTCGAGTTTGACAGCGCTGGTGAACTGCTGATTCACAGCGGTTCTCCCATTCCAAAAAGCATAGATTCAAAATGCAATTAAGAACATTTTTGTCAATTCTCTTCCAACGTGACCAACTTAAAAAAAACTTCATCCATCCTGACTTTGTGTTTTTAATCTGGCCCATAATATGTTATTGCGCAGCTTTGTGATCCATCCAGGAGGGAGTGTTTTCCTAGTCTGACTAGCAAACAATCACTTGTCATCATGATCATCCATACTTACTGGCTAAACATCCTTACCCATTAATCAATATGAATGCACAAGAATGTTTAGTCCTTTCTTATGTTGTCCTTGGCAAGCTACTTTGTTTTTATTATTCTAATTTAATAATTTTTAAGAATTCTTTCCTGATCTATAATTGATCTTGCCTATAAATGTTTTATGTGGATCTACACTGATCACTCACCAGAATTCTAAAGTGTTGTTGAATGAATGTGGTTTCTCAAATGAATTAATTCTAAGCTTAGATTATCAGAGATGAATACTTGTTCCTTACAAAAACCCACAGGTTTATCACCTAGTAGACAAGGGCCAAACCTAAAAGTTAGATATTTTGATAGTCAGTCTAGATGGTAAACACACCATTTTCTATTTGTTTTTGCAAGCTTGATTAAACCACTAATGTCTGCATTTAACAGCTGAAGACTTTGGAGAATGGTGTGCTTGGCTCATCCCGCTACACTTGAGGACCATTCCAAGTTATCAGCCTAGTGGCATCGGCGGATAAGGCACCTTCTGAATGGCTTGGGCAGGGTATTTGTCTGTCCCATTAGCAAACAGCACAGCTGCTGCCTAAACTCTTCAAAGAACAGCAAATGTCACACTATAGCTTGACACAAAGGACACGAGATCTGAGGGAGCCTTGCCAATGGTTCCTACTCCCAAAACCTCAAGGTATGCAGAGGTGCTAACAAGCAATGGCAAAAGCCAATAGATTTAATGTGCCAACGCATGCAAACACAAGCATTCACATTTTTAGTTTTTCAAATACAATAAAAGTAAGAAGAGAAACTTTGAGGTAGTTAAACATCACTTGGTTCCAGCCAGATAGAAAATAGATGATTCTGCCCTGGACACTTGTTCCATATACTTCACTATTAGAGATCATTGACCAATATAGAAGGATAGACAGTTTCAAAAGCCACTGACTGATCTAATGGAGTCAGGGCAGTGGCACAGACCCACGCAGTCCTAAAGCCCAGATCGTCCTGGACAGAGAGCAGGGCATATTCTATGCAATTAGCTGTACTAAAGGCAGCTTGTTTAGTATGTAAATTATAACAAGTATTGACAAAGTGAATAGGTTTGGTGTTGGCTGACAGGTGATTGGCATTGTCAGTGATGTCAGAGCTTGTTCTGTTTTGTTATGAGTTTTGCAAAACATTTTTGTTGGAGGAGCTACTGGGCCCCTGTCAATCTAAAAACACTTGTCTAAGAGTAAAAATATTTCTGGTCTCAAAAATCACACAATAGTAGCCCTTGGTGCTGAAGGGAACTACGGTGTGTGTGGGTGTGCTTATTTTGAGCAGGCAGAATGCCATCACTCACAGTGAAATCAGCCAATCACTGAAGTTGGCAGCGGCGTTGCCCCATACTGTATGATGTAGTGGATGGAAGAAAAATGCGAATGACACAACAACAGACAAAAGGATGAATAGGCCTGGCTGTAACCACCACTAAGAAGGTATATTATACATATAGTTCTTGTTAAATCAAAAGGCCTTGGCTAAAGCCAGACTTAAACAACCATTGGCAAAGTCAATAAGTCTGACCTTTTAGACCTACTGCTTTGGACAATGGTTTTTGCCATGCAGTTCAGCATCTGTGATGCTAAATCACATGGCTAAAGAATAAAATAAAAAAAACTTTTGAAATGACTGGCCTTGTCATTTTGGAGGCCCCACACAACGCATGCCTACAAAGTGACATAGCAACTTTTGTTTTCTAAAAAAATACAGGCAACCGTTTTTTTTTTTTAAGCAGGTGGCTAGAACATCATGGGGGCACAGTTGGGGCAGAAGCAATACAGGGGATGAGAGGTGGAAGAAACACAGAGCACGGGTGGTGGTGGATTTGTAAAGAAGGTGGTGGAAGCAGCACGGGGCATTAATTGCGGCAGAAGTAACACATAAACGAGGGATGGTAGCAACATGGAGGCACGGGTCGGGGGAGGCAACATGGGGGTGCAGGTGGGGGGATCAAATGGCCAAACGAAAGTAACATGGAGTTGGTGGTGAGAAAGCACATGGGTGAGAAGGCAACGCAGCAGGGGGTGGGGATGAAGCACAAGGGTGAGCGAGAGAAACATGGAGCATAAGGGGGGAGATGCACACGAGAGAGGCAATGGAAAACATGCACTCTCGTAGAGTGCATAGATAAAAAATAAAAAAGTAGATCCTGAAAAAGCGAGCAGTGAAAGGGCATAGTAATGTGTCCATGCTTCAGTGGTCGGACAAACACAAAAAGAGCAAAGAAAGCCCACTTAGCTAACAAATAAGAAGGAAGGAAATGAGAGTGACAATGAAGCCAGTCAATAGTAAGCAATGGGCAGACTCTTATCCCACTGTAAGATAACAATAATATCCCAACAGACATTGCATGCGCTGTCCCAGGCGAGACCTAAAAATAGACTAAATAAAGATGTGAAAGTGGTGAGTAACACTTTGTTGAAAGAAATTTGGCTATAACAGGCATCTGCAATATAGGGCAAAACTGGCAGACGGGATACATTGAAAGATAAATGAGTATTGGAGTGACTACCTCCTCTTCATAAATAGCAAGGACACCAAGCCAGAAGATGGTGAGGCGTTAAGAATCAATGTGAGATAGTGAGTGGCAAATTGGCTCCATTGGACCCCGTGAGAAGGAGAGGTCTGATGGATTCTGACATAAGCCTAATACATGAGGATGTTCAGTGCACTTTGTCCCATTTACTCTGGTGTTGCACCTGTCCCTTTTTGCAGGGTTATCTATATATGGTATGATTGGTTTACACCTGTTTGGAATATTTGATTTACACGTAGGTCCATTGTACAGTGGTACACCATATACCCAGGGCCTGTAAATTAAATGTTACGACTGGGCCTGCAGCACTGCTTGAGTCACCCACTGACGTAGCCTTTCAAACCTGTCTCAGGCCTGCCACTGCAGAGCCTACTGCCATTTTGACTTGGCATTTAAAATTACTTGCCAAGTCTTAATCTCCCCTTTTATTACACATAGGTCACCCATAAGATAGGCCCTAGTTAGCCCGTTCGGTAGGGTGCTGTGTAAGTAAAACGTAGGACGTGCCTTTATTCTGTGGCATGTCCTGGCCACATAAAAAACAGCCTATCTTGTTTCTCACTGCTGTAGGGCCTACTCCTCTCATAGGCTAGCATTGGGAATTCCCTTATAAATTTTAAGTGGTAATTTCTGATCTGGAAGGAGTAACACTGCCATGTTTGGTATGTTTAGAATGATAGTGATAAATCCTGCTTACTGGTGTAGTTGGATTTCACACTACTATTTTACAAATTCCACTTTTAGAAAGTGGGCATTTCTCTGTGCTTATGACTTTTTGTGCTTTGCAGCCTGACTCCAATCCACGTCTGGGCCTGAGCAACAGCTACACTTTGTGCATACTTTCCTACAGTGAAGGGAGTGGAGAGCGCTTCTCTAATTATGAAGAATTTTGGGGTGGCTGCACCTGAGCCCTGCCCTAGGGAAAAGCCTAGTCTTTGTACACCAGGGGCCCGCTTACAAGGCTCACCAAAGCTTGTTGCACCACCTTAAAGGGAATCTACTGAAGTCTGCGGAAGGATGTGTTGCCAAGACAATGTGGCAACCCCGTGACGTCGTGACTTTGGAAGCCGTACCGCCACTGCAGCTCCGTTTTCCAGACCCACTAGCACCTTCGAGACTGCACTGCTACAGCACAGTGTTAGCAGGTGCCAGTTGTTCAACACATCCCCACCAGGAACCCTGTGAGTAAGCGGAGCCTGGGGGAGTACTACGGCTGTCCTCATACTCCTTCGTGGACCGCCTGGTTTGCTGACAAGGGGATGCAAAGCACTCTCACTGACAGCTGCACGTGTAACCCTACATGCGGGGGATCAGTAGAGGTCTCCCCTCTAGTACCTACAGTGTATGTCCCCCCATCGTGCTTGGGACATATCTCGAGGCACTTGATTCCTGATTCAGGTTTACGGGGCTGAGCCACGACAGAGGCCCCGATCACTATGGGGAAGATGTTACATTACGAAACCCTTGAGATTACCGTATTGTAGCTAGTAGGCACACAGGTGCCCCGGAGCCCTATGTGTAATGCCTTAACACACTCATTTCCAAAAAGGCTCCCAGATTTTTCTGACCTTGTTTTCATTGGCTTTAGGACCCTGGGCACTTTACCACTGCTAACCAGTGCTAAAGTGCATGTGCTCTCTCTCCTCTAAACATGGTATGATTGGTTTACACCTGTTTGGCATATTTGATTTACATGTAGGTCCCTTGTACAGTGGTATACCATATACCCAGGGCCTGTAAATTAAATGCTACTACTGGGCCTGCAGCACTGCTTGAGTCACCCACTGATGTTGCCTTTCAAACCTGTCTCAGGCCTGCCACTGCAGAGCCTGCAAGCGCAGTTTACTGCCACTTTGATTTGGCATTTAAAATTACTTGCCAAGTCTTAAACTCCCCTTTTATTACACATCGGTCACCCCTAGGATAGGCCCTAGGTAGCCGTTTCGGTGGGGTGCTGTGTACGTAAAATGTAGGACGTGCCTTTATTTTGTGGCATGTCCTGGTAGTGACAAACAGCCTATCTTATTTCTCACTGCTGTAAGGCCTACTCCTCTCGTAGGCTAGCAATGGGAATTCCCTTATATATTTTAAGTGGTAATTTCTGATCTGGAAGGAGTAGCGCTGCCATGTTTGGTATGTTTAGAATGATAGTGATAAATCCTGCTTACTGGTGTAGTTGGATGTTACACCACTATTTTAGAAATTCCACTTTTATAAAGTGGCCATTTCTCTGTGCTTATGACTTTTTGTGCTTTTCAGCCTGACTCCAATCCACGTCTGGGCCTGGGCGACAGCTACACTTTGTGCATACTTTCCAGACAGCCACCACACAGGAAGGGTTGGGTGTAAAAGGGTTACATCTGCATTCCTCTGCATACTGATGGTCCTCCTGGGCTGGGAGAGGGCTTTCTCACTTTACAATTGTATAAGCTGTGTCCTGCCATCACACAAAAGGCTTATTTACCCCATACTGGTGTCTGGAGCCAGGGCTGGGTTGAAAGGGAGTGTTGTGCACTTCTAAGGTTTCTTTTGAAGTCACCTCTTGAACAAAGACATTTTGGAGTATAAGTACAGGGGCTGTGACCCCATGATTTTAGACACTGCATGGACCTGTAACCAGACCCTACTGGCTCTACAGACTGCATATTGCCAGAGGACTGCTGACCTGATGCCTGCTGAGCTGCTAGAAGAACTGCCACTCTGCTTCAAGTAACTTTGTGTGCTGGTCTGCTGCCTGTCTGCCTGCCTCTGCTGTGGGACTCTGCCTCTTGGGAGTACGGCAGCTGTGGGCTACATGAGGAGCTCTGGTCAACGGCTCCCTGTTTGTTAAAAGTAGCGCGTGGTGAGCGCTTAATTTCTCACTGATCTTTGGCCAAAGGCTAGCGTATGATGAGCGCTTCACGTTTCATTTGATCTTTGGCAAAAAAATATAGCATGGAGCGCTTTGTGTCTCATGCCTGAACCTGAGGGGGGCTTGCGCAGCAGAGTACTACAGTGAAGCAAGTGGAGAGCGCTTCTCGAATTACAAAGAATTTTGGGGTGGCTGCACCTGAGCCCTGCCCTAGGGAAAAGCCTGGTCTTTGTACACCACAGGCCCCGCTTACAAGGCTCACCAAAGCTTGTTGCACCACCTTAAAGGGAATCGACTGAGGTCTGTGGAAGGATGTGTTGCCAAGACAATGTGGCAACCCTGTGACGTCGTGACTTTGGAAGCCGCACCGCCACTGCGGCTCCGTTTTCCAGACCCACAAGCACCTTCGAGACTGTACGGCTACAGCACAGTGTTAGCAGGTGCCAGTTGTTCAACACATCCCCACCAGGAACCCTGTGAATAAGCGGAGCCTGGGGGAGTAGTACGGTTGTCCTCATACTCCTTCGTGGACTGCCTGGTTTGCCGACAAGGGGATGCACAGCGCTCTCACTGGCAGCTGCACGTGTAACCCTACATGTGGGGTATCAGTAGAGGTCTCCCCTCTAGTACCTACAGTATATGTCCCCCCATCGTGCTTGGTACATACCTCGAGGCACTTGATTACTGCTTCAGATTTACGGGACTGAGTCACGACAGAGGCCCCGATCACTACGGAGAAGGTGTTACATTGCGAAACCCTTGAGATTACCGTATTGTAGCTAGTAGGCACGCAGGTGCCCTGGAGACCTACGTGTGATGCCTTAACACACTCATTTCCAAGAAGGCTCCCAGATTTACCGTAACCTTATTAATAGGAGCCCAGGTGGGCTGGGATTATGTCTTTATTGTTATATTGGGATTTCATGCGGTGGCCTCCAAACACGACTGCATTACCGGCAAAGTGTTGTTGTATTCCGCTTTAGGTGTCCGTATATAGGTTTTCCTGAATCATGTCCTTATATAGGCACAATTCGCATTGACCTTATATAGGCATAGAATCCCAGTCCTTATTTAGACATTAGCCGTGCACTCCAAATACAGGCATGGTCACCGACATCCGTCCACCCTAACGTCACAACGAGTTCTTAGAAACCAGACCCTTAAGCTTCAGGAGTTCCCCTAGCACAGGACTATTGATTTCTCCAAGAACTCATCTATTACGTATGAACCGTTATACCTTAAGGGTTCATTCCTGACGTCTTCCTCTGTCCGACTTCACGTCAATGCTAACATTCCAAGACACCTACCAGGTATAAATATACCTTCCCTTGCCCAAGCAAGTTAGAGGAGACCTCGACTTCAGAGGAGCCCGTATCCCGGCCTGACGCACTGAGAAGACGCTGTCATTCCTGCACGCAGACGAATCTAGCTTCCAGTGTTCTGACTCCCTTCGCGGGGTGTTAGAGTTCCAGATCCGGCAAGAGATTCCCACCTCTCTCATTCTCAAGGTATGGAGCTGACTAGAACCTAGAGAGACTCTTGGCATACTAGGTATACCATACTTGGCATACTAGACTTAAACATACTCTTAGTATACCAGACTAGAGAATACTCCACATACTTCTACCTTTCCCTACACCTAGACTAGGTTAGGTACATTGGGGTAGAACTAGCTTAGAGACGCTCGTATGAGTACTCGCATTTTTAGCTCATGTTATTTATGTACGTGAATATATGCTAAAAGATAATGCTAGCGCAGTATTATTTATTTCTACTGCTTACGCTGTACATTATTTATCTTGCATACTGTCTTGTGATCATAACAGCACATATCTCTTACACAAGAAACAAGACTGTTCAATAAAATTCTTTTTATTGTAACGCCCGTCTTTCCTTTCTGTGTAACTCTGTAGAAACTAAGCATGCACGATTGACTGAGTGAAACTGTTATCTATTGTTTCCACGATTCTGAGACGTGTTCCGATTCTAAAGGGAAACAAAGTAGTCATGTTTTTCGGTTGCCAGAAACTACTCCCTTCTTGTTATTCAAGGAGTTTCTAGTGGCCTCTGAACTAGCTGGCACAAGTAATTAAGTTTAATATACTCGATAGGGACATACCGACCTTAGTCCTATGTCAAGCCTATAGGTTATATTATTCCAATGCGCAGAGCCTATTAGGGAAATAGGAACTACACTACATGGCGCCCAACGGTTTGGTAAGGCAGTAATTTAACGTTAGATACTGAGTAACTCAGTCATGCTTTTCTCAGAGACCCCTACTCACATACTCCATAAGACGTCTGGAGTGGGTAGGGTTAAATATCCGCCATAACTAAATAGGGAAGCACCCTATATATTAGTTGTTTGGTTTGTTCAACGTTGAAGGATACAGTGTTCCAAAATATTGTGCACCTTATCTTTTGTTTCCTTGAAACTTGTTCTACATTTTTCAAAAAACAAATGTCCGTAAACGGGGACGATGCCACCAACACCGGTTTACAGGTTTAATTTAAACCGAGGAGGGTGTTATAGACATCCATCCAAACTTAAGAAGAGCCATCACTCTAAAACTTATAAAACATGGCCTACCACCAAGAGGAGGTAGAGCAGTTTTCGTGATAGAGGCACACGAATCCTTTCAGACAGAGGTATTCTATTCATGGATAGTATTCCCAGAATCAAATCCAGTTACAAGAATGTTTCACTTCTACAAAGAAGATGAACCACCAGAGGAATATATTCCTTTCGAGGATATTGAAATTCCACTAACATACCAGGAGCATCAGCTCTGGTTTAAAGGCGCCCTAAAACATCACAGAAACATTACCAGGCTCGGTCCACTAGGTAGACCAGGAGCAACATGGCCGATTCTAGCCGGCTACACTCCTCATCCTGACCTCGATATAATGTCAGACGAGGAACTACTTACTCAATTACAAGAGTTAATAAAAATCTACAGACAATTAGTCCAATATGTCATGCGGACTTTCACAGTCTAACCACCATTAACCATTCCAAATCAAACTCCTCAACAGGGGAATACACAAAAATTACACCACAGACTCTATACGCAGTCATGGGAAAAATGCCACAAAACGTGAGCAAATTCCATTCTGGATAGCTCAAAAATTACTCAAATAGAAGCAGTATTTCCAAATACTAGCCCTTATGAGAAACACAGAATACTAACAATCTGTTTACCAATGGGGATCACACCACAACTGGAAGACTGCACCACTTGGGGCTCAGTCTTTGCTGCCATCTACACAAAAACACATGGTATTCCATCAATTGCAGTAATACCAGATGTCCTGAAACAAATTCAAAACGAATACGGGGCAGAGCCTGCTCTGAATTTAGGTATGAAATTACTGAAAAATTTCGACCAGGTCTCAACAATAATATTATCTAATATTAAAGGGGAGGCAGCATCAGTGGCGATCCGCCAACGATTAAGGGAATTCGATGTTACAGAACATCAAACAGAACTACCCAGAATAATAGAACAATCTTATGCAGAATTAGGCAGAGATAGTTTGGGTGGAAGACCATTGAAGCCGAAACTATCTGAAAGTCCTGAGAAAGACTTTATTAAACAAACTCCTACATCTTCTAAAAAGAAGTGGGAAACTAACAAACAAAATTCAAACGAGAAACGTTCTCAATCTCGAGGTAGGTCTCCTCAAAAGGAGCCCTCTGAAAGGAGGTATAACCTCAGGAATAGGGATAATTTGAAAAGCCTGACAGGTATCAAGATACTGATACACGTTCCTCTCGTACCTTTCAGATCTCGTCACAGACATCGGAAAGAAGAGGACGGTCAGAACATAGAGAAGAACGCGTGAAATCGAAAGACGACAAACACGCTCCGAAAAGTAAATCCAAACTTCAATTCTCAAAGAAGAAGGTAGCAGGTCTGAAGGTCAGACATGCCGAGGATACTGAGAACACAACTCAAGAACGGAGAATGGGCTCAGACAATGCTGGACAGTACAGCAGAAGTCACAATAGCTCGCCAGAACCTGAAGGAACTTCTGGAGATAGTGGACTTGAATGAGTACATTACAGTTGAGACTGTAGACACCAGGGTTAGTACTCCACAAAAGTTATATGAAATAACACTCCGGATGGAGGGAGACATACCTAGACAGGTGAAAGCACTCTTTTGGGAAAAACTTTCAAGGGGTTATGACATACTTCTAGCAGAAAAAGACTGGCCACCACAATTTGTCAGGGAGTGCCCACATGGTGAGGACATTATTATGCCTGCCTTCTCCAACCATATTCCAATTCACCTAAAATATACTTATGCCAGGAAATGGGCAGTTGCCCAGGCCCCAGCATTATACAAAAATCATGTAGGATGGGATGAGGACTCACCTCACCATAAAATACATCTAAAAAATGAACCTACTGCACAGAGGCAGTATCCAATAAAGCAAGAAGCTAAAAAACAGGTCAGGGAGATCTTAGATCAACTTGAATACCAAGGGGTGATTGAAACATGCACCTCTTCAATGAACAATCCTTTGTTTCCTGTCTCCAAACCAGACAATACATATCGTCTAGTTTTGGATTACAGACACTTAAACACTTGTTCTAAAACTTTTGCGGTGCAAAACGCACACAGTACAGCATTAATGAATAACATTGTGCGTAAAAAATATAAAACCACATTGGATATCTCAAATTGTTTCTTTTGTCAAAACATAGCACCTGGAAGCAGGTACTTAACAGCTTTCTCAATAATGGGGACCCAGAGTCAATTTTGTCGACTCCCACAAGGGTTCAAGTACAGCCCGGGGTTATTCTCAGCGAGAGTAACGGAGTTACTACAAATTTATGATAATGAGGCATTGTCATATGTCGATGACATCTATCTGACAGACGATGACCTGGACAAACACTTGAACAGGGTGAGCACCATTATACTGGGCTTCGCCTCTGAAGGCTACAAATTCAACTTCAAAAAGTCCAGAATTGCCCATCTCAATGTCCTCTTTTTAGGATATCAGCTTTCAAGTGAAGGCAAGAGCTTGGCAGCTAACTTTTTAGAAAGGTGTGCGCTGCTCCAACCTCCAAAGATGCTGAAAAATTTACAATCCATCCTGGGTTTCCTAAATTTTGGAAGAACTTACATTCTAAATTACGCAGAAAGGGTTAAACCTCTTCACGCATTAATCAAACCTGATTTTTCAATAAAAAATTGGACACAAGAACACACAGAAATCTTGCGTTCACTCCAAGCTAACATGTTAGCAACAAATCACTTACAAACACGCGTAAGTCAACGCAACTTAGTGATCCGAATAATTTCGGGTTAATGCGGATTCACCTACTTAACATTTAATGAGGGTGAAAAAGTACCAATTGCATACAAATCACATTTGTATACACAAGCAGAAATGCGCTTCACTTCAACTGAAAAAATACTGACAGCAGTTCAAACCGCTGTAGCGAAAGAAAGAGCTCTAGCCCAAGGGAAACACATTATTGTCGTAACCCCAGTTCCGGCCTTAGAGGCGGTAACTAAAGCGAGCATTCCAAATGCTAAAGCATTACATCCTAGATGGATACAATGGGTTAATTCTCTTGCTGCAACAGATGTTGAATATGTTTTTGATCCTGATTTAAAAACACAAGCGTTCCTGCAATATGTACATGAATGTCCTCTGCCCACTGAGATTCTGCCTCTCGATCAGTATGAATTCATAATTTACACTGACGGATCCGCACAACCCGCAACAGGGAGTAAGCAAGCTTACAGTGCAGTGTGCGCAATCGTTAAAGGTCGCATGCGCGATGGCAACTTCAGACCTATGGTCACAAAAACCCAATCTCTAGGAGATTGCACAGCTCAGTGAGCTGAACTACAAGCATTCAAACTGGCACTTGAAAGTACAGATCGAGAATTCCCCACACTCATAGTGTGCGTTTCTTTCTACTGTGTGCAGTCGTATAATGAATATATACAAACTTGGCTTGAAAATGGGTTCAAAGATGCAAAAGGTGGCACAATAAAGGATAAAACGCTTTGGGAACAAGTAGTTCAGTTAAAAAGGGAACTACCAAAGGCTCACGTGATCCATACACTGAGTCATCAACGTGATGGCGTTCATGTTGCAGGGAATTCATTGGCTGACGAAGCCGCAAAGGGGGCTGTTCAGACGGCTTCCGTAGCTGCGATCACTCGTTCAAAAACGAGAATAGACAGTGAGATAATGTTGGCTGTCAATGCTACGAGCAAAGGCAGTGGTGCAGCGTTACCAAAAAAGTTTCCACTCAAGTACTCTTATGTAATTGATGCGAACAACGTTCCTTTTGCTCGAATCCCTGGAGTGGGGGATAGGGTAATTCCAAACAAGGAACGCAGATTAGGACTAATCCTAGCAGCACATGAAGGGATAGCCTCTGCCCATGCAGGTATTTCTGCAACAGTATCTTTATTAAAACAAAGATATTGGTGGCCTGGCATTAGGAAACAGACCAAGAACTATGTTCTGGAATGTGAAATTTGCCAACAGATGAAAGTCTCCACAGTGAAACGTCCTGCGCAGACACCCTTGTTAATTTCAGACAAACCATTAGCTTGTGTTTACCTGGACCACTGCGGTCCCTTGCAAAGGAACGGTAACTATAAATATATCATGGTCGCAGTGGATTCTTGCTCTAGGTTCCTATGGATATGGCCTCAGTGCTCGGCTGACGCTCGAACTGTTATAAAAGAGTTACGTAGTCTTTATCGGCACATACGCAATAGGCACGCTACATTCTGACCAGGGCCCTGCGTTTAGCTCTCGAGCTTACAAAGAAGCCATGGCCAGTCTGGGCGTTGCATTGCGGTACTCCTCTCCGTTTCATCCTGAGGGAAATTCTGTTGTGGAAAGGAAAAACCGGAACATAAAGCAGTCTATAACAGCTAGGGTATTAGGTTCGGGTGATGGGTGGGTCAAACATCTTTATGGGGTCCAACGCTCATTAAACAATTTGCCAAGAAGTTCTCTAGGGGGGTCACTCCATATGAGGTCCTATTTGGGACAAGAATGTGGGTGCCAGATCTAGAATGTAGTGGCACAGTGGTGGAAAATAAACCCTTTGATATCAAAGATCGTTTGGCTGTTTTACAGGATCTAAATGAACTAAGATCGAAACAAAGCAACGTATTCCTGCAGCCAACCACCACTGGGGAAAAACCGGCGGTCACAGCAAGGCCTGTCTGGATTCCAAAAGTTGGGGATCTAGTCAGAGAGAAAATTGCAGACAAGAAGGAATTTGGACCTTCTTACAGACAACCAGTACCTGTCCTAGCCATACACGGAACGAGAACAGTACTTCTGCCGCCTAAGTGATTTTGTTTCATCCAGTACCTATTCTGATGATTGGGACTTTGAAACTGTAAATAACATGATGTTTGACCTAGAAAAATCTGCTGCATTTTCTAATAATGAATATTTAGAGGGTTCATCAGACTATGAACAGCTGTATATTGCTATAACCACTATGGTCATCATTTTTTGCATAAATCTGCAACACCTAGAAATGTGTTTATGTTTAACCAATGGGAGCATTGTCCTACACCACCAAAAGGTAGTTCAAAAACATTTGCTAAAAAGTTTCCATATTTTTCAGGATACAATACATCTGATCCAGAAACATTTTACTATAAAAATGTAACCAAAACAGGACTGAAAATTATGTTAACTAATACAAAACAGATTTACTCTGCAGCATTTATTGCCCAACTGTCTAGACAGGGTTTCGACTTATGGAAAGACACAATAGACACAAAATCTGTCTGGGGTACTAAAGATTGGCAAGTGCAGGGGATAGAAGCTTTGTTTAGAGCCTGTATCGTCCCTCAGCAAATAATTTTTTTGAATGACACTGTCCAACAAACGTCTTGCCTTGGGTTAGCCAAGATCAAAGAAATGAAAGCACCTTCTGTACCAACACCTGCAAGTGATAACAATACACAGGCAGCGGTTACAGTTGACACCATACTACAACTCAACAGAACAAATCCTGATTGGAGAAAATGGTTGATCTGGCCCACAGACACAAACAACTATCAAGAGAGATTCCTGAATAAAACACAGGGGTTTACTATTCACAGGCCAGACCCACGATACGTCCAAAGACAGCATCCGGGGGTAGTAACAACATACAGTGTAGGAAACTTATGCCTCGATCGGCTGCAAAAATCTACACTTAAGGATGTGAAACAACACTTATCTTTACTTAAAGAAGATGCAGACCTTAGGGAATTCTTGCTTGGACCAAGAAAACCGCGTCAAAAACGTTTCATATATGCTGGCATTTATGCTGCTTATAATGAAGCATGGAAGGTGTCACAGATGGAGGCCGCAGAACGAATACGTGAACTTGATCGTATTAATTTAGAGAAAACTCTCTCTGTGGTCGACAATGGGTTAACAACTTTGTCCTCCAGAATTTATTCATTGGCCAGTATTGTATCCTCTGCTATCGACATACTGGAACAAGATTTAGCCATGTTACAACAAGGCCAGTCTCAGTTACGTTCTATTATGTTATTAAGCTGGACGCTGCAATCTTTGCTTGCGGGCTATGTGCCTTGGCATTTTATCAACACGACGGCTCTGTTTGCAGAATACAATCTAACTGATAAACAGATCGAACTGGCACAAAGGGGAGCAAAATATACAGTACTGAGCATTGAAAAACTTGAAAAATTACCATTCACAGTGGCAGAAAAACCAGCTACAGAATGGCTTATTCATGGCAAAATGAGTCTTCCTGTGACTACTTTCCAGTTTCAGTATTGCCTTAAACAGATGCAAGCAGGCAAATATGAAAGGTTGGGTAAAGAATACATTAAGACATCCTGGAATTTACCTTACACCTATAGATGTTGGAGTGGGGATCGTGAAGTGTTTCTAAGCGGTACACACTGTGAAAGTGCACTAAGCGGTTCACTAATTTGTCAGGACATATCTTTACACGGGCTTGTAATGGTGCTGTGGCAAATTTGTCCTGCCACCAGCAGGGTACACCAGCTGCTGTGATTAATCCAACGTTTGGACAACTTTCTAATGGGAGTTACCTCATGTTGAATGATCAGAGTTGCTGTGGCATGTTGCCAGGCATCCCATATCTAGTAACTGTCAACTCCAGGGTCACTTGCTGTATGCAAGTATTGTTTGCCCCAATAGACACAGTCAGGGAGTCGCCTCTATGGCCTTCGTTGAATGTCTCTTTTATACGATTTGATACTTTAAGCAGAATGAAAGCCATGCTTATACAACAATCAGTGCCTTTGACCTCGGCCAAAGAAATCTATGATCTACAAGTTGCAAGGACTTCGGCAGAGATACAGGCTTTAATTCGTACAAACTGCCCTATACATTTCGTAGAAATGATAGGACGTATCTTTAACATGTCTGATACAAGCGGAATTGTACATGTATTTAAGACCATCTGTTCTGGACTATTAGCACCTTTCCAGGCTGTCCTCGGAATCATCCAGAACTTCGCACATTCGGTGTTTGGTGGTGTGCCGTTAATTCTAGCACTTGTTGCAGGAATTCTGTTTCTATTCCTCCTACTACGCTATGGCAAGCCTCTTCGCCAACATCACTCCGAGCGATGTGGAGAGAGCCCTCCTTGAACGGAAATGCCGTGAGCGAATAGTACAGCTTTTGGGCATGCCTCGTCTACGGGAACTTAATACAACGTGGTTCCTGTCATTCAGACCAATCTGGCAAGATTGCATCTTACCTGTTCTACGCTGCCTGTTTTGCGGTGAAGAATGCGTGCTAGACACCTGTCTAACACTCCCATCAGTCATGCCAACGGATATCGATACTCTGCTGAACCCGATAACGGCCCATGCTGTGTGTTGTCCCCATAGGCTTCCAATCCTGATGGCGGCATTCATTGAGATCTCACAGACGCTTCCGGCTGCTGCTGAGGTACGAGATGGATCAACGGGCACACAGGTAACAACGGACGCGAACATTGCTTCTTCTGCTGAAGGCGATGTTTCTCATCTCTTTGCAATTAACCTTCTGAACGAGGTGTTCCAAATGTCACCAACTTCGGTAGATGATATTTTGGCTACGGAAATAGATGATCTAATGTTTACGCCAGACCCATACACTGACTTTGATTTGGCTCACAGTGTACCAGGGCAACAATGAAATTTGGCCTTCATATTTTTCAAACTTGGAACTTTTCCCAGAATTGAACTTTTTTCCTTTAAAAAAAAATTTTGGGTGATCAATCTGCTTACAGTAGAACTAGTCTTATAAAACGGACTTCTTTGAATACTTCCAGGGACACATTGTCACCTTACTTGTCTAACATTTCATTTAATACCATGATATGCAATGGCTTTGATTTTGAGAACTTATCGACCATTTCGTCATATGTATATATTTCTGTTTCATTCACGTTGCATTTTACTTCCGTTACATGCTTAGAATGAAAACGATGCTTTATATGTACAGTACCTATTGCATTTCAACAGTTTTGAGCTTCTTTTAGAATGCTTTTAGAAATGTTTTTAGCAATATGTGGTACTCAATTTTATGTTTAGCATTTAAATGTTTAGCATTTAGTATTATCGTTCAATCGAAAGAAGAGTGGGTGTTGTATTCCGCTTTAGGTGTCTGTATATTTGTTTTCCTGAATCATGTCCTTATATAGGCACAATTCGCATTGCCCTTATATAGGCATAGAATCCCAGTCCTTATTTAGGCATTAGCCGTGCACTCCAAATACAGGCATGGTCACCGACATCCGTCCACCCTAACGTCACAACGAGTTCTTAGAAACCAGACCCTTAAGCTTCAGGAGTTCCCCTAGCACAGGACTATTGATTTCTCCAAGAACTCATCTATTATGTATGAACCGTTATACCTTAAGGGTTCATTCCTGACGTCTTCCTCTGTCCGACTTCACGTCAATGCTAACATTCCAAGACACCTACCAGGTATAAATATACCTTCCCTTGCCCAAGCAAGTTAGAGGAGACCTCGACTTCAGAGGAGCCGTATCCCGGCCTGACGCACTGAGAAGACGCTGTCATTCCTGCACGCAGACGAATCCAGCTTCCAGTGTTCTGACTCCCTTCGCGGGGTGTTAGAGTTCCAGATCCGGCAAGAGATTCCCACCTCTCTCATTCTCAAGGTATGGAGCTGACTAGAACCTAGAGAGACTCTTGGCATACTAGGTATACCATACTTGGCATACTAGACTTAAACATACTCTTAGTATACCAGACTAGAGAATACTCCACATACTTCTACCTTTCCCTACACCTAGACTAGGTTAGGTACATTGGGGTAGAACTAGCTTAGAGACGCATCGTATGAGTACTCGCATTTTTAGCTCATGTTATTTATGTACGTGAATATATGCTAAAAGATAATGCTAGCGCAGTATTATTTATTTCTACTGCTTACGCTGTACATTATTTATCTTGCATACTGTCTTGTGATCATAACAGCACATATCTCTTACACGAGAAACAAGACTGTTCAATAAAACCCTTTTTATTGAAACGCCCGTCTTTCCTTTCTGTGTAACTCTGTAGAAACTAAGCATGCACGATTGACTGAGTGAAACTGTTATCTATTGTTTCCACGATTCTGAGACGTGTTCCGATTCTAAAGGGAAACAAAGTAGTCATGTTTTTCGGTTGCCAGAAACTACTCCTTCTTTTTTATTCAAGGAGTTTCTAGTGGCCTCTGAGCTAGCTGGCACAAGTAATTAAGTTTAATATACTCGATAGGGACATACCGACCGTAGTCCTATGTCAAGCCTATAGGTTATATTATTCCAATGCGCAGAGCCTATTAGGGAAATAGGAACTACGCTACAGTGTTTTTGGTTTTATGGTGACGTGATGACTCGTGTATTTTTCATAATCTGATTTGCATTCCATGCCCTAGAGATTCACTGATATATGTTGTTTTATGGCTTGTTCGGGATAACAAGTGCTATATAAGTGACTGCATAGTATGCACAGTAATTATGACATGTCGTTTTGGTCTTGTTTATGTATAATATACTATGTATTTTTTTATAATCCTGTGTGGGGTCTCTTTTGTGGTGTGTTCATTGATTTTCTGTGTGAGTGTGTTGCGCAAATGCTTTACACATTGCCTCTGATGCCTGTCTGCTCTGCGGCAAGCTACCAGAGGGTAAGCACAGGTTATCTTTGGTGTGTAACCTACTTGCCCTGACTAGAGTGGTGGGTTCCGCCTGGCTTAGGTGCATACCCTAGCCAACCAGTAACACCCTTTCAGACATCTGGGATTACCAGAAAATATTTAACTTTTGTACTCAAGTCTCAAAGAAAAGGAATTTGGCTCTATAGAAAGACACCCCGTGGGTATTTCCTTCTTATGTACGTGCTGCCTAAGGCCCTTACATTTCTCTCTCTATTCCCTATTACACACAGGATGCTGGCAACGAATATTTTATTACATGATACAATGTACATATTGTACACAGAGAACTGAATTCACACTGGTTCTGCTTTACACTGCTTAAGCTTGCGAACGGTAAAAACATATTTCTAATGTACTAAACCCATTTAGTGATTTGGAAAAGCTTTTCTGAATTGCTAAATCATTTTAGAAATGGTTACTGATTCACAATTTAGACAGGCCGCATTTGTGGCATCCCTTCCAAATCGAGAATTGGTACCCTATGTATCAAAAGTTTGTGACCAGAATTCTGGTTGTACACCACTAATCAATTGCTGATTCCAAAGTTCGGGTGATAATTTATTCACAAAGGGGAATGGGTCCAGAGGGGATTCCACTGGACTTCTTCTGCTTCAAGTCTCAGGGTGGCAATTAACAAGGGAGTAGGCAGTGGTCCAGGGGGCTACTGTCAACTCTCACTGAAGTTTTTCAAAACTGAAAACCTTTTTTTGTTTAAAGCAACCCGTTTCTTTTAAGGAAAGCGGGCTACTTTGAAAAAAAAATCCATTTTGAAATGCAATGAAAGGGTTGGGGGTCTGCTGTCCCTTGCAGGCCATCATCCTTGTCAGTGCAGCCAATCACATGGGGTTGCAAATTGCCACCTGCCTAATGAATATTAATTAAACTTGTTGTTCTGCGAAGCACTACTATTCCTTATTTTACGACATGGTGCATAAGTTGATTCACAAACTAAAAAACTGGTTGAAAAAATTTGGTGTACAACTTGCAACCATTTTTTGAGTCATGTATCACCTGATCCGTAGCCCTAACACAAAATAATGCATATGGTGGCATGCGTTCTCCTTGTGCTAAACCATGCATCGTGGCACATTCTGACATATCTTAAAAGATGCCACAATATTGGGCAGTTATGTGGTGAAGATTCCATTGTTGTGCAGCAATATTTTGCACAGCCTCATTATTCTGGCACAACACCTTTTCAATACACTCAAGACTTGTGCTACATCAGAATATGCCACACCAGTTAAGAATACATATAGTACAGTTTTTACTTTTACGTATCTTATTTTAGGCATTTCGTATAGTCTGGTCCTAACTAAGAGCGACAGGGTGCTTACCAGAAAAGAAAGAAATTCTACAAGCTTAGGTACTGTGCATGGAGACTTTACCATTTCCTTATATTTTTACTCTTACTACATGCTTCTATTAGCTGCATCTGGCCTGGCTTTCATTTTGATACTGAGTAAAATATTTTTTTTAAACCTGCTGCTATGTAAAAACAAAACAAAAACAGATGCTTAAGTACACAGTGCATCTATGAGATAAAGAATGTAATGTATGATGATTCTGAGTACTTTTGGGGTGTAATATGGTCCCCAATACATTGCAAAAGGAGGCAGAATTATATGCCAAACAGCCAATACCATGACGTGATAGAGGTACTCCTCATGTGGAGCCAAAGCCCACGCTATATTTCTAAAGACTGGGTAACAATATGCGCTGTCAAGCCAGACCTAAAAAACAGAATGTACTGTGGGGGAGTAGAAGTGTGTCATTTGCTAATCTTCTGACCCTCCAAAGAGGCATGCCTGCGGTGAACAATAACCAATAAATCACAGATAAAAATAAATAATTTGGAGAGAACAAGATCTTGCATGATTCACTTCATATATATAAAAATTACCCATTTACAATTTCAGGCACTGGGAAATAATAGGTTTGCCCACTTTTACACAATTTTTGGGCACGTGCTACAGATGAAAATAACACCGACATCTGTTGGAGGGTGGGGGTTTATCAAAAGCTGGAAATTTGCATCTATACCAAATCATCCCAAACCGTTGCCTGTTTGAAAATATGCTCACCCTGTTCATATTTTCATAATGAGCATGGCGGGAGAGCTGGTGCTGCCACAATACAGTTGTCACCATGGAGCATGGTGTAATGCCAGGAATGAGGAGTTGAATTGTGTAACATTGAACTGGTGTTGCACTGCAGTGCTGTTTTCCATGAGCATTTGCATTTGCACAAACGTGGTGGAGTATCCTCTCTACCAAACTGATGGTTCACCCGTTCTAGTTAGAGTCAGGCAGACCGCCATGTTTCCATCAGCACAGCCCCCACTGGCTCTGTTGACAGAAGTCTTACATCGACAAGCCCACTGCTATGGGTAGTTTGGTGTTACCGTAGTAGTAGCTGCTAAGCTGCTAACATGTTTTCCAAATAAACATTTGCTGGTTAGAGGTGTTAGACATCCAAATCTAGAAGAATGTACAACTCGTTTGTGTCAGGTCTCGTACTGAGTCCTGTCCTGTTTTACACAATCAGCGCGGAAAAGGCGCAAAGACTACAAGTCCCATGAACACTGGCGGCAGCGCGGCCGGCACGCAGAACAGCGGAAGGTATATGAGCATACTTCCGCCCATGCGGCGTTGCCGAGTATTCTGTAAGCTGGGTTACAAAGAGTTTGTCAGGCATTTTTTGCATTCCTTCGTTCCTGTTGTTTCAGGAGTGCCGGTGTGGAGTTCAGCGGCAGTCGCCATAGAACAGGAACGTAATCTGGTGCATTGTGTGGATCTTCAAGGCCAGAGCCCCGGAGAGGGAACTCCGGTCTCGGAACGTGATAAGAAGTCTTGAGTGCGGGTCTGGTAAGGGTGCGGCTGCACCACTGCTGATACCGGCATATACCATATTGGAAAAAAAGTTTATTACGGGAAAAGAGGGGTTTAAAACCGGAGCAACTATCCCTTATGTTCTTCGCTTCTGAAGTAAGCGTGTTGATTGAGAGTACGGTAAACAAACCCCAGGCACTAGGTGTTCCTCCTCGTTGGTGAGACACACGTTTGTGGTCTCTTGCGAGTAGAAGGGATACCGGTGTAAAGGTGCTTTGTAGACATATATCGTTGTCGTTGAAACAGAGTGTAAAAGATATTACAACATTACCACCAGGTGTGGTTGGAGTATTGTTTTACTTGTGTGTTGGGGAGCCCCAGGCTTCCTGTGCGTTAAACAGAGGAGTCCTTCAGAGGCGACCAACAAACTAGTGCAAGCTAGAAGGTGTGTTACCTAGCACCACGCTACCTGGATGAGTGTGTGGGTAGTTGTTGGACTTGGACCTTTTGCCCTGAATTTTTTTCGCTTGTGTGACAATAAAATATGGTGTGTCTGAACAGAACATAACAAATGCTGTGTAATATGGTACACACTGTTAGCGCCGCCATTTTAGAAAAGCACTGTGGAAAAATGTCACTGTTAAAATGGACGCCATGCCTGCCTGCCCATGTGACGCCTGACTGAGGTGGGTTGGCAGCCTAGTGGTTTGTCCCCCAGCGCCCCCTGCTTTTGGAGGGAAGCGTCGCACCGAGGGTGCTCTACTCCTCCCCCTGAACCAGTTAGAACCGGTTCCAGAGAGAACCTTCTAGCTGCCCTGTGAGGAGACTGAGGCAGTACAGAGCCTGGACTGAAGGGGAAGGGACCTTCTGCCAGGGGAGACCGCCACATTGGGCCTGTGTGCTGGCCCCTGTGCCCATCTACACCCCCCTGTTGGCCCCAGGGCCAAGGAAGAGACATTGCCGGAGTGGAGGCTGCTGTGCTGGCAGGATTGCCACCCTACCGGAGGATGACCGTTCTGAGGAGCTGCTGCTTCGGGACTGGTGAGCCGCCCTCCTAGCCACTGATCTCGCCCTGCATTACATGTCTCTTGGCCTCTAGCGCCTGGGGAGCGCTATATCTGCGGTGCCAGAAGAAGGGAGAGGGTGCCTGCAGCGCTGAATTGCCAGAGCGCTACTTACCCTGGGGGACCCTGGAGGTGGGAGCGCTGCCTGTGCCTACCTGCATGAAGAGGAGGGCTGATGCCTGCACCCTAGCGCTGTGCCCTGGAGTCTGGAGAGCGCTGTAACCCCCCCTGAAGACACTGTCTGCAAAGCGCTGTGGGGGACTGTGTAGCGCTAAGAAGGGGAGCGCTGCTCATGTGCTGCTGAGGGGAGCCGATTCCTCCAAGTGGCGGGTGCCCACCCCGCTGGTGTGCTTATACTAGGAGGGAGCCTACCCCTCTGTGAGGAAAAGAGGTGTGTGGCTGAAGAAACGGGTGCCTACCCCGAAACTTGTCCTTGTTGGAAGGCGGGAGCCCACCCCGCGCTTCTAACGTGCCCAGGATCACCGCCGCGGCCGTGAGGGGAAGCGCTGACAAGGAGAGCGGGAGCCCACCCCGCATTTGTGGTCCTTCGCGGGTGCCCACCCCGCGTTATTACTTTTAAAAATACAGCGGGAGCCTACCCCGCGTGTGTGCGTGTGCTGGGAGGGAGCCTACCCCTCTGTGAGGAGAAGCGGAGTTGCCTGGAGTCACCGCCGGCCCGGGAGACCCAGGAGCGCTGCGCGGGCTTCCCCGTGACGTCAGGGGAGCCGCGCTGGGATTGGCGCTGGTGAGAGCGCCTGAAGGAGGCCCCGCCCCGCAAGCGAGGAAGTCGAGGGAGGTCGTCGGGAGCCTCGCGGGCTCCGGAGAAAAGTCCCGGGCCCCAGGAAGGGGTGGCCCGGGTGAAGAGAGTCCCGGAGTAGAAGAACCGGAGCGGGAGCCCACCCCGCCGGTCCGTGTCCCGCAAGAGGAGCGGGAGGAGTCTGGAGCCTCACAGGCTCACCGTCGAAGTCCCGGTTCCCAGGAGGGGGCCCGGGTGAGGCAGAGAGGCGCTGCTGACGGCGGGGCTCCCTGAGCTGAGGAGAGCCCCGCGTGTGAAGAGAGGCCGTCGGGAGCCTCGCAGGCGCCGCCGGAGTAGTGTGGAGCCTCGCCGGCTCCAGGACCAAGTCCCGGTTCCCAGGAAGGGCCCCGGGTGAAGAGTGAGTGCCACGCCTGCAGGACTGCCGGTGAGTGGGGCTGAGTTCTGGGACGGGCGGGGGCCGGCCGAGGCACATTGTCGGTGCCTAAGGCCCCGGGGGGAAACCAGCCGTGCTCGTGTTGAGCCCCCTTCCCCAGCGGTGCCGCCGGTGCGGGCCGCTGCCACGTGTTGGGGCCAATTCAGTTTAGAGTCCCGGGGGGCATCGGGGTACATAGCCGGTGCCCGCCTCCCCGTCGGTCCCGCAGAGAGGACCACAGTGGCCCTACTGGTCTCCCAGCTGCCCCGTCTGACAGCGGGCAGCTGCGACGAAGGAGGCCCGTGAGGGTTAGGGGGCCCCCTGAGGCACCGAAAGTGCCAGTGACCCTTGGGGACACACAGCGGCGGGCCGCTGCAACAACGGGGTCTACTTCCCCTTCCAGAGTCCCAGAAGAGGGGCTCCCACGTGCAACGTGTTGGGCATAACTTTACACCCTGAGTCCCGGAGGGGGGGCTCATAGAGAATTGCGGGCCTGCCAGTGGGCAGCTGCATTGAGGGGGCAGAGTTTACTTCCCAGCCCCGGGAAAAAGGGGGAATTGGTCGAGGTACATTGTCGGTGCCTTCCCCCGGTGTCCCCAAGCCCTGGAGGAGAGGGACTCCAACAGGAGCAGAGGCGGGCCACTATTAAAGAGGGGCTCCAACGTGGCCATAGGGGTTGTATTCCACCCAGCTGCCCCGCAGGACAGTGGCAGCTGTTCCTCACGGGCAATTGTTATTCGGGAGACCAAATTGGGCTTCCCCTGCACAGGCAGTGCCAGTACTTGTTTTGGGCTGATTCCCAGCTGGCCTGCGAGTGCGCAGGCAGCTGCAACGATTGGGCATAATTATCCTGCCCTTGACTTGGTCGGGGGGTGGTGTCGGGGCACATTGTCGGTGCCCGCCTTCCCCCGGTGCTGCACTGTCTTTACAGCTGCCCCGGATCACAGTGGGCAGCTGCAACGTTGAGGGACATTGTCTTGCCAGGGGCCCGGGAGTCGGGCTCCCCTGTGTGAAGTGGCGCGCAGGCTAATCTGCAGCGAGGGGTTATGCCAGGCTTGTAAGGCCTTTACTAAATTGAATAGGGGCCTAAGCACAACTGCTGTATGATTTACCTGCATTATGACTTTCACCAAATTGAATGTGCCTACCTGAATTGAACCTGATTTATCCTGTACTTATAATGATTCTGGCAGCGACCCGATTGGCGTTGCCCTGTACATAGTCCCCACTGTTTTATGTATACCGGGTGCCGGTTGGCGCCGTGTTACCACTGTGGTTACCATCTGCTAAGCTGTTGCCTAATACAGATGCTATTTTTCTTACTCCAACTGGTGTAGTCTCCTTTTTGTAGTGTGCCTGGTGTGTCGCCTGTGTGTGCTGCGCGGATGCTTTACACATTTCCTCTGGAGTTTGGCCTGCCCGCTCTGCACCACGCTACCCGTTTCCAACATTGGTGCTCAGCGGTGGGATAGGACTTGTGTTTGCGCAGTACCACAGCGGCAACTGGTTGCACTACAAAGGGTGCACCTGAGAGTAATCGCAGATGTGGGGATTGTTTTTCCTGATTGTACTTGCCTCCTAAAAGTGTTGTGTTGGGGATTGTGTCTCCCTGTTGCACTGTGGGTGGTGTATCCCGGGTGTATCTCACCAGGATGGGGTTAACCTATGACGAGGATTGCGTGGGGAGTACACCGAGCAGGAGGTGATAGACCTCTGCCGAGAGAGAGGGATACCCACGGTAGGCAACACCCGGAGGAAGTTGTTCCTCTATGAGGCCCTGAAAAGGGGGAACCCTTAGAGCCCCACGGGGACCTTTCCGATTACCCCTCTGCATATTTAAGGGATGGATTTGGTAGAGACCGTGAGGAGGACTCTGAGAGTGAGGGGTCCCGGTCCATAACCCTGGAAGGTGGTGACTTTGAGGAGGAAGAGGATGTGAGGGCAGAGACACCGGTAGCGAGGGAGGACACCATAGAGAGGGAGTCCCGTGCTGGGTCCAGCCCCAGGGGCACTGCCCCACCCCTTTCCCTATCCCCAGAAGAGTGGGTAGATAGGAGGGAAGAAAGGGAGTATCAGCTGGCGCTGGAAAGGCTCAGAGTGGAGCTAGCGCAGCTGAGGGTTGAGGAAAAAGGCTAGAGACTGAAAGGGTCCTAGCACAGGAGAGGATGGCGGAGGCGGAGAGGGCCTTCGCCAGGGAGAGACTAGCTCAGGGGGGTAGGTTGTCCCCTGAGAGTGGTGTCTGTGGTCTGGATTCACCAGTGAGGGTGGGATCCAGTGGTGGCAGCGAGAGTGAAGCCAGTGCAGGAAGTCCCACTCCCAGAGCCCGGGAGATGGTGCCTGATCCCCAGAAGGAGGGGGGCAGGTTGGAGTTCCAGGGCAGGGGAAAACTGTCCCGTCAGTCTTGGGGGGAGTATGTGGACGGGTGTTGGACTGCACTGGAGGAGTGGATGGTGGGTGGCGCGGTGACAGATGGGGAAGAGCTGTTCCGCCTGATTATCAGGGAGCATGTGCTCAAGAGTTGTTTTCCCGGGTTGCGCCACCACCTGTTGCAGTGTGGGCTCTCCGACCCCAGGGAGCTTGCACGGGAGGCAGACCTTTGGGTGAGTGCCAGAGAGTCTGAGAGGGCAGTGGGGAGTGATCCTGAAGGGAGTGGTGCAGGGATCTTCCGACCCAGCGAGGTGGGAGAGGTGGAGAATCGCCCAGCTAGGTCCCAGGAAGGTGAGAAGGTTGTAGGGCCTCACATCCTATCCATGGGAAGGAGTGAGACGGGGAGGTGTCCCGAGGTGCCCCAACCGCAGTCTCAGGGCCTGGAGAGTTCCATAAGGGAACCCCAGGTTGGGAGCCTAGGCTGTCCCGATGGGCCGTCCAGGGAAGGGGATCCCCTAGTGTCAGGAGAACCCGGGGCGTCGGTAATCCGAGCTCCAGGGGTTCTGGGGTCTGCCCAGCCACAGGGTTTAGATCCTGGGCTGGGGTGCCAGGTTCAGGGGCTGCCTGACCTGGCGGGAGGGACGTCTGTAACCAGTGTCCCTCCGGAGTTCACTTCCAGGGGCACTTCTCCAGGTGGGAGGGTGCGGAACTCTGGAAGGGGGTGCCGAGGGAGGAAGGACTCGCCTCTGGCACCGGTTCAGCCACAGGGTTTAGATCCTGGGCTGGGGTGCCAGGTTCAGGGGCTGCCTGACCTGGCGGGAGGGACGTCTGTAACCAGTGTCCCTCCGGAGTTGACTTCCAGGGGTACTTCTCCAGGTGGGAGGGTGCGGAACTCTGGAAGGGGGTGCAGGGGGAGGAAGGACTCGCCTCTGGCACCGGCTCAGCCACAGGGCTTAGATCCTGGGTTGGGAGGCCAGGGGCAGGTATTGCCTGACCTGGCGGGAGGGACGTCTGTAACCAGTGTCCCTCCGGAGCTGACTCCCAGGGGTACTTCTCCAGGTGGGAGGGTGCGGAACTCTGGGAGGGGGTGCAGAGGGAGGGAGGACTCGCCTCTGGCACCGGGGCAACCTAAGGGTTTAGACCCTGGGTTGGTGGATCGGATTCAGGGTCACGGCCCTGGGAGAGAGTGGTGTTCTGAGGGTGCCCCGCAGAGGAGGAGAGGGCGGAACCCCAGAAGGAGAGGGAGGGGGAGGAGAGCCTCGCCCCTACCTGGTGGACAGTGTGAGAGTGTGGTCCCTAGGTGGGAAGACCATTGGCAGTTTGGGACTGCACGGAGGAGAGGGAGAGTGGTCAACGGGTACTACGGGCCTGGGGCTACTGCCCCCACTCTGTGAGACAGCCAGGGCCAGAGACATCTGGATGGCCTAGGGCCCGGTCCTGGCTGCAGCCAACTAGGGAGCACCAGTGGGGTGGCCTAGTTGGGTCGGGAGGAGTTGAGAGAGGGAACCATCGGGGTCCAGAGTGGAGAAGAACCTGCGGGTGTTCCTGCAGTTGTGGGCCCGCGTCCAAGTTCTCTCGCCCTAAGCAGGGAAGCCCATCAAGGCATTGATCGGTCTACCCTGGCTTTTGGCTGGGAGGGGGTTGTGTTGGACTTGGCCCTTTTGCCCTGAATTTTTTCGCTTGTGTGACAATAAAATATGGTGTGTCTGAACAGAACATAACAAATGCTGTGTAATATGGTACACACTGTTAGCGCCGCCATTTTAGAAAAGCACTGTGGAAAAATGTCACTGTTAAAATGGACGCCATGCCTGCCTGCCCATGTGACGCCTGACTGAGGTGGGTTGGCAGCCTAGTGGTTTGTCCCCCAGCGCCCCCTGCTTTTGGAGGGAAGCGTCGCACCGAGGGTGCTCTACTCCTCCCCCTGAACCAGTTAGAACCGGTTCCAGAGAGAACCTTCTAGCTGCCCTGTGAGGAGACTGAGGCAGTACAGAGCCTGGACTGAAGGGGAAGGGACCTTCTGCCAGGGGAGACCGCCACATTGGGCCTGTGTGCTGGCCCCTGTGCCCATCTACACCCCCTGTTGGCCCCAGGGCCAAGGAAGAGACATTGCCGGAGTGGAGGCTGCTGTGCTGGCAGGATTGCCACCCTACCGGAGGATGACCGTTCTGAGGAGCTGCTGCTTCGGGACTGGTGAGCCGCCCTCCTAGCCACTGATCTCGCCCTGCATTACATGTCTCTTGGCCTCTAGCGCCTGGGGAGCGCTATATCTGCGGTGCCAGAAGAAGGGAGAGGGTGCCTGCAGCGCTGGATTGCCAGAGCGCTACTTACCCTGGGGGACCCTGGAGGTGGGAGCGCTGCCTGTGCCTACCTGCATGAAGAGGAGGGCTGATGCCTGCACCCTAGCGCTGTGCCCTGGAGTCTGGAGAGCGCTGTAACCCCCTGAAGACACCGTCTGCAAAGCGCTGTGGGGGACTGTGTAGCGCTAAGAAGGGGAGCGCTGCTCATGTGCTGCTGAGGGGAGCCGATTCCTCCAAGTGGCGGGTGCCCACCCCGCTGGTGTGCTTATACTAGGAGGGAGCCTACCCCTCTGTGAGGAAAAGAGGTGTGTGGCTGAAGAAACGGGTGCCTACCCCGAAACTTGTCCTTGTTGGAAGGCGGGAGCCCACCCCGCGCTTCTAACGTGCCCAGGATCACCGCCGCGGCCGTGAGGGGAAGCGCTGACAAGGAGAGCGGGAGCCCACCCCGCATTTGTGGTCCTTCGCGGGTGCCCACCCCGCGTTATTACTTTTAAAAATACAGCGGGAGCCTACCCCGCGTGTGTGCTTGTGCTGGGAGGGAGCCTACCCCTCTGTGAGGAGAAGCGGAGTTGCCTGGAGTCACCGCCGGCCCGGGAGACCCAGGAGCGCTGCGCGGGCTTCCCCGTGACGTCAGGGGAGCCGCGCTGGGATTGGCGCTGGTGAGAGCGCCTGAAGGAGGCCCCGCCCCGCAAGCGAGGAAGTCGAGGGAGGTCGTCGGGAGCCTCGCGGGCTCCGGAGAAAAGTCCCGGGCCCCAGGAAGGGGTGGCCCGGGTGAAGAGAGTCCCGGAGTAGAAGAACCGGAGCGGGAGCCCACCCCGCCGGTCCGTGTCCCGCAAGAGGAGCGGGAGGAGTCTGGAGCCTCACAGGCTCACCGTCGAAGTCCCGGTTCCCAGGAGGGGGCCCGGGTGAGGCAGAGAGGCGCTGCTGACGGCGGGGCTCCCTGAGCTGAGGAGAGCCCCGCGTGTGAAGAGAGGCCGTCGGGAGCCTCGCAGGCGCCGCCGGAGTAGTGTGGAGCCTCGCCGGCTCCAGGACCAAGTCCCGGTTCCCAGGAAGGGCCCCGGGTGAAGAGTGAGTGCCACGCCTGCAGGACTGCCGGTGAGTGGGGCTGAGTTCTGGGACGGGCGGGGGCCGGCCGAGGCACATTGTCGGTGCCTAAGGCCCCGGGGGGAAACCAGCCGTGCTCGTGTTGAGCCCCCTTCCCCAGCGGTGCCGCCGGTGCGGGCCGCTGCCACGTGTTGGGGCCAATTCAGTTTAGAGTCCCGGGGGGCATCGGGGTACATAGCCGGTGCCCGCCTCCCCGTCGGTCCCGCAGAGAGGACCACAGTGGCCCTACTGGTCTCCCAGCTGCCCCGTCTGACAGCGGGCAGCTGCGACGAAGGAGGCCCGTGAGGGTTAGGGGCCCCCTGAGGCACCGAAAGTGCCAGTGACCCTTGGGGACACACAGCGGCGGGCCGCTGCAACAACGGGGTCTACTTCCCCTTCCAGAGTCCCAGAAGAGGGGCTCCCACGTGCAACGTGTTGGGCATAACTTTACACCCTGAGTCCCGGAGGGGGGGCTCATAGAGAATTGCGGGCCTGCCAGTGGGCAGCTGCATTGAGGGGGCAGAGTTTACTTCCCAGCCCCGGGAAAAAGGGGGAATTGGTCGAGGTACATTGTCGGTGCCTTCCCCGGTGTCCCCAAGCCCTGGAGGAGAGGGACTCCAACAGGAGCAGAGGCGGGCCACTATTAAAGAGGGGCTCCAACGTGGCCATAGGGGTTGTATTCCACCCAGCTGCCCCGCAGGACAGTGGCAGCTGTTCCTCACGGGCAATTGTTATTCGGGAGACCAAATTGGGCTTCCCCTGCACAGGCAGTGCCAGTACTTGTTTTGGGCTGATTCCCAGCTGGCCTGCGAGTGCGCAGGCAGCTGCAACGATTGGGCATAATTACCCTGCCCTTGACTTGGTCGGGGGGTGGTGTCGGGGCACATTGTCGGTGCCCGCCTTCCCCCGGTGCTGCACTGTCTTTACAGCTGCCCCGGATCACAGTGGGCAGCTGCAACGTTGAGGGACATTGTCTTGCCAGGGGCCCGGGAGTCGGGCTCCCCTGTGTGAAGTGGCGCGCAGGCTAATCTGCAGCGAGGGGTTATGCCAGGCTTGTAAGGCCTTTACTAAATTGAATAGGGGCCTAAGCACAACTGCTGTATGATTTACCTGCATTATGACTTTCACCAAATTGAATGTGCCTACCTGAATTGAACCTGATTTATCCTGTACTTATAATGATTCTGGCAGCGACCCGATTGGCGTTGCCCTGTACATAGTCCCCACTGTTTTATGTATACCGGGTGCCGGTTGGCGCCGTGTTACCACTGTGGTTACCATCTGCTAAGCTGTTGCCTAATACAGATGCTATTTTTCTTACTCCAACTGGTGTAGTCTCCTTTTTGTAGTGTGCCTGGTGTGTCGCCTGTGTGTGCTGCGCGGATGCTTTACACATTTCCTCTGGAGTTTGGCCTGCCCGCTCTGCACCACGCTACCCGTTTCCAACAGTAGTCATCACCGAATCAGACAAACTTTTGTGAAATAATTAGCTTAAGTCTCTCTACTCGTGATTTCTGTTTGTGTACCCATTTTAAGCAGGGGATTGTGGATGAGCCAAGTCGGTCTCATACAACCTCTGTGAAGCCAAACCAGAGGAGAATCTGGGTATGTGTCCTTTCCTTTTGGATAAACTATGAGGGAGAGGGTTACGCATAGAGAGGATGGTACGCACACGTCAGGGCTCTAAACTAGGTGTTATTTTCTTCTCTGTAGTGTTTCATATATATATCCCTTGTTGTGACGGGGTCTTGCTCTTGCCTGCCTCCTATTCTGGGGAGGAACACATTGAGCGGGATCAATTGGAACCACATACGTCTTTTTCTTTACAGGTAGTTACTTCATTGCATCCAGGTCATTAAACGGGTGGGGGAATAGAGAAGGAGCTAGTCTTTAGACGTTGACCCTATACCTTGTTTTTGTGTCATTTCAGGTCTCCTTCCCTGCTGTTCCCTCCTTTCCTTCCCTCGCTTGATCGCTTCACTGTTCTGCGCTATAACAGCACTCAGACTTGAAGCTATCGGGAGGTGGACCATACTGAGCATCGTTCCGATCCTGAGGAGTTGAGGAGTCTGACAGAATACTCGGCCCACAGATTTAACTCCTCCTGATCGTATTCTCTGCTCAGACATGGCTACCCTTGAGGATGTGTTGGCCACACTTCAGGTGTTACAACAAGATCTGGCGGCCTCTAGATTAGAAACTGCAAACTTACAGGCTAAGGTAGATCGTTTACAAAGAAACCCTTTCGATATAGGGGGGGCTTCACTGTATCAACCTCACCCTATCACGGTAGAAGTACCCACGCCTATACCTTTAGCACCCCCTGAACGATATTATGGTGATGCGAATAAAATTCAAGTGTTTCTTACACAAGTCATGTTACACTTCAATTGCAAAGCCAAGGCGTTTACCACGAATCAGGCACGTGTGGCGTTCCTCATTTCATATCTGGCGGGGGATGCAGCTCTGTGGGCAGTCCCATTAGTGCAGAGGGATGATCCACTCCTTTACGATTGGAACTCATTCAGGGAAGAATTTGAGAATATCTTCGACCGTAGATCCCACACCCTTTCCGCAGATCGGGAATTACTTGAACTTCGGCAAGGGAATAAAGAACTGGTGGTGTATCTCACCACATTCAGAAGGTTAGTGGCGGAAACCAAATGGCCTGAGGAAAAGCAATTCGCAATCTACTATCAGGGACTGAGAGATGATCTAAAGGATATTATTGCCCAAATAGATCCACAACCGAC
Organism: Calotriton arnoldi; assembly: GCA_963921515.1. Taxonomy (NCBI): domain Eukaryota; kingdom Metazoa; phylum Chordata; class Amphibia; order Caudata; family Salamandridae; genus Calotriton; species Calotriton arnoldi. The sequence goes on from CAWUFW010003084.1 coordinate 1,685,274, forward strand.
GTCTTGTTCAGAGCTCATTAACCTGACGTTGAGATTGGAGCACCGAATGAGCGACAGAAAATATGACTCTCGGAGGAAAGAACGGATACCCCCAAGGTTTGAGTGTTCACGTACAGTGGACACCCCACGAAGCAATCCGGAACCGATGGAGATTGGTATGGTGCGAGCGTCTCTGACCCCCGAAGAGAGAGAGCTACGTAGAAAAAACGGGCTATGCCTCTATTGCGGGAAAAGGGGGCATTTCGTTAGAGACTGCTTACAAAAACCCCAAACCACCAGGGGAGGCTTTAGAAACGGGGTGAATACCCCCATAAAAAAGAATACGGAAAACTAGGAGGCTCGAGAGTGATTAGAGGGGAACTCCCGAGCACTACCTTTCTACCCTCTTTAAGTGCTGCGGATATGAAACGCTTCTTTTACATTACTATTACGATCAAGATCGGAGAAGAGTGGAAAGAGTCCCAAGCTTTGGTGGATTCTGGAGCAACGGGTGCTTTCATAGATAAAACTGTAGCCCAGACGATGGGTATAGAATTATTGAAGAAACCCATTCCTGAAACCGTGATAGCTGTGGATGGACGAGCTTTAGATGCTGGACCTATTTGTTATATATACAACCAGTTGGAAGTCAGGCATAACCATAAACATAGGGAGTACATGGAATTCAACGTCATCCATTCACCTCAACACGGGATCATATTGGGTCTTCCGTGGCTACAAAAACACAACCCACAGATCAATTGGAGTAACAAAACATTACAGTTCGACTCCGAGTATTGTAGAGACCATTGTTTTGGCCAGCCAGAGTTACCCTCACAAGCCCTATCTACACGACATTGGATCGCCACCGCTGCCGAGAAAGACGTCGTGTTACCGGACCAATATTCCAGATATCAAGATGTTTTTAACGAAGTACAAGCTGAGACTTTACCACCTCATCGGCGATACGATTGTCAAATCGACCTTATCCCGGGAGCCGTGGTGCCTTGTGGTAGAATCTACGCTCTTACCGAAAAAGAGAATGAGCATCTACGGCAATACCTGGATAAGTACCAGGAGCTGGGGTTTATACGTCCCTCTAAATCACCCGCTGCATCTCCTTTGTTTTTTATTCCGAAGGCCAACGGGAGCTTCGTTCTTGTATCGATTTCAGAGCATTAAACGACATTACGGTTAAGAATCGATATCCCCTTCCGTTAATTCCAGTGCTGTTGGAACAAGTTAAGAAGGCAGTAATATTCACTAAGCTTGATCTTAAGGGGGCATACCATCTGGTCCGGATGAGAATCGGAGACGAATGGAAAACCGCCTTTAAGACTAGATATGGGCTATATGAATACCTGGTGATGCCTTTTGGTCTCTGCAACGCCCCGGCGGCATTTCAATTTTTTCTTAATGAAGTGTTACGCGAGTTCATGGATAAATATGTGGTTGTCTATATCGACGATATTCTAGTCTATTCGTCTTCTGAAGAACAACATATACACCATGTTAGCACTGTCTTACAAGCATTGAGAAACAATAAGTTGTACTGCAAGCTTAGTAAGTGCGAGTTCCACGTAGACATCGTCGAGTTCTTGGGAGTCATGCTCACGCCTAGAGGGCAGGTGATGGCAGAAAGGAAGGTCCAAGCTGTGAAGGAATGGCCAGAGCCTCAGAATGTACGCGACGTTCAATGTTTTTTGGGGTTCGCGAACTTCTATCGAAGATCCATCAACCAATTCTCAAAAACAGTGAGCCCCATTACTAAGTTGTTACGTAAAAAGAATAAATTCTGTTGGTCGGACGAAGCTCAACTCGCCTTTGAAGAGTTGAAAAATGCCTTTGTAACAGCTCCAGTTTTGGTACATCCCAATCCTGATAAGCCCTATATAGTTGAGGCAGATGCCTCCGAAGTGGCCATCGGTGCGGTTTTGTCGCAAAGAAACGAAACCACAGGACAATTGCATCCTATAGCTTTTATGTCTCGGAAGTTGAACGAAGCGGAAAGGGAATTATACCATCGCCGAGAAGGAGTTGTTGGCGATTAAAGCGGCCTTTTCTGAGTGGCGTCATTTCCTGTTAGGAGCCAAAGAGAAGGTAACGGTATACACCGATCATCGGAATTTACAATTCATGCGCTCCGCCAGGCATCTTACACCGAGACAACTACGTTGGATGCTGTTCTTTGAAGAATTCAATTTTATTGTAACCTTTAGACCAGGCAAGGAGAACAAGAAGGCGGATGCACTTACCAGACAGGAATCCATCAGAGAGGAAGAAGAACAACTGGAACATGCTATCATTCCGCCTCAAAAAGTCGTTTGTGCCATACAAACAAGTAATTTCCTACATGAAGTAACGAAAGGGAGTCGGACATGCAAATGGAGGACTTGGTTGAAGTATCACAGAGAATGGAAAGAGAAACAAGGCATTTTCGTCAAAGGACACATGATGTTAATACCCACGAAAGCCCTACAGAAGCAGGTGTACTGTTGGTGTCACGAAATACCCTGCGCTGGACACAATGGTCTACACAAAACCTTGGAACGAGTGGAAAGACAGTTTTGGTGGCCAAGCGTTAGGAAGGATATCACTCAATGGATCAAAGCATGTGAAACCTGCATACAGATGAAAACAGACCATTCTAAACCACAAGGGTTACTTCAACCTTTACCCACACCCACAGTGAGATTATCTCCGTAGATTTCGTTGTAGGGCTTCCCAAAGATCAGGGTTGTAACACGGTCCTGGTGGTGGTAGATTCCCTTACTAAGTTGGGGCATTTTATAGCTTGTCACCAAATACCCACAGCCGGTCAACTAGCAAAATTGTTATTACTTCATGTGGTCAGGCTACATGGTCTTCCGCGAAAGATTGTGTCCGATAGGGTACGCAATTCACTGCACAGTTTTGGAAGGTATGGTGTTCTGCGCTAAAAATCCAAGTGGCTCTTTCTACGAGCTTCCATCCTCAATCGGATGGGCAGACCGAAAGGGTCAACCAAACCCTCAAACAGTACTTGCGCTGTTATATTGAATCCAACACGAATACATGGGTGGATCACTTATGGTTAGCAGAAGTGGCTTATAACAGCGCCAAACACAGCTCCACAAAAACCGCTCCCTTCTACAACACATATGGATTTCATCCCAGATTTCTTCCCTTTTTGCATCCTTGTAAGGAGGTTAACGTACCAGAGGTATGTACTAGAGTTACCCACATCCAGGAGACACTAAAGGAAACACAAAAACAGTTACAAATAGCAAAAGAAAGATACAAACAAGGAGCAGATAAACATCGTAGAGCTAGCCCCGTGTACAAGATAGGGGATGTGGTGTGGTTGTCCACCAAGAATATTCAGTTCAAAAGACATTCATTATTCAATCCCAAATACATTGGACCCTATAAAATCATAAAATGTATCAACCCCGTGGCTGTGAAATTAGCCCTACCATCTTCCATGCGCATACATCCTGTATTTCATGTATCCTTACTTAAGCCCTCTGTTACGCCTATTAAGAAAAGACCCAATCCTATATGGGTTAACAGTGAGAGAGAATATGAAATCTCTAAAATCCTAGACACCAAGACAAGAGGCAGAAAAAGGTGGTATTTGGTTGCCTGGAAGGGATACGGGCCAGAAGAAAACTCATGGGAACCGGCAAGTGGTATACATGCACCACGGCTGCTTGCCGCGTTCCACAGAACACATCCACAGTAGAAAACATGACAGGACTCCACGTAAAGGGGTTGTACTGTCAGGTCTCGTACTGAGTCCTGTCCTGTTTTACACAATCAGCGCGGAAAAGGCGCAAAGACTACAAGTCCCATGAACACTGGCGGCAGCGCGGCCGGCACGCAGAACAGCGGAAGGTATATGAGCATACTTCCGCCCCTGCGGCGTTGCCGAGTATTCTGTAAGCTGGGTCACAAAGAGTTTGTCAGGCATTTTTTGCATTCCTTCGTTCCTGTTGTTTCAGGAGTGCCGGTGTGGAGTTCAGCGGCAGTCGCCATAGAACAGGAACGTAGTCTGGTGCATTGTGTGGATCTTCAAGGCCAGAGCCCCGGAGAGGGAACTCCGGTCTCGGAACTTGATAAGAAGCCTTGAGTGCGGGTCTGGTAAGGGTGCGGCTGCACCACTGCTGATACCGGCATATACCATATTGGAAAAAAGTCTATTACGGGAAAAGAGGGGTTTAAAACCGGAGCAACTATCCCTTATGTTCTTCGCTTCTGAAGTAAGCGTGTTGATTGAGAAGTACGGTAAACAAACCCCAGGCACTAGGTGTTCCTCCTCGTTGGTGAGACACACGTTTGTGGTCTCTTGCGAGTAGAAGGGATACCGGTGTAAAGGTGCTTTGTAGACATATATCGTTGTCGTTGAAACAGAGTGTAAAAGATATTACAACATTACCACCAGGTGTGGTTGGAGTATTGTTTTACTTGTGTGTTGGGGAGCCCCAGGCTTCCTGTGCGTTAAACAGAGGAGTCCTTCAGAGGCGACCAACAAACTAGTGCAAGCTAGAAGGTGTGTTACCTAGCACCACGCTACCTGGATGAGTGTGTGGGTAGTCATCACCGAATCAGACAAACTTTTGTGAAATAATTAACTTAAGTCTCTCTACTCGTGATTTCTGTTTGTGTACCCATTTTAAGCAGGGGATTGTGGATGAGCCAAGTCGGTCTCATACAACCTCTGTGAAGCCAAACCAGAGGAGAATCTGGGTATGTGTCCTTTCCTTTTGGATAAACTATGAGGGAGAGGGTTACGCATAGAGAGGATGGTACGCACACTTCAGGGCTCTAAACTAGGTGTTATTTTCTTCTCTGTAGTGTTTCATATATATATCCCTTGTTGTGACGGGGTCTTGCTCTTGCCTGCCTCCTATTCTGGGGAGGAACACATTGAGCGGGATCAATTGGAACCACATACGTCTTTTTCTTTACAGGTAGTTACTTCATTGCATCCAGGTCATTAAACGGGTGGGGGAATAGAGAAGGGAGCTAGTCTTTAGACGTTGACCCTATACCTTGTTTTTGTGTCATTTCAGGTCTCCTTCCCTGCTGTTCCCTCCCTTTCCTTCCCTCGCTTGATCGCTTCACTGTTCTGCGCTATAACAGCACTCAGACTTGAAGCTATCGGGAGGTGGACCATACTGAGCATCGTTCCGATCCTGAGGAGTTGAGGAGTCTGACAGTTTGTGGATTAAACAGATTAAAGAGATTAGACGTTAGGATTAGAAGTGTCACTAAGAAAAAGCCTGCGTCTTGTTTCTGCCTTGTTAGAGTGTGTTCTGTGGTTGTCACAGTAATCCAATATGTTGTAATCCCCTTGACATGCTTCCAAATGTGGCCTTACCTGGCCCACCACCAGCAGTGCGGCTGTGGCCTTAGCTGGTAGTTTGTAGAAGTAAGAAATGACTCAGACAACAAGACTCTATCTATGATAAACAAAAAGCAAAGAACTTGCAGCTACCAAAATGCATGGAAATTATTATACAGATAGTTTTACTATGAATTTGAATAGACCTGTCCCGCCCACAGCAGGAACTGCTTTATTGAGAACGTCAAGAGCGTGAAGAAAGACTCCAGTCTCTTACAAACAACATTGAACAGCAAGTAACTTTCAAAATACAAGAGCCCTTCACATCTTAATGGAACCTGTTGTAACACTTAGGGGGATATTCTCAAGAACGGGCGATAATTATCGCCAACCTAGGTTAACGCAATTTTACATAACGCCATCTATCGCGGGAAACTAACGCCGTGTTAACGGCGTATTCTCAACACGCCGGCAACAGGCGATAGCATCCCGATAACGCGTCAAATGTCCGCGTTAAAATTAACGGGACGCCGATAAAAAAGGAAACCCGAACGTGAAAAAGTGGTGATGGGCCCAACAGCGATAAAAATATCAGTGATAAGCAGCGCCAGGCTTGCTATTCCCACGTCAGGCGGGAAAAATCACCATAAAAGCTGCAAAAAAAAAAAAAAAAAACAACTGAGAAGCACCATGGAGGAAGCTGGAGCAACTACAGAGGCCAACCAGAACCCCACAACCCCCCCGGAGGACCAGCCAGGGACCACGGGGAAGGAGAAGGGCAAGGAGAAGAAGAAGAGGAACCCGCGATTCAGTCCGCAGGAAAACAAGATCCTGATTACGGAGGTGATAGAACACCACCAACAACTGTTCATCACCTCCACTGTGTCATTGGCAACTAAAAATGCAATATGGCAGTCCATCTTGGCCAAGGTGAATGCAGTCGGAGTGAAGAGAAGGGAAGTGGACGACTGCAACAAGCGCTGGAATGATGTGAAGCGCAAAACCAAGCTGAAACTCGCTAACAACCGGATAGCCGCAATGCAGACTGGAGGTGGGAGTCCAGCGCCACAGCAGGAGCTGGATGAGATGGAGGAAATGGTGTCCACAGTCATCAGTGGGGAGACGGTGGCAGGAGTTGAGGGACCGGACACTGCTCAACATGACCTGACCCAACAGCAACAGGGTGAGTAACGACCAGGGACTGGGGGACGGGGGAGATGGGCACAATGGCACACATGCACAATTAAGTATAGCACAGTGCACACCCACAATGACTCTGGATCATGTCCCTGATCTCCTTGGCATACTGCAGCACACATAGAAACAGCAAGTAGGCCCCCGTCGACAATGTGCCCAGAGGGGGCCCTCCACACACATCACTAATCTCACAACAAACCCGTGCACATGTGCTGAACCCAGCAAAGCTGCGGGTCCGTGAGCCACACTGACAATGCAAGTGACACTGCGTGATGATTAGCATGGCTGCAGTCCAATTATCATGACATGGTGCACGTAAAGGAGCAGGTCACACTCTGACACATCCACGTGCACAAACAACCCCTGACGTCAACAAGACATCTGCGGACAAACCATGCCCAAGAGTCCCAACTCCCACCAAGAGCCCAATTTACCCAAGTCTGCAACATCTCAGCACTGTATAAGCACAGAAGTGAAAGGCACACCGCCTGAAAGGGATAAGGGCCAGCAAAATCAGAGCTGCAGGGGCGACTCTCCCACAATGCAGCACACACACATAAGAATCAGAGCACATCAACATTGACAACAATGTGGTACAAACTGCAACACTTTCACAACAGAACAGAGGACACAACTGCTGCCGCTTGTGTGTAGAAACTGGCCAATCCACATTTGGCATAGCAGGAAACTGTGAGATGATAATGTACAAGTACAACCCCACAGCCCTGATGGTGTAGAAATGTCCACTGTCCCACATCAAATAGGCATCTCCTCCCAAACAGTCACAATGTACATTGTCATGCAGTCTGTTTGTAAACTTGTCCAATGCGTGAACATACATGGAACACACTCTTAAACTGCATCTCCCCTTTACATTGCAGAGCGAGAATCAACACCTCCTGCAGAGCAGACCATACATTTCTTCACTGATGATGAAGAGGACCTCCACACCATCGACACCGACGCCCTCCAACAGCTCATGGACACCCTCAGCACCCTACCCCCAGGAGCAGGGCAGCCCAGCTGCATCGAGGAGACCCCACCCCCTGCACAGACCACACAGCAGGAAGCACCCACCACCACAGCTGTCTCCCAGGACCCCCTCGACCAACACATGGCATTCGAACGCTGTGTGTTAGAGGGCCAGAAGGAGATGGCTGATCAGGTGCGGGTGGGGTTCGACCTCATGGCAGCCAAACTAGTTGCCATACGTGGGTGTCTAAGTCCCATCAGGGACCACTTACAGTCCCTAACGGACACCCACAGTCCGCTCCATGCTCTCTAACAAGCCATGGCTGACATCGCTGGAGTCATGACTCTGAGACAAGAACAACTGTCTAGTCAGAGTGGCTCCAGCGATGTCAGCCGGGAGTTGGGACACATGCGGAGGATCATGGAGAGCATGGAGCGGATGCAGGCGGAAAGAATGGCTGCCACGGCTGCACACCAGCGAGATGTAGCTGGGATCTTCCATGCCCTGCAGATCCTCATCATGGCATTGCTGCCACAAGGCCTGGCGCAGATGAATGCTGCTGCTACTACTCCATCCACATCTCCGCCCCCTGATGTGTCAGTGCCTCACAGTGCGGCAGACAATCCACCTCCGGCCCCTGATGTGTCAGTGCCACACAGTGCTGCAGACAAAACACCACCACCCACATGTGAGGCACATCACACATCAGAGGACGATGATGTGGATGATTCTGCCTTTGTGGTAAGAAGGAAGCGGTAGTATTCATCTCCGCCATATGGCCTGTTTCAGCTTGGTTCTGCCCTCTGCATCATGCCCTGGAATAACACCTTCCACTGTCCCCCAATACACTCTGCGACACTCACCTTGGCCCTCGACATGGACTGCCATATTTGGTTTGGTTACCAATGACACAGCAATCAGACTGCGGACTGAACTCTTTCTCTTCCGATGAACTTGTCAATCCCTAAAGGACTCTGGCTGGCCCTCCACGGGGCAACAATGTAAAGTGGGGTTTGCATGGCCATGTACTGGTCCAGCTTCAACACTCCACCGAATGTGATTAAAACATTCTAATTCACACAGATGTGTCATGTCTATGATCAAGCAAGTATGAAAGTATGGATGAATATAGGGGCAGTGATTCCAAAAAAGGTACTCCCTGGGAACTGATATCAATGCGCATGTTTGACCGTGACCCAGATAGGCAGTGAGATGACTGGGAATGTGTGAACTAGCTGTGGCCTCATTGCTCCTAAACAACAATCTCGCAATTTCCCAACTTAGCCCCACGTCAATGTAGGAAATAGGGCTGTGTGTAAAAAAGTCAAAGTCAAAGTTATGTGGATCCCAAAGCTCGGAGCAATGATTTGTTTAAGTGTACAGCGGTTGGACTCCTGGGATGGTCTGTGTGTAAGTGTGAAGGTCATTCCATGCAAGAGAACTGCGAGCAAGGACTTCTGTATGTGGGGTGTGTATACGTTGGTCTTTGGTTAGCGCTGTGCGTAGTGTGGGAGTCGTCATCAGCTGCTATGGTATCTCTCCAGGGGTGCCGGGCGCATGCAATTCCAAGGTCGGAGGTGCAGATGTGCTACCGCCTTCTAGTTCAGACAAAGGAGCTTTCATCCCTAATGTTAGTTTGTCACCTGCTTGCATTCTGGAAATGTGATGTGGATTTTGGGGGGGGGGGAATGTCACTGCTTCGCCTTCCGGGACGGTTGAACCCTTACCAGCCATGTACGTGCCCTCACGGTCAAATTTGCATGCTCTGATGTAGCAGTGGTGTTTTGCTGCAATCTGACAGTGATGGGTTCAGGTAGCTGTGAGGAGGCGCATGACTTCTCACCTTGCACCTAGTAGCTGACACTGTTCACTACTATTGATGGATGACGTCCGTGTACACATGTGATCTGTACATGGCACATATGTCCAGGGGACACCTTGGTGTGTTCCACGCAAGGTATTCCTGCTGGCTTTTTGGCTGGTGTGCATCTCCCATGTTGCTGCGGTGTTCACTGTGCCCCCATCTCCCTTACGTCCATGTTGCTCATGTTGTGGGACTTGAGTCACAGGGTGCATCTCTGCATCAGGGTGGTTCATATTTGACCCCAAATGACACCCGAAATTTCATATTTGACCCCAAATGATACCCACAATTTCATATCTGACCCCAAATGACACCCGCAATTTCATATTTGACCCCAAATGACCCCGAAATGTCATATTTGACCCCAAATGACACCCTGTTGTCTTTTTTTGAACACCAATGACAGCCTTCATGTCATGTTTTTGTACACATGTGATACGCCAATGAGTGGGATTACGTACTACATTTGACACCCTGAAATGGCATTTCGAATACGTGACACCCTGAACAGCCTCTCTGTACAGAGGTGACATACCCACCATCTATTTGCTATTTGTGGGAATGTTGCACTTACACTTGTCAGAGTGATGTGTTAATGCAGAGGACTGACATGCACACCAGGGTATGTGTGTTGCAATGAGTTTATTTGCACATGCTGTTCATGTGGTCGTTTTGTACTGTTCCATGATTGCTAAGGACAGTCACAATGTGACGTGCTCATGCGAAGAAATTGTTAATGATTGTGTTCCTTCGGGCTATTCCTGCTGCAGCTGCAGTGGGGTGTGGTCCACCTGCCTCATCTTCCTCCTCATCGTCCGGTACATCTGGCACTTGGATCCATGGGGCATTGGTGCGTACACATATGTTGTGCAATATACAACATGCAATGATCATCTTGCACACTATTTCTGGGCTGTACAGGAGTCTTCCACCTGTGATGTCCAGGCACCTGAAACGTGACTTTAACACGCCAAATGTGCGCTCAACAATGCCCCTGGTGCGTTTGTGGCCCACATTGTACTGCCTCTGGGCCGGGGTGTTCGGGGCTCGGAGGGGTGTCATCATCCACGGGCAGAGTGCATATCCTTGATCACCTGTGAGAGGTAAGTGAAATTAGTGTAAATTGGTGGTTCTGCATGCTGTGTTGGAAGACTTACAAGTTTTGTGGTGTGTGATTTGTGTGACTTTGGGATTCATGTTTGCCATGTAATGCTTCTGGCAAATGTGCGGGATCAATGTGTATTACGTAGCCTCACAGCTGCTCCTCCCTCCCCCGAGCCTATTTACTTGTGTGCGCTGCGCGGTTGCATCACTTGCACTCCTACAGCACACCATTGTCATGCCTGTCTGCGCATGTCCGCAAGCCTGACAACAACACTGTAATGTTGGCCTTTGAAGGTGGGCGGCCACGTGTGTGTAGGCCTATGGTAAGGATAGGGCGGACACAGATGTGGAGTTCAGGCCTGACTGAACTCGCGCTGCGATTGAGGCTAGGCCTTTGGCTTATGCTGCGGCAATGAAGATACACACACAACAGTTGGCATGTATGAGCCAAGACCCCGAGCGGTCTAGCGCTCCTTTATTTATCCATTCGGGCGAGCCCGCCCTCCGGGTGCATGCTACATTGCAACATTGTCGATTAAGGGCTGTGTGGCGCCGACACTACAACAGAGACACACGCCATAGTTACTTTTGTGGCCAGCCCGGAACTGAACCACGCCCAGAGCCCAGAACTGAACCACGCCCAGAGCCCCGGGCCATTTCTTCACACTCCTCACACCCCTACGCGTGGGCCGCCGCCACGGCGCTGGGATGTCGTGCGCTTCGGAGTACGTCTCCAGACGTTCCACCCAGGCTTTCCAGCGGCCTGCCTGGGACAGGGGTGGCCCCGTGACAGGTGAAGGGCTCCAGTGGCGTTACCGAGGACATGCTGTTGGCTGCAGGAGGCGGACTTGTGGGGTAGCCCCACGGGACAATGACTTGTGGTGCACAGAGGTAGTGGCACCTGAGGCACTGAGTCCGGCACGGGCCTACCGCCACGTGGCGATGACTTCCGGTGCACTGAGGTAGGCCCACCTGAAGAGCTGAGAGGGTGTGCAGCCTGCGATGATGCAGCTGGCCTGGGGGACAGACTGGAATGGATCTGTCTGAGACTTGCTGGACCGCAGTGTAGGCCGGAGGGAGCAGTCAGCACACACAGAACTCCGCGGTGCCGCAGGGTGCGCTGGGGGCCTGTTGTGCGGAAGCCAGCGATCGACTGAGGAGGCTGCCAAGCTCGCGGGCCTTGGGCTTGAAGATTGCACCGGCACGTGGTGGGCCCTCTTGGAGACACGCCGGTGGCGACATGTGAGCAGTGAGGCCTGGGTGCGCATGGGCGGGCAATCACCGCTGGGTGCCGGACGGGTCTGGGGTCCAGCGGGCTGGGGTACAGCAGGCGCACAGGATCGCGCAGGCACCACCGGTCACGGCGGCGGCCTCGTGGCAGGGTGAGGTGCGCCGCCCTGGCAGACACGCCCCTGCAGGCGATGACGAGATGTGCGCTGGGTGGCGTGTGACGTAGCCACCTCATCGCCGGTGTAAATTTGGCCGTTGAAGGTGGTCGGCCACGTGTGTGTAGGCCTATGGTCAGGATATGGCGGACACAGAGACACACGCAGTAGTTACTTTGGTGGCCATCCCGGAAGTGAACCACGCCCAGAGCCCCGGGCTATTTATTCACACTCCTACGCTGGACTGGCATACGCCGGCCCAGCCCACTACGCTTACGCTTACAGGGGGGGCGACATAGCTACATGTCCAAGGTCTTCCCCACTGCCTGAGGTAACATGGTTGCGTCCACTGTCCACAACACTACAAACACCAGCAGTATATGTCCACATGGACATATCTGTGCTCTGCATACTCAAGACTGTCCAGCACATCACCGACACACTTGGCATTGTGTCCATTCTTATTCATGCGTCCATTGCCTCCTTCGCACATTCTTGGTTCCCACCTCTCCCCACATTCTGCAATTGTGTGGCAGTGGGGCTCTGCCTTTGTGGATGGTTTGTCTACATGTCTGGCCCCTGTTACCACAGTTACTTGTGTTGTCGTGTCTGGTAGGTGGGCATGTTGGTTGGCATGTTGTATGTGATTTTGTTACGTGTGCATTCCCACAGTTGTGAGTTGTATGATTGTGGAGTTGAGGTGTGTGGTGTGTTCCGTTGGTACTTACCAACGAGCAGTGCATTTCCATAGGTGCCATCCTGAAAGTGCTGGTTGATTATGGACTGTCGGAAGATGTAGGAATCATGCACACTGCCTGGGAAGTTGGCGCCGACATTGGTGAACAGTCCCCGGTGGTCCACTATTGCCTGCACATTGATGGAATGCGTGTGCTTTCTGTTGTGGTAATTGTGTGCAGTGTCGGCAGGGGGCACAAGTAGGACATGTGTGCAGTCAATTGCCCCCAACACGTGCGGGAAGCCAGCTATGGCGTAGAAGCCTTGCTTGGTCTCCAGCTGTTCCTGCGCAGTGTGGGGGAAGTGAAGGTGCTGGGGTATCAATCTGATGATGGCATCCAAGACAGGTGTGAGGAACTTTGATAGGGCTGGCTGTGAGACTCCTCCGACTCTGGCAGTTGTTGGTTGGAAGGTACCAGAGGCCAACAAGTGCAGCACAGCCAGCAGCTTTGTCTGCGGAGGGATGTTGGTTGTCCGCTGTGTTGGTACCGTCAGCCTGTGGGCAATGTGGGTCAGGATGTGGAGGATGGTTGTCCTTTTGAGCCTGTAGTGGGCAATGACATCCTCTGGCGTTAAGTCTCTGAGGCTGGTGCGTTGTCGGAAGGTCCGCTGTCAGTGGCAGTCCGGGGGGGGGGTGGTCCTGGGGGTGGGAGTGGTTCTGGGGGTGGTGGCGGTGGGTGTTGTGGCCTTCTTGGGTCTCCAAGCTGGGCTCCCTTTATACTGCAGGTTTTCGTCCTACTTAAGACCAGAAAAAAACAGGTCTTAAGTCCCTGCTGCTAACGTGCCTTATCGCCTGTTTTTGGACCGCATCGCCGATCTGGCTGGTCGTTGAGAATATCGCGAAGTGGTGTTAGCGTGAGTTTTTGCAAGGGAACGCCTACTCTGCATATGATTAGCGTTAGTTGTCAGTCAGTCAGTCAATAAAACTTTATTCGGTTTTTTACAACCATAAAAGTATACACTAGCAGCATAACATTCCATAAAATAAGCAAGTCAGAATCATACAATATACAATACATTTCTGTAACCTATAATTCACAACCATAAAAATACAAGATAAAAATCATTTTAAAATTAATAAAATCAACTATTCCATTATTGAGGCACACAGACCTTCTAGTAGGTCTCACACAATGCTTCTATCCATTAATAACCCATTCTCCCTGTAGCTTAAAGGATCTAAATTTCATCAGTGCTCTTTACATTTAAGAAACTCTTTCACTTTGATTATATATTTCCCAATAGCACAGGCTATATCTAGGTTCTTCATTTCCACTAAAAGGTTTACAGCTTGCAACCTATTTTTAATTTCATATTTTTAAAAAATCGGGCCTAAAATCTCTCTTCGTATATCTAAAATCTTAAAACAGTCTAATAATATATGTAAAATATCGCAGGTAGTACCTAAAGTGCAGGTGCATTTTCCATTGCTATTTATCATTAAGATTTTTACCCCATTGTTCGCATAACAGGGATTTAGCCCAATTCTCAATCTTAACACTTCGCGCCTTAACAGGCAGCTAGGTAACCTGTCAATATAGGGGTAAAGTAAATCATTTTTCCATGCTGAGGCCATAAAAGCAACTGAACTTTTCCGTAAGAGGTATTCTTGATCATGGGTTCGGGATGCTTCTATTCCCAATGACCTAAGTTCTTTCTTGTCTATCTTTAGGTCTAAGTACTGAGGGCACAACTTTAGCTTTAAAACACCATATGCTTGAATAATTGAGGCTCTGGTCTCTCTTGCCCAGGTCAACTCACTATTGGCAATTTCATTTTTACACCACTGTGAGATTTTTGGTCCTCACCTGATCCTAATCGCTGCCAGAAACGCAATAAAGCCATGCAAGCGGTTATACCCCATGAGGTGATTCCCAATTCTAATCTTACTGCTTGTACCATGGACGATCTAGGCAGCGAGAACAAACATTTAAGGATATTTCCCTCTTCTTTGTCCCATCCCTTTTTCCACTTAAATAGAGTACCTCTGCACCATACAAAAATTGTGGAGGGACCATTGCTAAATAGGCCTTTAATACCGGTCTATCAGACATTTCTCCAAAAACACTATTAAATCTTTTTAGCCCCTTTACAGAGGCCGATGCCCTTATTTTTAATGCATCAAGATGGGTATACCACTGCAGGCTATTCGTGAACCACATTCCCAAATATCTATATTTTGTTACTTTTTCCAGCATTTCCATGCCCAGATACCAGGAAAGCTTTGTTTTTCTTCTTCCAAAACATAGGATTTTGGTCTTCTCAATGTTTACCACCAATTTTTTAGTTTGGTAGTATTCTGTAAACATGTTTAATTTCCTTTGTAGCCCAATCTCCGTCTGGTCCATAATTACCAGATCATCTGCATATAATAAACAGGAGATATGGTTTCCTCCTAATTTCGGGCTAGCCCCTCTAACCTCTCTAAGTGTGGGGGAAGTGAAGGTGCTGGGGTATCAATCTGATGATGGCATCCAAGACAGGTGTGAGGAACTTTGATAGGGCTGGCTGTGAGACTCCTCCGACTCTGGCAGTTGTTGGTTGGAAGGTACCAGAGGCCAACAAGTGCAGCACAGCCAGCAGCTTTGTCTGCGGAGGGATGTTGGTTGTC
Source organism: Calotriton arnoldi (assembly GCA_963921515.1). Lineage (NCBI taxonomy): Eukaryota > Metazoa > Chordata > Amphibia > Caudata > Salamandridae > Calotriton > Calotriton arnoldi. Next base: position 1,700,448 of record CAWUFW010003084.1, read on the forward strand.
CGCTGTGTTGGTACCGTCAGCCTGTGGGCAATGTGGGTCAGGATGCGGAGGATGGTTGTCCTTTTGAGCCTGTAGTGGGCAATGACATCCTCTGGCGTTAAGTCTCTGAGGCTGGTGCGTTGTCGGAAGGTCCGCTGTCAGTGGCAGTCCGGGGGGGGGGTGGTCCTGGGGGTGGGAGTGGTTCTGGGGGTGGTGGCGGTGGGTGTTGTGGCCTTCTTGGGTCTCCAAGCTGGGCTCCCTTTATACTGCAGGTTTTCGTCCTACTTAAGACCAGAAAAAAACAGGTCTTAAGTCCCTGCTGCTAACGTGCCTTATCGCCTGTTTTTGGACCGCATCGCCGATCTGGCTGGTCGTTGAGAATATCGCGAAGTGGTGTTAGCGTGAGTTTTTGCAAGGGAACGCCTACTCTGCATATGATTAACATTAGTTGTCGCTGTCAGCCTTGGTGATGTTTTTAGCGGCAGCTATCTCAGGTAAACTGACGATGTCGGCTGTTAGCGCAGGCTTGTGAATAGGGCGATAAATTCGGCGATGAGTCCTTGAGAATATGCCCCTTAGTATCTTTTCTGACAGCTACTATTATAACACTTGGAGATGTCTCAATAATTCAACATCGCTTGAATGTAGGATTACCATTTTACCAATCTTTTCAACCTTTTGGTCAAAATCAATATCACAATTAATAACATCCTGCCAGGGGACACCTTCTTGCAACCTCATGGAACTTCTTCAACTTTCCCTTCTGCCAAGCCATTAGATGACCAGCCAAACTCATGGCCTGCATGCTAGTTCCCATCATTGAGATTACAACCAGCAAATGAAAGGAAAGTGTACCTACAAGTTCTGAGCATTGGTGAAATACCCTCTGGCTTTCCCAGTACTCAGAACAAACAGCTGCAAATCATCTGGAAAAGGACTCTACTTTCATTGCACCGGATCTCACTGGGCACTTTTCTGGAGCAAACCAGTTCTGAGAAAGGAAGAGCCAGCTGAAACCTTGCCCTAAGTTTCCAAACCCCCATGACCTTTGTATACAGTGTTCGGTTGACGAGTAACTCCCACGACTGTACCTCCACACCACACTCCCCTCACGGACCTCACTGCTGTGCCACATTCATATTTACACCGGACTCCAAAGGAACAGCATATACATATGTTTGGGACCATTGCAATTATACGGCAGAGGAGGAACAATTTATGTGGCAGGGTTGACTAAATTATATGGCAAGAAAATGCAAATTATGCAGCATACTATGGCACAATTTGTGGCGGTATTCATTATTTTGTCTTCTTACACGTGCTAACATTATCTGGGCAAGGGTTTCACCTCGTTACTATACGTTTAACATCTAAATTAAGCAATCAGCAACTAAAAGATGATCAGTTAACCTTTGCAAAGGACCTTCTATTGAGTAGCAACTTGTGGATCACCATTTTTAGTTACTTTAGATTTGGCAAAGCGAGAACCTATTTTTTTGTTAAAATCAGCACATTTTGCAAGAGATGATGGATTATGTGTCAAATGTAGCACATCCATAATTATGCAAAAAATGCCACATCTGCATAGTTCAAGTGGCCCTACGTATATTTTATTTATTTTACGGAGTTTTATATAGCGCGAACTTGACCCGGTATCGGGTATCAGAGCACTTTACATAGCACCAGTTGCATTACATGAGGACACATTCATCATTTTTGTTAGGCACGGGGAGAATAAGTGATTTGCCCAGAATTACAGAATGTTCAGCGTCATTGCCGAGACTCGAACCCGGTTCCCCAGATTCGAGGTCGACCGCCCTAGCCGTTAGGCCAACTCCTCTCCATATATCCTTATGATAGCAGAAGTGATGTATTCTATATTAGAACATTGGAATGTGGAGCACTCCATTGAAGACAATGGAGTGCTCCGTGCTTCTACGGGCCGGTAAAGGCCCGCAAAGCAACATTCCAATGTTGTTTTCACAAAGGCCTCTCGGAGCCCGAGGGGATTTAAACCCCCTCGAACTCCAAGAGGCCTTTGTTTTATTTGTTAGAACATTCTGCCCTCTAGTGGCAGAATGTTCTAATAGCCTTATAGCCCTTCGTAGCTGGGCTATACCGGCTATTAAAGTCCCGCTAACATAATAAAAGCTTGGGTCTTTAACGCTGGAGCGGGCCTTTAATAGCCGGTATAGCCCGCTACGGCGGGCTATAAGGCTATAATGTTTTCTGGGTAAGGAAACTGTGGGTTTACACCTTCCTCATTTTTCTCTCACTCTCATTCCTTTAAACCCTGACGTTTATAGAAATTCATAGAAAACCCTCCCTTTCTCACCTCAGAGGTACTGCATGAAGAACATTACTTCATCATTTATTTCCTACCACTGTTACTTGCCATAGCCTGTCCTTTATACAATGTTACACGCAGGGCCGCTGAGATTATGTGAGGATGTGGCTTAATGGCTAGAGCGGCCGACTTTTAAGCTGGGGAGCCGGGTTTGAGTCTGGCGGGAGGCTCAAGCATCCTGTGATTCTGGGCAAATCAATTAATCTCCCTGTGCCTAAAATGAATGTGTATGTCTGTAATGCAACTGGTGCTCATGTAAAGCGCTCTGATACCTTCGGGTCGAGTTTGTGTTATATAAAACTGCAAAAAATAAATAAATAAATTATGCAGCAGCAGAGGACCAAATTATCCATCAGGGTTGCCAACATTGAGCGCCAAGTAAAGGTGGATTATGCAGCATTATGAGGTACTTTCTCTGGTGTCCTAGGTCACTATTTTGACTTTTTCACACATTTGCAGTGCTGCTGGAACAGTTTTTGGAGTGGGGATGCTGACATCAATGTTACTTTACTAAGGGTATAAGGATTCTGAAACATTCAAGTGTCACACAAAGAAAAAGTGTAGCAAATGGACCATGCCCATTCACCAGGAGAGTGGTACGGGGGTAATATTTAACTTGGGGTACTTTTTGTGGCACACTGTGGCAAGTATATTACTATACTAAGGTGTAGTAAGGCCCTGTCATTTACAGACAGCACAATTTCCATTGAAATGGCTACTAAATTTGCACAGACATAAAGTTTTACTGATAAAACAATATAGAACACAAACAATAATGTGTCGAAAATGGGTTTCATCAAATATTCATCACTTGTGCTTCACCAAGTGTCTTGATTTGGTTGGATCCTATTAAAATCTTTGTTCCCATCAGCTTTAGAATGAAAAATGTGCTTAATTTGTGCTTTCCTAACTGCTGATATTTTGAAATCTTTGTACAGTTCATTTAAAGGTAATTACATTTTGTTGTTTGTTAAAAAAAATGACACTCTACACCCTTTCTTTACACACTCCTATACACCGGCAAGATTGGCAGATAGTTCACTTTACAAAATTATTCAACTTTGCAGTCAGAAAAAGAAAAGTAAACACCAATCTCCATGATAAAAGAATAAGTATCAATTTGTCAGAAAACGTGACCTGACATTTGACCTCTGTCTTTGAACGCACAGCAAATGTGACAAAATAAAAATGTAAAGGCATTGTTGTTGCTCATTCACCTTCTGTACTACAGTACCCCTACTTCCAGCTCCTATGTGTTTATACTATTTGATTTGAATTGCCACACCTTCTAATGAATGATAACAGCAATCAGCAGTTAAATGGTGAGCAATTAACTTGTGCAAAGTGTGTGTTGTGCAGAAAAAGCGTCAGCCACACAATTGCATCCTTTTTTAAGTCATGATGTTCATGTACCATGGTCATGTTTTTTTTTTTTCTTTGTCTGATATTTTGAATATATTCCATTGTTATTTTTTTTATGTAAACAATACCTTGATGGACACTGGTCTTCTCTGGAATAAATATAACCTTCGTGAGATGAAAGTCTAACTTTACGACTTTTGGTATTCACAAAGGGCATTTAAATGCCCTTTGTAAATACCGAAAGTCATAAAGTTAGACTTTTGATATTCACAAAGGGCATTTACAAGTAGTAAATGCCCTTCGTGAATACCGAAAGTCGTAAAGTTAGACATTCGTCTCAGTTTACCCTTGTGAATCGAGCCCTATGGATTGCTCCTGTAGTTTGGTAGTAGGAGGAGATGGGAGACAGAGCCAAACAGGTCTTCGAGGACAGTAGGCAATCCCCTGGCATTTTGGGGGCTGCCATACCAGAAAACAAGCTGCCCCCGACTCTGTCCTATGCCTCAGTGTACAGTCTCTAGGCCAGCTCTATCAGCTCCTGGCTGCACTGTGTACTTAAACTCAATTTCAGAGTCTTTTTAGGAAAAACCTCGACACGCCATTGTTTTGTGGCAGGAAGCACTATAGCCATGCTAAATGTGCATTATATTTCTACTTTATCACGGCATTGATCAATCACCAGAGACCTGTCATAAAAATCAAGCATTGAAAAAGCCAATAGGTCTTTTAAAAACAACAAATGTGATTTTGTGTGCGTTTGTGCATGGATGGGCAAGTCATTGAATGAATGGAAGAAATGGTGAATGAATAAATTGACAAATAGCTAGATGACTAGATATGTGTATGCATGATGAATGGGTGATTACATGGATGGAAGGATGAGTAAGTTAATGAGTGCATGTATGGCCAAGTTCATGTTGGTGACAAGAAGCTATACGGCACTCCCTCAGCTGCTGGTCACTCACTCATTCATCCATGCACTCAGTCATTTACCCATTCATCCATTCTGAGTCGCTCTCATTAACCCACTTACATTACCCAAGTATTCAGAGACTCACCCCAGCATTCAGTGACTCACCCATCCGTACCCTGCTTCTTGATACTGTTGGGCCTCTCAGCCACCCTTAACAGGGTCAACCAACGTCCCTCAGCTATACCCTGAAGTGTTGAATGAGATTCACTGCAAACGTACGTCATTCGTTTTGCTCCCACCTATCCATCCAACACCAGTTTGTCCACATTGGTAGCTCCAGGTCCCAGGAGCTCCGTGTCATCTGTAGATTTCCACAGAATTCCATATTGTCTCTGTCATCTCAATCCTCTACCTGGATTCCCTCCACAATGTCACAGAACACTACTTGAAAGTCTCCTCCACCTCAGACATCCAATGACTTAAACACCAGCTGCACCACATCCAGATTTGGATGTCCAGCAACTACCTAAAGCTCAACCCAACCAAAACAGAATTCCTGCTATTTTACCAAAACAACAAGCAATATTGGTCCAACCTGGCTCAATGAATTGAACATGGATACATTGAAAGACAGTTTTCACCAGACGGCAAGTCATTTGGATTCACTCTGGACCCCAACCTCACTCTGGAGGAACACCAGCAGCGGCCGGTGCAGGTAAGCGCGGTGGGCCGGGCGGGAGGGGGGTTAAGTCAAGAGACGACGGAATAGGTTAAATTAAATAAATAAATAAATCCTATTCCATCATCTGTCGACATCCACCCCCTGCTCCGCTCCGCTGCCCCACCGTGCTTACCTGCAACGGCCAATGCTGAGGAACACATCCTGAAGAAAAATAAAAAGGTTCGTTACCAGCTCTCTCTACTAAAGAAAGTTAAATTTCAAGAAGACTGGTTCAGGACTGCTATTGAAGCCCTCCTACTCTCGCATTTGGTTTGTGGTAATGTCCTACTCTAGAGACTCCAATTGGGTCTCCCTTAAGGGCATCCTAATGCCATAGGACACCTCAGAAAGGACCTGAAAAAATATGACATCACCCCCACACTTGTTGACCATCATTGGCTCCTCTTCACAGGCTGCAGCATATGTAATCCTATCTGCATCATCTAAAAAGTCATCATGACAAGCTCACCATCTTGGGTGGCTTCTAGGCACACCCATAGCCAGGACACCATCAAACGGGAGGCGAAAAAGTGCAAAAAAGTCAAACAAGACTACGGGCTGTCCAAGTCTCTGCATCCAGGAACTGGATTGGCAGCCATGCTACAATTTAGCAAAAAGCTGAAGACAAAAATCTTCAAAGTACACAACATAACAATACAGTACTAGTCCACTTCTACTTTCAGAAACCTGCTACCGTCCAGTCACTTGTTGGCTGTATCTTTGACCTTGTACAGCGCTCCACTGCCTTTCTGCTTGATTCACACTATATAAATACTACATATATGCTTACATGCATAATTACAATTGCACACAAACATACAAACTAACCCATAAATTATCAAGCACTTTTGCTAATAAAAGACAGACCGATTGGCTTTGTAATCTTTCAGCTTCTGCAGGGTGTGGGCACCTAGATTTAACTGAGATGTGTATTTCCTTCTGTACGGAGAAATGTGAAAATATGATTTTTTTCACCCTAATCCATGTGTGAAAACAAATCAGGACTCTGCTCCCCGTAAAGGCCTTGGCGGTGTGTACATTTGTGCCATTTGGAAAACGTCCTCAGGAGAAAATAGAGTAGAATTTACATTAAAGTTTAGGATTGAGAGAAGCCTAAGGATAATCTGGAGCAGAAGACGGGAAGCAAAAGACAAAAACATGCCCTCATCAATGAAGGAGTGCATGGACTTCAATGAACCAAGGCAATGTTGATGACACACACACAGCATGTCATACCTGTTTATACGATGAACGCCCATGGACCGTAATGGAGACTGCATTTACTATTCTAACTCCACACGTGCCTTGATACTGGTTATACAGTGGACCAAAGTAGACCAAAGTAAATACACTTTTTTGATGCACTCGTTTGAAAGTACCTAAAACACAGCGTGAACAGGTCCAAGTAGCGCGATAGATCTTGCAGAGATGGTCTATGTCTAGTTTTATCAATTTTTACCAACAATGTGAGGACTAGGTCGGTCCCCTTAATGTGTGTTAAACATCCCTGCACACATACACACACTCAATCCCACCCGCAAATCACAATATGTAAGCAATACTTAATAATGGATTGAAATAAAATGTACAATATCCGTGAACTATTGGGTTGTTTTACACTGGCTGAGAATGGTCAATGGACCTTCTTCTCCCGTTTGCTATAAAAAGGTTGTGATTGAGGTCAAAATAGCACAATTTGCATATGGGTGGCATGGTCCTACTAAATAGTCTATAGGGAGACTGGCGGTTGGTCACAGGTGATCAAGTTTTGTTTTAGTCTCACTAAATAAATCTGCACAGACTCCGTAACTCTGATCTCCCTCATATGTTTGTGTAAGTAAGTGGATAGGTTACCCCTCCTTAGGGTCCCTATATTTGTCGTCCCAAGACAGCAGTTGCCTCTCACAGGTATTGTCTAATTGACCTTACCTCCTTCATTTGAAGACCAGTGTATTTTGGAACTGTGAATGTACGAGTCGATCCACTAAAGGTAAGAGGAACAGTGAAATCGTCTTGTTGGACCATATCGGCTTGAGCATTTTCCACCATGTGTGTGAGATGGAGAGATGGGGGAAAATTGCAGCAAGTGCTGATGACTTGAGGAATGTTCGTCAAAAACCTCAAGTCCCATCTGCACCATGTCTACTGAGAGGACCTTCTGTCCCGTTCAAGGTGGGCAGTTTGTGGCAAGACTGGAGTATCACTGTGGCTGCGCAACTTAACTAAGACAAATCCATAATCCAGTGCATTTATTTTCTCTGTACCTTTTCCCACATGCTCTTCATGCCTGCTGAGGCTGAAAACACAAAGGGGCCGATTCGATTCCGGCCGGAAAACGTACCGACCGACTCGGATCGGGAATCTATTCCGACCGACACGTACCGGTGCAGCCCGACTCGCCAAGTACGATGTAATGCATGCGATTTACGACCGACTCGCACGGAACACAAGCCGAACGACCGAACCGCACGGAAAACAGCTACCCGGCCGGAAAAAAACGCGAATCGAACCGACCGACACGCACCAGGAAGGAACCCGAACGAAACGTACCCGCGAACTCCGACCCGCGAAGTACGATGCAATGCGTGGAAAACCCGACCGAGTCGCACGGAGCTCAAGCCGTACGACCGACACGCATACAAAACAGCGAGCCTAAGCAACCCAACACACCGCGACCGACGCGTACGCCGCACATAAAACACAGCAGAAATACAGCGTGAACGAGTCGGAGAAGCTCGCACGAGACCAACTCCAGCGTCCTACTCGGTCAGAAGAACGTCTCCTACATGTACAAAAAGTACAAAGGAAAAAACACAAAAAAAGGGACAAACAAGCAATTACAAAGCCAATAAAGTACTGGGTGGGGGACATGAAACAAAGACACACCCACAACTCCACCCATATAAAGGCCACAAATCCCCACCATGATCCTTTGCAAATTCGAATTACCTGCCAGCACTCAACACCAACAGACAGCAACCACACACACACTCACAGCTCATCCATCACACAAGCCACACACCATCAGCACCTCAACAAATAGCACCCTCACATACACCCAGCAAAACCCACACTCACTCACCCTCACTTGCACACCCACACCCACATCACTCACCACCACCACCCATCACCATGCCCCCAAAGAAGAATCCAAAGTTCCTAGATAGTGAATTGGAAGTCCTGGTAGATGAGATCCTCAGGGTAGAGCCACAGCTGTGTGGTACACTGGTCCAACAGACCCCCATGTCGCAGAAAACCAAGATGTGGGAGAGGATCGTCGACAGGGTGAACGCACAATCACCATGTTTGCGCACAAAGGAAGACATCCAGAACAGGTGGTATGACTTGCGCAGGAGGGTCAAGGAGCTACTGAAGAAGGACTACGCCCTGAGCCAACACACCGGCAGTGGCCCTCCTGCCAAACCTGTATACCTCAGGCCCTGGGAGGAGAAGGTGCGGGCCATCCTACCACCAGTGAGCGTATATGGACTATCAAACATCCAAGAGCCTGGTGAGTACACAACAAATGTACACAATATTGTGGTGTAATACACACACATCACTGTCAAGGGGATAGTCAAACCATGCACCCTTAGCAAATACACACCAACCAAAAGATAATCATCCCAAGATGTGTATGTCAGTCAGATAAACACAATACATGCCATCTCATAGTGATATGTAACTGTGTCATGACATGTACAAACACAACAACAAATACAGCTAGGCAGTGGCACAAATCTAACCAACAAACACAGTCAGATATGTAGCCACCACTACAACACCACCTCACAGGGAAGCCCACTGAAAGGAAGGAATTCTGTGTATGCTGGCCAAGTCAGTGTAGCCAATAGCATCATGGGAGTTGTAGTCACAGATATTGCCTACCCTCACAATGCGCCCATCAACACCACTATGAACCATGCTCACATCACAGGGAGTGGAAAACAACTGACAATATGGCTGACACTGGCTACTGCTGTTGGGAGCACAAGGCCCTGCTGGGAACTGTGCACCAACCAACAGCAGGACACCACTGACTGACATCCTGAAAGCAAACTTGCACTCCCTGCAATGGAAGCACGTCCCATGGTGGGATATCTGGCAGGGTGGGAAGGAGGACTGACAGCACCGACCATAGTTACCAGCAGCTCTTCTCACACACCCCCCTAACACAAACTCCACACAACTCACCTGGGAGAATGCATTGCCTCACACTCTAATCAAATATCCCACAAAGAAGCACCACCCTGGGTTATGCTGTGTGAAGCACAGGGACACACATGGGACTTGTAGCCAAACTAACCCCAGGATAACACTGTCAGCCATCTTGTCAGCACAGGCACACTACCCCACAGGGAAGCAGAGTCAAAAGGAAGGAAGCATGGGCATGCTGGGAAGGGGGGTGGAGGCAATAGCATGATGTGAGTGGTAGTCACAGCTCAACATCCCCCACCCGCATGGCCCAGCAGGCTCACACTCAAGCATGCACACCTCACAGGGAGTGAAAAGCCACTTCAAAGATGTCTGACAATGGTGCTCTGATGTGGGGATCACAAGGCCATGCTGGGAACTGGGCACCAACAAACAGCAGGACACCACTGTCAGCCATCTTGCCATTGCTGTCACACTCACACACACTGAAGTCCACTCAAAAGGAAGTAAGTATGGGCATGCTGGGAAGTGGGGTGGAGGCAATAGCATGATGGGAGTGGTAGTCACAGATATTGGTCACCCTCACAATTGTCCCATCAACACCACCCTGAACCATGCGCACATCACAGGGAGTGAAAAGCCACTTCAAAGATGTCTGACACTGGTGCTCTTTTGTGGGGAGCACAAGGCCCTGCTGGGAACTGGGCACCAACCAACAGCAGGACACCACTGTCAGCCATCTTGCCAGTGCTGTCACACTCACACACAGTGAAGTCCACTCAAAAGGAAGTAAGCATGGGCATGCTGGGAAGTGGGGTGGAGGCAATAGCATGATGGGAGTGGTAGTCACAGATATTGGTCACCCTCACAATTGTCCCATCAACACCACCCTGAACCATGCGCCCATCACAGGGAGTGAAAAGCCACTTCAAAGATGTCTGACACTGGTGCGCTGTTGTGGGGAGCACAAGGCCCTGCTGGGAACTGGGCACCAACCAACAGCAGGACACCACTGTCAGCCATCTTGCCATTGCTGTCACACTCACACACAGTGAAGTCCACACAAAAGGAAGTAAGTATGGGCATGCTGGGAAGTGGGGTGGAGGCAATAGCATGATGGGAGTGGTAGTCACAGATATTGGTCACCCTCACAATTGTCCCATCAACACCACCCTGAACCATGCGCACATCACAGGGAGTGAAAAGCCACTTCAAAGATGTTCTGACACTGGTGCTCTGTTGTGGGGAGCACAAGGGCCCTGCTGGGAACTGGGCACCAACCAACAGCAGGACACCACTGTCAGCCATCTTGCCATTGCTGTCACACTCACACACAGTGAAGTCCACTCAAAAGGAAGTAAGTATGGGCATGCTGGGAAGTGGGGTGGAGGCAATAGCATGATGGGAGTGGTAGTCACAGATATTGGTCACCCTCACAATTGTCCCATCAACACCACCCTGAACCATGCGCACATCACAGGGAGTGAAAAGCCACTTCAAAGATGTCTGACACTGGTGCTCTGTTGTGGGGAGCACAAGGCCCTGCTGGGAACTGGGCACCAACCAACAGCAGGACACCACTGTCAGCCAACTTGCCAGTGCTGTCACTCTCACACACAGTGAAGTCCACTCAAAAGGAAGTAAGCATGGGCATGCTGGGAAGTGGGGTGGAGGCAATAGCATGATGGGAGTGGTAGTCACAGATATTGGTCACCCTCACAATTGTCCCATCAAAACCACCCTGAACCATGCGCACATCACAGGGAGTGAAAAGCCACTTCAAAGATGTCTGACACTGGTGCTCTGTTGTGGGGAGCACAAGGCCCTGCTGGGAACTGGGCACCAACCAACAGCAGGACACCACTGTCAGCCATCTTGCCATTGCTGTCACACTCACACACAGTGAAGTCCACACAAAAGGAAGTAAGTATGGGCATGCTGGGAAGTGGGGTGGAGGCAATAGTATGATGGGAGTGGTAGTCACAGATATTGGTCACCCTCACAATTGTCCCATCAACACCACCCTGAACCATGCGCACATCACAGGGAGTGAAAAGCCACTTCAAAGATGTCTGACACTGGTGCTCTGTTGTGGGGAGCACAAGGCCCTGCTGGGAACTGGGCACCAACCAACAGCAGGACACCACTGTCAGCCATCTTGCCATTGCTGTCACACTCACACACAGTGAAGTCCACTCAAAAGGAAGTAAGTATGGGCATGCTGGGAAGTGGGGTGGAGGCAATAGCATGATGGGAGTGGTAGTCACAGATATTGGTCACCCTCACAATTGTCCCATCAACACCACCCTGAACCATGCGCACATCACAGGGAGTGAAAAGCCACTTCAAAGATGTCTGACACTGGTGCTCTGTTGTGGGGAGCACAAGGCCCTGCTGGGAACTGGGCACCAACCAACAGCAGGACACCACTGTCAGCCATCTTGCCATTGCTGTCACACTCACACACAGTGAAGTCCACTCAAAAGGAAGTAAGTATGGGCATGCTGGGAAGTGGGGTGGAGGCAATAGCATGATGGGAGTGGTAGTCACAGATATTGGTCACCCTCACAATTGTCCCATCAACACCACCCTGAACCATGCGCACATCACAGGGAGTGAAAAGCCACTTCAAAGATGTCTGACAATGGTGCTCTGATGTGGGGATCACAAGGCCATGCTGGGAACTGGGCACCAACAAACAACAGGACACCACTGACTGACATCCTGAGAGTCAACCTGAACCCACTGCAAGGGTGGCATGCTTCATGGTGGGATAACTGGGCTGGGGGAGAAGGAGGTCCGGATGTCCACCAAATACAACCAATGCTGGCCATGTACACACCCCAATATTCATATTGAAATGCTCAAAGTATGCAGGACAATGTGCTACACCAATATCAACCTCTGACTGTGACAACTTAGGACAATGCAATGTACAGGCCCGCATCCAGAGGTACAGTCACAACTGTCAGGTGTGTGAACCATTGATGCATGCAGAAACATAACATACATTGTGTGTGTCTCCCAAAAACAGGTGACGATGGGGACACAGCAGCAGACGCTGAGGAGTCCCTGTCCCAGGCTCCGGGGGACACGGAGCTCACTGGTGTGGAACAGCCTCTGCCCTCCTCGGATGACGAAGACCTACCTGGCACCTCCGGAGTGAGTCATCATGCAGCACCAGCAGGACCACCAGCTGCACCCCCTGCACCCACCCCTCCAACGACTGACAACACACAAACCACCCCTGCCGACACGGACAAACCAAGGACCACCACCAGCACACGGACCCTGGCCCAACGTGGAGCTATGGACACCAACACCAGCAACAACCCCCAAGGGGGCCCAGGGTCACCTGTGCGTGCCAACGCAGGTCCTGCACGTGTCGCCAGGGGTGGTGGGAGGGGTGGGAGACATAGGTCGCTGCTTGCAGAGGGGTCTGGACTGCATGATGACCCACAACTGGTACGCATAGCTGATGCGTACCAGACCAGCACCGGAGAGGTCAGCCAGGTAGTGGGGATCCTCAGGGACATACAACAGCAGCAGGCTGCTCATCATGCCCGCTTGGACTCCCACATGTCCCGCATGGAGTCCAAGTGGGACACATTGCAAGAAATGACGGCGGTGCATAGGGACATATTGCAATGCCTCCGCCAGATTTGCACCAACATGTCAACACCTCCCTGTGTGCCAACAACATCTGGTGCTGCAACAACTGCAACTGCCACAGGGAGGGAGGATGACTCTGGCGGAGAGTCCCCTGCACCGCAGCAGCCTGCACTTGAGGGTCCCCCCCCAAAGAAGAGGGGTCGTCCGAGGAAGGGCAACTGAGAGGCCGATGGCCATGCACAACTCCCAGGAAGCCAACACCTGTTCTGGAAAATCACCTTTGTGCGCAAACTGTTCACCCTGTCGAATGCAACACAACTCTCCCACATGACATGGGGAGTACAAGTTGGACCAATGTATCAGATGACTGTGGACTTTACTCAGGACATCTCTGCTACCAGGACTTCCAAATCATCTAGGAACTTTGGATTACAATCACAATGTACAGCACCCACCATCCTGTGCACTATACTCACACATGTATGTCAATAAACTCACTAATACACCATACTTGCCTCTGTTGTGATTCCAACGTGGTTTCTGTCATGGAGATGATGATCTGCGAAATGACACTGTGCATGCTAACTGCTACAGCAAGTACAACACCGGCATGTGAGTCATGGCGACGTGACACATATGAGGGAGACACACCACCAGGGCTACACAACACATACACACCAAGGCCATCTGACTCATCGCCTACACTGATGTCGCCAGGAAATACGGTGCAATGCACAGACACAACACCTATTCACAGTCTGTGTTAACTAGCCCACTGGTGCAGTAAGCAAATGTCAGTCAGATGTGTGACCACAGACAACGCACATCACAAAGTGAAGCATAGGTTTATTACACATTTGCAATATGTTGTAACCACTACAGATGCAAGGTAATCACACCTGGCAGTGGGCACACAGTCAACAAGTGTAGAAGGAAGGAAGTCCATGGGTGTGGCGCACATCACCTGTAGGGAAACGACAGCTACCACCCTGGAAGTTGAATCACGGTGTCGGGGGATCACAGTTGACCAAACAACTCTGAAAGTACCCTGTGAAGGACAGAAATGACACACAGTCAAAAGCACTGAAGAACAGGACAGAACTGCAATACTCATGCAAAATACATGTCACAAGATACCTAGACAAAACCAAGTTAGCATGTGAACACTGTTGTGGAGTACAGACTACCTGTAAGGACACATCGCTGCACGCATACAGTCATGTAGCACATGGACACACTCAAACAGCAACAGAGCACCACCAACACATATCACGCAAACTCACATCATTGACATGACATCTCCGGATACTCACATTCAGCTGAAGAAGTTGGTGATGAGCTGTGTGCGGACATCACCCTCATCATCATCACCATCACTGGCATCGTGGCCCAGGCCAGGATCCTCCACAGGTGGCGGATGTTGGTCATCGTCATCCAGGATGAGAGGCAACTCCTTCCGCACTGCCAGGTTGTGTAGCATGCAGCAGACGATGACAATCTTGCACACCTTTGCTGGGGCATATGGGAGGGCCCCTCCTGTCTTGTCCAGGCAGCGGAAGCGGCTCTTCAGGAGACCAAATGTCCGCTCAATCACTCTCCTGGTCCGACCATGTGCCTCATTGTAGCGCATCTGGGCTGGTGTCACAGGGTTCCTGAGGGCGTCAGCAACCACGGCATGTTGGGGTATCCGGAGTCACCTACATACGGACAATTGCACATTAGCTGAGTTGGAAAAGAGGGTGGAATACTACATTGCAGAACACACACAATGGTACAAAGTCAATACACACCGACAAGCCAGGCACGCTGGTTCCGCATCTGTGACATCATCCTCGGGATGCGACTACTCCTCATCACGTAGGCATCGTGTGCAGAACCGGGGAAATGGGCACACACGTGTGAGATGCTCATATCTGCAAGACATACCACCAGTGCATTGACCGAATTGTAATGTTTGCGGTTCCTGTATGCCTGCTCATGTGCCTGTGGTGGTACCAAAGCCACATGTGTCCCATCAATGGAGCCAATGACATGCGGCATCCTCCCCAGGGCATAGAAGTCACTCTTGACGTCAGTGAGTTGTTGAAGTTTAGGGAAATAGATGTACTGGTTCAGGTATCTCAACATAGCCTCCAAAACATCGCGTAGCACACGGCTGAACATGGTCTGTGACATCCCACCAGCAGACGCCACAGTGTGTTGAAAGGTACCGGTGGCAAAGAAGTGTAGGGCTGCCATCACCTTCACCTTGGGGGTCAGCGCTGTGGGGTATGTCCGGCCAGGTTGCAAATGTGGGGCCAACCGCACCGTCAATTCCTCAATCAGCGGCCTGGTGAAGCGGTACCGTCGGATGCAGTCCCGTTCCACCATGGATGCAAGGTCAGGGAATGGTCTATGGACAGCTGGTGCCCTGCAGTGCATAGGTGAAGAAAGAAAGATTGTCAGTCACCCCACATATGTGGCATTGACCATACTCAATATCACATGATACATCATTGTGAGACACAAGTACATGATGTGTGCTGTACCGTAAGGACATGTATGGCACCTACATGGCCAACATCTAACATCACAGTTCAACAAGTGTCGTCAACAAGTCCCAGGTTGTGCCATGGGATATCATTAGGCTGTGTCACTGTTCCCATGTACTGCTGTCACGTTCCAAACACACACCACAGTGACATGTGAGGACAGATGTGCCCCAGGCATCACAGCTCATTGACAGGTAGATTCCCAGGGACCCTGTATTGCCACATGGACACTGGCATGACATGGTGCATCATGAATACACCACAGCAAAACAACTATGAGCCCCACAGGTAGTGGTCCCTTTTGCCTCGGCAGGACAGACATGGACGTCTGTGACACACACACGCACAACATCAAAGTCCATGCACGAACAACGTGGATGTGGAGACTGTCCCCCATTGTGCACATGGAATCAGAGACATTGTAAACACAACATGCACACAGACTGTGGAGGGCCATCACTATCGTTGCAATGGGTCAGCCTGTGACGTACATACCGTCCCACATGGGACTCAGGGGGTATGTGACATGACATACACATACACAACCTGGAAATGTGACCATGCCACATGCTCTGAACTGAACAGTTGCACATCACAGTGGTCATGTGCACAACACACAAAGGATTCTGTCCCCATGAACACGTGCACAGCCTGGGAGTGGCTGCCCCCAAGTGCCACCCCTAAAACCACATGTTGACCCCCATACACTGAAAAGGTAATGCAGCCTTACATGCCTTAGGATACAGTGTGGACAGGCTGTGCTGTTGTAGGTGTGCCCCTGAGTCCCTGGAACGTAAATGTGGCTGGCATACGTTCATCTGTGACAGGCATGGTGACATATGCCAGTGACATGTACAGGGACGCGTTGTACAGCAATGGACCGATCGGTGCGCACGCATTGGCCATTGCATACAATGTGAGCGGGTACGCGTTGTCATCCGATGTACACGTTGTACAGCAATGGACCAATCGGTGCGCACGCATTGGCCATTGCATACAATGTGAGCGTGTACGCGTTGTCATCCAATGTACGCGTTGTACAGCAATGGACCGATCGGTGCGCACGCATTGGCCATTGCATACAATGTGACCGGGTACGCGTTGTACAGCAATGGACCGATCGGTGCGCACGCATTGGCCATTGCATACAATGTGAGTGGGTACGCGTTGTACAGCAATGGACCGATCGGTGCGCACGCATTGGCCATTGCATACAATGTGAGCGGGTACGCGTTGTCATCCGATGTACGCGTTGTACAGCAATGGACCGATCGGTGCGCACGCATTGGCCATTGCATACAATGTGACCGGTACGCGTTGTACAGCAATGGACCGATCGGTGCGCACGCATTGGCCATTGCATACAATGTGAGCGGGTACGCGTTGTACAGCAATGGACCGATCGGTGCGCACGCATTGGCCATTGCATACAATGTGAGCGGGTACGCGTTGTCATCCGATGTACGCGTTGTACAGCAATGGACCGATCGGTGCGCACCCATTGGCTATGGCCTGGCATGGCAACGGACGCGTTTTCAAACCTTCAACGAGTCTGATGCAGTGAATTCAGTTGGTCACCCACAACAATGTTGCAAAATCATGGGTCTCATGAAGTTGAACTTTTGAAGGATGCTGTGGGCGTGTGTAAGTGGTGCAATTCCATGGATTGGCCAGATTCAGAAGATGCAAACGACTTGGACCTATCACTTTGGACACATGGGACAGTATCTGCCTCTGCAGCACACATATAATGCTGGCTGTTCCCCTGAGAGCTCACTTGCCTGCACTACATGCTCCAGGACGACATCTGCCACCACCACTGCTGCTGTATCTGCATCCTCTGGATCCTGCAATGGCACGTACTGTGGAGAGAGCCCCAGCCTTCAGCACTGAGGAGAACCAGGCCCTGCTGGACAGCCTCCTTCCACAGTACAGCAAGCTGTATGGGAAACCAGGGGAGCAGGTGAGTGTGCTGTCCACTGCCTTACTAAATGTGCATGTTGTCTGACTAGCAAGACTTACAGTCTGCACGCCACTGGCTAGCAGGCTCACTGAGTAGTTGTCACCCCCCATAGTGTGTAGTTACATGCACTGAACAGGTATAGTGCAGTGACAGTGCATTTAAACGAGGTTTAACTCCCCAGGCAATGATACCATGTAGTAACTGCTGGCAAACTGTTCAGGGCCATCGTTGCACTGCCTGTGTACATCATGTGCCCCTGTGATTGAGACATGTATATCCAACTGTGTAATGCACGGATATGTTGCATGTGTACTAATGGCCTTTTCACTTTGTCATCCTCACAGGTTGATGCCCACCAGAAGCAGAAGATATGGCTGACCATCGTCCGGGCAGTGAGATCCGTGGGGGTCTACAAGCGCCGGATCCGCAACTGCCAGAAGAGGTGGCAGGACCTTCGGGGCTGGACCCGGAGGATCGCACGGGTCCAGCTGAAGCTGTCGCCTCCTCGCAGGAGGGGCGGACACCGGACCCTGACCCCCACATGCTCAGGATCCTGGCGGTGGTCTTCCCTGATCTGGATGGGCAGCTGAAGGCCAGAGAGCAGCAAGGAGGGGGTGAGTCCATGACTGCATTGTGAACTTTGTCTGCCATGCTATGTGCCCTCCTCTGGCCTGGTTAAACTTCCACAGTACATCAGTCATGTGGTCCAGGACCCATGTCCCTCAATTGTGCACTGCCCACTCCTCATCTGATACCCAGGTGTGGCCCTTACAGTCAGGGAATTGTGTCACTTGGGTACTGTGTCCTTGCATTTTGCTTAGCTCAAGGTGGGGGACAGCATTTGTTCCCCTGACTCTGTGGTGGGCATCATGGGTGGGTCCATTGCTTACACAATGCCTGTGTTCTGACATGTAATCTGCGTGTTACTTTGATATGTGGTCCAATAGCTGATCTGATTCACCACATGTGCCTGGGGTATTTGGCACACACCCATGCTGCGGGTGGGAACAATGTTTGGGCCTCAGGAGTATGTATATCAAGTGTGTCACACATACTTAGCCACCTGCCTACTGTCCAGGGCTCATCCCTCATTCACGTGGGGCAGGACAGTCATGCCTACTCCAGGCCATACAATACACTTTGTACTCCCACTCCCGTGTATCAGCTGACACGTTGCGCTCAGTGATATGTCCCCTCAGGTGTCTGCCTCTGTGTCATTGTGCTGTGGCTTCGTTGTCAGGACTACTGGGGTGTTTCTCGGTTAGGGCTCAGCATGCCACCGGAGATGTGTCCATAGGAGACGATACTTGTGTGACACATAGGTGTTTGAACACTTGACCGTGCAGACTGGGGTATGCGAATGTGAAGTTCAGGCAGCTGTTTCCCATTCACAGCAGATTGTGAGGTGCTCAGGTTCCGAGGGTTGTGTTACAGGTCTCCCATATGTCCAATTGGTATGACGTGGACAAATAAGAGTTCAGATGATGTGGTGTGTGGGGGATGGACATGTGCACTTGTCAGCTACAGAACTTGCATTCCCCATGACCTAGGATTGTGACACAGTGCAGACTGTTGTTGGCTGGCTGCGCCTGCCCATGTGACTGGAGACAGTGATGTATGACTTAGCAGGCATGCCTGTGCCATGGCATTAAACTTCCAATGTGTGATCCTGCAGGGGAGTGACATGTGCCACATGCACCCCATTGTGGCAATGACTATCAGGACATGGGTGCATCATGGTGTCTGGTGCTGGTATGCATCACATGCATTTCAAAATAGACTCTGGCCATCCCTTCATCCGGACCTCTGTACTGACTCAGTGGCAAGAGTTGTGATGTGTGCATGTTCACATACTTCACCGTGTTCTCTGCACTGTCCAACTACTGTGTAGGTGGTGCATGTGTCCACACTGGGGTATTGCCATCCGACAGACACCAGACAGATGGGTGCAAGGCCAGGAGGGATGTGAGTGCCATGGTTGACCATCAGACTGACAATTGGCTTCTCCTACTCTGTTTGGGCACTTTTGGCAATGTCCAACTAAGGATGCCAGGGCTTGGTCTGTAATGTGCTGTACTTACTTTGGTGTGTGCGGTCGGTGCAGGTGACTGATGTTTGTCTGTTTCCCTATTGTTTGCAGATACATCCACGGCCACAGGAGGGGACAGCTCCACGGACCAGGAGGAGCCGCAGAGCCAGACTGGGTCAGCAGCCGAGGAGTGGTCGGAGGGACCCAGTGGCACGGAGGGCGAGGGGAGCCACACCGAGGAGTCCTCAGCAGCATCCACCTCAGCTGAGGACCACAGCAGCTCGGAGGATGACTCCCTTGTGGAGGCGGGTGTCAGCAGCCACCACACCCCAGCTAGTGTTGCTGTCCCCGCCACCACCACCACCACCGCCCTCCCATCGGCTCCCATTCCAGAGGTCCGTGGAGGCTCCCGTGTTCGGGAGCATGTCTCCTTCGTGCCAGGCACCGCATCCCCTGCCCCTGTGTCCCCTGCTGCCCTGAGATAGGAGTCTGTGTACCTCCTTCGCCAGCTCCATGTAGGGCAGACAGCAATGCTGAGTGTCCTCCATGCCCACACCACTCTGTTGACTCAGCTGGTGTCGTTCATGGAGGGCATCTCTTCGGGCATGTCTGCCCTACAGAGGAGCAATAGGTCCATGGACTCCTCCCTGACGGCAGCAGTGTCCCTCCTCCAACAGTCCCTCACCCCTCCTACCTCTGCCCCATCCACACTCCCCAGCACCCTACCTGTCCCAAGCACACACAGACCGGCACAGGCACCCACCAGCACAGACACAAGCAGCACACAGACACACACGCCAAAATCCAGACGCACACGCACGCACAGTCAGGGGACTGAAACCACACTCACAGGGGATGGGGCACAGGCACACACACACGCATCCACGAGCACTGCGCAGTCCTCAGATACCTCTCCCTCCAAGGCCCATTCCCATGCCTCACCTGCAACCCCACCTACACAGCGGCTCTTCCTCTCTGACCTAGGCCTCTTCCCCTCCAATCCAGCTGATCCAGCATTCAGGGGGAAGAGGAAGCCCACCCACACAGAGGGGAGTGCCCCTCGCCCCCGGACACCCTTCCCCAGGCACAGACAGACTGAGCCCCCCATCCGCAAGTCCCCCGGACCCGGAAGAGCAAGACCCCTCCGCCGCCCTGCAGCTCAAGCACCAAGTCTCCTTCCTCCATCCCTCAGGCCCCCACTCCACAGGTGCCCCCACCACACCCTGCCCCAGGTTCCCCCACCCACAGATACACCATCCCCAAAATGATCCGGCCTTCTCCCCCTGCCACTTGCTCTTCCAGCACCACACCCCCGCTGCGCATGTCTGTGCCACTGGTGTGGAGACGGTGTCCTCCCCTCTGTCCTGCCCACCTTACCTGAACCCCATTCTCCTCCCCTGGAGATGGGCACTGCAGTGGAGTCCACTACCACCCCGTCTGACTTGGGCACTGCAGTGGGGAACCTGTCCACTCCATCTGCACGGCCCACTGCAGTCGTGCCGGCACCCACACCATCTGAGTCATGCCCCCAGTTGTGCCGGCACACACCATGTCAGACACCTCCACTGCAGTTGTCAGTGACTCTCCAGCACCCACCACCCCTTCCCTGCCTCCTTCTGGTGAGCCCTGATCCTGTCCCTGCGGTGCCTGGCCTGCCCCCCGTATGCCCCTCCAAGGGGAATGTCCCTGGTGTGTAGCAGTGCAGGCATGCGAAGGGTGACATCTGGCACTGTCACCCTGTTTGGACTCATATTATGGACTGGCCATTGGCCTTTGTTATATTTTTTCTTTCGCTTCTCTCACCCAAATGCTGAATAAAGCAACTTTCTGTTCTCTAGTGGTTTTGCTTCTGATGTACATGTTGTTGATGATGCTAACCGTGCCGTTGCTGCAGTGATGGTGATTTTTGGTCTCATGAAAATGAAGTGTTACTGTGCAGGAACCCATGTGGTCCACGGGGAATGTGTCCTATCCTGTAGTGTATCCATGTCATCCTTTGCAGCAATATGAGGGTGTCATGTTTTCAAGATTTGGCAATGCGAATTCCTAGGTTTTATTTGCAATTTCACATCTGTGGCTTACAGCCCTGCACATCTGCTGTGCTTGCCATTGTTCAATTAGTCTACTTCCCTGACCGTGTGGCCATCTCCACTGGACATGCAAGTTTGGGCATCAATGGGGAAGGACTCATCTGTGTTATCAGTGCAACTTGCTATACATGTGTGTTGGATCTGTGCTGATGATTTCGGTGACACTCCCATGACCAGGCTGATATGACGGGAGCCTTCATTTGGTGCTAATTGTTGACTGTGTGACCAAGTGTTCTGCTGACATGATGGAGCCCTACTGAGGCAATGTATGGCACAGCTTTCCTCACACAGGAGTGGAGTCCCCTCATGGCAGTGTGTAATCCTGTGACATTGCCTGAGCCCAAGGTGTGTGTTGTGTGTGCATGTCTGTGTGTGTTCACTTCCATTTTGCTGGGCATGCTGGGATCCCTAGTGATGTTCCTGTTTGTGATGCTTGCTGAGTTGACCTATGTTCCCCCAAAGTCTTCTCCCTGGGTTCTCTGTGATGTGGGTGCTTGGCACATTACTGGTCATCAGGGTGTCACCCATAGGTGTGTTTGCGGTCAGGGCTGAGTTTGTGGGCAAACGCGGATGGGACACAGTCAGGATTCCCCTTGGCACTTGTTGTTTACACCTGTCATGTAATTTCCAGTTTGTGTTAGCTTTCAGTGATTGTGACACGTTGTGTGTGTGACTGCTGGCACTCCTCAGGGTCAGGGCTGCAATGTTGGAAGTTGTCTATGTGTGTTCTTTGTGGGTGACCTTGGCTTCTTCATTGGTGTGGGACTGTGGCCGGGATCCCATTGGTTGGTGTGGTATTGACGTCATGTCCATGTACGGCGTACTGTGCAGTGTGTCAGACATTCAGGAGTCTTGTTGACTGGCCATGTGTGATGGGTTTCTGCAGCTTAGTTCCCACCACCACCCCTGGGATTGTCATGGGTGCATGTGCAATGTCACCAGTGCATGTGAGCTTCACTGCTGCACATTGTTGGAGGTCGAGGTGTGTGGTGTTGAGTGTGTGCAGATGAGAGTTGTTGCCCGGCTAGGCCCCTGCCTCCATGTTGGCCTTGGCTGACAGGCCGTGCTGATTGATTTGTGCTTGTGTAGGTGTGATGGTAGTTTGTTGCTCAGGACACATGACTGTGTTTCACAGTGTGAACGACATCTAGCTTTGTCATCACAGTGGGATTCTCATGCAGCCCAGGGTCACCACATTGTGGGGACCCTGGGGGTAGTGCTGTGGTGGGTCTGTGTCTTGCTGTGTTAGTTGCTGTTCCTACATGCTTGTGTGACATGTGTGATTTGTGCTCCCTCTCATCTAACAATGCCTGATTGCCCACATAGGGGATTTGGATCCATGAGTTACTTTTGTGTGGCACTGTATGCGCATCTGTGTGATTGGTATTCAGGCCTCATCATGTGTTGTGTGGATGCCTGGGGACACTGGCACCCCCCCCCCCTCACCTGTTGTGTTTGATGTGCACCGTGGGGCTGCCTGTTTGTGTTTGTGCATCTGCACCACTGCATTGGCATATCTTTAGTGTTCCATTGGCTGTATGTTGTTTGGTGGGTTTCACCTGCTGTCCCTGGGACTCCTAGGTCATCAGTCAGCACAATGTTCATGGTTTGTGTGTCCCATTGCTGCCATGGTATGGTATCTGTTCACCTCACATCTACAGTCTCCACAGGATGTCTACATTTGTGTGCCCATTGGAGCAGATATGTGGTTCTGCATTATGATGGTCACTTCTGTCATTGTGTTATTGATGAATGTTGACAGTGTCATCCCCCATGGGTGGTGTTTGTCTGCACATGGCCAAAGGTATGTCTTATTTGCACTGCACTGTTAGCCTCACCCAATATATGTTCCTATGGGACACGAACACTACTTTGCCACTGATGTGTTTGTTGTTCTGTGACCAGGATCCAGCCATGCTGTTTGGCAGTTGCAGCTTTTTCCATGGCCACACTTACCTTATGGTCACTGTGATGATGGGTGTTTGGACCCCATTGCCACAATGTTCAAGATGTGCTTCAGCTATGGACCCCACACTTACATTTTGGTCACTGTGATGATGGGTGTTTAGACCCCATTGCCACAATGTTCAAGATGTGCTTCAGCTATGGACCCCACACTTACATTTTGGTCACTGTGATGATGGGGGTTTAGACCCCATTGCCACAGTGGTCATGGTCTGCTTGCATTGTGGAGGCCACACACATTTATGTGTGACACATGTGATAGGGGGTCACATTGTATGTTCAATGTCATGTTCAGTGTTGTAGGCATTTGACACAGTCTACACACACTTGTCATGGTGTTGGGGGGATGTCTTTTTCTTGCATTCCTTATGTTGGAGTGTGCTGGTTGTGTCATGCATTACCCATCCTATGAGTGGTGGTGGTGTTGGTGGTGGGCATCCAGCCCCCCATGGGTAGGGGTGGTAGTAGTGGTAGGCATCCAGCCCCCCATTAGTAGGGGTGGTAGTGGTGGGCATCCAGCCCCCATGGGTAGGGGTGGTAGTAGTGATAGGTATCCAGCCCCCCATGGGTAGGGGTGGTAGTAGTGACAGGTATCCGGCCCCCCATGGGTTGGGGTGGTAGTAGTGACAGGCATCCAGCCCCCATTAGTAGGGGTGGTAGTGGTGGGCATCCAGCCCCCATGGCTAGGGGTGGTAGTAGTGGTAGGCATCCAGCCCCCATTAGTAGGGGTGGTAGTAGTGGTAGGCATCCAGCCCCCATGGGTAGGGGTGGTAGTAGTGGTAGGCATCCAGCCCCCATGGGTAGGGGTGATAGTAGTGGTAGGCATCCAGCCCCCCATTAGTAGGGGTGGGAGTGGTGGGCATCCAGCCCCCATGGCTAGGGGTGGTAGTAGTGGTAGGCATCCAGCCCCCCATTAGTAGGGGTGGTAGTAGTGGTAGGCATCCAGCCCCCCATGGGTAGTGGTGGTAGTAGTGGTAGGCATCCAGCCCCCCATGGGTAGGGGTGGAAGTGGTGGGCATCCAGCCCCCCCTGGGTAGGGGTGGTAGTAATGACAGGTATCCATCCCCCCATGGGTAGGGGTGGTAGTAGTGACAGGCATCCAGCCCCCCATGGGTAGGGGTGGTAGTAGTGGTAGGCATCAAGCCCCCCATGGGTAGGGGTGGTAGTAGTGGTAGGCATCCAGCCCCCCATGGGTAGGGGTGGTAGTGGTGGCATCCAGCCCCCCCTGGGTAGGGGTAGTAGTAGTGACAGGTATCCATCCCCCATGGGTAGGGGTGGTAGTAGTGGCAGGTATCCGGCCCCCATGGGTTGGGGTGGTAGTAGTGACAGGTATCCATCCCCCCATGGGTAGGGGTGGTAGTAGTGACAGGCATCCAGCCCCCCATGGGTAGGGGTGGTAGTAGTGGTAGGCATCCAGCCCCCCATTAGTAGGGGTGGTAGTGGTGGGCATCCAGCCCCCATGGGTAGGGGTGGTAGTAGTGGTAGGCATCCAGCCCCCCAGTAGTAGGGGTGGTGGTAGTTGTTGGCATCCGGGCCCCTATGGGTGTATATGGCATTGGTGATAGCCATCCCGCCCCTATGGTGATGCTGTTGCTGGTGTAAGTAATTTCTGCATCCCTATGTGTGTGTGTTATGTGTCGGGTACGTGTGGTTTGTTTGTGTGGTGGGTGTCTGACTTGCCTTCTGCGCCGTACGCGTCCGTACCAGTTCCGGTAATAGATGTAGAGTATTGGTAGGATCTGCGCGATGGGATTCATGGTTGGTTCGACTCGTTCGTCTTTCTCGTTGCTTCGAGTCGTGCTCGTGGCTGGCGTGTTCGTCTCATAGCCGTGGATCGTCTTGTGGCGCGAATCGGAGCTTATGTGCGCCTCTCCCGGATGCTTTGACGTGCCGTGCATAGCGACGGGTTCGGCGCGTACGGAGTGCGCATCGTAGTAGTCCGGCCGGACGGGGCTGCATTTTGGCTTCCGTGCGACTCGATTCTGCGTTTACGGATCCGGCTCGGTCGGAGAACAGGACCTGGATTGGGTGAGTACGACTGGGTCGGGATCTGGGCAGTTATGCGCATCGTACTTGCTCGTTCGGATGTTTGTACGAATCGGTCGGGATTCACGCGTTCGGCTGGGTTTTTTTCCGGGCGAATGGTGTTAGGTGCGCCTCCGACCGAGATCGGAATCGACCCCAAAGAGTAGAACTCAAGAAGCATCAGACATGTATCAGTGCTTAGATTGAAGATGCCCAAGATGGCCTCCAATACCAGTGGTCATTGTACACATTCACATGGCTGCTCGGGTTCCATGTCCACCCACCAGATGCCATTCCAAGACATCTACTTTGAAGGGTGATGGGGTTGCTTGCCACTGGGTATGACTCCCGCTAATTCCTGTGTTCATCCCAGAAGATCTGCACTGTGGCCACATCTATCTGCATGAACATGGCAGCCCATAGTTATATCAATTGGTGTTTTATGGTAAGGTCTATACCAGCCTGATACTCTTCAGTCTGACTGCTCCCGGACAGTTGAAATAGCATCTGGTGCCCAACAACCAACCAAGCAAGTATGAATTTACCTAGCTGAATACTCAGATGGGAAGTGAAAGCGAGCGGTGTGGGGCTCAGAACAGGGCACTGGGTGAAGCGCTGACAAGTGGCATCACATCCCCCTGCTACCTTTACAGCCCCTCATGTTTTCCTCACACACCTTTGTGTATCACAACCTTAGGAAACAGGTACATCTTGTTGGTAATAAAAGCGAAACCTGTTGGCTTTGTTGATGCTTCTCTTACAGTTCTTCGGCTTGACATGCGACTGAGTTAAGAGAGACTGACTAACTACACCTGGAAGGCACACACCTGGCGCATACCTAATTCTGCTGTCTAACGGTACAAGGTACGCATCCACTTTTTTTTTAAAGAATTCAATGACAATAGTTGACAAGCTGTCCTGGAAGGCTCTAACACCTTCTAAACAAACTTTAAACTTGTCTGCTGCCTAATCATTTTTTTTTGTATCTTTGCTACTCAAATGTCCTGTGAGAACTAAATCATAAAAAACTCACATGCCATCAGAACAAATACAGTACAGTAGGGGTAAGTGTGTTTTGCTGGCACAAAGCCAGGCAACGTTCGCGTGCCAACAGCATCGCGATATCGTGAGTCAAAAAGAAGTTATGAAACATCTGCCATGCTCTGGCCCTCGGTGGCTTTTATACTGGAAGGATCTGTGCCTGGGGGTAGAACTCCATGGCCCTGTTCAGTCTGTGCTCATGCCAGTAGTTTGTTGTCTCTCTGCCCAGCAATGGTTCCCCTGGAGAAGCGCCAAGGCTTGATTAAATGAAGAGAGTGTGGGAAGTGGGGAGATGACCCTCTGGCTGCAACTTAATACCCCGAGCATGCACTGCTCCACAATGGCGGCGGTGTGGGACAGTGGGAATCACCGCCTTCGCAATGAGCCCGGCGCGCGGGCCTACTCAGGTTCCCAGCGTCCGCGTGACGCAGAAAGGAGACAGCGTGCCGACGCAGATCGAGCCTGTGACAGAGTGACCGGAAGTTAAACCGCTGCAGGTGTAAGTGCATGCTCCCTCTCGTAGTAGCGACTGAAATATGAGGCAGCCTGGAAGGTGTTACTGCACAAAAAACATGGCGCCATACATCTGCGTAGCATTATGTCCCAGATATTCTTTTGACTAATATTCGTATTTAAAAAGGGCCACTTGCCAACCTACAGCAAACTTTTAATATTAATATCCCGAGCAAATTGTGAATGATTTTATCTTTTCCCCCAAATACTTCAATCAATAAGGCCCATATAAATGTAATATTTGGGCCACAATCATGAAGGATCTTTCCTTTCCTTCTTCACCCCTCTTTCTTCCTCTCCTTCTTCCCATCCTACCGTGCCTCCTTCCGTTTCCTCTTTCCCCCCTTTCATGTCAGTCCTGCATTAATACTTCTATTCGTATTGATTCTAGTCCTTTTTTTTTTTAAAGTTTTTTATAGCGTGAACTAGACCCGAGACATCGGGTATCAGAGTGCTTTACATGAGCACCAGTTTCGTTACAGATGGACTGGACACATTCATTTTTGTTAGGCACAGGTAGATTAAGTGATTTGCCCAGAATCACAGGATGTTGAGTGTCGTTGCCGAGACTCGAACCCAATGCGCTGCCCTGCGTCAAAATAAAAAGGTAGGAATGCGCCGTATCTACAAAATACGGCGCATTCCTGTCCTTCTCCCCTGCATCAGTGCACAAACAGCAGCTGTGCGACAGCGTAGACATCCTTGCGTCATTTTACAAGAGTGCCTGCTCTGAGGGGATGATTGTTTTTGTGGAGGAAGAGACACCTTCTTGCACAAAAACAATCATTAAAGGCATTTTCCTCTTTCTATGCATGCTGCAGCAGCACGCATAGAAGGAGGAAAAAACCAGGAGAAATAAAAGTATTTCCTCTCATTGCACCTCCTTGCGCCTCCCCTGGGGAGGCATAGGATTCTGACGCATTCCCAGGTTTACAAAATGTTGGAAATCTGGGAATGCATCAAGTTCCATGAATGTTGCATGGGAACACCTACAGCAACACCCATGAAACGCCCCTTTCATGCAGAGCTATGCGTGAAAGGGAAGCATATGTACAAGGCCATGAACAGTCAATCAGAGTGACTTTCCGTGGCCTTGTAAATATGGGCAAGCCCATTGCGCTGCCAGTGTGTCAAGAAAAGTGATGCACCAGTGGCGCAATGGACTTGTAAATAAGCCTCTTGGTGCCCCTCTCTGACTGGCGGAAGTCAAACCCCAGAGCATCATACAAGGCTGTTGGTCTGGTATGCACAATACTGGAATTACAAGGTCAGGTTTTTACAGATCCTGTAATTCCTAGCTTGGAGACACCAGCTAAATTGGAATATTCCAGAGCAATATTCATCTCAAGGATACTGCCTCGAGCAACTCATAATGAGGACCTTCATGGGAAAAATGACAATCTAAGAGGCATTAGTGTCTTACCTGGAATTCTGGCCAGTTGTTGGTCCTTAGCTTAAGAGCTAGGCCATTTCAACTAAGCCCTATCTGGAACTGAAGGCGGATGCTAGTACCATCTGCAGCGTACACTCCAGTAATGGGCAGGTTGAAGAACAAGTTGTGCAATTAGGAGCACCCCTACTTTGAGAATGATGAGCAGTGGACTTCTAGGCAAAGTTAAAGGATGTCATTTAACGTGCAAGGTCGGACAGGGCTCCTGGCCCAAATGGACTGGTTCACTGATAGAATATCGATGCTAAAAACATTGACATAAAAAATATCGTCAAAAATATATAGAATGCAAAAATATCGACTCCCTATACTTAAACAGGTAAGTACAAAAATATCGAATCAAAAATAACGAAGTTAAAAATATAGATGTAAAAAATATCGACTTAAAAATATAAATAAAATAAAAATAATATATATTAAATATAGAAAATATTAATATTATCTTTAACAAAATTAATTACATTTAATATACATTTTAACTAAATATAAAAAATAAACTTAATTTAAAAAATATAAAAACACAAACATAATAATTTATACATATACATATATTTACTTTAAAATAATTTATTAACTATTATCTTTATTTAATTTTTAAACTTTTAAATTATATAAAAATAAAATATATACATATATCAATAATTTAAAATAAAAAAAACATTCTATAATTAATTAAAACATTAAACTATTAAAAAAAATTAAAAGGTACATTTCGCAATACAATAAATACAACAGTAGGGAAAATGTTGTATAGCGAGATACTTACATTTACTATTTTAACTCCAGTGAGTGCAACAGTAGGGAAAGTGTTGGATAGCGGAGGGGTAAAAATTACTATTCTCACTCCAAAGAGTGCAACAGTAGGGAAAGTACTGGATAGTGAAGGGGTAAAAATTACTATTCCCACTCTAGTGAGTGCAACAGTAGGGAAAGTGCTGGATAGCGGAGGGGTAAAATTACTATTCCCACTCCAGATGAGTGCAACAGTAGGGAAAGTGTTGGATAGCGGAGGGGTAAAAATTACTATTCGAACTCCAGATAGTGCAACAGTAGGGAAAGTGCTGAATAGCGGAGGGGTAAAAATTACTATTCCCACTCCAGTGAGTGCAACAGTAGGGAAAGTTCTGGATAGCAGAGGGGTAAAAATTACTATTCCCACTCCAGTGAGTGCAACAGTAGGGAAAGTGCTGGAGAGCGGAGGGGTAAAAATTACTATTCCCACTCCAATGAGTGCAACAGTAGGGAAAGTGCTGGATAGCGGAGAGGTAAAAATTACTATTACCACTCCAGTGAGTGCAACAGTAGGGAAAGTGCTGGATAGCGGAGAGGTAAAAATATTTATTACCACTCCAATGAGTGCAACAGTAGGGAAAGTGCTGGATAGCGAAGGGGTAACAATTACTATTCCCACTCCAATCAGTGCAACAGTAGGAAAAGTTCTGGATAGCGGAGGGGTAAAAATTACTATTCCCAACCCAGTGAGTGCAACAGTAGGGAAAGTGTTGGATAGCAGAGAAACAAAAACTACTAATAACATTTAAACAATTGAAAAAAATTAAATAATCTTAAAAATAAATAAACAATATTCTCAAAATATACAATTAAATATATTAAACATATAAAAAGAACACATAATATATTAATTACATATAACAAAAAGGTACAAATATTATATAAAATAAATTAATCAATACATTTATAAACAATATTTATTTAAAAGAAGCAAATATTAACAAACAAACAAATTATTTAAAACATAAATGTATTTATTTTATTTCCTACCCTATAACACCACACCAATAAAAAAAGACTTCAACATTTTATTTAAATTTATTTCCATAATTAACATAATTAATAATGCATTTTAAAATATTATTAATAAAAAAAGATAATAAACATTCATTGAGTACACATTCTTTAACACTATAATATCCACAAGCACACACCTAAAATTAATTACACAATTTCCATAATTAATTACTAATTAATTAATTTAAATTAATTAACAACTAATTAATAATTCATCAATAAAAAGTAAATTACTTCCCACCCTTTCCACCATTTACACCTATAAACACCACAACACCTAAAATTAATGACACAATTACCATAATTAATGACTAATTAATTAATTAAAATGAATTAACAACTAATTATTAAATAATTAATAATACATTAATTTACTTATTTAACACTATAACATCTCAATTAAACAAATATTAATAAATAAAAATTATTCAATAAATGTAATATAATTAAATTACTTCACACCCCATTCTCCTATAAACCCACAACCCGCTATGGATATAAAAATGCAAATGTAAAATAAAAAAATAATAATAACTACTAAAAATAATCAATACATTTTATATAATTAAATTACTTCCCACCCTATTGCCCTATAAACCCACAACCCGCTACGGAACTAAAACACAAATTAAAAAAAAATAATCATAACTACAAAAAAATAATCAATACATTTTATATAAGTAAATTACTTCCCACCCTATTCCCCTATAAACCCACAACCCGCTACGGAACTAAAAACGCAAAATTCAAATAAAAAACTTAATAAATACTAAAATTTTAACACATATAATAAAAATACAAACAATTCTTATACAAAAAAACAAACATCACACACATATAAAATATATACTAAAATACATAACATTAATAAAAAATCAATATTTTTAACAACTATGGGGCACATTACGATACCCGGCGTAAATAATTCCGCCAGGCATGGAAGCGGCAAAAATCCGCCCGCACACACCGCCTGAACACCGACCACGCCATTACGATTACACAGACCGAATACCGCCATCGGCGGAAAAAGCACACAAAATACCGCCCGCCAACGTCCGAGTCGGAGACAAACCGCCCGCCACGGACGGAAACACGCACGACAACACAAAACCGCCCGCCCTCACGCCCGACACACCGCACGTGAAATTACGATCGCACCGACATGAGCGCGGAAAAACCACAAATATACCGCCCGCCAGCGCAAACAACGCCGATGAGAATCGACACGGCAGAAGCCATGGCGCCCACGTACCTGCACAGAAACCATCCGCACACAAAACCAATAGCACACAACATGGCCAACAAGTCTACACATAGCAAGGCACGCACAAATACACAAGCACAGTACATATCCCGAAAACACCCCCCGGACAAACAAAAAATACAAAGGCCAGAACCCCAGACACAACACACCTGAAAACAACAGACCATGAGGACACACCCACATAGGTGAGTACAAAAGCAGCACTCCCACAGACCACAACCCCTTGCTACATTGCAAACCAGAGAGGAGAGGAGAGGACACAGTGACACAGCAAGGACAGCAGCACACCACAGAAACGCACACATCACTACCACCACCACCACCACCACCACCACCAAACACCACCACCACCACCACCACCACCACCACCAAACACCGGCACCACAAACCCCCTGCACATTACACAACACACACCGCACCAGCACCACAAACACCATGGCACCACAAAGGATGCCCAAGTTCACGCCCATGGAGCTGACGGTCATGGTCGACGAGATCATCAAGGTGTACCCACAAATCTATGGGAACATGGTCCAGCACACACCACTAGCCACCAGAAACAGAATGTGGAACCGGATCGTAGACCAGGTCAATGCAGTCGGGACCCTGCCCAGGAACAGAGTCGAGATTAACAAACGTTGGAATGACGTAAAGAGCCTGGTCAAGAAGAAGGAGGGCAAAAACAGAGAGCTGGCTGCCGTCACTGGCGGAGGGAATCCCGCGCTCTTTAAGACCTTCAAAGCGTGGGAGGAGAAGGTGCGAGTCGTAATCCATCCGGAGATCCTCGCCGGATTAGCAGGGGGAGTGGAGGCTGGTAAGTACAAACTAATGTATACCAGCACACCGCTATGTACTCACATGCACTACCACCATGCCACAGCTCCCAGGGACAAACACCCCCATGTCCAGCACACAATACACAACACATCACACACACATGCAACAGACACCACCACACACAGCCCAAACCGAACAACTGCAAGATGCGTGGGGACATGTGTACACTAAGCCAGCCACGTAACCACCAACAGGTCCCCAAATATGCCAGAAGCGCCACAACGAGCACCCACCACACCCATGTGTCCGCCACAGCTGCACCAACCGACAAGTAACAGGTAAGTGGCAGGAACACAAAGTGCAGTGGGTGGGACGGTGGACAGCCCAAGTACAACACACACCAGGCCCCAGTCCCACAGCACAGCAAGGAGGAGCATCCCCCACACCCCACACCCACGTGTCAGCCACCGCAGTGCACAACGACAGCCGAAAGGCAGACATCACGGTCCACAGCAATCGGTGTCAGTGGGTATCCAGCCACCCCCACGACCCACAACACCCTCCCACCCCCACAGACCTGCAACATGGAGCACCCCCGCTTAGAGCCATGTGGCATCCAGTACAGTGCACGCACGAACAACTTGCAGGTGGGAAACTGGACAGGGCCGGATTACTGGAGGCATGAGGACCGTAACACGACCAACACATGGGACATGTCACGTAGCAGACGAACACGCAGCACCGCCCACCGTCACGAACAAGTGAACAATGTGCACACGGACATGAACAACAGACTCACACCCCACATGACCCATCACAGACATAGCAACACCCAAGGAGCCACGTCTGCATGCACAAGCCACACTGAATATAGTACCACACGGCAGCCACTGTGCAACTCATCACACACAACCGAAACACCATTGGAGTCCTGTCCATGTAGCCCCAACTGCCTGTCAACCACACACCCCACAACTACGCCTATGTAAGACAAACAACACTAGACGCAACAGAGCGGAACAACATAAATGCACACGAACACCACTGAACCCATCAAACACACAGACACACCATGCACAAACAACATACCATCCATCCCATCCGCCAGCCCCAGTCTCATGAAAGGCATGTCATCCGCACAGCTGCCACACATACAGCAGTCACGCTAAGATACATGCCCATTACCAACCATGTGCCAGAAGTCAATGAAGTGCACGACACACTGTGAGCAACAACACACAACATGGGCCACACCACCCCCGAGCACTGCAGTGATGCACATGGCACAGGGCAGCACGCACACCAAGGAGATGGGACAACTGCAATACGTCGGGTGGCACACAACCATCACACACTCATAACGATGCGTCCAATGCCATGTCCAGTAATCACAACAGACAGCAAATATGCAGGCCATGTCAAGCATGCACACACCTCAAACCATGCACTGTCATGCTGCCACAACACATGTCACGTTCGGCACCCATGGCTCACAGCATGTACCCCAAAAGCATATTCCCTCCCAAAAGCGAATCCGGGGCATGGCCCCCATGTTGCCATATGCGTTCCTAAGCGTTCCATTTGAACCCCAAAAGCATATTCCCTCCCAAATGCGAATCTGGGGCATGGCCCCCAGGTTGCCATATGCGTTCCTAAGCGTTCCATTTGAACCCCAAAAGCATATTCCCTCCCAAATGCGAATCTGGGGCATGGCCCCCATGTTGCCATATGCGTTCCTATGCGTTCCATTTGAACCCCAAAAGCATATTCCCTCCCAAATGCGAATCTGGGGCATGGCCCCCATGTTGCCATATGCGTTCCTAAGCGTTCCATTTGAACCCCAAAAGCATATTCCCTCCCAAATGCGAATCTGGGGCATGGCCCCCATGTTGCCATATGCGTTCCTAAGCGTTCCATTTGAACCCCAAAAGCATATTCCCTCCCAAATGCGAATCTGGGGCATGGCCCCCATGTTGCCATATGCGTTCCTAAGCGTTCCATTTGAACCCCAAAAGCAAAGTACAAACCAGACCCAGGATGGGCCAGGAGCCCGCATACACCAGAGTCACAATAAGTAGGGGCACAGCAACACACCCATCGGCATGGCCAATCCGTCCCATGCCACATGTGCACAGCACACAGTCCCATTGCCAAGCACACACAACTACAGATGCTACAGCCACACACACGCCTCCGGGAAACCCATGTACGAGATTGCACGAACTGTCAATGTCAGACGACAAATACATACTTCGCCAGGTGCAACACAATAACTAATCTCATTCTCTCCACAGGTGACGAACTGCTGGATGCTGGGGATGGAGCCAGCAGCCAGCACAGCCAGCCTACAAGCCCCCAACGAGGACACACGGATCTGGAGGATCTGTCCTCCTCTTCGGACACGGACAACCAAGCAGGCCCATCTGGTGTGGCAGGGCCCAGCCGCTCCCCAGGACCCCTCCTACCCACCAACCCATCATCCAGGGCTGCTGAACATTCACAGCCCCCTGCTGCCACTGTCGTTGCGGCCACACCCACGGTCATTGTGGCCACTACCACTGCCGCAACCGCCACCATCGCCGCACCGACCACCACCGCCGCCACCGCCGCCACGTCTCCGCTGGCACCAGCCCCAGCGCAGGTGGTGGCCCGGACGACTGGATCCACCCTGGGAGCCACAGCGAGGACCGTGGTGAGCAATGTGGCTAGTGGGCAGGCCGGTGGCAGCAGGACTGGTAGGAGGAGCAGGGTCAGGGAAACGCCAGCCTCCCCTGGGAGCCATGCCCTGCCTCACATGGCCAGAGTCCTTGGGGCCTATGAAGAGGCCCAAGGACAATGGGTCCGGTCTGCCTCAGACACGCGTGAGGTGCTGGGGGTGTTGAGGTCCATGGACGCCCGTATGGGCCAAATCGTGGACCTCATGGGACAGCTGGTGGTGGCGGTGAGGTCACAGCCAGGGACAGCAGCTCCCCTCCGCCACCACCTGCCGGGGCGCAGGGTGGAGCAGCAGTGTCCAGTTCCCCTGCGTCCACAGCCATTGATCACACCTCAACCACCAGCATGTCGCAAGCAGGCACCCCCCTCGCAAACGTGGAAGGGGCCGTCCGAAGAGGAAACAGATCTCCCGGGAGGACTTCGCACGCTCCAGTCGCAAGTGAGGCAGCCAGCCAGCCTTCCGCCAGCCTTCCTTGACCAGCCACTGCATTGACTTGGACTACGATCCCACTCCACACAGCCATCTGGATGGCATGTGTGTGTTGGACTATGGACATAGAACCAGTGGGTACACCCTGATCATCACGCAGCCATGACCGACAGCTCATTGTCACTGCACGCACCACTTTTGTCATCACCTTACACACAATCACATGTCACAGTTTGTAATAAATGCACCTTTTTCACTAACTGCTGTTTGTGCCCTGTGTTTTATTTGTACGGAATACAACGGCCACCTTGGGCGGAAAGGCACCTGATGCGTGGCATGGCATTTGAATCCGGAGGGCCTGTAGGGACCTAGGGGTGGGAGACAGAACAGGAGCACATTCAATGAGTGTGTCACACACCCATCACACAGTACATGTCAACAACTACAAGCAATGTACACACATCGCACAGAGCAATAGGGCACAATGCCACAGCCACCAACAGTGGCATACTACCCTGGCCATGGAGCGTTGACACACAGCACGCAGTGAACAAACGGCCACCCTGACACAGCACACACACACCTGCACAGATACAGCCACATCAGCCGTCGTACATGGACACTCACCGTCAAGTGAAGTAGCGGGCGATGAGCTGCTGCCGCACATTACCAGCTTCCTCCTCTCCGCTGTCCTCCTCACTCGAGCTGTCCTGGTCTGCGGGCTGGGGCCCTGGTTGATCTCCGTCATCCACGATGAGGGGGATCTGCTTCCGAATGGCCAGATTGTGCAGCATGCAGCACGCCACCAC
This sequence comes from Calotriton arnoldi, assembly GCA_963921515.1. Lineage (NCBI taxonomy): Eukaryota > Metazoa > Chordata > Amphibia > Caudata > Salamandridae > Calotriton > Calotriton arnoldi. The sequence continues at coordinate 1,736,948 of CAWUFW010003084.1, forward strand.
TATCCGGCACACCTTCTGTGGGGAGTACGCCAGCGCACCCCCGGTGCGGTCCAGGCACCTGAACCTGGACTTGAGGAGGCCAAAGGTACGCTCGACCACACGTCTGGTCCTCCCATGTGCCTCATTGTAGCGATCGTCTGCTGGGGTGCGAGGATTCCTCAATGGACTGAGCAGCCATGCCCCATTCGGATACGCAGAGTCACCTGGGACACAGAGAACCGTTGCTAATCCAACTGGACAGGGGACAGCATCGCACAGCCAGCACGCTACACCACTCCACATACTCACCGACAATACAGGCACGATCCTGTTGCATATTGGACATCAGTCGTGGCAAGATGCTGTTTCGCATTATGTGTGCGTCATGGGCCGAGCCTGGGAACTTTGCACACACGTGGGTGATCACCATGTCCGCAAGGCACACCACTTGCACATTCAGGGAGTGCGTGTGCTTCCTGTTGCGGTACAGGTGCTCAGTGGCCTGTGGTGGAACAAGGCCGACATGTGTGCAGTCAATGGCTCCAACGACGTGTGGGATTCTGCCAAGGGCATAGAATGCACCCTTCACTGCCGCCAATTCACGAGCCCTGGGGAAGCGGATGTACCTGTTCCGGTACAGCATCATGGCTGCCAGTACATCCCTCAGCACCTTGCTGAACATGGGCTGGGACATCCCTCCTCCACTGCCCACTGTGTGCTGGAATGACCCAGTGGCGAAGAAATGCATGGCGGCCATCACCTTAGCCGTGGGGGTGACAGCAGTCGGATACACCCTGCGGGGACGGAGATGGGGTTCTAACATGGCACACAGTCGATGCAGGGTTGGCCTGTCCAGCCGAAACTTCCTAATGACCTCCGTATCCTCCATGTCTGCCAGCAATTGGTATGGGCGGTCAATGTTCGGTCTCCGCCTAGGGACAATGGCAGAGGACACATGTCAAAGCAACACGACACATAGCAATTTCGCATACACATCACTGACATGACTGAGCAAGCACATGAGCCACAGCCCAGCTGTCAAGCTGGGACGGCACGGCCACAATACACTTACACAGGTCTCCCACCAATGGCAATGGCTAGTGATACAAACCACTGCCATGTGCATGCACATGGGGATCTAGGCCCCAATGACTAGCGGGGCGTGCTGATGGGGACTGACTGCATTTCCGTCAAGCGGCAACGCCACGGCAACATGAATGTCTGCTGAGCATGGAACTGCTTCCGCGGCTGGATGAGTATGGCACACGACGACGACGATGTGGGCACAGGCTGAGCGGCCAAAACAAGTGGGACCTGTGGCACGAGGGGATATGAGACAGTAGTAGGTGTCAGCACTGCACCCTATGTACAGCACTGTACGGATCACACCTCCCGAAACATTGACAGGTGTCCACATTGACAGCCCCATGCCAAGACGGCTGTGTGCTTGCAGTCACACGTCACAGGTGAGAGGTTACATTGCACGTGCCAGGTGGCAGACGTACACAGTGGGAGCTGGCATGTGTGTGCATGTGTCTCCTGTTCAGGATCCACCAGATGGGCGCTGACTCTGTACTGACCATTGGACACAGCATGTTCCGTGGAAGGCTTGTGTGTGTGGGATGGTGGCACTGGATGTGCCTCCGTTGGGTGGGGGGCCATGCACAGGGCGGGTACGTCGATGATTGCGCATTGTTGGTCACGGTGGGTGCACCCACTCAGATGTGTTGCCCTGTGTTCAATTCCTATGTCCGCATGATGATGGACTGTAGATGTGGGCAGACTACACATTGGTCGATGTGCTGTCTATATGCATGTGCCTTCACACCAGGCACAGCTGCCCCTGCACATGTGACCCCTGCTGGACTCGCTGCTGGGTCTGTGGAGCTGATGCACCTTCTGCGCGTGGGGCGGACAGCTCTCCTCACTTCCCTCATTGCGCATGTCATGACTTTGCCGCAGGTGACATGGATCATGGAGGGCCCACATGTACGCGTGGGTAGGCTACACATGATTGTACACTGGTCGCCACCCCCAGTCAGTGTTTCGAATGGGAAGGTTGTCGTGCTGGTGGTATGTTCGATGTGGCGGATGGGCGGGCCTAGGTGCGGGCTTACATTCCGGACATGGGGGGTAGTTGGATTGGCGACTAGTTGCAGTACACACGGGACACGTCTCTTCCTTTCCACATCTGGGTCATCCCTTGTACTGACTGACAGTGATACAGTCATCTTCGCCCCAGCCCTCATGTCCTCCCCTCGCTCCCCCAATATGCATGCTCACCTGCGAGGCTAGCGCTTGCACAGGCAGCCCCAAGCTCGCACCAGAGAGGGCAAGGAGTGTATGTGTGGGTCCAGTTGCACGAGTGGGCTGTCTCAGGGTATGATGTGTGGCGGGACGCCGTCCACCTGCGTGGTGCCCCAAATGGAGACCCGGCCTGCATGGACTATGCATCACAGTCTTCGCCTTCCGGATCCGCCACCTGCGACACCCAGTGGCTGTGGCTGCCCTTGCGGCCATGCCGCGTCCGTCTGTGGCTGATGGCCCACACATTCACTCTTTGGCCTCTCTGGGGAGGGCTCGGGGGTGGTGGCGCACGCGCTTGCACTTAGTCGCAATGGCATGTGGCGTGGTTGGTATGATGGGCAATGGATGGGATGGTGCGAGCCACCTCCCGTGACGTCAGTGCTGCTCGTGCTGTGGTGCGTCCCCCTACACTTCCATCTGACTTGTGCCATGCTAGACGTTGAGGTTCTATTGCCTGCGTGATATGACCAGGAGGAGCGCGAGGAGACCTCTCACACACCATGCTCCACTGCCATCCCGTGCCCTGTATCGCCTGTGCGGATTGACTATGTTGGGGTTACACCTGGTCGACTGGGGCTGTGTGTGCCTTGTCAGGGGCATGGCGGGCGCACAACAGGATCCAGCTTGTCCACAGAGGGTGGGCTGAGGTGCGCCTGGTACCGCTTTGTACGTGTGCCCGGCTGCTATGCACACACGTGTTCACTCCCCCGACAGGTGTCCTCTCACAATGCCCAGGGAAGCGGTGGTGTACTGTTCATGACCCCTCCCAACACGGCGTGCTCCAACTTGGCATGTGCGCATCTACCCGTCGCACCCACCCACCTGAGCACTGCGTCCATACGACTACACACGACACATGTGTGTCTTCCACAGTAGTGCTACTCATTTGCGTTGACATCCAATACCAGTGGACTACATGGTCATGTCACGACTGCCGTGTACTTCACATACTCTCATCCTCTCTCATTCGTACTTGTGAAAGGAGTCAGCGGAGACAGTTTTGGTTTCAAACATTATATTGAGTCTTCTGTCCTCTGTGATGCAGTATAGTGGACACTACTGGCAGCGGAATACATGTTGAGGATATACTGAGCATGATTGCAAATGGGATAGGGTGTGGGGTTACATGTGATTGGCTGTTGCATGTGGGATGTGGGCTTCAGAGTGACATCTGCTTGGCCAAGGCTGTGCTAATGTACATTTACGTATAGCTGCGGAGCTGCGGACTTTGACACAGACGGTATACATGTAGCCTACCAGACCGCTTGGCATCATGGGCACAGTCCATCTCAGTTCCATGTGACAGGTTTGCTGCGGTTGTTCCTCATGCACGCGTGCATGTGAGATGACATCAGGGCATGTGCTTGCGTGCATGCAGCGGCGTGCCACTTGTTGTTGCACTGTGGTGGTTACTGGACATGTCACAGTCACTGGGGTCGTGTTGTTGTTGTATGCACTTGTCGTCCATGCAAAGGTCCTGGTATGGGATTCCCAGGGCGGGGGTGGGAGGGGTGCAGCACCCACAGACTCCAGGCGACCTATTCATGTCCACTGAGCGGTGTGTGTGTCCATGTGCGCTGGATCCATGTCGTGTCCTGGTTGTTCGTGCAGTTCCGTCCATGTGGGTGCGATACACAGAGCCCATGCCACTGCCTCCCACAATGCATGCGGTGTTCCTGGATGTGATGGGGAACAGTGTGCATGTCCCGGTCATATCCGATGTCATGGCGATGTCGTTGATGGTGTGGTTACAGTTGCCGGTCGTTTGGTATGGCTGTTGTGGTGGTGACTGGCCAGTCCGTGCGGAAGCTAAGCATGGGTGCGGGGTTGGACATCATAGGTCACTCGGGGAACCTGCGTTGTGGTCCGACGTATTTACAGGTTGTCAGGTATGCGATGCCGTCCAGCAGGGCTTCCATGTCATTGGTGGTGTACATGTTTGCCAGCCAATGAAGCGGATGGTGGCTGTCAAGGTGTTGTTCGTAGGTTGTCCCTTGGAGGACCATGATGGGGCATGCTGGGTGACATTCGATGTAGCTGTTATCGATGATCCGTCGTGTGGAGGCACAGTGGTCCCATTTCAGTGCGGGTGCGATGTTGGCCACATACGCCATGCCCCCATAGGCAGAGCAGGCCCTGTCGTGTGCGTCCAGAGGGAGGAGTAGTGGTAGCAGGTCCGCCTTCAGACATGCCGGGTTGGAGAGGCATATCTCGACGGGATGCTGGTAGGGACACCTCCGACAGTAGAAGACGGGCATGACGCAGCTGAACAATGTGATGCGGTAAGTCAGTCGGTAGCTTACGTTCAGCAGGGACAGGAGATCGCATCCCAATGTATGGCACAGGTTGGTTTTGTACAGCTTGAGCTGTTCGGCGTAGTTGGGTAGGTGTGTTGCGGTTGCCATTTCGCAGCGGTTCGTTGAGGTGGCGTGCTCCGGCTGTGTGTGCAGTCTGCAATGTGCACGCTCCGGGGTTGCTGTGAGCTCTGTGTAGTCGTAGGGAGACAGGACTTGTGTTCTGTTGGCTTGTTTGGAGGACACGGGCCCTCTTCCCACATGCTTCTCAGACAGTTCAAGGTCAGTGCTGTGTGACTCCTTCCAATTAACTTGCATGTGGCCGACATGGGGGAGTGTTTTCTTCTTTCTTCCCCGTCCGTTGTGTGCTTCTGTGATATGCGCTATCTGCCCTGTGGTCGGTCTCCTCGGCATGCCTGTGTTGGTCTATTCTTGGACAATGGCTGTATTCACCGGCTTCTGTCGTAGGGCTGTGGTTTCGGAGTTGGAATGGAAGGTCATTCAGTGCTGTCTGCTCTCCCTTGTGTGGGCGGCAGGCTGCCTTTCCGCTCTGCGTTGGGCCTTGTGTGTGAATGTTATTCTTGGGCCACCTGTTGTCGGTCCCCGGGCTCTTTGGTGTTCCGTTTTATATGTCTTGTTCATATGTGCAGGGTGGTATGGGTGTTTCTGTGTGGTACTGGCGTTCCTCTTCCCGAAGGGGCCCTGCTTCTCCTAGTTGGTGTTGCCGCCGCTGTGTGCTACGCCATGTTTGTTACACTGGGGTGTGTCCTGCTGTTGCGTGTCTTCACTGACATGTGTGCGTCGGTTGTGTGGCGTTGGGTGTTGTCCGTGAATTGGGCGTTGGGGACATGTCTGTGGCCGGCCTGTCACGTGTCATGTGCGTTCGGGGTGGGGCTGATATGTGTGCTGCTTGGTTGTGTCCCTGTGTCTGTGTGCGACGCATGCATGGCGCTGCGGTTGGCCTCTGCGTTGTGCGCATGTGTGGCGGCGTCATCGGCGCTTTGGGGCCGTGACGGGGTGGTTGGTTCCTAGTCCCAGGTGGTGTGTACACATGTGTTCTGCGATGTTACGATTTGGCCTGTGTGTCATATGTGGATGCGATGGTGGATGTGTTGTGTACACGCGCTGGTGGGGGTTGTCCGCTTTTTCCGCCCTTGCACTGTGTGCGCTGTTTGCGTGCACTTGTTGTGTGTGTGCCTACCTGCGTCTCCGCGGTACGTTGCGTCCTTGGTGGTGCATCAGCAGGAGCATGGGGACGGCCTGCAGTGCTGGATTCATGCTCGGGGAGCCGCTTTTCGTTGTCCGTGCTCGGCGTCCGTGTTACCGCTTCGGTTTGTCGTACGGTATCTCTTGGCCGTGGGAGCCGTTTGTTTGCGGCATCGTAATTTATGCGCCGGGCGGGACGTGTTTCGTCGGACGGTGTGTGTCAGTTGGGCTGCGCCGCTACATGTACGGGCGCACTTTGATGGCGGACGGTGTTGCTGGCTTGCCGGCGGTGTTTGGCCTGCTTTTCGCATCGTAATTGGGCGGGCGTGTGGACTGCTGCGTGCCGGCGGTAACTGGTGCTTTTTGCATCCGCCAGCACGGCGGTTGTGCTTCCGCCCGCCATCGTAATGGGCCCCTATATTTTTGCAAACGATATTAAACACTTCGATATATTTCAAATCGATATTACTTACCTAAAATCGATATTCTTGACCACAAGAATTTGTCTGTCGATATTCCTGACCCACGATATAATTGACACGATATTTGTGCAATTCAATATTTTTTACTCAATATTCTGTCTCTGCACCAAATGGACTACCTGTTTTCAGACTTCACATTTGTGCAACATGGATTTTCCCTCTTTATAATGCCTTTTATTTGTCACCAATCCTTCCTCCTTCATGAAAAAGGTCTATGCTTTGCCCACTTTATATAAGGGGTTCACCCATAGATCCATGAAGATATAGGATGATTGCCCAGCTGGCCGTTGAGGTGAAATGTCTACGCGTGCCTTCAACTGGGTGTTCCTACGGAGGGGGCCAATGAAAATAATCTCATACCTTGGTAACGATTAGGTTTCAGCTCGAAGAATGAAACAATAGATGAATGCTCGCTCTTTCAGTGCTGGTCAACCAATACGTGGAAGCCAACAGCACTGAATTGTATGCCTGCTTTATAGAATTCAAGACGCCATTTGATGCCATTGATCACAAAAGACTTTGGAGTAAGCTAGATTCCTGGTGTGTTTAACTTCTATGTCAAGGGAGACATGCGATTTACACCATGACTGACTAATACTGCATGTGCTAACCTTTGATGGCTTTATAAAGGTTTTTCACTCTTCTTGCCATTAAGATGTTTTATTTTCTGTGTCTTTGCAGGACAAACATTATTGTGGAAAGTATTTATTACATTCATGTGAAAAACTGATTTAATATCACTTTTGTGTAATATTGTAATGGTTTATTCACCAGGCGATAAAGTTATTTCATTTATTGATCCAAAACCTTCTGTGAAATCTAATCGTGCTGTTCAGTAACATCACAAAAAGCAAGATGTCATCCTGAAAACACAGACCAGTATTAATCCGTGTAGAGATGGCATATCATTCTCTTTAAAAAGGGCTGATCCTGAGGACTGACAAAAGGCATCAACTGAATTGGCAGGTAGCCTTCATATGCCATCAATCATCGGGACTCTGGGCCTTATTTAGAGCTTAGTGGACAGGATACTCTGTCAAAACATGGAAGATATCCCATCCGCCGTATTACAAGTGCCATAAACTGTATTGTACTTGTAATATGGCAGATCTACCACATTTGTGACAAAGTATCCTGTCTACCAAACTCTAAATAAGGGCCTTTGCGTCCAGATCCACCTAAATGCGTTCCAAATTGGGGGCCATTATTTTACCTAAGTTACTGACAATATCCTTAGGGTTTGACTAGGGGTGTTAGTACACAACAATATTAGCATTAATTATTCTAAAACCAACACACAGCTCAGTATTACCATGTCCCTTCTTAGCTTTAACAATTGGAAAGAGCAAATTCAAACCTTCAAATCTTGGATATTTTTTTCCCAACTCCTCACCTAGGCTTCATACACAAAAAAGTCTGGTCGGCCACAGCCACATTTTTGCATTGTGTTGTGATCATCCTCTCCTTTTTCTTTGCCTGAGATACTTACAGCCCTCACTGCACAAAAGGTATTTTCACAAAAGTCACTACCTGCCTGATTTTCATTATGCAGGAAACGGATTGTGGGGCCGATTCCGATTTCGGCCGGAAAGGCACTGAACGATGGTCGGAGCCCTTCCTACCGAATCGGAACGTGCCGGCCGGATTCCTTTCCGACTGAGCCATTCCGATGGGCTCGGTCGGAAAGGAATCCGACTCGGATTTCCGGATGGCTTACGACGGGCTCGGAGAGCCCGTCCGCCGTCCGGAAATCCTTCAGTACTCCCCCGGCCGCCTCTTCACGACCGAGGGAGTACGATGGCAGTATTACACTGCCTTTTCGTGCCGGTCTTTCCGGCACGAAAGGCAGTCGGTAACTGTCTTTGGGGGCCCCCAGTAGGGTCCCCATGGGTGCGAGGCCGCCGAATGGCGGCCTGGGGCACCTATGGTGCCCCTCTGTTGATCCCTGCACCCGGTGGCAGGCACCTTGGGGTGCCGGCCACAGGGTGCAGGGATGAACTGCACCCCTGCTTTCCACAATGCAAGCATGCATTCCGCTCGGAATGCATGCTACCATTGTGTAGTATACGAGTGCGACCGAATAGGGTTCGGTCGCATCGTACTTGCAGGGCCGTAACCGACGACAGCAGGTCAGTCGGTTACGGCTCCTGACCGATGTCGGGCGGACCTGAGTCCGTCCGACATCGGAATCGGCCCCCGAGTCTTATTGAGAAGACTAGCAAATGCTAGGATAAGGTTTGCATGGGACAGCAGACCTCCATCACAACATTTACATTTACAAAGTGCCTGTATTGTGGCTCCTTAACAGACAGGAATCACAATGCCACACAGGAGTCACAATGCCACAAACTGTGGAAAATCGTGCATGCGAAATCTGGAGTGAATGGGATTCCTGCCTATTCCTCCTGTCTACACTCTGCCGCCTGAACAAGCAGAGTATCAACTGTCAAATTTTGGTAGGTTTCACTTTGCGAATGATCATACCCATTTGATTCTTTGTAGCAACAAAATTGGTCACAAAGCATTTGTTCATTCCATTGCAATTTGCAAAGGGGGCTGTGGCGTAACGCAGGCCCCGGCATTCCCTGCAATGCAGCAGGGCTCCCAACCTTTCAGGGGGCCCTCCAATCCTAAAATGGGACCCCATTCAGCTCGAGACCAATGAATATCTGTGCGATTTGGGATTCTTGAGGGCCCCTCATCATATTCTGCTGGGGGGGGCGTGCCATCATTTTGCATTACACCACTGAAAGGAGGGGTGGCGGTAACCCCCTTTGCCTGCAAGGGGATGGGTTCAGTAAATTCTTGGATGTGGAATATGATCATAATAAGAAATCCACTGAAAAAATCAAGGTTAAGGTGAAGTTATGGTTGTCTTGGTTGTAACATCGTAAGATGTAAAAACCTCAGAAATTCACCTAATAAGCCACAGTTAAAGTGCACTTATGGTTACAAATTAAAACCAAAAAAACAATGAAATTCACAAGTTATGGTTAGGATCAGAATTCATAATTTGCACATCAGCATGGAAACTACAGCTCGCACACCAGCTGCAATGCTTATGACATCACAATATTTATACCAATAAATAACACCTCACAGTGAAATACAATTAAACAACAAAGCATAATCAAACCAATTAATGATGTTACATTCATAGCCATCACAGTCAAAGAGCCTGATTACGAGTGGGTCGGTTACTTCCGACCCGTGTGCCACCCCCTTTTTACACACAGTTCAGAATTACGAGTTTGGCTGTATTTAACACATCCAATAGGTATTGGATGCGTTAAATACCTCCACTATTGTTAAATTTCTGCAGGTCAAACCTGCCGCAAATTAACATGGGAAAGTCATACAGTATTTAACGTACCATGCGGATTTTGGTGCAGTAAACACCAAAATCCACCTGTTATCCCCCACAAACTCGTAATCAGAGTTATTTATCTCACCTGATAAATAACATACCCTGTGTTATCGTTGTTTATCTGGTACACCTTAACTCGTAATCAGGCCCATAGTGGTAAGGGTAATGTCATAAATAATCTCATCTGTAAAATGATTTACAATATTTGTAAATGCATCTCTTTCATTAAGGGGGAGGTCATGAGCTGCATTTGGTGTTCAATTATGGTTTGCAGGGCTGTTGTTCGAGATATATATATATATATATATATATATATATATATATATATATATATATATATATATATATATATATATATATATATGTACAAATCCTCCAGTCAAGCAACAGAAGGCAAAGTCGCACTCAGGATATTTTTAAGAGCAAAAGTTTATTGACTGACGCGTTTCAACCTCACGGTCTTTGTCAAATATATATATAGAACTGCTCCCAGAAGAGAAGTAACTCAGGAGACGGCACTCCGTAGGAACGAAAATTTCCTTTATTACTGGTGGCGTGTAGACAGACAAACGTCTACGCTGTTTCGGCTTAGGCAGCCTTGTACATATATGTGTATATATATATAGACATATATATGTGTATATATATATATATGTATATATATATGTATATATATATATATATATATATATATATATATATATACATGTATATATATATACACATATATATGTCTATATATATATACACATATATGTACAAGGCTGCCTAAGCCGAAACGCGTAGACGTTTGTCTGTCTACACGCCACCAGTAATACTTACATATATTTATTTAAAAGCCCATGAAGCATACGAGCAATGGACGAGCGGGCAGGGGGTAGGTGAGCCAAAGGGGTGACCACGAGGAAAGTGATCATGTACACATTTTGATTGCTAAAATACAAAAGAAAATAAATACTTCCCTAATGTCAGAAGTGGAAGGATACAGTCCTTCGAAGTCAAAATGATGGCAAAGAAGCTACACTTTAGTGGCTAGAAAAAAGAATAGGACGGAAAACCATTGAATAAGAAGCATCAAACTGAGCTAGGAAGTAAAGGCATTCAGTCATAAAGAAGGGGCTCACTCAAACCCATTGTGTGTATTATTATATTCTAGATAATTGATCTATGACTGCAGACAGCTAAAGCTGCCTGTAAACGATACCTAAAGATGATGTGAGAGGAATATTAAAGAAAGCAGTGTATATCCTCCCATAGCAAAGGCAAACAAAATGAGGAGTACAATTATCCCAGAGTATACTGGTGCAGGAGCAGATGATCGATCTTACACTTCATGAATGCACTGCAGTGTGTAAATACTACTGAATAGTTAATATCAGTGCTAACAGCATTGGATTGAAGCAGTCCCCCAAAACAAATGCATTGCCCTTTATTCTACATAGTGCTGACAACCCTGTGCTGTCGTGCAAGGCCTGGCACAAGGGCATCAGCCTGTGACATTCTGAAACGCCCTCAGTGCAGACATGGTGCTGTGCCTCGGCTTTCCACCAGTGGCGTAGCCAGTGTGTCATGCGCCCTAGTGCAAGGACTGAAATGGGCCCCCAGGCCTGAACTATGAAATACAGCAATATTCACGGTTCAGTGGGCACCTCAGGCCTCTAGTCCCCACTGCCACTACACCTGCTGCACACATAAAACCTATGCCCCCCTGATCGCTCCCCCCTTCCTGCAGCACTGAATGCATAGGTCTATACACATTTCATCAGTTAGTTATTTTCAATTTTCTTCAGATGAAACTGCCCCAGTTTTGTTTCGACAATTTGATATTCCCAAAGTCAGTATTTAATTAAAAGCACATTTTGTAACTTCTACTATAATACCCTGCTACAGCAAAAAAGCAAAAGTCCAAATGAAGGTAACTGATACCGTCTTTATCATCGTTTTCATAAACACATGTAAACCAGTGCTTAATTTGAGCCGGTGCTTGTCAGTGGAGCCCACCGGCACTCATTTGCGGGGATCGACACTTATTGTTCTGCATTAGACATTTAGAGCAAGAGAGGAAAATACACAGAGGGGAAAGAATGAGGAAGAGAAAGACGAAAAAACGTCACAAAGGGAGAAAAGAGAAACCTGCAAGAGTGAGATAAAGGGGCAGGGAGTGTCTAGTAGTGGATTAAAGAGGCGGCAAATACACAGCCTTTGTATAATGACAGTCACAGACACTTTGGGGCATATTTACGAAGCCCTTGTGCCACCATTGCATCACTTTTTGTGACGTAACAGCACCGCAAACCACCAAATCATATTTATGAGGCCACACAAAGCCACTTTGCGTGACTTCGAATGGCCTCATAGATATGGAGTAAGGCAACGCAGTGCAAATCGCTGTGTTGACTTACTCTGCGCTAGGAAGGTGTTCCATGGGTGTTGCAGTGAGTGTTGCAACACTCATAGAGTTTGACGCATCCCCTGATTTATAAGACCATGTAAACCCGGGGATGCCCCAAAACCTTACACCTCCCAGGGGAGGCGCAACGAGGAGAAATATCTTTATTTCTCCTTGTTGTTTCCTCTGCCTATTTGTGCTGCATTTTGCAGCACACATAGAAAGAGAAAAAAGCCTCCCAGGATTGTTTGAAGGTACGCCTTCCTGCAAAAAAACAATCTTGCATGCAATGCAGGTACCCTTGCACTATGGTGCAAGGGTGCCTGCATTGGCACTAGGCTGCAGAAATGGCACCAGCACAGGGGGAAAGGACAGGAATTATGCCGTATGCCATAGATACGGTGCATTCCTGCCCTTTCACTTTGATGAAGGCGCTGTCTTGCACAAAATCCCCATAAATATCCCCATTGATTGGAGTAGAACGTAGCACATTTTACTTCAGGAGAACATATTGCAGAGTAGGTTACCACAATTGTATTGTATTGCATATTTATATAGCGCATGCTGCCACCCTGCGGGTATCCTGGCGCTGTCACTTAGCAGAGGAATTCGTCAGTCTACAGTGCTTATCAACCTAAGGAATGGCATTATCATTCCTAGGGAAGAGCCATGTTTTCAGATTTTTTCTGAAGCAAAGCAGGGTATCAGCTTGTCTGATCTTCTGGGGGAGTTCGTTCCACAGGCGGGAGGCCGCATTGCTGAAGGCCCTTCCTCCCAGCCTGGATTTTTAAATCTAGTGGTATTAACCAGATTGGCGCCAGAAGATCGAAGAGGTCTAGTCGGCTTGTACCATGTAAATCTATCCTGCATAGGGAGGGGGCCCAAGCCATGTGCCGCTCTAAACACTATGCATAGAGATTTAAAACTAACTCTGTCCTTAACTGGTAGCCAGTGTAGCTCTCTTAGAGCCAGCGTGGTCGAGGACCTGCGTTGCCTTCCCAATGCCAGCTTAGCTGCCATGGACTGGACTCTCTGCAATCCCTGCAGGATATACTGCGGGGCTCCCAAATATAGGGAGTTGCAGTAGTCCAGTCTGCTCAGGATTGCACTCCTTACTACCAAGGGTCTGGTTTCATCTGGCAGTAAGGGGAGGATCTTCCGCAGTGCCTTTAATAGGGCAAAGCAGACACTGGTTGTTTTATTGGCCTGTGATGCCATCTGGAGGTTGTCATCGATCAGGACACCTAAGTTGCGGACCGTTTTAACTGAGGACAGAGATTTATCTCCAGGGAGAATTTAATCTCCATCGGTATCTGATGCGTCAATTTGGCAGTATTACAGTACACCACTTCCGTTTTTCCCTATTAAATTGCAGAGAATTTTCTCTAAGCCAGCCAGATGTTTGGCGCATGCATTCTTGTAAGGTATCCATGGTCACTGCATCTTTCCCTCCCATGGAGAAAACTAGTTGAGTGTTGTCAGCATAATTAACCAGGTCGATCCCAAAAGATTTTATTAGGGAAATCAGTGGGCACAGATATATATTGAAGAGGATGGGACTAATTGCCGAACCCTGTGGCACTCCATGGCGAACCTGGGATTTGGGAGAGGCATACGGCGTCATGGTTACCATCTGCTGTCTCTCAGTGAGGCATAGCACTTTAATGCCTGCACCTTATACACATCCTAAGACAGGTATCAACCTTGAAACTTGAATGTACATACATTTCCTATTTACATCCCCTTGGGGCAGGCCATGCACAGGGACCCAGCCAACATGGATTACTTGAAACAAAGAGAAACACTATAAACTAATCAATGCAATGTTCACAGGAATGACACATTCAGTGTTTAAAAGGCAAACACCAGAGAGCCACTTAGCGCATTAACCCTGCTGGGGCACTCCATGACGATTTAGTCACACACCAAGAAACATCATGGGCACTAGAGGTAAAGATAGAGTGCCAGAACCACAGACAGGTCAGTCCCCCCTCTAACCAGCCTCATACCCAAAGAACCTCTCTGACAGAGGGTTTTGATAATAAACTCAAAAGCACTGTAGCATTTGAGCACCATTCTTGTGTCTTTTTCAGCATCAGTGACCTGTACACTGCCAGGTTTGAGGGACAAAGAGGGTCACCTAGGGGCGGCTAAGCATTTTATGACCCTTGCCACCTGTGTCCCCTATTTATGACCACTTCCGGTGAGGTATCCACCCCCATCTGCCAGTCACCCAGAGAAGCAAAACATGCTGGAAAACCCCACATGGGAGGGAGGTAGGAGCCCAACCCATTCCAATTGAAGTGGCCCTCCACCCAGCATGGTGGCTCGACCAATGACGCCCCTCTTCTGCTCGCTAAGGGCTTGATCCATTTGGTGCTCGGACATTTATTAGCACTGGCCGTGGGCTTCTGAGCAGAGCTTTGTGCACCGGCATTTACTGTTTTACAAATTAATCACTATGTAAACCTCTGAATAAGTTTCATCATGATGATAGAGATGAAAATGCATATTAAGCGTCACACAATTTGTGATGGCTTGACACAAAGTCAAAATTGAGGAAGTGAGAACCGACAATGAAGGAAGTGGTTTCTGAAGCCAATGAGCGAGGGCTGTTTAAAAAACGTGATTTACTCCGATGAAGTTAAGGTAACGACGATGTGGTTAACTTGCACTTTTAAGTTTTGCACCAAACTTAACATGTGTAATGCAAGAATTATTTTAAAAGCTTTGAAATGGAACAAGGCCATTAAAGAAGTGTTCGTCAGTGGGTGAGGTAACCACTGCAGAGAGGAACTGTTGCAATCAGATATGAAGAAATCCACATGGTGTCCAGCAAAGCACCCTGTACAGTCACGAGCTTTCAGTCTGCTCCACCTACAGCAGCTTTCTGAAGTGTGTAAACTGAGGATGGTCTAATACATACAGGCACGGTGGCAGGGTATATCTTGCTGCACCAACTACCAGTGTTTGTTCAAAGTAAATCAAAATGAATTCAATAATGCTCCATACAGTTGCTAACAAACAATGCCCACCTCTCGAAACCAGCCACCCACTATGGTTTCAAATACAACACAAAAACACAAGAGATGAGAGAGGCATTATTGTAAAAGCAAACATTCATTGGGTTTTAATCCCACAGAGGATAAAGGACAGCGATGACAGAAATAATCATTCTTTCACTAGGTGATGTTGTAGATCCTTTTATTCATTATTTCAAACACAACAGCCAACGCGTTTCACCCTTGCGGGCTTCTTCAGCGCAAGTAAGTGGTCCACAAAGTCGAGAAAGGGGATTCCACAGGGTATTAGCCCAAATCGGTCGACACTTTCTTAAATATTATTTCCGATCACAGAATCTGAAAAAGGATATATTTTAAGTAAAGATCCGTAGTCACTGTCCCAGTCAAGAACCAGGATATATGGAGTGTTGCGCGCTCAGTTGCAGGCCTGTTCACGCGGCCATCGGGGAAACTCCTGTCACGTCGAGTATTTTGAAAACTGAGGATGGTCTCTATTGCAGGTACCCATCCTTTGTAGATTGACACGATTAAGGCGCTCATTACCAGTGACTCGATAACTTCCAGTATGCGCGTTAACTTCTGTAACAGCTGTGCTTAATTTGAGCCGGTGGTTTCCGGTGCTTGGCACCAGCACTTAAATGTCAACACCGGCACTTATGACAGCTGCCACATGATGGCGCTGTTTGTATAATTTAGAGATGAGCAGAACAGCAATTGTTTATTAATTCGTTATACAGTAAAAACTACTAATACCTGCAGCCCAAGTCATAGTTATAGCTTTGGGGGCCTGGAATAGTCTGATTTGTCACATTTGTGGCAGTGTGCTTTTTAGTAGTCATGTAGGGACTGTCATTGTCAACGTTGGCAGTGGCAATGGGTGGCGCAAGCTGCGGAGGCCTCCTGATTACTACAGCCCTGTCACTTATTTTCTTTTTACAAATTAAGCACTGGTAGCAGCACATTTTTGGAATTATGAGTTTTGCGCTTTCTATCACACCCGGCATGATAAAAATCAATCCCCGGAAACATTTCTGCAGTTCAAAAAGGTAAATACCCAAACATGCGGATTTTGTTTCAACAAGCACCAAAATCTGCATGTTAGGCCCCATTTTAAGGGAAAGACTAGTAATTGGTGATAATTTTCACTAAAGATAATTCCATACACATTGGTGTCCTTTTTTAACTTGTGCGATAAGTATCAAACATAAAACATGGCCATTCATAATGAAGGCCAACCTGTCTGTGGCTAAAACATGTTTTTCTTTCGAAGTAATTTTTCCACTGCTTCGCTTCTTTAGTGTTTTTTGATAGGAAGGAAAGCCACTACAAATTCAGCTTCATCAAAAGGCCAGAGTCAGGCATGCAGGACAAATGTTCATGTTCTGATCATGCACAGTGCCGGATTAAACCCTGTGGCGGCCCCTAGGCAGTTGAAATTTCACCCCCCCCCCTCGCAAATTATCCCCTAATACATTTTTAATTTTACTAATCAACAAGATCAAATCAAAATTATTTTGATCCGTTGTCGCGGGGCCCCTAACAGGAGTGGGGCCCATAGGCCGGTGCCAGCTTTGCCTATTTGGGAATCTGAAACTGATCATGCACAATGCAACTGCTGAGTTAGGGTGTTTACTGAGGTCTGCCGCAGGGCCGAACTGGGAACAGCAACCAGCCCTGGCAGATTGCTGCTCGACAGACCCTGGGAGCGGGGGTGGGGGAACTATCAAGAAGCACTGCTCCTGCTTTTCTTACAGGGGGTCGATATTGCAGCACTGCTGCAAAACCGGCCCCCATGGGCACAAAAGCGCCCCCCCCCCCCGGCCCACCAGGTAAATGCCCGGTGCCTGCTACGGCCAGTCCGGGCCTGGTCTGCCGACTTACGCTGCCTGCACTTTGCAAACATTGGGATTGTGATGAAACTGAACATATATTCTTGACACCAATTCAAAAGCTGAGTCCTTCTCAAGGGCTTACTAATAAGCTGTGTGACGTGCACGTGGCTGGACAAGCACATTTGTCCCATCCGAGAACTCCCTGGTCCCTCTGAATTTAGGGACATTGTGCTCCGCCCAGCCTAGGTTCTACTTTGTCTCTAGGGAGATAGTGGTCATTTTCTAGTTAAAACTATGGGGCTATTTTTCCTATTATATTGCACTTGGACATTAGGGAAGGAGGCCTTGCTCCCCTGTTCAGTCCGAGCAGAGAGATCGCGTGTTCTAGGTAGCTAACAGCCAGACTATCAGCTTAATGGCAGCGATTAGTCCTGCCATTGTATTATTCTAGGGAATTAATGATTATTATGTGCTAGAACTCAGCTTTATAGAGACAAATGCCTCAATCACATGTCTAATTTCAATTCTGGGTCCAGGAACTTGTTTATCCAGGTGTTATACCAGTGGCTTATAGCCCACTATTTTAGTCTCGGCCACAGTGTCCTTTAGCCGTCTGTTGTCCAGACCTATTGTTTTCAATGTACATATAGAGGTCTTTGAGCCCCTTGCTCATGAATGGATGGCTTTGTTGTGTATCTACCTTCCCTGTTCTTGTTTCAATGGCTTTCCTGCCTTTTCATTTGCATGCCCCGCCAAGGAGTATTTTAGTCTCACAGTGTTCTGATTGGTTGACTTTCACTGCTGACCTAGCTTGCATTCAAACAGCCTCTGTTTTGTAACCAATCGGACTGCAAGTGTTTATGTATTTTCATCCTCTCTCCCTATCGAAGTGCTTCCTTCCCCCTTAAGTTTTCCTCCTTCTATGCTACTGTTTTTTTACTATCACCACACCCCTTCATTCGAGATTTCTTTTCCTTCCACTCCACCACGACTGCCCAATGCTGGCCACCCATCCCCAGGTGAATTGTATTAAATAATATTAATTAAAGAGGGAGTGGCAGCTACATATTGCTGCCAGTCTGCTGGCAACTGTTTTGCTCTTCATGCACCTTTTTCAGATTTTGTTTTAAATATTTTAATTTACTAATCTAACATGAGTGTCTGCCATGTTAGATTAGGAATAAAAAATGGCCACCAGTGTCACAATGCATGTGCATGCACACATCCTGACTTATGTGTCATGAGATACACATCATGGTGTGGGAACGCACATGACTTGTGATGCCAGCGGCCATCTTAGGATGTTTTTCTTTATTAGAAAATCGATTCCAAAATTGCCATTGCATGCGTGCTTATGCGCCTTCAAACATGTGCACACATGCAATTGTAAAAAACATCGGCAATGTCAATAGCTCAGCATTTTAGAGCCAAGACCTATTGGCTTTGCAAATGCTTGTTCATTTTAGTTATTGTTATATGTTTTGTTAATGTGCTTGCAGAACGGATGTGCTGGCCAGTTAGGTTCACAGTGAGCTGGTTATGTGACTCAGCCATGCAGGCCTGTGTCCCTTTAATAACACAATTGAAAATTCAGGCTGGCTATAACTTACTCCCCCTTGGAAGAGGGAGCCTGGGGCGTTTGAGATTGGAAATGGAAGAATCTGAAAGATAGGATAGTATGTCCTTTGATGGTTGTCTGCAGAAAGATCTTTTGGAAATTCACCTCAGCTTTGTACTTGCATGAAGCACTTCCTAGGACCACTCTCAGGATAGGTGCTCTAGGTGGCCTCTAAAATCCTTCTATATCATCCTTCTAGGTCCTAATGCTTCAACAACATCTGGTTTGCTGACTAGAGTCTAGCTGGTGGGAGAACAGAAGAATTAATGGCTGAGTGTGCCCAGAAAGATCCAGGCTACACTAGTATCAAATTTGTGTCAAGTGAAGCCTAGTTATTCCCACGAGAACCCATGATTCTGAAGTAATGGTTTCTTAGAGATGGTGAGATGCATCTCAGTACATATTGACCTGGAAATAAGGGACACCTACAGTGATCTGCATGCTAACAGAGAGGTAATATGAAGTCCCTCTCCTCAACCTGCAGACAACTCATCACGTCAGACAAACCCATGTACTGTACCAATGCCATCAATGAGGTTGCCACAAAGCAAAACTCTCTGCAAGACAATTAAGCCCAGCATCAACCCCCTGCCCGGCCCTCCTTTTTGACAGCACATCGAAAATATCAAGCCTGATTCCCCCATTACATTCTCCTGCCATGTAGCATCCACACCGGTTATCCTTTCTAACCCCTTTTTTCAGGATGACAGATCACAACAGCGGTGTAACTTTTGAGCATTTATTGAGCTGCTTACACTGACCCCTGCCCAGCCTCTGATCCTCAGCAACCATCTGCTTTCAGTTCATTAGAATCCACAGACCGGATTCCAGTAGTGGAAGCATCCCATTGCCCAGAAACAGAATCTTCTTGCCAGGAACATTACATCTTTCTTTAGCAGATCTCACCAACATCCTCAGCGTCTTGAAAAGCGACCCTCTGTGAAGATGTTGTCCAACCCTGGTCCTTCATTAAAGCCATCTCTCACCTTACAGTTGTCAGTGCCTCCTTCACTCAAGGCATCCTCTCAAACCTCTCAGAACAGGTCAGATAATTCCAATTCTCGAGAAATCCATGTTAAACCCTGAAGGCCTTGCCAGCAATTTGTCTATTACACTCCTAACCTTTGCTACACCCTACACCAGCAGCAGCAAGAGCAGAGAACACAGTCTATGTACAATTCCAAGATTACATCAACACCAACCACACCCAACTACCAGCTCCAGATCACTATACAGCATGACGACAACTGCCGTACAAATCATAGACAATGCCCACCGAAAACAGATTAAGATTACCCTTGTTTCCTGACCATTCTACCCTCATCCACACCATGAAGCGTCTAGCAATGCCCTTCAGTTGTTGTTCTTGTTCCAATACAACCAAGGGCAGGTCCTTGACATAACACCTTCAGGTCCCATACGCTTTCTATTGCCTTTGGAGTGCCCAAGTGCCATATTGTTCCCTGTTATCTTCAACATGGCCATGAAGCATCTTGGCACTATACTCACTGATTACCCCTCATCACACAAAGTCATTTCTGTTCCAGACACTCACTGCCTTAAGCACAGCCTTCACCTCATTCAGACAGATGTCCAGCATCAAACTAAAGTTCAGCTTCACTGAAAAAGAATTCCTGCTATTTGCCAAGAACAACAAGCAATACCTAGTGCAACCAGCCTTACCAACATCAAGCTGGGCAGATTCGAACCCCTTCTATTACCCAATGTCAAGTCCCTTGGATTCAGCCTGGACCTAACTTTATCCTCAGTGAACACATCGGCATGAATACTATGATAGATGATACTAACTCTCGCTACTAAAGAAAGTGCTTCTCAAAAAAAGCAAGTTCAGAACTGCCATCCAAGCCCTTAAACTCCAGCAAAGATCTACTTCACGACTCGACAGATTACACTGTAGCTCCCCTAAGGTCATTCGACACACCACATCATGCCTGATCAAGGACTTGGAGAAAAAAATGACCACATCACCCCAACACTGATAGAGCTCCTCTGGCTCCCCTTGCCAGCCCACACCATCTTCAAAACCAACTGTATCATCTACAAAGCTATCACAACTGAAAATGGCACCAAGCTCTCCGGTGGATCTGAGCACACCACACCATCAGACTGGAGATGAAGAAGAGGAAAAAAGAAAAAAAATAAGGCAAAATGCCTTCTCTATTTATGTACCCAGAGTCTGGAATGACATACAGTATCAATCAGAGCCACCCCAATCCTGCTCCAATTTATGAGAAATCTGAAGACACATATTTTTAAATACCACTACAACATAATGCAATCAGTCCTTCTCCGTAATCAGAACCCACCTTATTCGTTCACTGTATTTTTTCCTATGACCCTGTATAGCGCTCCTCTGCCTTTCGGCTCAGTAAGCACTATACAAATTCCATATGCATACATAGTCAGCCTCTAATGACAACTGCTCTCAAACTCCAAAACCTGTGAACACTGATTCCAAAAGTATCAAGTCTGCTGTCTAATGGCATTGCACAAAGACAGAGAAGAGAGTTGTACCTCGTGATTCACAAAAAAACTTGTTTAAAAAGCTCCACGATGAGTGAAGATATTAGGACAGTGAATTATTGGTTTTTGACTTCCTGCTGTTGCTTGGTAACCAAACAAAAGCAACAACTCAGGAAGCAGCAGAAAGGATGAGCGCAGAGTGGGCAAACGACTTCCTTTTTAAACTCGTGTTTAAATGTCAATGCTTTGTATAAAATAGACAATTAGCAACAAAAATATGAATATGAACACGGTATTTTAAAGTATCATTTTTGGTGTGCAAGTGAATAATGCATGTTCTACTAATGAGCAGATATATTAGCGCTTTTCTTGCAGGGAACCACAGTAGGAAATGATGTTTCCAAGAAACTCAAACGTAAAAAATAACAACTCTTGCAAACCACATATGCGCTTAAAAACATGACCCGTGTTTACTGACTGAGTGCAAAGGAAATAGAATATTGATTGTGTTCCTAGGAATGTGCAACTGAACAGATTCAAAGGGAAACACATCCAGTTCATAAAGATGGATTGGTATTTTGGAAATCAAAGGGGTGTTCAAGCCACCCGTCCTGCATGTGCTGTCAGGGGTGACACTCATGACAAGGAAAAGGGGGGTTCTCTCCTTGAGTGCGGACAACCTTTGGTGCTCCTGGAAATGAATGATTGAATATATTGTAAGTATTAAAGTCTCTTTGACTTCTCAAACTGCTTTATTAGTTTCAAGTTTAGAATAAATATTTAGGGCCTGAATGACAAAAAGAAGGACCACTATAGGTCGCAGATTTCTGCAGAACACTTTCTCATTTGGGGGGGTGGGGTGGGGGTTGACAAAAACACACACAGACAGCAAAATGACACTTATCAAAGGAATAGATCTCCATGTGTATACGTAGGAGACTGTGGGCCAGTAATATTCTGGATTCCAGTTAAAGGAGTCATCCAGTGCAGAGAAAAAATACAGCTGTTTTTACCCAGTCCTGCATCCTTAACCATCACCAATTGTAGGCCTTCCTAAATGTTTGTTTGTTTGATAAAGTACCCTGATGTGTGTGAATTAATGGAAAACGAAAACTGAAAAACCATATTGGAGGAAACCAAATCATGGAAAACCAATTATAAGAAAAGACAATTTTAAGAAAATACAAACAAAATCAAAAATTAAAGGAAACATTTTAAAGGAAAGATTATTTTAAGGAAAAATTCAAAATTACATTACACTTGGGTGGAGTTTAGGAGTACTGTAGAGTTTCTGAGTTCAGGAATGGATAATGTTTAAGGCGACAATTGTGTTTTTTAGGGGTCAGGAGTAACTGGAGTAATAGGGTTCAGAGATGGGTGGCGTTTAGGGGTGTTTAGGGTTCACAGATGAGTGGTGTTTAGGTGTGTGAGGTTTCAGGGAGGGTGGAGAGTAAAGGTGTTGAGACATTTTAGAGTTCATGGATGGGCTGGATAAATGGCTGGTGAGGGTTTTTAAGGTTCAATTATGGGTAGAGGCTATGGCAGTGAAGAGTGTTTAAGGTTCAGGATGGGGTGGCGTTTAGGGTGGTGAGGGGTTTCAAGGATTCAGAGATGGGTGGAGTTTAGATGAAGAAAGGGGGTTTAGCGTTCAGGGATGAGAAGTTTAGGGTGATGAGGAATTCTATGGGTCGTGGAAGGATGATGTTTAAGGGTAGTGAGGGTATTTAGGGTTTAGGGATGGGTAGAGTTTGGGTGTGCTGGGATGTTTTAGATGATATGAGATTGTTGGGGTTTAGGCGTAGATAGGGGTTTTTAGGGTTCAGGAATGGGCAGGATTAGAGGTAGTGAGAGATTTTATGATTCAAGAATGGTGGATTTGTAGGGTAGAAAGGGCTTTTAGGCTTTAGGGATGAGTGTAGTTTAGGTGTGGAGAGGAATTTTAGGGGGCAGGGATTGATGGTGTTTAGGGTTGTGAGGGCTTAGCGATGGATGGTGTTTGCAGGTGGTGAGGTGAATTAAAAGCATCGAAAGTAATTGTACTGAAAATGTAAAAGATATAAATATGAAATAATGTACCCTGAAGTAAAGCACAAAAATAAATATCTCCATCAAAACTGTTTCTGAAAGTAAGACCTGCGACCATTGCATTTACACTTACAAAATAAGCTTTCAAAAGGCAATTTCGACCAAAAAGACATTCTATGAATTTGTTTCTATGAAAAGTTAAATGCCATTCATTCTGAAAATTCCATTAAACAGTATAGATTAAATGGTTTCTCAGTAATGGTATTCCATGAAATTGTTTTTCTATGAAATCACATACAACCAAAGTACACCAGGAATTTGAGATCTAGCGTGAAAACATTCACCAAAAGTTAAGATGCAAAGGCACCATAACTGTTATTTTATTTTTTTGCCTACACAGAACATATTCTTATGTGTAGACAGGAAACTTTCTCTACATCCTCTGAGTATGTGGTGGGTTTCAGGCCATTCTTACATCCAACTTTCACATGAAAGGGAACATAGCCAGTCCACCTGCATTGGAGTATTTTTACACAAGAGATAAATGTATCATAACCACCAATGCCAGAAATATTAAATTAGGTGTTGTGTTATCCAAAGTTAGGTAAGGGAGGAAGGTCATAATTACTTATGCCTCAAGGCCTTTGAGAGATTCAGAAAAAAACTATTTTGCCATTGAAAAAGAGACTCCGGCATGATGGTGGGAAATAGTTTATTTTTGAAAATAGGTTTGGAATACAGAGTGTGTGGTCAGGATGGACCAACATTCTTTGCTTATGGCCAAAGGTGCTGGGAGAGCCAGATCAAGAAATTAAAGGGGGTACTGAGGTTTCAGGAGCACTCCTTTAGGGGAAAATTGTGTTGGCTGACTGTTTGTCTAAGCTACCTGTAGATGAGAAAATCGGAGGAGGGAGGTTGCATGATCTTGAAGAATGGGTAATTGTCAATGTGCAAGAGGAGACAGTGGGGAATTCATCACATACTTCACAGGAATAATGGATCCAGACTATTGGACTGTTAGACTTGGCCCTTTTTGCAGGGTCATCCCTGAACTTTTTTGCCTTCCTCCTGTATTTTTTCTGACCTGGGGTTGGTGGTTTTAGGACTCTGAGCACTTTATCACTGCTGTCCAGTGTTAAAGTGCATGTGCTCTCTATGGTAAACGTGGTAAGATTGGTCTACACCTGTTTGGCGTATTTCATTTACCTATCAGTCCCTTGTAAAGTGGTATCTCATATACCCAGGGCCAGTAAATTAAATGCTACTGGTGGGCTTGCAGCGCTGCATGCGCCACCCACCAAAGTAGCCTTTCAAACCTGTCTCAGGCCTCTGCCATTGCAGGGCCTGCACGCGCAGTTTACTGCTGCTGTGACGTGGCACATAAAGTGATTGCCACGTCTGTGACTCCCCTTTTACTACATATCAGTCACCCCTAAGGTAGGCTCTAGCTAGCCCTATGGGCATGGTGCGCTGTATGTAAAAGGTAGGACATGTGCCTTAACTGTGTGGCATGTCCTGGTAGTGACAAACAGCCCTTTTGGTTTCTCACTACTGTGAGGCTGCCCTCTCATAGGAATGCATTGGGTATTCCCTGATATGTGTTTCAGTGGTAATTCCGGACACGAGAGGAGTAGCATGATCAAGTTTGGTATGTTTGGAATAGTGGTAATAAATGCTGCGTAATGGTGTTCACAGATTTATTATCACTATTTTAGAAATGCCACTTTTAGAAGTGGGCATTTCTGTGTGCTATGTGTCTTTGTGCCTGCCTGTTGTGTATTGCATGTCTGGCTCTGGATGACAGTGGCTGGGGAGGTGCAGTGGCTCCAGAGGGGCTGGGTGAGTCAGCGCTAGGCTGAATAGGCTAATCTGCATTTGTAGTAGTGGGAGAAGTAGCATCTGGACCTGAATAGGACTGTGCCTGCCTTACACAATGCTGACTCCGCCCCCCTGTGATGTGTCTGGGGCCGGAGCCTACACTGACAATGGGGAGTGTTGTGCACTTGTTAAGTGCCCCCCAGTACTGCAAGCCCTGTGCCAGGGCAGAACAAAGAACATAGGTGGTATAAATATTGGGGCTGTGACCCCATGTAAAGTGCTTGTGGAACTTTGTGCTTACTGGGAGAGAGCACTGCTGGACGGCCAGGAGGAACCGCCGTGGGACCCAACTGCTGTCTCCTGGGGGTCCCTACATGCTGGCCTGCCTGTGCCCAGCTCTGCCTATGGGACTGTGGACTTAGCGCCTCGTGAGTGCTACATCTTCAT
This sequence comes from Calotriton arnoldi, assembly GCA_963921515.1. NCBI lineage: Eukaryota > Metazoa > Chordata > Amphibia > Caudata > Salamandridae > Calotriton > Calotriton arnoldi. Next base: position 1,762,219 of record CAWUFW010003084.1, read on the forward strand.
TGCCCCCTTTGAGCCCTAGAAGGGGGCTCCGGCTTCCCAGCGCCTCATGAGCGCTTTTTATTTTCATTGCCTGAGCCCGAGGAGGGGGACTCCAATGTTGCACCCCAGAGGTGCGTGATGGGCACTTTGGAATTTGGCCCGGAGCCCAAGAGGTGGGTGCAGCCTGTAGAAGTGCGGCGGGCATAGGGTGTGCTCGCACCATGACGAGACCACCTTTGTCCGTGAAGGGATTGTGCCTGCAGCTTCGGAAGCTGCTGGGAGAACCGAGGAGTTGCGGAGACTTCGCTCAGCAGTCCACGAAACCGGAAGCCAGAAAGGGTGAAAGGAAGTGTGGTTGCGCCTGGTTGTAGCCGGGGCCAAGCAGGACCATGTGCCAGGAAGTGAGACGGGGAGGAGAATACCAGGCTCCTTCCCTGTGCGGCGGAAAGTAAAGCTGCGGCAGGAAAGCCTGGGACCACCCGCGTTGCCTAGCAACATCCTGCGAGCGAGAGGGGAAGCCACTACTCGCCGCAGCCCCGCTGCACAGGACGCGGCGTCGAGTACGGAGAGCGACGAGGACACTCTCTGGGCACAGGATCCTCACCACCGTGCGGTTAGACGGGAAGCTCTCGCGCCTCCCCCTTGGTGCAGCTGAGGAGGCACAGACGTCAGGAGGCGCAGACGTCAGGAGGCAGCTGGAGCCCGGCCGAGGTCTCCCACCTTCCCCGGAGGTCTACACAGCGTGCTGGTTCCCTGTGAGGGCCCGTGGTGAGGGTCTGCGGAGAAAGGCCCGGCTCTGCAGCGTCTAAGGCCTGGGAGGCACTGAGGGCACCCATGGTGTTTAGCTTCTCCTTTCCAAGCCTGCATAGCGGTCCACTAGGCCCCAGTGGGTGAGGGGCCCCGGACACGCTCCAACTTGGCTACTTGAATTGCGGCAAGGCCGCCTTGTCAGGAAGTGGCCTGATCGCGGGCAGCTGCAGGCTTGCCTGCTGTTCTGGGGCATTGTTGTTTGTGGGCAGCTACAGTCCACTATCAGGGGCCTTGGTAAGTAGATGTTCGTTCTTCGGCCTAAGAGGGGCCCGATGAGCTTAGGGCCATGATGTGTGCACCCCTTACAAGCAATGTTCCCTCTAATTTTGTTCCTCTGTGTGCGGCAAAGAAGGATGTTTGTGCACCACAGGTAAGGATACGTGCGCCGACATGCAACAAATCCCTAGGCATGCAAATGCTGTCTATAAGCTATCAAGTGCTTAATGTGTGTTTTGCTTTGATTCCAATTACCCTCTCAGTCATCATAGGGAGGGAAACATATTTAAATTAATTTTTAGGCTGGTCTGTCACCTCTAGCGGTCTCTGGACTTAAACAATGGAATACTTAAGATCCATCAGTGTGAAATCCATTGAAGAAATTACGTAACTCCACTATTTGCTCTATTTCAGAAGATCTCAAGCTTGGTCAAACCTCCTGGAACGAGTAAGGATAATCAACAATTGTCAAGATCACCAAAAAGCAAAGAACTAACTTCTCCCTAGCAAACGGTCCATCAGGTGCAGGTGACAGGATGTAACAGGAGGTGGAAGCAACCCAATGTGCTCTTTCTCACTCACATTCACTTCCATGCATAAATGCGCCTACAGCCTGACTGCATCTCAATTGGAGCACACCTTCAACCTCATTTATGACACCAAACATACTGAATTTAGGTCAATGCGAACAAACACTTTGTCATTTATACTGCACTACAACAGCGTTGCTTACTCAAACATCCAGAAAACTCTTTGGGGCCTCCTGAGGGTAATCGTTTGCTGTACAAATGCTACAGTAGAATAATATATGATAAAACACTTATGTATCAATTCAATCAATTTAATGAGATCACTTGAAAATTAAGGTGCATTTCTATGGAAGAAATTGGGGTTAGGGAATTAAACACCCATGAGTGCATAGAATAATTAAGGAGACACAGATTTAGGCTATATATATGGGTGCAAACCTTAACTGGGAGACACTGCATGGCTCTACAGGCTGAAACATGGTCCAGCTTCATCAAGTCCTTGGCTGATGTTCTGTCCCACATGAAGACATAGCTGTACAAAACAAATACTGGTATTCCATTGGAAAGAGTGTCTCAGGCACTCAGAGATAAACAATAAGCAAAAGTATCAACCACAGATTCAGCGACTAACCACTGACAGATTTGGTGTCCACATCTCAATGTCCTGTTATTATTCCTTTGTCTCTTTGTCATTGGCTCAATTTGGGTACCAAATGCTGTAAACAAAAAAGCTTCGCAGGAGCCTTCAAATGTTTAGCAGCACAGTGGTGTGGGCATACAACACCACACAATATAGGCCTCCCCATTTTGTTAAATGACCTGTTCCTGGGTAATCACTATTTTAATGTTTTCTTCTGTTCCCATTTTACCAAATTTGATAGTACTTAAAATCAGCCTAAAGGTTGCTAATACATGTATAATAAACTACTCTGTAACGCCTTAGTTCTACTTTACCAAACCCTTTCCTCTAATCTGCAAATACGTGCGTCCTTTGAACTAAGCTTAATAGAATAAATGAGCAGCAGGACATATTCCCAGCACAGTTTTCATTCATACATCTTTATGATTATATAAAATGTTCATGACCAAATAGGCATAGTTTAGAGACAATAACCACCTTGTCTGCCACTGTAGCTGATCGCACACTACTTGGCCTCAAGTCCTGCCTTTGGTCTAACATGGTTACGATAAAGATTGTTGAAAATAAAAACCTTCCAACACATATAAATCGATTCTAAAGATTCCTAAAATCACAAAATTGTGTTTTTCTTTTCAACATATATATAGTCTAACACTTTAATCTGTTTACCATGGGTGGGTGGAGTGTTCTCAGGCTATTGTTTCAAGAATCTCACTGGCTGTTAACTCACACTGTTTAATACAGGACCTTGCCAAAATGCCAGGAGTAGCAGAAGTAACATTAAGCACCCTTTTACCGTAATTACATCATACAAAGTGATATTACTTAAGTGACCAATTAACATATAAGTTTTAGGTCAATAAAACAAAAATGGTTGTGGTCAAAGGGTTGCAGGAGGTATGGTTCTAACATTACATTACACAGTAAAGCTTGATACTGTACTTTTAGTTTGAAAAAGTCTTGCTAAGATCAAAAACGAACTCTTTCCAGACGCACTGATATGATGTATTGTGTTTGTTTCTCAAGCACATGTGCTACAGGCTGGGCACACTGAGCATCTGATGTCTTCCAACTCATTCTTAGGGCCAGATTCTCAAAGCCATCACGGAATGCAGCGCAGCCCCCTAAGAGGCTGCGCTGCGTTGCGTGACAGGGAGAGAGCAGGAGAGCACCATATTCACAGAGAAATGGCGCTCTCCTCCCCTCACCCTAGTGCTGGTACTGATTTGAGCAGCCGTGTGCCAGGACCATAGCGCTAGGGTGCGTGCCTGAGTCTAGCGTAGGTTTTTTACAGGAAGGATACCCTTCGTGTACAAAATACTATGCCTAGACATGTCTAAAAGCTTTTCCTACTTTGTATGTGTGCTGCACAGTGCAGCACACATACAAAGTTGGAAAAGCATGGAGAAATGTAAACATTTCTCTGTTTAACGTCTACTTTTCAGCTACGTAAATTTTTGGCACTTAACCATTTCCACTAATGTTAGTGAATAGGGTTTAGTGTCAAATAGCATGGGTGGTTGCATGGGAACACCCGTGTACCACCCATGTAACACCCCTTTAACGCAAAGTAATCCAAAGCAGCATTTTGCACTGCTTTGTGTTACTTTTCCATACAAACCAATGCAAATATTTATTTGCTTTGGTTTGTAAATCCCAAAACGGGCTTAGTGTCGGGTTAGCATTGAAAAAGTAACACTAACCCAACGCTAAACCTTTGAGAATCTGGGACTTAGTATATTATTTATTGTTAAACAGACACACAGCAGCTCTCAGATCCGGTGTAATGTCCAAACAAATGACCATTAAATTGATATTTCTATCGCTGTATAATACGCTATCAGCATTACAAACAGGCATACAGCTGGCACACAGCTATTAATTACATGACCAATTTGCTTGCACAGCCTGGTTAGAGGTTTGAACATAGTAATATATGGCTACACAAGCAATAAAATGGGCATAGAAGTACCTGCATTTACAAGAGCAACTAGGTTTGGACTGGCCGATAGGGCAATCAGGAAGCGCCCATTGGGCTGGCCTGACTGGTCAGTGTTTAAACCAATCTGTTGGCTGTTTTTGGGCCTGTTTTATGGTGTGGTAGGCCGGTTTTTACTATTTATTTCCCTGATGTTAAAAGAACCATTGCCTGCAGCAAGCTCATATCCATACAGTCTTCCATAACTTGCAAAACACTTATAGAGCGTGCCCTTAAAAGTTAAAAACTGTCTCAATTCGTAAACATATTTTCTTTCCCAGTCCAACCCGGAGAGGAACCACCCTTGGTAACGGAAACAGAAGTGGCTTTACTTTGAACCTCAAACCAATGCTGTTTGTAGCACAAATACAATGTTTCTGCTTCTATAACTGCCACAAAAATCTCAGAAAGATCAAACCTCCTTGCTCCCATGCTGTTCTCATGCTTTATATTGTTTTGGTAATAAAAGACCTTTGGCTATCTTGCATGTAGTCCCTCAATCAGGAAATAAAATTATATATTTAAAATAAATTACTGTTTGCTTTCCCAAAAGTTAACAATATAAAGATATACAGATAAAAAAAGGGTGAGTATGATTTTAATGGCTACAAAGATGGCCTGCATTCAGAGGAGTGGTTGGGATGGGAGGCAGTGAGTAACGAAAGACAAGAGAGGGTTGACAGTGCCTAATTTAAGTTGTCACCTATTGTCTTGTGGTTTGTGGCCTCCTGGCCTGCCTTGCTACGTTGTCTTAGGCCTGGCTGCCATGCTGCTTTTCTTTGCACACGTTACTCTGAGCCGTTGTTCTATCGACCTCTGCTCTTGCCAAGTTATTTTAACACTGTCTGCATTTTCTATCTTTCACCTTTTCTCCTGTTCACTTTGGGCTCAGTCTGCATAACATGTACAAGGTCGAATAACAACTTATCCTTGTTCCTGCTGATTTGGCCAGTCCCTCGCACCTAGACATAACACTATGTACAGCTGCCATGGAGTAATTTGTGTCCTTTTTAATATTGCGGTTTTCCCGCTCTGGGACACTTGGAGAAAACCTTTCCAGAGAGAAGAGCTGTGATTGTCTGCTGATGTAGTTTTGCATCTAGAGACTGAGGTATGGGGGTTCGCTAGTCAAAGCCCAGAGGTCTTCTATTTTTATAATAAACTAGCTTCCAGCACGGGGAGGGTGGTAATGTTATTTAGACATTTATCCACTGCTTTATGAGATGCTTTCCCCGTTTGTATTCTATGGAGTTGTAACTATGCTGGTTATATTATTATTATGCATTATGCTTATAGCACTGACACGTGTACTGTATCTTAGAGCACGTAAGTTGAAATAAACATTTTAACCTATACTGTGACTCTTCTTACGCACGTTGTGGACAGGTACGAGTGAGTGACGAAAGAGTGTTCTTGCTTCTGCGAGTCCTGAGAAAGAGATACTGTGTTCTGGGTTGTCTAATCATTGGTACATTGTTGCTGATGGGACGCTAAGGCTAGTTGGGTTGGGGTTTTAGGTGCTACGGTTTATGGTTGGCTCACCACTATATTCCGAGGTCCTATTATCCTGTGCATAGCTCTGTGTGTGCAGAATCCCTATAACATGGCGCGACCAACGAGTGGGGCAGCTTATCTGTGAGACGCTTGAGTAGTCCTTGTGCTTGTCCACAACCCCCTCACATATGCTTCCGGAAGCGTGTGTGACGGAGATACCTCCTATATTGACGTTTTTGTAGGTTCTTTCAAGCTTGAAGTTGTTAAAAGGTTTCTTAAACAAACCCTATTTGTGCTGCCTCCTTTTAGATTGTCGACTATTTCTAGCCAAAAATGGCTGTTCAAATTGCGGCACATAGCCGCGGGGCGCTCCGAGATCACTTACGGGTGTATGGAGTGCCAGACGCGGGTGTCGAGCTGATCTTTGTGGTTCAAGCCGATCCGGCTTTCCACTTTGAGGTGTTCTATTCTTGGGTCACCTTTCTGGCGGTGGATGGGACAGACAATTTGTTCCATGAATATACAGCCACCGCAATTCCTAATCACTATAGACCGTATAGGAATCTTGAAGTACCGCTCACGGCTTGGCAGCACCGTGTGTGGTTTGATGGCGCCCTCCCACAACCAGTAACCATGGTTCGTTTAGGCCCCTTATCTATTGATGGGGCCACTTGGCCTGTTTTGGCCGGGTACACCCCACATCCGCAATATATGACAATACCAGTCGCGGACCTGCGCAATATGTATTCGGCTTTGGTGCGAGTGCATCGAGCCTTAGTGCAATATGTCACAGGCAACATCCAGGGAGCCCCACCTGGAGTTGCAGGCCATCCAGCTGGTGCAGGCGGAGTGACCATAAGTCCTGTCATGGTGAACTCAGTGATGGGCAAACGTCCACAACATAAGGATGACTTTCCTTATCGGCTTGCAGAAAAATTTGACCAGTTGGAGGCAGTTTTTCCAAACACAACACCGGTGGATAAACACCGAATTCTTACGATTAGTTTGCCAAAAGACTTAATCCCCGAGTTGACAGCATGTGACAACTGGGGTAGGGTATTCGCAGCAGTATATTCTAAGTGTTTCGGCACTCCTTCCATGACGGTTCTCCCCTCTGTAATTAAAAAAGTACAGGATGAACATGGCCCTGAGGCGGCTGTGGAATTAGGGATGAGACTGGTGGGAGTGTTTGAAGTAGTAGCTGAGTTGATCCTCGCAAATGTCAAGGGCGATGCAGTGAACTTTCAAGTAGCCAATGCTTTGGCTTTGGTCCCAGAATTGGACAACCTCGCGAATTACCGAAAATTATAACCCAGGCTTACAAAACTATTGGCAGAAATAGCCTGGGCAATAAGCCTTTTGCAAAACAGCAAACACAATCGCAACAACAACAACAATCCAAACCTCAATCTGAGAAAGATGAGAGACCAGTCTTCACTAAAAAGAGCTGGAGGCTGAAAAAACAGGGTAAGCAACAGAAGAAGCCGGGGTCGAGAGGCGCATCCCCGGTTTCAGTCTCTTCTGAACGCACTTATGATTTACGCGATAGGGCGAGAATTAAATCACCGGATAGGTTTCAGGTCCCTGATACGCGTTCTCCTCGTTCTTCACAGGCACAGACAACTTCGCAGGCCGGTGGAGGAGAGCGCCAGGATAGAGGAAGGGGCCGAGAGGCTCCCCAAGGACGAGACCAACCTCGACAACAAGTCAGAGGGAAAGCAGAAGACTTTCAACGTTCTCGACCACAATTTCAGAAGAAGAAAGTTGCTGCTGTAACAGCGAAATATGCCACAGACGGTGAGAACGAGGCTCCTGAATTGTACGTGGGCAGTAACCCTCCTAGACAGCGCCGCGGAAGTTACCATAGTGCGGGAGGCACTACGTCCTCATATGGAGGCGACAGCAACTGAAACATTCATTACTGTCGAGACAGCTGACACCAGAGTGGCACCCCCTGACAGACTTTTTAACATTGTCATTCAAATCGAAGGTGATATACAGCGTGTAATTAAAGGGATTTTTTGGGAAAATCTAACCTCTTCGTACGACATTTTGTTAGCGGAGGTGGATTGGCCACCCCCATTCATTCTTGCTGCGCGTAAAGGGGAGGAGGTAATCCTTCCGAGCTTTTCTCGACATGTCCCAAAGGACAAAGCAGAGGCTCTGGCAGCTGAGTGGGCTGTGTTCCTGGCTCCTGCGTTATACCGCAACCACGTGGGTTGGGATGAAGACTCTCCCCCCCATGAAATACCTTTGAGGTCCCTACCGCAGCCCCGAAGCCAATATCCCATTAAACGGGACGCCAAAGGTCCTGTTTCTGAAATTCTGACTCAGTTGGAATATCAGGGAGTAATTGAAACATGCGTATCACCTATGAACAATCCCCTTTTCGCGGTTTCTAAACCCGATGGATCGTACCGCTTAGTTTTGGATTACCGGCATTTGAACTCTCATTGTCGGACCTTTGCGGTGCAAAATACCCACAGTTCTGCGCTTGTAGACAGTCTTGTTCGTAAAAAATATAAAACGACACTTGACCTATCAAATGGATTCTACACGCACAACTTAGCCCCGGAGAGTGGCCAATGGAGCGCTTTTACCTCCGGTGGGAAATTATTCAAATTCAGGCGTCTTCCTATGGGCTATAAGAACAGTCCAGACGTATTCGCCGCTCGTGTTGTCTCTTTGTTGGACGGCATTGATCCAGACGCATGTTCATACGTCGATGACATTTATCTGACGGACGACGAATTGTTCCTGCATCTCACACGAGTAGACCGCATTATTCTAGAATTTGCGGTTCAATGTTACAAGTTTAACTTTGCCAAGTCTCACATTGCTCAATTTACCGTTTTGTTCTTGGGCTACGAGCTCAACAACGAAGGTAAGGGCTTAGCCCCCCACTTCCTAGAAAAATATGCACTTTTGTGCCCTCCTACTAATCTGAAAAAACTTCAGTCCTTGCTGGGTTTTCTGAACTTCGGGCGTACTTACATTCCTGAATACGCCCAGCGTATCAAGCCACTGTATGCCTTGATACAACCAACGTTTTCGAAGTCATTCCTCCATTCTGCAGTCCTTGCAGACAGACCTTCTTGAGTCTAAATACCTTTTGACGCGTGATAACCACACAAACCTGGTGATTAGAATAATTCCGGGGGCAGTGGGTTTCACATACTTAACCTTTAACGAAGGTGACACAGTACCCATCGCATACAAGTCACATCTATACACTTCCACGGAAATGCGCTTTTCATCTGTGGAGAAGGTTCTAACTGCAGTGCAAATGGCGATTCTAAAGGAGCGCGCACTGGCACAGGGAAAACGCATTCTGGTGGTAACACCATATCCTGCCCTAGAGGCAGTGACAAAAGCAAGTGTACCGAACTCTAAAGCTTTGCACCCCCGTTGGATTCAATGGGCAACCTCTTTGACGTCTCCGGATGTCACTTTCATTTTCGATTCTTCACTTCAGACTCAGGAGTATTTACAATATAAATTCGTTCATCCTCCTCCTCTGTCTATACTGCCGCTTGAGGATTACGACTGTGTGATCTCACCGATGGTTCGGCACAACCGGCCACGGGGTCCAAGCATGCTTATTCAGCTGCATGTGCTATTGTTGCAGGTACTTTTGTGAACGGAAAGTTCAAATCCACTGTAGTGCACACTCAGGCACTCGGGGACAGTACTGCCCAATTGGCCGAGCTGCGCACATTGGTGCTTGCACTTGAGTTCGTTAATCCTGATGTGACAACTCTCATTGTGTGCGATTCCTACTACTGTGTACAATTATACAATGACAATCTGTTCTTTTGGTCGCAAAACGACTATAGAGACGCTAAAGGCAGCACAATCAAGCATAAAATGCTTTGGGTTCGGGTGGCAGAATTGCAACAGCGTCTGCCACTCACACAGGTGGTTCACACCCTAGACCATCAGCGGGTGGGCGCACACGCTGTTGGTAACAGTTTGGCAGATGAAGCTGCCAAATCAGCAGTAGCCACGTGTTCAGTAGCAGCAGTTACTAGATCCATGTCTAAAATTGACACCGATATATTGGCAGCTATTGCTGCAACAAAGGAAGGTGCTAATTACCCTAGAGGTTTTCCTTCCAAATATTCTTATCAGTTAGGTCCCGAACAGGCTCCTTATGTAACAATACCCGACGTTGGTGATCGGCTGATCCCCAACGCGGACCGCAGGCTTTCTTTGATAACGGCAGCACACGAAGGCATGGCTTCGGCTCATGCTGGAGTGTCTGCGACAGTTTCCATCTTGCAGCAGCGTTACTGGTGGCGTGGTTTATATAAAGACACCCGTACTTATGTGCTTTCCTGTGACGTTTGTCAACAGATTAAGCCTTCCACGGTTACACGACCACCTCAGACCTCGCTCTACATTTCTAACAGACCCTTTGGGTGTGTTTACCTGGATCACTGCGGTCCCTTTTCTTCAGACACTGCCTATAAATATATCTTAGTGGCAGTGGACTCGTGCACACGTTTCATCTGGGTCTGGCCACAACGGAGTGCTGACGCTCGAAATGTCATCAGGGATTTGCTTGTCTTTGTGGGAATTTTCGCATGCAGCACCTTCCATTCTGACCAAGGTCCAGTGTTTGCCTCTAAGGCTTACAAGGACGCAATGCGTTCACTGGGGGTGCGGGTGAAATTTTCGTCTCCGTATAGGCCTGAGGGCAACTCAATCGTTGAACGAATGAACCGTGACTTAAAGCAATCCTTGACAGCTAGAGTCTTAGGTACTGGCAGGAACTGGCTGGCCCACTTGTATACCGTACAACGTGCACTTAATAATCTCCCTAGAAGACCTCTGGGTGGGCGGACCCCATACGAAATGCTTTTTGGCATACGAATGTTTGTGCCTGACCTTGATGGTCTAGACATGGCGGCGCAATCCGCCAAGTTTGATGTAGATAACCGTTCTACTATGTTACAGGACTTACAAGAAGCCCGAGACAAACTTGCAAACGCACATTTACCTTCAGCCCCAGATCCTGCACTGCAGATTCCGGTTGCCGGCTGGCTTCCGAAGATTGGCGACCTGGTTCGAGAGAAGGTGGAGAACAAAAAAGAATTCGGCCCCTCTTATCGTGCACCGGTTCCAGTCCTGGGCTTGAAGGGAACACGTACAGTCATATTACCACCGCTTCCTGGTCGCAAGGAGAACAGATACGTCTCAGTGGAAAATGTCAAGCTACAACATCTGGCCGATCCTGAATAGTGTTACACCAGCGGTCTCTTGTCCTGCCATTTACCGGACATGTGTTTGTGGCCCTCCTGCCCGAACGGTCACTGATGTTACGATTGAGATGGTTGATTTGCCTGAAAGTATACTCGAACCCCCTGTATCCCCCTGTATCGACGAGAACGAGTATACCTATCCCGAAACAGAATCGGTGGCACACTTACCAACAACGCCACTGAGCCCGACACGTTATTCCTTTGACTCGGATTCTACCTCATCAACTGTCCCGTCCAAGTTCAGTATTTTTGTTTCCTGGTTTAGAGACAATTTTTTGATTCCCCCCTGGACATACATCTGGTTGGTGCTTTTCTTGATTTTTTTGTTCATGCCCATTGGCTTTGTCACAGTGTTTTTTCTACTCATCAATGGTCACTATTTACCTGAACGCTCTGCTGTGAACAGTGTTGCTGGAACTTTGGCTCCACATTCCTCATCTCACATCATGAAGCGTGACCACACATTTGTAAACATTTCAGCTTTTCCAGTTGCTGATGGCATCGTATAGGATGCGGTAAACTTTCAAATTCATGGACCGACAGAAATTATTAATGTACCAAATGTCCTTCGAGTTTCGATGGGTGATGTAGTAAAAAGTAACATTCATTCTGACGATTGGGATGTGCATGCCGTTGAAGCATTGTTTGCTGATTTAAAATATTATGCTTCCTTTAATGCTGAGGATTTGTATATGAATTCTGCAAATTATGCCGATTTGTATTGCTACCAGCATTGGGGCAACCATTTTGTCCATAAACCAAGTGCGCTACGTGGTTCTTTTGCCCACACCCAATGGGAACATTGCCCCAACCCTTTGCCGGGTAGCTCCCAGACTCTTAGGAATAAATTTACCTATTTCACTGATTTTAATAGGTCGAATCCTGGATCCTATTATTTTAAATTAAACGCCCCATCCACTCAGAAAATCATATTGACCCACACCAAATTGCTTTATTCGTGTTCCTTTTTGAGCGCCTTAGCTGTGGGTGGTTATGAGTACTGGAAGGACACCGTGGATTTGAAATCAATCTGGGGCTCAAAACCATGGCAGGTGCAGGACACCGAGGCCTTGCACCGTGCTTGCCTTATCCCTGCCCAAATAGTGTTTCTGAATGCTTCCATCTATCAGACTACGTGTTGGAGTTTGGCTACCACTAAACAATTAAACGCACCTTCCATTCCATCCCTGTCAAGCGCTCCCAATGATAGCTTGCGCTTTAATATGTCCCTTGCGACTTTGCAGGCTATGTTTCAGAACAATTCATTTAATGTGTCTACGCTTGTTCAGTCACCCAGGTTGGTTTGGCCTATATCTTCTAATGCGTGCCAACTGCGTTTTCACGACTCAGTTCCTGGATACAAACAGGACAGGCCTGATCTGAGGTTTTCTGACTCCCGTACTGTCACCACATATTCTGTTGGTAAATTATGTAAACAGTGGTTGCAGCATTCTTCCCTAGACTCTGTTAAACAACATTTATCCCTCCTATCAGGCAACATTGATCTGTCCGACTTTATATTGGGGCCTCGTGGTCCACGACCGAAGAGATTCATTTATGAAGCTTACAATGAACTCTGGAAGCTGTCGCAAATGGAAGCTTCTTCCCGTCTACGGGAGATAGACCAAGCAAATTTGGAAAAGGTGCTTGCTGTTGTTGACAATAGTATTAATACCCTGTCTTCCCGCATTTACACGTTAGAGAATATTGTGTCCTCTGTTGTTGATATTGTACAAGATGATGTTTCTGTGTTGTATCATGGTCAAAATCAATTACGCTCAGTTATGCAGTTTGCGTGGACTTTGCAAACATTTAAATTGGGTAAAGTTCCCTGGCATTTTTTGAACACCACTGCCTTATTTCTGCCTTTTAATTTAACTGACAAGCAGCAGTTCATGTCCATGAAAGATGCAGCTTACACTCTGTTACATATCGAGAAAGTGGAGCCCTTACCATTCTCTGTAGCGGAATTGGATTCCGCTGTGTGGTTAGTTCATGGGATTATCGCTTTGCCTTTTTCCTTGTTTGAATTTAGTTCATGCATGAGACATTATCCTGTGGGCCGTTTCCAGCCTTTGGGTAGTGCCTTCCTGCATGAGCTTTGGTCTCTGCCTTTCATGTACAAATGCCTTAGAGAAGGCAAGGAAGTTTTTCTCACGGGGGAGTCATGCGATTCAACTGTGGGTCATTTCCTTATTTGTAAACATATTAAACTGCACGGAGCTTGTAGCGTTTCCGCTCCGAATCTTGCTTGTGTGTTGAAGGGTATTCCCGCTCCTGCTATTTCTCCTACCTTAACTTTGCTTACAAATGGTAGCTATTTGCTTTTAAACAACGAAGACTGCTGCGGCATGCAGGCCGGCATTCCCTATATTGTCACGGTTTCGCACAGGGTTGTCTGCTGCAAGAATGTGCTTTTTCCTCCCCCTCACGACATCATAGATAATTCTATTTGGCCTTCCATTCCTACCATGGAGGCAGATTTCAATAAGCTGAGCAGAATAAAGGCACTATTATTGAACCAGGAAGTTATGCTCACATCCGCCAGGGAGACATTCATTCTCCAGGTGGCAAGTACCCACAGTGAAATACAGGCCCTTTTGAACACAAACCTCCCACAGCATTTCGGGGAGTTAATTCACCGTATTTTTAACGCATCCAATACTGAAGGTCTGGTGTATTTTTTTAAAGTGGTAGGGTCTGGCCTTGTATCCACTTTCCAGACTATTTTTGGTGTGATACCGGCATTTATTCATTCGATTTTTTCCAGCGTCTTTGGTGGCTTCCCATTAATCCTCGCCTTGGCGGCTGGTGTCCTGCTCTTGGTCTGTTTTCTACGCAATGGCTGCTCCCCGATGGGCCCTTCTAGATCCCGAATGCCTCCGGCTGCTACGTGAGCGCCTCCTGGCTGGTTTCGGCGTCCTGCCATTGGCGACACTGAGTGTGTCCTATACCCTTTCTTTTCACTTTGCGTATTTCACTTGCGTGCAACCTGTGATGTCTTGCATCCGCTGTCCTTTCACCTGGACCATGGATTATTGCCTCTCCAATATGTCGTTGTCTGTTCCGGATTTTGTTCAGTTGGTGGGTCCCTTAGAGGCCCATGAACGGGACTGTTCCGTTGCAGGCTGCATGACGCGTGCGGCTGCACTGGGGATTTTGGCGCAATGGGATATCTGGGCGGCTGCGCAGAATCTCCTACACCTCAGCTATATTGAATACCACGCAAGTTGTCCCGCATTGCTTTTTGATGCTCCGTCCTCTGAGGAGCATTCCTGCGGCTTTGATCTGTTGGACTGGATGGCGTCTATGTTTTCTGACGATTCCAATGATGTCCTCTTGGAGGCTATAGCGTTTTTCTGCACTTACACGCTTCTGGACTGACGTGGACTGCCTCGCTGGCTTTCTTTTGTCATCGGATGCTTCTATTTTTGCCCTCTCTCCCGTTGGTTGTCCCTCGTGGGGGCTGTGTCCCCTACAGACACTTCTGTTCTGTTCGGTCCATTTGAACTCTGTCTTCGTCCTTTGTCTTGGCCGATGGACTGTCCAGGGGAGGGTGTCTTGTGGTTTGTGGCCTCCTGGCCTGCCTTGCTATGTTGTCTTAGGCCTGGCTGCCATGCTGCTTTTCTTTGCACACGTTACTCTGAGCCGTTGTTCTATCGACCTCTGCTCTTGCCAAGTTATTTTAGCACTGGCTGCATTTTCTATCTTTCACCTTTTCTCCTGTTCACTTTGGGCTCAGTCTGCATAACATGTACAAGGTCGAATAACAACTTATCCTTGTTCCTGCTGATTTGGCCAGTCCCTCGCACCTAGACATAACACTATGTACAGCTGCCACGGAGTAATTTGTGTCCTTTTTAATATTGCGGTTTTCCCGCTCTGGGACACTTGGAGAAAACCTTTCCAGAGGGAAGAGCTGTGATTGTCTGCTGATGTAGTTTTGCATCTAGAGACTGAGGTATGGGGGTTCGCTAGTCAAAGCCCAGAGGTCTTCTATTTTTATAATAAACTAGCTTCCAGCACGGGGAGGGTGGTAATATTATTTAGACATATATCCACTGCTTTATGAGATGCTTTCCCCGTTTGTATTCTATTGAGTTGTAACTATGCTGGTTATATTATTATTATGCATTATGCTTATAGCACTGACACGTGTACTGTATCTTAGAGCACGTAAGTTGAAATAAACATTTTAACCTATACTGTGACTCTTCTTACGCACGTTGTGGACAGGTACGAGTGAGTGACGAAAGAGTGTTCTTGCTTCTGCGAGTCCTGAGAAAGAGATACCGTGTTCTGGGTTGTCTAATCATTGGTACATTGTTGCTGATGGGACGCTAAGGCTAGTTGGGTTGGGGTTTTAGGTGCTACGGTTTATGGTTGGCTCACCACTATATTCCGAGGTCCTATTATCCTGTGCATAGCTCTGTGTGTGCAGAATCCCTATAACACTATTTTAAGTTAGAATCTCATCAGCTGCTAAGAGGGCAACCTGCATAGCCTACTCTTTGTACTGGGTGCTGTTCACTGACCTCTAAGTCAAGGGCAGGGCCACTGGAATTATGTGATTGTGCTATGGCAGCTTTTTTTTGCACAATTATGGATTTACCGCAGTTGTCACAATCCATCATCTGCTGCCTAATCTGCAAATTTTAACATAAAAAATGAGTTTCTAGATCAAACAGTTCAAAAAATACTAAAAATGCAACAGTATGTGTTACTTGCAGTGGAATGCCCTTTGCAAACGTTGAATGGTCACCTTTCTGTTGCTTTTTTTCCCAATAATCTTTATTGATTTTGGGTAAAGTTACATAACCAGTATAATGTAGGAGCCTCAGTTTAATACATAACATCACATTCCACTGCTGAAGCTCTGCAAACATGAAAAAATAAACAGGAATTTCAAATTCAACACAGATGAAATCCTTGTTATTTGTTTTGGGGTCAGCATGCTGTAAATACTCGAACAAGAAACATGTTTTGCAGGCTCTAATTGAACACAAAAAAGTAAGCATGATCTCAGGATGATAGAAATAATAGTAACAACTAAGCATTATTGGTTATGTGAGGCAAACAGTTGTCCACATAACAACCCTAAAACCAGAACCTAAAAGATAAAAAAAAACAACAACAAAAAACAGACTAAACCCCTCTCCCTCCCCTCGCTCTCGTGTATAGTCCCAATGTCATAAGGGGAGACATTACCCTCCGTCATCTAGGGAACATTCTGTTGCTTATTGCTAAATGTGAATATTAAACCGCTACTAATGAGGTGCAACTTATGTCCAAACAGAGTTAATAAATGTAAGATAGATAAAATAATGAGGTAATACTATCACTCAATGTGCAGCAGTATGCCTCAAAATTTGCCTTTTCGTGACGTATAATTTAGTCAACCCTGCCGCATAATTTGGCCCTCTCCTGCCTCATAATTCCAGTGGAACTCGCCAGGGCTACATTAACACTTTGCTCAGTCTGTCCCATTTAGTGAAGCTGATTATATTCCTCAGACTGGTATTTTTTCCCTTGAAAGGTGGCGAACCTAACTGCAGCTCCTTTTTGACAACAGCCCTGTGAATGAACGCTGTCACTTCACAGCTCTGTCACTTTTAAGGTTTTTTAATATCAGGACATTTTGTGCTCTATACCAAGCAGATGTGGCAGAAGGCAGACCTTGCAAAAGCCCCTCTGTGCAGCTCACACCCCCAGGCTAATATTAAAATAAACAAGCATTTTCAATAGGTCTCGCATTTTTTAGAGTTAGAGCTTTTGACACTTTAAATGACAATGCCTTTTAGTTATGCATTTTGGTTTGTAGTGCATTGAATGTATGTGGAGTGGAGTGGAATTATGAGGTTTTTATTGGAATTGTTAGTTGTGGAATTGTGTGTGGTGTGGAGTAGATTTGTGTAGTGGAATTATGTGGCAGGGTGTGCAGTGGAAAAGGATTATGGGAATAACAGACACTGGGAGACACAGATAGTATGAGTGGCTAAACTAGAGAGAGAGAAACAACACAGGGAATTCTGAGATAGATCTACCAAGTTTGGGCACTTGAGAGGGTGAGAGAACACTTGGAAGCGAGAAAGCCCGGAAAACAAAGGGGTCCCTAAGCATGTGAAGATAGTGAGACCTTGAACATTTATGGAAGAGAGAGAACATTGGGCGGGGAGAGGTGTGGATAGATTTGGGCTTCAGTTGAAGTGTATTAACCAAATATGGGAACTGTGGTGCTGTATGCTATGGGACAGGGTTAGTGAGTTTAGTGCGGGTGAGTTGTTAGAGATTAGAGATAGCTGAAATAGTGAGCTGTGACACTTAGTAAGCAGTAACTAAGCAAGTTTAACGTGAGTTGAGGAAAGGATCACTGTCGCACTCCAGATCCATTTCTCACTAACTGTAAGTGTGTGAAGTTAAGAATATTAACACTTGTGTGGAGCCATTACCAGAACACCTATCATAACTTACTTCCCCTTAAAATTGGAAAAGGAATGTGCAGGGTACCAGGGTAGGTAAATTGCCAGGTTTAACTTGTGGCCACACACCTGTGTGTATCGTGTAATCATACAGAAGCGGGGCATTAACAATGGAAAGGAAATCGATTATTAGAGAATGTTGAAATGTGGAGCTCTGAGGTTTATGCATTATTAGCTCGGGGACTGTAACAGAGGAAAGGAAGTCCATTGTTAGAGAATGTTGTAATGTTAAGCTTTGAGGCTTTAATAGCATGAGCTCAGAGATATTAACCATGGAAAATAAATCCATTGTTAGAGAATGTTGAAATGGTGAGCTGTGACACTGAAGAAACAGTAACTAAGCTCAACAAGTTTAACACGGGGTGCACTAGAGAATATTGAAATGTTGAGATCTGTTCCTCACACTTTGGGGGCTGGGGGTAATTGAAACAGGATTCCAAGTGAATGGCCATAGGTGAATGTTGAAAATGTGAGAAGTGTGTGTCCTACTATATAGGTTTGGAACTTGAAACCTATGCGGGTGGAGGAGGTCCTCTGGTGAATATTGACAAGCTAGACGGTGAGCTTAACACACATATAGTCTTTTAAACACCCTGCTCTCCTCTAAGCAATTCAAATGCAATTTCAAAATGAAGCAACGGTGCCCGACTAAAAACGGGTTGCCATGTTTATGACACAGGTTTTGTTAAATTTTAAAAAAAAGACAGATTCAGGTGTTGTTGTGTAAGCACTGGCCAGATCTTAGTATAAAATGACCCCCAGTGAGTTTCATTGTATTTCGTGCAGGGGTGTGGGTCATGTTGCAGACACCTGCTACTCAAGGACCAAATGGAACTTGGGCCAACCTGCGTGGATGAATTGTGCGATTAGTGAGGCATAGGCCTACTGCCCAACCTTAGGCGTCACATATGCTGCAGAATGTGGTATAAACCAGGTCCCTCTTTATAGCTAAACACACGCTAGTTGTAATTGCAAACATATACAGGAATAAGGTATGCAAAATCCATTAAGTCCTTTCTGACCAATTAATTCACCAGCGCGAGCTTCCTGCAGCCTGCATTGCGGATTTATTTATGTGAGCCAAACGCAGCTCTGCCAATCACGGAAACAGGATTACAATGGAAAACATGCATTTCACCTCCTTTGTTTCCAGGTGAAGCGAAATTATCATTTTGACATGGCACTTTGGATTCTCTCAGATGTGGTTTCTTGTGGGCATTACAGAAAATTAATTATTTATTACGGGGACCAATGTAACGGCACAAACTTTGTGAGCTGACTTCAGTCCCACTACTTAGGAAGATAGAAGTCGAAGTATTGAAAAGAGTTTAAAAGCAGAAATGAACTTGCTCGGGAAAGAAACGAAATGCAGGCCTCGTTGCCATTTCACAGAAACAGTCAGTAAGAAAACCTGTATTTTAACAGATAGCTCTAGAAAGATCGTCATGCAAAAAGAGAATAATTCCAATTAGGGGAAAATGTGTCATAAAATATCACATCGAGTTCTCGTATGTTTAAGGAAAAAGGGCACGTCGGACCACAAATGCCCCCTCAGCTTTATAACCTAAAAAAGTAAAAAATGCCTGCTCGGTCCCTCTGTAGCGCCCCCCCCCACCCCCCCACCCCTCTCATGTGTGCTCTGCATGCCCAGGCTGTTGTGCAGCTGTCTACCACCACAGGGGTCCGACACCTCCGATCCCCTTCCCAGTAGGTTCGCTTTATATTTCTCAGTATCAAGAGGGACACTGCCTTTCACACTGATCGTCTTTCTAAATGACGATCTGCTAACAATAGGCAGGCTCTCTCCTTCCTAATGCCTTGAACGATCTGCGCGCTTTCAGATTAATTCTGAGCGTTTGGTGAAGGCTGTGTGCGCGCGCACGCAGACGCTCACCTTGGAGGGAACATAGCTTACAAGTAGGTTACTAAGAATGACTATGGATTACGTGCATATCTAATGCGTTATGCCCTGAGGTGCCATAGGAAATCTGTGGGCTAATGTGCAGGTAATATGTACCTGGTGCACGGTGGGCATGAGGTGTCTAGGAAACATGCATTACTGCAAGTGTTTACTTTGGTGCACTGTTGCTAATTATGGGTTATGCCTAATGTGTTGTGCCAAAGTACAAGGCTACCAATAGTTATTGTTATCCCCAAATGTAATGTGTATGTTGTGGTGGTAATGTGTTCCTAATAAGTGATTACTGTGCACTGCTGATTAGGTACAGGCCTAAGAGGGGCCTAATGCGATTATTATGTTTTGCATAATATGCTGTCCTAGGTGATGACGGGATGCTAATGCATAATGTGATTATGCTAAGTGCACTATTGCCAGTAGTGACTGGTTGTTTTCTCTAACTGTGAGTTATGATGGTGATGATAGTGGCCCGATTGGCATTTAAATGTATATAATCCCCTGGAAAGTCATACCTAGTGCCAGGTGGCACAGTGTATATATGTGATTGCTTCTTTTTATTAGTAATACAAAGGCTATTTTTTATATAACCTTGTGTGGAGTGTCTTTTGTGGTGTGCCTAGTGTGTCGCTGCTGTGTGAGTGTGTTGCGCAAACGCAGTACACATTGCCTCTGGGATAAGCCTGACTGCTCGTGCCAAGCTGCCAAGGGGGTGAGCAGGGGTTATCTTCAGCGTGTGACTCCCTTGCCCAGACTAGAGTGGTAGTTTCTGCCTGGCTTAGGTGCATGCCCTAGCCTACCAGAAATCCCATTTCTAACATTGGTTGTCAGCGTGAGGATAGGACTTGCGTTTGCGCAGTACCACAGTGACGCATGGTTGCACTACAAACTCTGCATTTTAGACAATCACGTGTTTGGGGATTTCTCCTGATTTTATTATTCCTCTTCAAAAGTGTCATTTTTGAATTGTGTACTCCTGTTGCAGCTCTTACACCTAGGTCTCACGTGTTGCACTTGTGTCTTAGTGCCTTGCCAAAATGGAATCTGCCTTTCTTTTTCGTGATCTGTTCCAATACAGTAGGGGGGGAGTTGGAGGAGTTCTGTGAGGAGAGAGACATAGCAGTGAGTGGATCAGATACCCAGCTAAGCCTTTAGAAAGTCCTGCTCCAATGGCAAGAGGATGAACGGAGACGTGAGTACTATGAGGGGAAGGGTTCCCAGTCCGCACACCAAGAGGGTGGTGGGTCTGAGCGTAGTCCTGAAGAGTCTGCACCAGAGGAAGAAAATGACAGGGCAGGGACGCCAGTAGATAGTGAGGACCACGTAGACAGGAAGTCCCTTGCTGGGTCCAGTGCCGGGGGCAGTGTCCCATCCCTTTCCCTGTACCCAGAGGAGTGGGTGGATAGGAAGGAAGAAAGGGAGCACCAGCTGGCTTTGGAAAGGCTTAGATTAGAGCATGCCAAGGAGATAGCGCATCTGGGTGTGGAGGAGAAAAAGGCCTTGTTGGCTCAGGAGTTGAGTCTCAAAGAGTTGGTCCTTGAAGAGAAAAAGGATGAGGTTGAGAGAACCTTAGTTCAGGAGAGGATGGCTGAGGCAGAGAGGGCATTTGCCAGAGAAAAGCTAGCTCTTGAGGATATGTCCTCTGAGTGTAGTTCTAGTGGTCTGGATTCACCAGTGAGGGTGGAGTCCAGTGGTGGCAGCTCCACTCCCAGATCCCAGGGCATGGTACCTAGTTCCCAGGAAGAGGGTGTTACACCTGAAGGATATAGGTTGAGATTCAGGGGCAGTAGGAAACTGTCTCACCAGTCTTGGGGGAAGTTTGTGGATGAATGTTGTGATGCACTGGAAGGTTGGGTGATGGGTAGCACGGCAAACAATTTTGAAGGGCTGTTCAATCTGATTGTCAGAGAGCACATGTTCCGTTGTTGTTTTCCAGGGTTACGCAAAAACCTTTTGGAGTGTGAGTTCTCTGATCCCAGGGAGGTTGCACTGGAGGCAGACCTCTGGGTGAGTGCCAGAGGGTCTGAGGAGGCATTTGAGAGTGACCCTAAGAGGAGTGGCTCAGGTATTTCCCAGCCCAGGGTGGTGGGAAAGGTTCTTAGTAGCCCAGATAGGTCCTGGTGTAGTGGGAGAGGTGTAGGGACTCACGTCCTGTCTCAGCGGAGAAGGACTGAGAATGGGATGCGTCCCAAGGTGCCCGAAACCCAGTCTCAGGGCCTGGAGGGTTCCTTCGGGGGACACCAGGTGGGGAGCCTAGGCTGTACTAGTAGGCCATCCGTTGAGGGGGATCTCCTAGTGTCAGGAGAACTTGAAACATCTGTAGGCAGAGCTCCATCAGTTCTGGTGTCTGGTGGTGCCGCTCCTGAGTGGAGGGTGCAGGAGTCCGGATGGAGGGGTGAGAGGGGGAGAGAGTCCCCAGTGGGAGAACCAGTGGGTCAGGGGCCAGCCATAAGGGTTGAGCCTTCTAGGAGTGACCATGGTGACACCACTTCTGTTTTGTGGGGTCTAGATAATGTTCTGTCAGAAATGTGTCAATTACTGAGTTCTGAATGGTCAATGAAGGGCATGTTGAAAGATGAAGTAGAGGCATTCAGATATGTGAACCTGGGATTGTCTATTGAAAGACAGATTTTGTTCAGGAAGAATTTGCTGGGTGTGGTTGTGAAATGTAAGCAACTGCTGTTACATGTTAGTTCACATGCTATGTAATCTAGAATTTGTTTGGTGAACAACTGCCACAGGTTGGCATGAAGGCACTCAAACTGTCCAGAACAATAACACACACAAATATATGTTAGTTGGAGAGTGAGTGCCTTTTGTATTTTCAATGTAGGCAGAGTTGGCTGTGATTCCTTTGGTCTTGACACTTGGTCTGGTCCTACTGAGGAGAACATGTTACTTCTTTTTATTCCAATGTTTATAGGGTGAGAAGGACTACAGAGCATTCTTTATGTAGTATTTATTTAAACCTTTTGTGGACAACATCATAGTCCAATTCCGTGGCAAGCTCAGTTCATTATACACAGTGCCTTAAAAGTGATCTGGTGTAAAACTGGAAACCAATACAGATTCAATGGCTGGGGTAATTTTGTTCCAGGGTTGAGAAGTTTGAGAAATCGGGCCTCTACAAATTGGACCCACAATTTGTTTAGGAGGCATTTTAGTGCTTCTGGGTAAAGCCCATTCACATAATCTAAGTAAGAGAGAACAAGGCCAACAGTATGATCCGAGTGGGGGAATCCTAGATGAGGAAAAATCCACCTTAGAAATCTGTGCACAGTCATAGAAGATTTTACTACAGAACCTTTTTTTGGGTTCCAAAGTAAATTCAGGTCTAAGAGGATTCCTAGGCTTTTTACAGTGTCCATGGAAGGGGGGTGCCTGTTCTAGATCTGCAGGCCAGGCTGGTATCCCATACATAGGGAATCATTTTCACATCTTGGGATCTCATTGGTGTGAAGTTTTGAACCAAAGTAAGTCTATATCCTGGGTGTGACCCAGGTTTTTAGTCCCCATCCTGCAACAGGTGACTACAGGACCAGAAAATATATCTGTCACTAATGCTTGAGAGTGTAACATGTGGGCTATAGTGAGTCTCCACCCCCCCACTGATAAAATAAACCCCTGATGTCAGGTCAATCTACCAAGGAGATAATAGCTCATCTAATCCCTCAGGTAAAAAGTAAAAACACATGACTGGGGATTCAATGGGTTCATCATCCCAGGGACTCATAAGGTATTAAGGGGAGTGGAGCAACATGGTATAGGTCAGCTGTTGTGGTGGCATGTATCATACCATCATCATAACTTGTATCATAACAAGGCTAGACTATGCCAATGCTTGCTATTTGGGCATATCAGCCAAGCTACTACTCAGACTCCAACTTGTGCACAATATGGCAGTGCAAATGGTTTGTGTCCTTCACAAATTTGATCACATTACAGAAGCCAGGCAGAAATTGCACAGGGTCGCATTGCAAGAAATAATTTGTATTATAGCACTCTGCTTGGTGCACCGAGCGTTTATTGGACAGCAACACCGACAATCAGCGCTCAAGTCAAGAGGTAGTTATGATCCACGCTCTGCTAATTCTGTTCTTAGTGCATTCCAAAGGTACAGGTATGTTTAGTTGGGTGGCAAGGCAATTGTATTAATATTCTAACATTTAATAGTACACTTAATTAAAAAAAAAAAATACACTTCTTAACTTATTTCTAAAAATATCAAGAATATTTACAGTAAATACCTAACTTTTAACCATGTTTACTAAAATTTAAATAGGAAGGAAAGTGTTGGTGAGTGTGGATTTTTTTTAAATTGTTGTTAAAACCTAATATTTATAAATCAAATTAATATTTTAAACTATTTTATTAATTATTAAATACTTTAATTTGATGAGATGAGTTAATGAGCTCTGCCATTTTAATTTGTTTATTTTCAGGTTAATATGGATTATTTAAAATTAATCTACATTCATATCATACCTAGGATTATTTTTTTAAATAATTAACTTTTTGAAATTACCCTACTCTTTCCCATAAGGAGTTTTCCATGCCAGTGGTGGAGACTGCCACCAAAAGGTGAATAGTTACTGGTGGTAACTTTACTACCTATAAATTCTGTTGAAAGAGGCTCCACTAACTCATTGGAGAACATGGAGACAAGTAAATCTACACTTAGGTGTAAATCTCCACTTGGTAATGGTGAAAGCAAATTGTGAAGAGTTACATCGAGATGTAGGAACATATCTACACATGAGTAAATACACATATGTATATTTACCTTTGTAAATCAGCCCCTGAATATCACAGTAAATAGATTCCCAAATAGTACATGTTGCAGCTGACATGCTGTTTAGTTACAGCAACCGAAGAAATGTCAAATAGTTAGAAAACACCCAGGTGATGTTCAAAACCCAAAACACCATTTATTGTAAAATATTATCATACAATCCTAATTCAGAGAATTTAAACACCACGGCGGTACAAAAGCACTGTAAATTTGCACAATGCCTGAACCATAAATCTTTGGAAATGTGTTGTTTCCGAAAGGAGAGTGCAAATGTTTTGTGTTTCTAATGTCACTACACTTAGCTACCGTTAGTAGAGCATCTTGAGTCATTTCATATTTCTGGAAAATTAAGGAGTAAAAACGGGCTGATATTTGGTGCAATAGACTATGGAAAGCTAGTCTGAACCCTAACCATGCAGATTATATCCCAACACTTCTGTCGAACTGATCTTGTGGCGAGGCAGATGTGAGACATGATGATGCAAAATGGCAAACACATCTTAAACCACATTGAATTCTTACAAATGTGAATAGTATTCTACCTAGCAGCTAATTTGTGTCCTGTTGCATTTTCCTAACAGTAATGCATGTGTGGTCTACTACAAGGTGAGCTCCCATGTTTCGTCTTTGGATGCTTTGAGAAGAGGCCCATATCATAGTAAGTCTAATATTTTGCAAATCACTGTTGTTCCAATCAGGACAAAGAACTAGTCTGAAACCAGCCCATGGAAACATCCCATTGCACCAACCTTTCAGTGTAGAGGAAGATTACACATGCTGGTGCAAAAGGTAAACATATTTTTGTTCTCTTAGCTGGTGAGATTCTATAGCTAAACCTTGGGGGGCAGATCTACAAGGAAGTGCCGCAGCATGGCGACGCAAGCCCTTTGGCTGCGCCACGCTGCGGCACTTCCGAAGCACAGGAATGCGACATATTCACAATAATATGTCGCATTCCTGTGCTCTCCCCTGCGCTGGCGCACAAACTGCAGCCATGCGCCGGCGCAGGTACCCTTGCACCATGGTGCAAGGATGCCTGCGTCATGGGGAGATTGTTTTTGTGCAGGAAGGGGCTCCTTCCTGCACAAAACCAATCACTACAGGCATTTTCCTCTTTCAATGCGTGCTGCAGAATGTAGCACGTTTTGAAAGAGGAAAAAACGAGGAGGAATGAAAACATTTCTCCTCGTTGCGCCTCGCTATGCCTCCCCTGGGGAGGCGTAGCATTGACATGCATTTCCAGGTTTACGATTCCTCATAAAACTGGAAATGTGTCTCGTTCCATGGGTGTTGCGTGGGAACACCCACAGCAACACCCATGGAACGCCCCTTCCACGCAAAGTGCTGCATGTGAAGGGGCCATATTTACAAGGAGAGGAAAAGTCACCAGGGTGGCTTTTCCTCTCCTTGTAAATATGAAGAAGTGGAAAGCGCCTCCAGTATGTCACAAAAAGTGTAAATCTGCCCCTGGATACCTAGGGCTAATGAGAAGATTTGGTGTTTTCCTTTGTAGCCTCAGAAATAAATTATGAGAGCTTCAGAGTTTTTCCTGAGGATCCCTACGTTTTACCTCAATGCACAATACAAGTATTGAAACTATCTGACATATTTAGGAGTTTACAACTTGGCTGCAAATTAGAACTTTATTGGTCTTCAGAACATAATGCAACAGATTGTGTATTTGAATCATAACAGCCCAAAATGTACATATTGCTATTCCACTTCATGGATCCTTCTCCAATCTGCTTTTCTTTTTCCTCAGGAGAATACTATTTTCTTTCACATTGTGGTGTATCATGAGAAATATTGTGAGATTTATCTAGATTCTCTTCAAGTCGGACTGTGTGTATCAACCGTTTGCAGTGATTCCTGCAGCTGCTGGTGTATACCAGAGTTCACAAAGTTATTTTTTCTGTAAGCATGTCCTACTTATGGAAATACATGCGTAAGTCATGTCTAAGTTGTGAGTAAGACACATCTTCTCATATATAATGATCTGCGCCTTCTTATATATAATGATCTGCGCAAAAGGCCTGAATTTTTAGATGTAAATCAAGATAGGGAAGAGGCACAGCTACTCAATCAATCAATCAGGCGTTTGTTAAGCGTGACTACTCACCCGTAAGGGTGACAATGCGCTAGGGATAGGGGGGTTGCAGGTTCCAATTCATCAAGGAGGGGGTCTGTCGAAGAGCCAGGTTTTGAGGTTTTTTGCAAAGATGGGGAGAGATGTTGCCTGTCTGAGGTGGAGCGGAAGGTCGTTCCAGGCTTTGGCCGCGAGGAAGGAGAAGGAGCGGCCTCCCGATCTGGTCTTTCTGGTGCGGGGGACCACAGCGTAGGAGAGCAGGGCTGATCGTAGGGTCCTTTGGGGTGCGTGGAATTTGAGTTGGCTGTTCAGGTATGCTGGTCCAGTGTCGTGGAGGCCCTTGTGTGCGTGGGTGAGTATCTTGAAGGTGATTCTAGCCTCGACGGGGAGCCAGTGGAGTGTGCGCAGGTGCTGCGAGATGTGACAGTGTTTTGGCAGGTTGAGGACCAGTCTTGCGGCGGCGTTCTGGATTTTCGGTAGCTTGCGGGTGAGGTTTTTGTTTATTCCGGCGTAGAGTGCGTTGCCGTAGTTGAGTCTGCTGGTGACCAGGGCGTGAGTGACGGTCTTTCTGTGTTCGAGGGGGATCCATTTGAAGGTCTTACGAAGGAGGCGGAGGGTGTGGAAGCAGGAAGACGAGACGGAGTTGATCTGGCGGTCCATTTTGAGCTCGGAGTCCAGGATGATTCCCAGGTTGCGTGCGTGGTCCGTGGGGGTTGGCGGGTTTCCGAGGGCGGGGGGCCACCAGGTGTCGCTCCAGGCGTCGGGGTTTGGGCCCATGATGAGTACTTCTGTTTTGTTGGTGTTTAGTTGTAGGCATCTGTTTTTCATCCATTTGGCGACGGCTTCCATGCCTTCTCGAAAGTTGTGTCTAGCGGTGTTGGGTTCGTTGGATAGGGAGAGGATGAGTTGGGTGTCGTCTGTGTATGACACAATGTTGAGTCCGTAGGTTCTGACGATGGGGGCGAGTGGAGCCATGTAGACGTTGAAGAGCGTCGGGCTGAGGGAGGAGCCCTGGTGGACTCCGCAGGTGGTAGGTGTAGGGTCCGAGAGGAAAGGGGGGAGTCTGACCCGCTGCGTTCTGCCGGAGAGGAAGGAGCGGATCCAGTCGAGGGCCTTGTCCTGGATTCCTGCGTCGCGGAGTCTGCGTATTAGGGTGCGGTGAGAGACTGTGTCGAACGCCGCTGAGCGGTCGAGGAGGATGAGGGCTACTGTTTCTCTTTTGTCCAGTAGGGTGCGGATGTCGTCTGTTGCGGCGAGGAGGGCGGTTTCCGTACTGTGGTTTTTTCTGAAGCCGGATTGGGAGGAGTCGAGGATGTTGTGCTCTTCGATGAATGTAGCGAGTTGGCTGTTGATGGCTTTCTCTATGACTTTCGCTGGGAACGGGAGCAGGGAGATGGGTCTGTAGTTTTTGAGGTCGGTGGGGTCCGCCAAGGGTTTCTTCAGGAGGGGGTTGACATCGGTGTGTTTCCAGTCGTCGGGGAACGAGGCGGTCGCCAAGGAGCGGTTGATGGTGTGGCAGAGCATGGGTGCGATGGTGTTGGCAGCTCTGTTGAAGATGTGGTGGGGGCAGGGGTCTGTGGAGGCCCCTGAGTGGATTGACTTCATTGTCTTCAGTGTGTCTTCGGTGGTGAGGGCTGTCCAGTTGTCAATCGCTGGTTTCCGGGTGTCGGGGGTGGTTGGTGAGGGTTCAGTGTGTTGGTTGTCTTCGTCAAAGTTGTCGTAGATGCTCTTGATTTTGTGGTGGAAAAAGGTGCTGAGTTTGTCACAGAGGTCCTGTGAGGGAGGAATGTCAGTAGACTCGCTGGTGGGTTGGGCGAACTCCTTGATGATGTTGAAGAGTTCTTTGCTGTTGTGCGCGTGGGTGGAGATTCTGTCTTCAATCGCTTTTTTCCTTGTTTCTCTGATGAGTTGGTGGTGGGCGTTGGTGGCGGCTCTGAAGTTGTTGTGGGCTTCTGTGGATTTGGTGTTCCTCCAGGCCTTTTCGAGGTGGTGGCAAGTGCGCCTGGACTCTCGAAGTTCGGTGGTAAACCATCTGGCTTTCTTGGCGCGGGTATTGTTGTTTTTCTTGAGGGGGGCTATGGTGTTGGTGCTGTCCGAGATCCATCTATGCAGGGTTCGGGCTGCGGTGTTTGGGTTGTCGTTTTCCGTGATGGTTGGGGTGGAATTGTTGAGTGAGGAGGTGAGCTGGTCGTCAGTGATTTTGGTCCAGTTTCTTCGTGGGAGCAGGTGCTGGTGTCTGTGGATGGTGGTGAAGTGGACGCAACGATGGTCAGTCCATGGGAGTTCGGTGGTGTGGCTGAAGGTGATGGAGTTTCCTGTAGTGAAGAGGGGGTCGAGAGTGTGTCCTGCTGAGTGCGTGGGCTCGGTCACGATCTGGCGGAGTCCAATGTTGTGGAGGTTGTCCAGGAGGGATGTGGTGTTGGGGTCCTGTTGGTTGTCGAGGTGGAAGTTGAGGTCTCCCAGCAGGGTGTAGTTGGTGGATGTGATGGCCTGCGGGGAGATGATGTCCGTGATGGAGTTGGCGAAGGGTCCGCGGGGTCCAGGGGGTCGGTAGATGAGGGTTCCTCGGAGGGTGGCGGTGGGGCTGGCCAGTATCTTGAAGTGAAGGTGTTCCATCAGGTCTGTGGGCTCGTCGGGGAGTGTGCTCAGGTGGATTTGTGGATGATGGCGATTCCTCCTCCCGGGCAGGTGAGGTGGTCCTTCCTGGAGATCTTGTATCCTTGGGGGATGGCGATGGCGATGTCCGGTCCCGAGGTGGTGTTGGTCCAGGTTTCGGTGAAGAACGCTACGTCCGGGGTGGTGCTGTCGAGGAGGTCCCAGATTTCGGTGGCATGTTTGTGGAGGGATCGGACGTTGAGGAGGATGCATTGCAGGGTCTTCGGTTCGGTTGTGTTTTTGTGGGCGGGTTGTGCTGGATCTGTGTTCTTGGCGGTGCTGCAGGTGTGCCGGCAGCGGTGACAGCTGAAGGGTCCGTGGGTGTCAGCTGGTGATGCTAGCTTGCAGTTGTTGTTGCAGCCTGGGTTGAGTGCGTGGAGTGCTGCTGGGTCATATCGTTGGTGGGGCGGAGGTCCAGGGTTCCTGGCGCTGGTCACGGTCGGGTCGCGGACGGGCGCAGACGGGCTTGCCTTTGGCGCGGCGCGCCCGCTGCGCGCGACCGCGCAGTGGCCGCCATTAAGTAGGGGTCGGGGAGGGCTGGACAGCTGGGAGGCGGGAGGGGAGCTGGATTGGTTGCGCTGGTCGTGCTGGGGGGAGGGGCCGCGGGGGCAGCAGCAGCGGGGGAAAATGGGCGGGAAAGGAGGAATAAAGGGTAAAACAGAAACAAGCAGAAATGCAGGAAAGTGCAGAAAGCAGAAAAAGTGCAGAAAAATAGATTGAGGAAAGAGGGTGAAAACGAGTGAAAAACAGAGCGGAAAGGAGAGCGAGAAAAGGGGACAGAGGTCCACTCGACCACCAGGGATGAGGCGCAGGTGAACCTGCGGGTGGAGGAGGGCCTCGAACACCCACACTAGTGAGTGCAGGGGCTGGGGGAGGCCTCACTCAATGGTGGAGCTGCGAGGGTGGGAGAGCAATTTCACTGACAAAGAGTCAGTGGTCTTGCTCGCCTGTCCCTCAGCGGCCGCCATTAAGTAGGGGTCGGGGAGGGCTGAACAGCTGGAAGGCGGGAGCGGGGAGGGGAGCTGGATTGGTTACTCAGAGAAAAAGCTTTGCAAAGTGAGCCCTCAATGTTTTCAAACAAGCCATAAGTACTAAGTGGATCAAGTAGAAGTGGGTGGTAATGTCACACCCACCAAAATACTATCTTTCCAACAGTGGAGCATTTGCCAGATCTTGCATCAGAAAGTCCTTGCTGGTGGGTCAACCACCATGAGACTGGTAGGTCAATGGCACTGTAAGGCCCACCCTATTAAGGAAAGGCCTTCCTTCGTTGATTTCAACAAGGCATTGCATTCATGGTCAGGAAAAAAAAACAATATTGTCTTCCAGTACTGGGTTGCAAATCCTACTTTATGAAGGACAATGTATTCTTGTTTTTTAGAAACAAGCTCCTGATATGGGTGTCTCGGAAAATCAAAAAAATATGGACTCGGCTACCATGACAGGGTGGGCTAGTCGGCATTGCATTTGGTACAGATTGGGTTCACACCATGCTATTGGGGGAAGTACTGACAATTCTCAGTCGACACAGTGAGGAACTATAAGTTTGGAAACAAATTTACTGAGGATCAGGTGGAGGCAGGCCATACACGGTCCCAAGAGTCTGGCAGCCGGTCCACCAACACTAAACGAGGCCCTGAGAGTACATTCCCAATCAAACGTTTCAATCAAATGTTTCTATGGAAACATATGAACTAACATGGCCTTATGTAAGGAAAAAGGCCCCATACAAATTCTGGTATCTCCGCAATAACACAGGGACTTGCGAGTCGTAAAGTTACGATTGCGGAGTCTCCGCATTTGGGGCAGACTCCCTCCCTCATGGCGGAATCTCCGCGCACATGGCGGTATCTCCGCACTTGGGGCAGAATCTCCGCACTGCTGTGCTCAGCGCGAAGATTCCACCACCAGTGTGGAGACTCCGCATGCATATCTTTATGAGTCGTATGTCCCTTTGTGAATCGAGCCCACAGAGTCTTCTGCATAGTTTCCTCAATGAGTTCTCCACAATAACAAGACAAAACATAACTGCTTTCTCTTTTTTATACAGTATTTCAATAAATCAGTCATGTTTAATAGTTCTTACTTGCCCTTATGGTTTTCCTTTACCCTTGACAAATTCCTCAGCAAGTAAACTTTATTTCTGTAGGACCTGCATCAAAGACACTCAAACCGAGTCTGTTCTTGGTACCACATAATCATATAAATACATTGCCTTTGACGGTAGATGATGACAACCCTATCAGCCTCTCCCATTTGCCAGCCAGCTGAAGCAGTACAGACCATCTTGCTCTCTTCAGATTACAATTTTCTGGGAAGAGGATGAGTGAGGTCTGGGGAAATGAGTAGGGAAGTGTTATAAGGATGAAGACTCTGGTGCAGAATGCTATTCATTGTTATGCAGGAGGTTCTAGATGCTAGGCATTGTTACATAAAAGCTCTTCTGGATGCTAAAAAAGAAGGGGAGAGGGTAATTTGGGTGGGACTCTTTGAGGCAGTGAGATCCAAAGACCATCGTACCTTTTGGAACCTGGTGACCACTGGGAGACAGGATGGGTTATGCCCAATTGAAACTAATATCGCAGCTGGTGACTGGGTGGAGCACTTCACCAACCTCTACTACGATATAAGGGCTAAATTGGGGCATTTTATAGGTATTGCATAACCTGGGCCAGGGGTAATGGTCTGTAGTGACAGTAGCGTGGAAGGTACAAGTTGTGCGGCTGGTCTTCGGCATCCTACTGTTCAGCCACCAGGCAATGACCCCAGTGAGATTTCAGTCCCGGAAATGTCAAAAGCTATTAGAGAGAAAGCCCCAAACAAAGCCCCAGGCTTGGACAAAATACCTGGTGATTTATTTCTGAATGAACCAGGTGTTTGGAGTGCCTGTTTTTTTGTAGGATTTTCTGCCATCATGAAAGGGGCTCTAGTTTCCCCTATGCGGGCAGGAGCTGAAATCAATCCAATCTATAAAAAGGGCCTCCCGGATTCCCCCCTTAACTATAGGCCCATAAGTCTTATTGATAGCATGCAGAAGTTATTTAGCAAGGTAGTCCTGGGTAGGTTAGAGGAATGGATGGCCTCCAATGAAATACTTACCCCGTTGCAGGCAGGATTTAGGGAGTCGGTTAGTACCATCAATCATATTTTTCGACTCCAATTGTTATACTGGAAAACCATTATTCTGGGCAAAGGCAGACTTTATGTTTTGTTTGTGGACCTTCGTTCAGCCTTTGATTTAGTTCCAAGAAAGACCTTGTGGAAGGTCCTTGCTGAGATGGGGGTTCCGTCCTATTTGCTTGTCATCCTGGTGAGGTTACACACCAATAACTACGCACAAGTGAAATGTGGGTGCACTGGAGAATTAACATGATCATTCCCATTTAACAGGGGAGTAAGGCAAGTGTGTGTCCTTGCTCCCCCACTGTTCTCTTTGTACATCAATGGCCTTGTAGATTATCTTGAGCTATGTGTTATTGATGCACCCAGGCTGGCCAAGTTGAGGATCCTTGCACTTACGTTTGCAGAGGATACGTTGCTCCTCTCTAAAACACCTATGGGTTTACAGAGGCTGTTGTATCATTTCACCAGCTTCTGTAATGAGAGGGGCTTGGAGATCAACGTATGCAAGACAAAGTTCATGATTTTGGACCCAGGGAACTTCAATAGAGTAAACCCTAAGTTAGCAGGTATCTCCCTTGAGTGTGTGAGTACATTTGATTATCTGGGTGTAACCTTGACAGAGCGTATGGGGTGGCACACTCACCTCATGTGTCATAGGCTTAAGTTGGAACAGGTAGCTCTCTAGGCGGAGCCAATGTTCTTTGACGGAAACTTCCCTCTCTGGCAAAAACTTCTTCAGGAAGGAGAACTTTCTGGACGACATGCATCTGCCACTAGCTAGGCGTCTATATCTGCAGCTTCGGCAAGGATCTTTGCCTATCAGCTCGTTCATAGCTAGTTGGGCCCAAAACAAGGAAACTAACGTCACCCAGTGCTCAATGTGTGGTGTTTCCAAAGAAACCGTTGAACATTTCTTGTTTTTTTGTCCCCTTTATAGCACATGCAGGAAAAGATGGATTATTCCACTGTGTCAAAGACTGAGTAACAAAATACAGAGGCCATTAGGATGTTCAAATATGATGATAATCATTTAATATGTTTTGGTGTTAGTAGGTTCCTGTTGGGAATGTGGAGACTAAGACAAAAGATGCGTTCCGATTTGGTAGAGCTGGACATGTAAATCATCAAGTGTATTGTCTTATATTTTTAATTTTGTATATAAGTACTAGTAATGCGTGACTTAGGGGGACCCTTTCCATTATTATATTCAGTTACCTATCCTTGTTAAATTATATACGCTAGAGATGGGTAGTAATAGTCGATTTTGCACTAGTCATTTTAAGTGGTGATGTGTATTTATGATTGTTTTACTATTTATTTAAGTAAAGTGTCTTTATATGAGAGAGACCGAATTTTATCCTAGGATTCAGTGGAAGTAGTATTTAGATTAATGGAATGCCTCCTTTATTGTATGTCTTTGTGAAGGTGTTTTATTGTACTATTTTTATCAATTGTTTAATTCTGTTTTTATGGCACTGTACCGAAATAAAGCTATATTGATTTTGATTGATTGTTATGCAGCACTTGCTTTGATGTCAGTCTTCTAAATTTGTAATTGAAAACGGTGGAGATGGAGGTGAGAATTGGCGAAGGAGCAGTTGGTGTCGAGGGACTTATTGCCTGTACTTATATTAAGTAATTTTCTACACATCGCCATGTGTTCTCTTCAAATTGGCGTTGAGTACAGGATCTGAGACATATATTCTTGAAGAGGAGTTGGTAGCCCCCATGAGTTGGCCTTGGTGTCAGTCAGACAGTTCGTGAGGCCAACAGTCATGTGTGATGGATGGACAGCAGACAGACTTTACATCTTATGAGATGTGTTGAACACTGGAAGGTAAAGTCAGATATTTGACTTGGTGGCTGGCATGGTGAATATTTTCACTCCAAATTGCATGATAATGTGGCAGCGTTAGCCTCGGTGTGAGCCACTCAGTGGTTGTTTGCGCGTGCCATCAGCACCTGGGAATCATTGGCTTACGCCACCTGCACCCGCATGAGTCGATATTGCGAAGCAGGTGTACTGTACTGGGCGGGTGCTGACTTACCCGCAGTGATAGATTTCAACGCGCCATGCGGGCAGTAAAGCTGCCTCCCACAGTGAAGGAGTTCTACGTGCCAAAGAGAGAAAAAAAAGAAACGTGTGTCCTTGTCATAAAATCGGGAAATGCATCTGTCGAGCGGTCCGTGAGAGTTTTTTACCACACCCATGTTTGCACTGTGGAAGAAACTGTACTGGATTAGTAAAACTTGAGAAAGGACACAGTAGGATGTGCTATTCAGTTGGAACAGGGGAGGCCATAATTCATTCAATACTTTTCAAGTTTTATTGTTGAAGTGATTTGCTGCTGCATTTCTTTATTTGGATATGGTTTGAAGGATTTTGATGACAGTGGTTCTTTTTTAGGTCTCGCCTGGCGTTAGCAGCGCGCATGCGCTGCTCTCGCCATGCGAGGGCTTCTTGGAATCAATACGGTTCCAGAAGTCGTGTCGCTGCTCCGCCTGCAATTTTGATTCGTGCGCGTCGTTTTGCGTCATGGATGATGCAAAACACAGTGTAATGATTGCACCGGAGGCAATCATTACACTGAGGGTTGCCACCCTGTCCGCTTTTGGCCCCGCCCACCGGGATTGGATCGTTTACTTGCGGAGGGACACGGCCTCCTTCAATTACTCGGTAAGCACTATATTTGTTATTTTGTGTTTTTTGTAACTTACATGCGCGGTCCGCTTTTATTTTCGGGACCGCGAGCACTATATATTTTTATTGCTTTTCTGTTAATATGGGAGAACAATTTATTTTAAATTGTTGTGCCCGACCGTCGCTTTTCCGCCCGCCACTTTCCTCCGATTCTATCTTCATGATGCTCACGCCAACTACGCCAGTATCCCCTTTGTTATGAGCGCCGAGGCCTCCGGGCATGTAATTTAAAGCAGGAAGCACGCTGCGCCGAGGTTTGCAAGATACTTCTAAAATCGCAGAAATGTTGCTGTAGGCTCGTGAAGTGGGTGCAGATCCTGTTGCCAAATGTAGTAAGTGATCCCACAGTTATGATACAATGCTCCAGTTGTAGATTTCAAAATCCTTTAAGTGGTAAACAGAAGGAGCCTACAGCCAGCACAGACAATGCATCAGAGAACCAAAAGAAACTTACTCAACCAATGTGCTGACTATATCAGGAAAACAAATTACCAATGAGAGAGAGAGGGAAGTTAATTAAGATGAGGAACACTCTCAATCCCCCAATCAGATATGTTTAAACAACGAAAGAGTGTGACTCTTCAAATCAGTTGAGCATCTATGTGAAAATCCCTTAGATTTTCTATGAAAGCCCTCACTCACCAACCTGGTTGGTGACATGCTTCATCATTGGGCCCACCAGGAGAGGCCGAGTGCCACCCTGGTGTGCTTCGACGCCAGAATTACTGCGGAGCAGGGAAAAATGTGGAAAAAGTGATATGTGTAAGTGATTTAAAATTGACTGGTTGAACTCAAAGATCCAGTTTAATAGTTGGCCAATCAGTCAAGGATAAAAAGAGACGTGTAGGACACTTCGACTAAATAAATTGTTCAGCCAGGTCCATTAATAACTGGTCAACATGTTTCTGCCTATGTGTTGAAACTATCTCAGGCTTTCGTCAGGACCAAAAAGGAAAAAGGTGAACCCCGGCGGTATGGGCACGCTAAGGCCCACCCTAACCAGAGGTTGAAATGTTAAAATAGGTTATCCTCGTGTAGTGAGAGGAACCGAGTTTATTCTGTAATACAGAACAACCAAAAATCCAAAAAAAGGGGGAGGGGGAGGCAAAACATACAACACACGGACATACATACACAAAAGGGAAAGAATAAACAGAAAAAGTTAGCCTGTTGTTCTGGTGTGCGTTTTGCCAAAAAACATACATGCTCACGTGCTCATCAGAGTGCGCTTGAAC
The DNA here is from genome assembly GCA_963921515.1 of Calotriton arnoldi. NCBI lineage: Eukaryota > Metazoa > Chordata > Amphibia > Caudata > Salamandridae > Calotriton > Calotriton arnoldi. The sequence continues at coordinate 1,798,116 of CAWUFW010003084.1, forward strand.
AGTACCAACGAGGTGCTGTGATGTTGTATCAAGTGCACTTATCTGCAATATCGTAACGTGTTGTAATTAGACACTAATCTATGCCCATCCGATAATAGCCTATAAACGATAGAGTGTATCTAGGCTATGGTACACAGTATCATACGTGTGGTTGGGCTCGACAGAATTTGAGGTTAAAGTTCTTACATGAGGCGCAATCATTAATTACACCATAGGTCTCGGGAGGGGGTGGTGGCAAAATGGCACACCCTGAAAGATAGAAAGAAAAGTAAAAAAGATAGTGAGTGCGACAAATCGCTACTTATCTCAAGGAAAGTGCACTTTTCATTCTCGATCAACTCACGCCTTCGCTGCCAGGCACCCACTAGGTACCTACGGGACTCCCTCTCAGTGGCCGGACCCCGCTGGTAAGTGCTGACAGACCCGGAAGCAGTTTTATAATAACCGGGAGATTTTGATCTGTGCACTTCGGCACGTAGGAGGGCTCCGCGCTGCTTGCGTGCACTATGAGAAGACTAGAGCGTCGAGTACGGTAGAATTACGACGTGTCTGGGGCTGCGTCCCTGATTAAAAAGGAAGACAGACTAAAAAGGAAAAAAGGGGGAGGAGGAAGGCAGACTAAAAGGAGTACACGGTCAAAATAGCAACCAAATCAGCCCTAACGGGGGTAAAAACATTCAGTAAGGTCTAAAGGGAAAACCAAAGGAGAGACTAAAGATAGGTGTTTTATTCTTATAGTCTGGTATTTGCCAAAAATCCTCTGAGAGTAGTGTTGAAACGAAAATGACTAGTTTATCTCAGGGAAGTGGCAGAGTGTGCAGGCAGTTTTAGCGATGTAATACAGTGCCCCAGGGAATATTATCATTCAAACCCTGTTTATGAGTGCCCAGCCGGTACACCCATCTTTGCTCCTTCTCAAAGAGGGCTTGCTGTGTATTCCGTTGGGTATTAACCTGTTCAATTATGGTCCACCTCAGGTCGTTAGTGGTGTGATTGGCCTGCAAAAAATGCTCACTTAGTTTAGTGGTGATGCGTTTGCATCTAATGTTGCTCCTGTGTTCACACACACGCAGTTTGACCTTGCGTGTGGTCATACCCACATAGCGTAGACCACAGGGACAGACGATCAAGTAAACCACATTTGTGGAGTTGCAATTGGTATGGGCCCGCTGCGTCCATATCTTCCCTGGTTCTAGGTTTAGTGTTTTTGTGCTTGAAGTGAGATGGCAAATGCTACAGTTGGAGCAGGGGAAATGGCCTGTCACTTTAGGCAGGCCCCATACTACTCTAACTGAGGGAGCGTCTTGTGAGCAGTTTTTCAGAGGGCGTGTATGGACCAAGGAATCTCTTAGACTCCGACCTTTCTTGAAGGAAAACAAAGGTTTTGTCCATTCCCTATTATTGCTCGTGAGAATTCTCCAGTGTTTATTAATGATTTTTTTCACCAGATTCGACGCATCACTATAGGTGGTAACACAGGTTAGGGGTATTTCACCAGGTTCTTTTGGACTGTCCTCTAACAGTGCCTCCCTTGGTTGGTTGCGTGCCCTTTTGTAACCTTTTTTCAGTATTTTCTCTGGGTACCCACGATTTTTTAGCTTCATTGTTAGGTCCGCTGATTGTGTGCGGAAGTCTTCCAAATGGCTGCAGTTCCCTGGGGCACTGTATTACATCGCTAAAACTGCCTGCACACTCTGCCACTTCCCTGAGATAAACTAGTCATTTTCGTTTCAACACTACTCTCAGAGGATTTTTTGGCAAATACCAGACTATAAGAATAAAACACCTATCTTTAGTCTCTCCTTTGGTTTTCCCTTTAGACCTTACTGAATGTTTTTTACCCCCGTTAGGGCTGATTTGGTTGCTATTTTGACCGTGTACTCCTTTTTAGTCTGCCTTCCTCCTCCCCCTTTTTTCCTTTTTAGTCTGTCTTCCTTTTTAATCAGGGACGCAGCCCCAGACACGTCGTAATTCTACCGTACTCGACGCTCTAGTCTTCTCATAGTGCACGCAAGCAGCGCGGGCCCTCCTACGTGCCGAAGTGCACAGATCAAAATCTCCCGGTTATTATAAAACTGCTTCCGGGTCTGTCAGCACTTACCAGCGGGGTCCGGCCACTGAGAGGGAGTCCCGTAGGTACCTAGTGGGTGCCTGGCAGCGAAGGCGTGAGTTGATCGAGAATGAAAAGTGCACTTTCCTTGAGATAAGTAGCGATTTGTCGCACTCACTATCTTTTTTACTTTTCTTTCTATCTTTCAGGGTGTGCCATTTTGCCACCACCCCCTCCCGAGACCTATGGTGTAATTAATGATTGCGCCTCATGTAAGAACTTTAACCTCAAATTCTGTCGAGCCCAACCACACGTATGATACTGTGTACCATAGCCTAGATACACTCTATCGTTTATAGGCTATTATCGGATGGGCATAGATTAGTGTCTAATTACAACACGTTACGATATTGCAGATAAGTGCACTTGATACAACATCACAGCACCTCGTTGGTACTGTTCAAGCGCACTCTGATGAGCACGTGAGCATGTATGTTTTTTGGCAAAACGCACACCAGAACAACAGGCTAACTTTTTTCTGTTTATTCTTTCCCTTTTGTGTATGTATGTCCGTGTGTTGTATGTTTTGCCTCCCCCTCCCCCTTTTTTGGATTTTTGGTTGTTCTGTATTACAGAATAAACTCGGTTCCTCTCACTACACGAGGATAACCTATTTTAACATTTCAACCTCTGGTTAGGGTGGGCCTTAGCGTGCCCATACCGCCGGGGTTCACCTTTTTCCTTTTTTGGTCCTGACGAAAGCCTGAGATAGTTTCAACACATAGGCAGAAACATGTTGACCAGTTATTAATGGACCTGGCTGAACAATTTATTTAGTCGAAGTGTCCTACACGTCTCTTTTTATCCTTGACTGATTGGCCAACTATTAAACTGGATCTTTGAGTTCAACCAGTCAATTTTAAATCACTTACACATATCACTTTTTCCACATTTTTCCCTGCTCCGCAGTAATTCTGGCGTCGAAGCACACCAGGGTGGCACTCGGCCTCTCCTGGTGGGCCCAATGATGAAGCATGTCACCAACCAGGTTGGTGAGTGAGGGCTTTCATAGAAAATCTAAGGGATTTTCACATAGATGCTCAACTGATTTGAAGAGTCACACTCTTTCGTTGTTTAAACATATCTGATTGGGGGATTGAGAGTGTTCCTCATCTTAATTAACTTCCCTCTCTCTCTCATTGGTAATTTGTAGATTTAGCAGCGGACAGCTGTGAGAGTACCCCTTTTGCCTACGGAGAGCAAAGGACAGTTTTAGCCCACTGGGCCCCCCCTTTTTTCCCCTTTTTTCCTTCATTCCTTTCTTGTTCTTACATTTACACAGTATGGCTAACTTAGGCCTCACTTATTCGGAGTCAGAGGTGGATGCCATCCTGGCCCTCCCGTCACTCTTTGCAGATCCTACCATCTCCCAAGCCATCACACATACTAGCGAATGGGAAAAACTATCTGAACAAAAAAGAAACAGAATCCGTACGATCTTACATGGGACAATACTCACTGAATATTTACGCACAAACACCGCCCCAAGGGGGCTGTTAGTCACCAATGCTCCCCGCATCTTTTTGGAGGATGCTACTTTTCGGAAAGAATGGGCCATGATCGCGTGGCACTGCACACGTGACTGGCTAGTGCTAATTATAAAAACTGCAGTCAGACTTTCCGAAGCATTATTGATAGAAATCCAACAGACAGAGAACCATTTCAAGACCACACTCACTGGCTATAAAAAGAGATTGGATGAAATAAATAAAGATATAACTGAATACAAAGAGAACTTGACACAGACCAAAGTGACTAAATTTCAAAAAGATTTAAAAAGATTTGTTTTTAACAAAGTTTACCCATACGCTGATCTCGCTTTCACACCGGCAGCAAAAAATAACTCTAACTCGGACAGCTCGGACGATAACTCCTCCACTACGAGTGGCTCTAGTGGTGGAAGTTACCGCCAACGACAGAAAGGAGTGTTCAGAGGAGCGACTAGACCTAATTATGTCCACCCAATATGGCCCCCTTATCAGATGCCAGGAGGGGGCATGCACCCAATGCACTACCCACCCCCCAGGCTCCTATGATGGGATGGAATCCAGGATATACACAATTTCATCAGAACAGCTACCGGCCTCCTTTTTTAGAGAGAGGCCGGAGAGGAAGAGGCAAGAGACGAGGTCAGAATCAAGTCCACTGGGAAGTAGCCGACCCAGTGGGCAATTACACCCGCAGCAAGTCCCAGCAAGCCAGTACAAGCGCCCAGGGAGTTTAATTGTCAATCTCTCCAACGCAGTTCTGACTCCTACAGAGGAACAAGTCCTGGAGAGAGGTTTGGGGTTTGTCCCCACCTCTCGCTTAGACAAATTCCAGCTGCATTGTGAGCTGTCGAACTTCTTTAGAAAGCTAAAATTGAAAGCCTTTTTTGAAGGGAAGGAACAAGCAGATACTGCGCCTGATAAAGGAGATACTGAGTTTAGAACTAAATCTACCTTTACTCCCCTCCCTATTCTATACCCCCAGAAGTCACCGCCTTCGAGCAGGCAGTGTTCCTGGAGATTGAGAACCTCCCGGAACATAAAACATTCAAAAATTTGAGTGCAGCAGAATTTGAAGCCCTACGCAATCTACAGGCTAATACTTCTATTACTATAAAACCAGCAGACAAGGGTGGTGGGATAGTGATTCAGAACACAGAGGACTATGAGAAAGAATGCGAACGTTTGCTGAGTGACAGGATAAACTACACTCTATTACCTCACGATCCATCACCCAATCTGAAACTCACAATCAAAAAGCTTGTGGTAAAAGCGGAAGAGAACAATCATATCACAAAGCAAGAGGCAGATTTCCTCACAGAGGGGGAGGGTATTATACCATACTTTTATGCCCTCCCTAAAATACACAAAGACAGACTACCTCCACCGGGACGCCCAATCGTCTCGGGAATTGGCTCCCTCTTGGAGCCCCTGTCACGTTTCTGTGATCATTTCCTAAAACCTCTCATCCAGAAAACTCCCACTTACTTGAAAGATACCAAGAATCTTTTAAATCTACTACAGGCTTTACCTATTGATAATGAATCAACAACTCTTGTAACATTAGATATTGAAAGCCTGTATACGAGCATTCCCCAGGACGATACAATCAAAGTCCTGGAACAAGCTCTTAATGGGACTACGTGGGAATACAAGACTCCTAAATCTTTCATTTTGGAATGCGCTACCCTGGCGCTCAAAAAGAATTTCTTTGAGCACAAAGGTACCATATACCTCCAATCGACCGGGACTTCCATGGGCAGCACCTTTGCCCCTAGTGTGGCGGGTCTGTATGTACACGATTTTGAGAATAAATTCATCCAAACAACTGACAACCCTTTCTTCTCCTCCATCAGTTTCTGGAAGAGATATATAGATGATGTTCTCTTAATTTGGCGAGGGCCTGATGATCTTTTACAACATTTTTGGAATGGATCAATACACTTGATCCTAACCTAAAATTCACGAATACCTGTAGTACTCAGGAAGTGGTTTTCTTGGATGTTGTGATCTCCAAAACCGATGGGGGTCTGATCACGAAGACACATTACAAACCTACTGCTAAAAACAACCTCCTTGCTTTCTCAAGCTTTCACCCAAGACCCCTACGTGAAAACTTGCCGTATGGGCAATTTTTGAGACTAAGGAGGAACTGCAGCCATTTGGAAGACTTCCGCACACAATCAGCGGACCTAACAATGAAGCTAAAAAATCGTGGGTACCCAGAGAAAATACTGAAAAAAGGTTACAAAAGGGCACGCAACCAACCAAGGGAGGCACTGTTAGAGGACAGTCCAAAAGAACCTGGTGAAATACCCCTAACCTGTGTTACCACCTATAGTGATGCGTCGAATCTGGTGAAAAAAATCATTAATAAACACTGGAGAATTCTCACGAGCAATAATAGGGAATGGACAAAACCTTTGTTTTCCTTCAAGAAAGGTCGGAGTCTAAGAGATTCCTTGGTCCATACACGCCCTCTGAAAAACTGCTCACAAGACGCTCCCTCAGTTAGAGTAGTATGGGGCCTGCCTAAAGTGACAGGCCATTTCCCCTGCTCCAACTGTAGCATTTGCCATCTCACTTCAAGCACAAAAACACTAAACCTAGAACCAGGGAAGATATGGACGCAGCGGGCCCATACCAATTGCAACTCCACAAATGTGGTTTACTTGATCGTCTGTCCCTGTGGTCTACGCTATGTGGGTATGACCACACGCAAGGTCAAACTGCGTGTGTGTGAACACAGGAGCAACATTAGATGCAAACGCATCACCACTAAACTAAGTGAGCATTTTTTGCAGGCCAATCACACCACTAACGACCTGAGGTGGACCATAATTGAACAGGTTAATACCCAACGGAATACACAGCAAGCCCTCTTTGAGAAGGAGCAAAGATGGGTGTACCGGCTGGGCACTCATAAACAGGGTTTGAATGATAATATTCCCTGGGGCACTGTATTACATCGCTAAAACTGCCTGCACACTCTGCCACTTCCCTGAGATAAACTAGTCATTTTCGTTTCAACACTACTCTCAGAGGATTTTTTGGCAAATACCAGACTATAAGAATAAAACACCTATCTTTAGTCTCTCCTTTGGTTTTCCCTTTAGACCTTACTGAATGTTTTTTACCCCCCGTTAGGGCTGATTTGGTTGCTATTTTGACCGTGTACTCCTTTTTAGTCTGCCTTCCTCCTCCCCCTTTTTTCCTTTTTAGTCTGTCTTCCTTTTTAATCAGGGACGCAGCCCCAGACACGTCGTAATTCTACCGTACTCGACGCTCTAGTCTTCTCATAGTGCACGCAAGCAGCGCGGGCCCTCCTACGTGCCGAAGTGCACAGATCAAAATCTCCCGGTTATTATAAAACTGCTTCCGGGTCTGTCAGCACTTACCAGCGGGGTCCGGCCACTGAGAGGGAGTCCCGTAGGTACCTAGTGGGTGCCTGGCAGCGAAGGCGTGAGTTGATCGAGAATGAAAAGTGCACTTTCCTTGAGATAAGTAGCGATTTGTCGCACTCACTATCTTTTTTACTTTTCTTTCTATCTTTCAGGGTGTGCCATTTTGCCACCACCCCCTCCCGAGACCTATGGTGTAATTAATGATTGCGCCTCATGTAAGAACTTTAACCTCAAATTCTGTCGAGCCCAACCACACGTATGATACTGTGTACCATAGCCTAGATACACTCTATCGTTTATAGGCTATTATCGGATGGGCATAGATTAGTGTCTAATTACAACACGTTACGATATTGCAGATAAGTGCACTTGATACAACATCACAGCACCTCGTTGGTACTGTTCAAGCGCACTCTGATGAGCACGTGAGCATGTATGTTTTTTGGCAAAACGCACACCAGAACAACAGGCTAACTTTTTCTGTTTATTCTTTCCCTTTTGTGTATGTATGTCCGTGTGTTGTATGTTTTGCCTCCCCCTCCCCCTTTTTTGGATTTTTGGTTGTTCTGTATTACAGAATAAACTCGGTTCCTCTCACTACACGAGGATAACCTATTTTAACATTTCAACCTCTGGTTAGGGTGGGCCTTAGCGTGCCCATACCGCCGGGGTTCACCTTTTTCCTTTTTTGGTCCTGACGAAAGCCTGAGATAGTTTCAACACATAGGCAGAAACATGTTGACCAGTTATTAATGGACCTGGCTGAACAATTTATTTAGTCGAAGTGTCCTACACGTCTCTTTTTATCCTTGACTGATTGGCCAACTATTAAACTGGATCTTTGAGTTCAACCAGTCAATTTTAAATCACTTACACATATCACTTTTTCCACATTTTTCCCTGCTCCGCAGTAATTCTGGCGTCGAAGCACACCAGGGTGGCACTCGGCCTCTCCTGGTGGGCCCAATGATGAAGCATGTCACCAACCAGGTTGGTGAGTGAGGGCTTTCATAGAAAATCTAAGGGATTTTCACATAGATGCTCAACTGATTTGAAGAGTCACACTCTTTCGTTGTTTAAACATATCTGATTGGGGGATTGAGAGTGTTCCTCATCTTAATTAACTTCCCTCTCTCTCTCATTGGTAATTTGTAGATTTAGCAGCGGACAGCTGTGAGAGTACCCCTTTTGCCTACGGAGAGCAAAGGACAGTTTTAGCCCACTGGGCCCCCCTTTTTCCCCTTTTTTCCTTCATTCCTTTCTTGTTCTTACATTTACACAGTATGGCTAACTTAGGCCTCACTTATTCGGAGTCAGAGGTGGATGCCATCCTGGCCCTCCCGTCACTCTTTGCAGATCCTACCATCTCCCAAGCCATCACACATACTAGCGAATGGGAAAAACTATCTGAACAAAAAAGAAACAGAATCCGTACGATCTTACATGGGACAATACTCACTGAATATTTACGCACAAACACCGCCCCAAGGGGGCTGTTAGTCACCAATGCTCCCCGCATCTTTTTGGAGGATGCTACTTTTCGGAAAGAATGGGCCATGATCGCGTGGCACTGCACACGTGACTGGCTAGTGCTAATTATAAAAACTGCAGTCAGACTTTCCGAAGCATTATTGATAGAAATCCAACAGACAGAGAACCATTTCAAGACCACACTCACTGGCTATAAAAAGAGATTGGATGAAATAAATAAAGATATAACTGAATACAAAGAGAACTTGACACAGACCAAAGTGACTAAATTTCAAAAAGATTTAAAAAGATTTGTTTTTAACAAAGTTTACCCATACGCTGATCTCGCTTTCACACCGGCAGCAAAAAATAACTCTAACTCGGACAGCTCGGACGATAACTCCTCCACTACGAGTGGCTCTAGTGGTGGAAGTTACCGCCAACGACAGAAAGGAGTGTTCAGAGGAGCGACTAGACCTAATTATGTCCACCCAATATGGCCCCCTTATCAGATGCCAGGAGGGGGCATGCACCCAATGCACTACCCACCCCCCAGGCTCCTATGATGGGATGGAATCCAGGATATACACAATTTCATCAGAACAGCTACCGGCCTCCTTTTTTAGAGAGAGGCCGGAGAGGAAGAGGCAAGAGACGAGGTCAGAATCAAGTCCACTGGGAAGTAGCCGACCCAGTGGGCAATTACACCCGCAGCAAGTCCCAGCAAGCCAGTACAAGCGCCCAGGGAGTTTAATTGTCAATCTCTCCAACGCAGTTCTGACTCCTACAGAGGAACAAGTCCTGGAGAGAGGTTTGGGGTTTGTCCCCACCTCTCGCTTAGACAAATTCCAGCTGCATTGTGAGCTGTCGAACTTCTTTAGAAAGCTAAAATTGAAAGCCTTTTTTGAAGGGAAGGAACAAGCAGATACTGCGCCTGATAAAGGAGATACTGAGTTTAGAACTAAATCTACCTTTACTCCCCTCCCTATTCTATACCCCCAGAAGTCACCGCCTTCGAGCAGGCAGTGTTCCTGGAGATTGAGAACCTCCCGGAACATAAAACATTCAAAAATTTGAGTGCAGCAGAATTTGAAGCCCTACGCAATCTACAGGCTAATACTTCTATTACTATAAAACCAGCAGACAAGGGTGGTGGGATAGTGATTCAGAACACAGAGGACTATGAGAAAGAATGCGAACGTTTGCTGAGTGACAGGATAAACTACACTCTATTACCTCACGATCCATCACCCAATCTGAAACTCACAATCAAAAAGCTTGTGGTAAAAGCGGAAGAGAACAATCATATCACAAAGCAAGAGGCAGATTTCCTCACAGAGGGGGAGGGTATTATACCATACTTTTATGCCCTCCCTAAAATACACAAAGACAGACTACCTCCACCGGGACGCCCAATCGTCTCGGGAATTGGCTCCCTCTTGGAGCCCCTGTCACGTTTCTGTGATCATTTCCTAAAACCTCTCATCCAGAAAACTCCCACTTACTTGAAAGATACCAAGAATCTTTTAAATCTACTACAGGCTTTACCTATTGATAATGAATCAACAACTCTTGTAACATTAGATATTGAAAGCCTGTATACGAGCATTCCCCAGGACGATACAATCAAAGTCCTGGAACAAGCTCTTAATGGGACTACGTGGGAATACAAGACTCCTAAATCTTTCATTTTGGAATGCGCTACCCTGGCGCTCAAAAAGAATTTCTTTGAGCACAAAGGTACCATATACCTCCAATCGACCGGGACTTCCATGGGCAGCACCTTTGCCCCTAGTGTGGCGGGTCTGTATGTACACGATTTTGAGAATAAATTCATCCAAACAACTGACAACCCTTTCTTCTCCTCCATCAGTTTCTGGAAGAGATATATAGATGATGTTCTCTTAATTTGGCGAGGGCCTGATGATCTTTTACAACATTTTTTGGAATGGATCAATACACTTGATCCTAACCTAAAATTCACGAATACCTGTAGTACTCAGGAAGTGGTTTTCTTGGATGTTGTGATCTCCAAAACCGATGGGGGTCTGATCACGAAGACACATTACAAACCTACTGCTAAAAACAACCTCCTTGCTTTCTCAAGCTTTCACCCAAGACCCCTACGTGAAAACTTGCCGTATGGGCAATTTTTGAGACTAAGGAGGAACTGCAGCCATTTGGAAGACTTCCGCACACAATCAGCGGACCTAACAATGAAGCTAAAAATCGTGGGTACCCAGAGAAAATACTGAAAAAAGGTTACAAAAGGGCACGCAACCAACCAAGGGAGGCACTGTTAGAGGACAGTCCAAAAGAACCTGGTGAAATACCCCTAACCTGTGTTACCACCTATAGTGATGCGTCGAATCTGGTGAAAAAAATCATTAATAAACACTGGAGAATTCTCACGAGCAATAATAGGGAATGGACAAAACCTTTGTTTTCCTTCAAGAAAGGTCGGAGTCTAAGAGATTCCTTGGTCCATACACGCCCTCTGAAAAACTGCTCACAAGACGCTCCCTCAGTTAGAGTAGTATGGGGCCTGCCTAAAGTGACAGGCCATTTCCCCTGCTCCAACTGTAGCATTTGCCATCTCACTTCAAGCACAAAAACACTAAACCTAGAACCAGGGAAGATATGGACGCAGCGGGCCCATACCAATTGCAACTCCACAAATGTGGTTTACTTGATCGTCTGTCCCTGTGGTCTACGCTATGTGGGTATGACCACACGCAAGGTCAAACTGCGTGTGTGTGAACACAGGAGCAACATTAGATGCAAACGCATCACCACTAAACTAAGTGAGCATTTTTTGCAGGCCAATCACACCACTAACGACCTGAGGTGGACCATAATTGAACAGGTTAATACCCAACGGAATACACAGCAAGCCCTCTTTGAGAAGGAGCAAAGATGGGTGTACCGGCTGGGCACTCATAAACAGGGTTTGAATGATAATATTCCCTGGGGCACTGTATTACATCGCTAAAACTGCCTGCACACTCTGCCACTTCCCTGAGATAAACTAGTCATTTTCGTTTCAACACTACTCTCAGAGGATTTTTTGGCAAATACCAGACTATAAGAATAAAACACCTATCTTTAGTCTCTCCTTTGGTTTTCCCTTTAGACCTTACTGAATGTTTTTTACCCCCGTTAGGGCTGATTTGGTTGCTATTTTGACCGTGTACTCCTTTTTAGTCTGCCTTCCTCCTCCCCCTTTTTTCCTTTTTAGTCTGTCTTCCTTTTTAATCAGGGACGCAGCCCCAGACACGTCGTAATTCTACCGTACTCGACGCTCTAGTCTTCTCATAGTGCACGCAAGCAGCGCGGGCCCTCCTACGTGCCGAAGTGCACAGATCAAAATCTCCCGGTTATTATAAAACTGCTTCCGGGTCTGTCAGCACTTACCAGCGGGGTCCGGCCACTGAGAGGGAGTCCCGTAGGTACCTAGTGGGTGCCTGGCAGCGAAGGCGTGAGTTGATCGAGAATGAAAAGTGCACTTTCCTTGAGATAAGTAGCGATTTGTCGCACTCACTATCTTTTTTACTTTTCTTTCTATCTTTCAGGGTGTGCCATTTTGCCACCACCCCCTCCCGAGACCTATGGTGTAATTAATGATTGCGCCTCATGTAAGAACTTTAACCTCAAATTCTGTCGAGCCCAACCACACGTATGATACTGTGTACCATAGCCTAGATACACTCTATCGTTTATAGGCTATTATCGGATGGGCATAGATTAGTGTCTAATTACAACACGTTACGATATTGCAGATAAGTGCACTTGATACAACATCACAGCACCTCGTTGGTACTGTTCAAGCGCACTCTGATGAGCACGTGAGCATGTATGTTTTTTGGCAAAACGCACACCAGAACAACAGGCTAACTTTTTCTGTTTATTCTTTCCCTTTTGTGTATGTATGTCCGTGTGTTGTATGTTTTGCCTCCCCCTCCCCCTTTTTTTGGATTTTTGGTTGTTCTGTATTACAGAATAAACTCGGTTCCTCTCACTACACGAGGATAACCTATTTTAACATTTCAACCTCTGGTTAGGGTGGGCCTTAGCGTGCCCATACCGCCGGGGTTCACCTTTTTCCTTTTTTGGTCCTGACGAAAGCCTGAGATAGTTTCAACACATAGGCAGAAACATGTTGACCAGTTATTAATGGACCTGGCTGAACAATTTATTTAGTCGAAGTGTCCTACACGTCTCTTTTTATCCTTGACTGATTGGCCAACTATTAAACTGGATCTTTGAGTTCAACCAGTCAATTTTAAATCACTTACACATATCACTTTTTCCACATTTTTCCCTGCTCCGCAGTAATTCTGGCGTCGAAGCACACCAGGGTGGCACTCGGCCTCTCCTGGTGGGCCCAATGATGAAGCATGTCACCAACCAGGTTGGTGAGTGAGGGCTTTCATAGAAAATCTAAGGGATTTTCACATAGATGCTCAACTGATTTGAAGAGTCACACTCTTTCGTTGTTTAAACATATCTGATTGGGGGATTGAGAGTGTTCCTCATCTTAATTAACTTCCCTCTCTCTCTCATTGGTAATTTGTAGATTTAGCAGCGGACAGCTGTGAGAGTACCCCTTTTGCCTACGGAGAGCAAAGGACAGTTTTAGCCCACTGGGCCCCCCCTTTTTTCCCCTTTTTTCCTTCATTCCTTTCTTGTTCTTACATTTACACAGTATGGCTAACTTAGGCCTCACTTATTCGGAGTCAGAGGTGGATGCCATCCTGGCCCTCCCGTCACTCTTTGCAGATCCTACCATCTCCCAAGCCATCACACATACTAGCAAATGGGAAAAACTATCTGAACAAAAAAGAAACAGAATCCGTACGATCTTACATGGGACAATACTCACTGAATATTTACGCACAAACACCGCCCCAAGGGGGCTGTTAGTCACCAATGCTCCCCGCATCTTTTTGGAGGATGCTACTTTTCGGAAAGAATGGGCCATGATCGCGTGGCACTGCACACGTGACTGGCTAGTGCTAATTATAAAAACTGCAGTCAGACTTTCCGAAGCATTATTGATAGAAATCCAACAGACAGAGAACCATTTCAAGACCACACTCACTGGCTATAAAAAGAGATTGGATGAAATAAATAAAGATATAACTGAATACAAAGAGAACTTGACACAGACCAAAGTGACTAAATTTCAAAAAGATTTAAAAAGATTTGTTTTTAACAAAGTTTACCCATACGCTGATCTCGCTTTCACACCGGCAGCAAAAAATAACTCTAACTCGGACAGCTCGGACGATAACTCCTCCACTACGAGTGGCTCTAGTGGTGGAAGTTACCGCCAACGACAGAAAGGAGTGTTCAGAGGAGCGACTAGACCTAATTATGTCCACCCAATATGGCCCCCTTATCAGATGCCAGGAGGGGGCATGCACCCAATGCACTACCCACCCCCCAGGCTCCTATGATGGGATGGAATCCAGGATATACACAATTTCATCAGAACAGCTACCGGCCTCCTTTTTTAGAGAGAGGCCGGAGAGGAAGAGGCAAGAGACGAGGTCAGAATCAAGTCCACTGGGAAGTAGCCGACCCAGTGGGCAATTACACCCGCAGCAAGTCCCAGCAAGCCAGTACAAGCGCCCAGGGAGTTTAATTGTCAATCTCTCCAACGCAGTTCTGACTCCTACAGAGGAACAAGTCCTGGAGAGAGGTTTGGGGTTTGTCCCCACCTCTCGCTTAGACAAATTCCAGCTGCATTGTGAGCTGTCGAACTTCTTTAGAAAGCTAAAATTGAAAGCCTTTTTTGAAGGGAAGGAACAAGCAGATACTGCGCCTGATAAAGGAGATACTGAGTTTAGAACTAAATCTACCTTTACTCCCCTCCCTATTCTATACCCCCAGAAGTCACCGCCTTCGAGCAGGCAGTGTTCCTGGAGATTGAGAACCTCCCGGAACATAAAACATTCAAAAATTTGAGTGCAGCAGAATTTGAAGCCCTACGCAATCTACAGGCTAATACTTCTATTACTATAAAACCAGCAGACAAGGGTGGTGGGATAGTGATTCAGAACACAGAGGACTATGAGAAAGAATGCGAACGTTTGCTGAGTGACAGGATAAACTACACTCTATTACCTCACGATCCATCACCCAATCTGAAACTCACAATCAAAAAGCTTGTGGTAAAAGCGGAAGAGAACAATCATATCACAAAGCAAGAGGCAGATTTCCTCACAGAGGGGGAGGGTATTATACCATACTTTTATGCCCTCCCTAAAATACACAAAGACAGACTACCTCCACCGGGACGCCCAATCGTCTCGGGAATTGGCTCCCTCTTGGAGCCCCTGTCACGTTTCTGTGATCATTTCCTAAAACCTCTCATCCAGAAAACTCCCACTTACTTGAAAGATACCAAGAATCTTTTAAATCTACTACAGGCTTTACCTATTGATAATGAATCAACAACTCTTGTAACATTAGATATTGAAAGCCTGTATACGAGCATTCCCCAGGACGATACAATCAAAGTCCTGGAACAAGCTCTTAATGGGACTACGTGGGAATACAAGACTCCTAAATCTTTCATTTTGGAATGCGCTACCCTGGCGCTCAAAAAGAATTTCTTTGAGCACAAAGGTACCATATACCTCCAATCGACCGGGACTTCCATGGGCAGCACCTTTGCCCCTAGTGTGGCGGGTCTGTATGTACACGATTTTGAGAATAAATTCATCCAAACAACTGACAACCCTTTCTTCTCCTCCATCAGTTTCTGGAAGAGATATATAGATGATGTTCTCTTAATTTGGCGAGGGCCTGATGATCTTTTACAACATTTTTTGGAATGGATCAATACACTTGATCCTAACCTAAAATTCACGAATACCTGTAGTACTCAGGAAGTGGTTTTCTTGGATGTTGTGATCTCCAAAACCGATGGGGGTCTGATCACGAAGACACATTACAAACCTACTGCTAAAAACAACCTCCTTGCTTTCTCAAGCTTTCACCCAAGACCCCTACGTGAAAACTTGCCGTATGGGCAATTTTTGAGACTAAGGAGGAACTGCAGCCATTTGGAAGACTTCCGCACACAATCAGCGGACCTAACAATGAAGCTAAAAAATCGTGGGTACCCAGAGAAAATACTGAAAAAAGGTTACAAAAGGGCACGCAACCAACCAAGGGAGGCACTGTTAGAGGACAGTCCAAAAGAACCTGGTGAAATACCCCTAACCTGTGTTACCACCTATAGTGATGCGTCGAATCTGGTGAAAAAAATCATTAATAAACACTGGAGAATTCTCACGAGCAATAATAGGGAATGGACAAAACCTTTGTTTTCCTTCAAGAAAGGTCGGAGTCTAAGAGATTCCTTGGTCCATACACGCCCTCTGAAAAACTGCTCACAAGACGCTCCCTCAGTTAGAGTAGTATGGGGCCTGCCTAAAGTGACAGGCCATTTCCCCTGCTCCAACTGTAGCATTTGCCATCTCACTTCAAGCACAAAAACACTAAACCTAGAACCAGGGAAGATATGGACGCAGCGGGCCCATACCAATTGCAACTCCACAAATGTGGTTTACTTGATCGTCTGTCCCTGTGGTCTACGCTATGTGGGTATGACCACACGCAAGGTCAAACTGCGTGTGTGTGAACACAGGAGCAACATTAGATGCAAACGCATCACCACTAAACTAAGTGAGCATTTTTTGCAGGCCAATCACACCACTAACGACCTGAGGTGGACCATAATTGAACAGGTTAATACCCAACGGAATACACAGCAAGCCCTCTTTGAGAAGGAGCAAAGATGGGTGTACCGGCTGGGCACTCATAAACAGGGTTTGAATGATAATATTCCCTGGGGCACTGTATTACATCGCTAAAACTGCCTGCACACTCTGCCACTTCCCTGAGATAAACTAGTCATTTTCGTTTCAACACTACTCTCAGAGGATTTTTTGGCAAATACCAGACTATAAGAATAAAACACCTATCTTTAGTCTCTCCTTTGGTTTTCCCTTTAGACCTTACTGAATGTTTTTTACCCCCGTTAGGGCTGATTTGGTTGCTATTTTGACCGTGTACTCCTTTTTAGTCTGCCTTCCTCCTCCCCCTTTTTTCCTTTTTAGTCTGTCTTCCTTTTTAATCAGGGACGCAGCCCCAGACACGTCGTAATTCTACCGTACTCGACGCTCTAGTCTTCTCATAGTGCACGCAAGCAGCGCGGGCCCTCCTACGTGCCGAAGTGCACAGATCAAAATCTCCCGGTTATTATAAAACTGCTTCCGGGTCTGTCAGCACTTACCAGCGGGGTCCGGCCACTGAGAGGGAGTCCCGTAGGTACCTAGTGGGTGCCTGGCAGCGAAGGCGTGAGTTGATCGAGAATGAAAAGTGCACTTTCCTTGAGATAAGTAGCGATTTGTCGCACTCACTATCTTTTTTACTTTTCTTTCTATCTTTCAGGGTGTGCCATTTTGCCACCACCCCCTCCCGAGACCTATGGTGTAATTAATGATTGCGCCTCATGTAAGAACTTTAACCTCAAATTCTGTCGAGCCCAACCACACGTATGATACTGTGTACCATAGCCTAGATACACTCTATCGTTTATAGGCTATTATCGGATGGGCATAGATTAGTGTCTAATTACAACACGTTACGATATTGCAGATAAGTGCACTTGATACAACATCACAGCACCTCGTTGGTACTGTTCAAGCGCACTCTGATGAGCACGTGAGCATGTATGTTTTTTGGCAAAACGCACACCAGAACAACAGGCTAACTTTTTCTGTTTATTCTTTCCCTTTTGTGTATGTATGTCCGTGTGTTGTATGTTTTGCCTCCCCCTCCCCCTTTTTTTGGATTTTTGGTTGTTCTGTATTACAGAATAAACTCGGTTCCTCTCACTACACGAGGATAACCTATTTTAACATTTCAACCTCTGGTTAGGGTGGGCCTTAGCGTGCCCATACCGCCGGGGTTCACCTTTTTCCTTTTTTGGTCCTGACGAAAGCCTGAGATAGTTTCAACACATAGGCAGAAACATGTTGACCAGTTATTAATGGACCTGGCTGAACAATTTATTTAGTCGAAGTGTCCTACACGTCTCTTTTTATCCTTGACTGATTGGCCAACTATTAAACTGGATCTTTGAGTTCAACCAGTCAATTTTAAATCACTTACACATATCACTTTTTCCACATTTTTCCCTGCTCCGCAGTAATTCTGGCGTCGAAGCACACCAGGGTGGCACTCGGCCTCTCCTGGTGGGCCCAATGATGAAGCATGTCACCAACCAGGTTGGTGAGTGAGGGCTTTCATAGAAAATCTAAGGGATTTTCACATAGATGCTCAACTGATTTGAAGAGTCACACTCTTTCGTTGTTTAAATATATCAGGAAAACTCCTGACATTTTAAATAATAATAATACCATAAGCACTTCATCACATACAAAGAGCTGATAACGCCGATTCTTATCTAATTATCTATAAGAACCTTCTGGTCGCCAAGATCTTTTTACCTGTTGAATAGTGTAAAGGAGAGAATCTCATCAGGTTATATAACAGCATTCATTTTGTCTGAAAGGACCACGGACTCCGAATTCAAGTTTGAGAATTTATTATCGCCAAAAATAACTGAACGTGCAAGCACCTCAACACGAGGTTAAAGAAATAAATGGGCACTAATACAAATAATAATCTACGCAGGAATCTCATCCGACTCAAGATAAGGAGAATAGAAAGTTCTAGAAGGATCAACCAGACTATGATTGCTCCAATTTCTAAATTGCTCTTCATTGGACTAAACAAGCTTAAAATCAATTGCTATCCCTACACTAACGCTAAGTGACATCCCTGCATAACGATTTTCCCAGGCAAGAGTGAATAAAAGGTGTCAGCTGTGAAGACTTCCTAAGAAGTGCAATCACATAATACCTAAGCTCAGCTCTGTCCTTCTCTCTGGTCTCCCCTACCTCTTCTCTGGCCTCCTCCCTCAGGGCACTATCCCAAATACAAAACCACAATACAATTGTACACGCCTTTGTCACGCCTCCTTGGCCAGGTCTTCTTTCTTGTGCTTTTCCATCGAAACGGTTACTTCATCCTGGACGGTTGCGATGACCTTGAGTCCCAGGCACCTTCTCAGCTGAAAGTATCATCCCTAAATTCCATTTCACTCCCCGTACCATGCCTCCCATCTCTCTAGCTTTTGAAAACAAAGAGTTAGTCTTACTAACGAGACATGTGTCCTTGCACCTGCAACAAAAGATACGTTCAACAGAAACCTTCTACTGTGCAAATTAAATCTACCGTTTGTGCCCAGAGAGCCTTACCAAGAGAAACGTTTCTCGACCTACAAAATAAGCTAACATAAGAATAAACCAGGCCTTCCTTAAGCATATATGTAGTCAGGCCTTTACATATGACTTTTTAAACACACATCTTACTTTTCCCTATAAGCATTTTCATTACGATTCATATGCAAACAATGAATTACATGTGCAACTTTAATATGGTGCACGTTTAAACTACTGCAATTACATTACACACGAACTAATTCCTCTATGCATTATGTTCACACAAAAGTATAAGCATTACATTACATCATTATCCTAACACCATTATGCTGGTGAGTTCACTTTATCTCAGTGAACTATTCATTCTTTACTAAACATGCATGAGTATACAACTGAATATAAACGAATATATGTCTGAATACACGTGGGTGTGGCCTATCAGTGATTATGATGCACCCCTACAATTCACAAGAACATTTCGCTCTATCAGTTCCCCCCTTTGATGACTCCTGTCATCACATTTCATTCTACTCCCTTGGAGAAAGAACCGACCTAAACAGAACTTGTTGCCATCTTCCCTGATCTTAGTTTCTCCATGCTCTTGAGCCTTTGATACTGGCTGTCCTGCAGTCTTGCCAATCTCATGTCATTTTCCCTCAAAGCTCTCTTGACTCGGCCTGCTCGATACCACTTGTAGGCCTTGATCAAAATCCACAACCCAACCACACAAACCACCAAAATAAGGAGGGGTCTCAGAAAGTACCCAAGGAATCCCTTTCCTAGATTCGCAAACCAACCTCCCACTTGACCAAAACCCTTGCCGACCTTTTCCCAGGCCCCCTCTTCGGTCAAATCCGCTATTTTTGTGTGGATCGTAGTGATGTTACTTATATATTTCTCCAGATCCTTGCTACGGTCTGGTATATAAGTGCAGCACTCTTGAACCTTCAACATTTTACAGACTGCGCCCTCTTTTGCCAATAGGACATCCAAAGCAAGGCGATTCTGCAAAACCATTCCCCTTATCGACAACATCTCTCCTTCCACCAACACCAACGACTTTGCTGTATTCATCGAAAATTCATCCACCACAGTCGCTAACCTCCGGATCTTCACATCATTCAAGACTACTCCCAGACTGGGTATCATAGCTCCAAAGATGTCTCCCACAACTATTCCTGCACTTGCAGCTCTTCTCGTTCTTGAATGCTCTCCACCTTCTAGAAGATCTAAATCTTCTGTATGGTAAATCTTTGGAAATATTATTGACAAATAACATGTTCCATACCAATTTGCAGGCAACCTCACATAAGCATTCTTCCCACATACGTAATACACCGTTGGTATCACTTGTACAGGACCTTGGAGAAAATCTTTTGCCACATCTGCCATGGTGAAAACGTGATCACAAGTACTTTGTCCCACTGCCACCTTCTCGTAGTAAGTCTGATAACGCCTTATACATAACTTACCCCTCTGCTCCTTATCTAACGCTATAGGACCATAGCTTCCCTTGGTCTTATGCAACTGTTCTTCCTCTGTCCAATCTGTCCTGTGATGCCCCAAATCTCGGGAGTGTGTCAGCTTTCTATACCTATCCTCAACCTGATCTACAAACTTTCTCTCTACATCCGACATCAAACAAGTCAGATTGTGTCTGTGTGCGAATGCTGTATCCAATTCCAAACTCGGTATGAAGTACTTCCTGAGTCTATCTTCCGTCTTATAATAGTCATATTTATTCAAATGCTTGTAAGCTGGGACTTCAGGAAGCACTGCGTCGAAATTGGAAAAGAAATACTCAAACTGATCTCTCTCATAAAACAAACTAAGCAAAAGACTACATGAAATACCATAAGTCAGTGGAAGATGGTGATACCTAATACCCTCATCCACTGAAGTAGGCAACTGCACACACACATAACAATCTTTCGCATCCATCACATCAACATACTCATACAACAACTTAGCATATGCATTCAACTTAAAATCACCTTTAGATAAATCTACATGTAATCTACGACTTTCTTCTAATAGCAAAGCTCTGTCAGCTGCCCTGTCTACCCCCTTCTGGTTAGGTGTGATAGGTGAAGGTGTCCCTGTCACCCCCTCTACTTCTATCTCGTGCGAACCAGTATATGAGACTATAACTACTATGATTATAGAAACTATTACACTACTTATAAGGATGCCTACAATCCATTTAGATCTACGATTGGGATCTCCCGGCTCCATGGTTTCGAAAGTTCTCAAAAGTCTTGGTTATAGCAAAGAACCCTGAAAAAGTCTCTGTCCTTTTAATTGTGACTTGCTTAACCAGCTCGAGCAACCATGAAATCTCCGGATTTTCCCTTTCCGATTACAATCTTATTTACACAGTCCAGAAAAAGACTTCCCTAGTTTTCGTTCCTCTTCTGTGGAAAGTCCCTAAGTTTATTCTTCTTCCACTCGGACCTAGATTATCTTCTTCTTTTAGACTTTTATTTACAGTTTATAGTTGATCCACTATAAGATCCTCATTGAGCAATACCAGAACGTGATACAAAAGTTCAAGACGCAAAATCAGCACTTCATGTGAAAACGGCTCAACTCCAAAAGGCGGGAATTCGAGTCGATGCAGAACCAAGTTTCGGACTTCACTCAGAAGCGGGGGATTCGGAACCGTGAGGGTCAGTGTTCCTTCTATTTCGAGCCCTGGCAACTGCAGCACCACCTTCACCACCACATTCGGGCTCCGACGGACCACTTGCACTGACCTCAGCCTTCCCGTGCTCACCACCCCCTGCATCAAACACGGTGTACGTCCACTCAGGGGTAGAGTATCTGCGACAAGGCACTCTTGTTCTCTTTGACCTTCGCCGACTGTCTTGTGCTTGGTCTTCATCACTTGCCTCCGTTTCAGATACTTCAGACACTGGAGCAAGGTCTCTTTCAGGTGCTAACCTCAGGTTCAGTCGCCTCTGTCTTTCAGGCCAGCTTCCTGCACTTCTGTTCGTTCGTCTGCCTTCCCCTTCTATACCCAATGCACTACTTCCTCTTTCTGCTGAATCTGACTCTTCTCCGCCCACTGCACCGTTTCTGTCTTCGGTGTCTGAGTCAGGGTTCGAACTGTGGAAACCCCCTTCAGCTTGCTCTAGTGCACCACCAGCTGTGTCAGCGACCCTTACAGCTTGACTTGTCCTCCCATGTGGCCCTGCCACATCAGCTGGACTTTCATTTACGAGAGGAGCTGTTTCTTCCAAGGGTGCTGGAACTCTGCGGGTATGGGAGGCATGCACCCAGTTCGGCAATCCTCCACACTTCACTGCTGTGTTCGTGATAAGTATCACCTGATACGGGCCACGCCAGCGGGCATCCAAGCAACTCTTCCTCACGTGCTTCCGGATGAGCACCCAGTCACCGGGACACAAGTCGTGGCACAGATTACTCGAGGCTGGGACCACTGCTGCTTGCACCTGCTGGGATACAGAACGGACCACATCAGAGAGTCCTTTGCAATAATCGAGAATCAAATCATCAGTGATGCTTATCAAGGCTGTAGCTGGTACTGCTGGCAATCTCATTGCCCTCCCCATTAATATCTCATGGGGGGACCACCCGGTCTTTCTGTCTGGGACACTTCGCATGCTCATCAGCACGAGTGGCAAAGCGTCGGGCCATTTCAGGGATGTCGAAGAACACATTGCATCGGGCCTTCAAAGTTCCATTTACTTGTTCCACCATCCCAGAAGCCTCTGGTAACTACAGTGGAGTCTCTGGTCAATGTTCAATGCAGCACAAAGCAACTTCATGATTTCACTGTGGAAGTGTCCTCCTCTATCTGATTCCAAAGAGGTCGGGATCCCGAATCTAGGGATGAGCTCCCTCAACAGTAATTTAGCCACTGTGAGAGTGTCACACCTGCGTGTGGGGTAAGCCTCCACCCACCGTGAGAATACACATACTAACACTAAAATGTACCTCAATCCATTACACTTAGGCATCTCCACAAAGTCCAGCTGTATTCTATTGAAGGGCCCTCCTGACCTTCCAATGTGACTCAACGTAACTACAGTTTTCTTTCCAGCATTCATCTGCTGACACGTAACACACCTCTGACACACTGTTTCAGCCATTGCTCGGAACCGTGGGTTATACCACGTCTGTCTAAACACCCTCATCATTGCGTCTCTACCAAGGTGTGCCTGTCCATGTATCAGTCTTGCCATCGGACTCAGCAATTCTTCAGGCAACACGGCTCTCCCATCGTTGGATACCCACACATCCACATCTCCTTTCTCACAACCAGCTTTGATCCATCCCTCTCTCTCTTGGTTTGAAACTTCACCCTGCAATCGCTTAAGCTCTTCCCAAGTATCTGCCATGGCCAACATTATGCTGAGCTCGGTTCCTTCTTGGCTCTCCTCTACCTCTCTATCTGTGAATATGCATCCTTGTTCTGCACAAAAACGGGCGACTTCGTCCGCGTAATTGTTACCCAATGATACAAAGTCCTCCCCTTTCCCATGAGCTGAACACTTTACCACAGCAATTTCTTTTGGATGCTGTAATGCATCTAACAGTTGTCTTACATATTCTCCATTGCGAATGGGTGAGCCGGATGATGTCAAAAATCCCCTCTGAGACCATAACTGCCCGAAGTCGTGCACCACGCCAAACCCATATTGGCTGTCTGTGTAAATCGTGATTCGAATTCGATCAGCGGCCAAACAGGCACGGGTCAAGGCAATGATCTCAGCTACCTGCGCGGAACGTACTCCTTCTAGGCAAGCAGCCTCGACCACTCCTGAAATGGTACAGACAGCAAACGCTGCTCTCAATTGCCCCACACTGTCTCTTAAGCATGAACCATCGACAAAGAAAATTTCATCTGGGTCAGCCAATGGTTCATCGACAATGTCAGGTCTCGGTTTGGTGCAAAGTTCGGTCACATCGAGACAATCATGGTCCGCACAATCTTCATCATCCGTGCTCGGTGTAGGCATCAATGTCGCAGGGTTCAAGACAGAACACCTTTTCAGAGTCACATTCTCTGCGGCAAGTATGACTTGCTCGTACCTCGTTAACCTATTGTTCGTTAGGTGCTGTGTCTTGGTCCTGGTCATCAATAACTCAACCGAATGTGGCACATGTACAGTCAATGGATGTCCCATTACAATGCTTTCACATCTTTCAATGCTGACACCTGTTGCAGCAACGGATCTTAGACATCCGGGCAACGCAGAAGCTACTGGATCTAAAGTAGCTGAAAAATATGCAACTGGTCTACGGACACCTCCATGATTCTGAGCTAACACTGCTAATGTGCATCCTTCTCTCTCGTAACAAAACAATGAAAAGGCCTTGTTGTAGTCAGGAATTCCCAGTGCCGGAGCCCTGCACAAATCCTCTCTCAGTTTCAGGAATGACATCAAGCACTCCTCGTCCCATGGCACCGGATTACTCACATCCTTGTGCGTAAGCCTCTGCAAAGGCTTTGCTCTCAAGGAGAAACTAGGAATCCACTGTCGACAGTAGCCAACCATTCCTAGGAACATCCTAACTTCTCTCTGTGTGGTGGGTACTGCCATGCTCATTATTGCCTCAATTCGATCTGGTGACACCTTTCTCTTGCCTTTTTCCAATCTGTGTCCCAAGTACTGTACCTCATTCAAACAGTACTGCAGCTTGTTCGGGGACACCTTATGTCCATTCTCTGCTAAGTGGTTCAACAGAGCTACAGTGTCAATCCTGCAAGCATCTTCTGTTTCTGAGGCAATGAGCAAGTCATCTATGTATTGCACGAGAACTGAGTTCTGCGGCAACACAAGACTCTCAAGGTTCTTCTTCAGGATCTGGTTAAAGATCAATGGACTTTCCGTATACCCTTGAGGGATACGACACCATGTTAACACACGGTTTTCCAGCCTGAACGCAAAAAGAAATTGGCTTTCCTCATGGAGCGGTATCGAAAAGAAGGCTTGACATAAATCGATAACCGTAAACCACTCGGCTTCACATGGGATCTGGAACAATATTACTGAAGGATTCGGTACCACTGGACAACAAGGGACAACTATCGTGTTGACCTTTCGCAGGTCTTGCACGATCCTGTATTTCCCGCTCGGTTTCTGTAGTCCCATTATGGGTGAATTACAGGGGCTACCTCTGATCTCTTTCAAAATGCCTTTCTCAATGAAAGTCTCGATCACAGGTCTTATCCCTGCAATCGTTTCCGGCGACAGGTTGTATTGAGGTGTCCTGGGGAAATCAACATTCTGTTTCACCTCAATCCGCACTGGTTCAACCCCTCTGATCAGACCTATTTCGTCGCCTGCGAAATCCCACACCACAGACGACACTGCGTCTCTCAGATCAGGTGGAAGTTCTTCCACAGTCACCATTGGGTACAGATCTATACGACAGATGCTGATTGGTAATTTTAAAGTCAGCATCATCATCTCTCGTCTGGACCTCCACTCCTCGTGGCGTACAGTAAATCGTGCAGTTCAACTTGCACAACAGATCTCTTCCCAAAAGGCAAACTGGACTCGTATCACACACTACAAACTGATGTCTAGTTTGGAAGGAACCTATCTTTACTAGGATCGGTTCTGTCAATGGGCTGCTTATTCTTTTGTTCGCTACTCCAACAACCTGGATTGATTGTCCCGAGAGGGGTAGGTTAGGGACTACTGCTGATCTTACAGTAGACCGGGTAGCACCAGTATCAACCAAAAGTGTGGCAGGATGACCCTCAATATCTGCCTCCACAAAAGGTCCTCTCTGGTCTACCTCCAAGACCGCTCCAAGTGTGCAGTCTTCCTCCCCCTCAGGCACCGTCAGGATAAAGGGTCTGAGCTACTCTCGTCATAATCTTCGAACAGGGGCATCTGTTGGTACGTTCGTGTTCCTTGTGAAATCCGTGGAGCTTGGGGAACCTGGGCGTGAGAACTGTAAACCCCCCTTTCATCGTCCTAGGCCTCGTCACTGTGTTAACTACCTCTTGCGCAGGTGCCTGAGCCCCCTCTTCCTCTTCCTGCAACTGATTAGCTGGGTTCAAAGGACACTCGCGTTTCCAATGTCCGACCTGGCGACAAAGATGACACGCCGTGGTCTTCTTCAATGTGGCCACGTCCACTCCTGTCTTGGGGTCTACTGGTTTTCCCTTTCCCATGGCCTTGCCCATTCTGGTTTCCCTGGAAATTTCCCTGCTTTCTTCCTACGGTCCCTCCACTAGGCTGACTCTGTGCTGTCTGCATCTGGACAAGCATCAATTTGTCTTTTAGCTTTCGATGTTTCGATTCCACCTCATCACTACAGTATCTCGCATACCTCAATATTTCATCTAGTGGCTTATTCTGCCAGCAGATCAAATGGTGCTGTATCATGAGGCTGATCTCCATTCTCAGACCCAGTACAAACTTTGAGACAAACTGTCCCATATCCTTGGGGTCCAAGATATCTAACCCACTATACTGTTTAAAAGCTTGCAGAAGTCTTTCATAATATTCATGCACTGTTTCTTTGGGTTCCTGTACAGTCCGATCTATCTTAACCCAATCTATATCCTGAGGTGAAATCTTCAGTTTCAACCATGTAATCACCTGCTCATACTTTTTCATGACTAGGGGTGATGGACCATTTGTAACCGCCTCTCTATCCGGTTCCGAAGTCGGCCACTCGATAGCGACTTTACAAGCTGTCCACAAATCTCCCGGTACCACTATGTCAAACAAAGTGTTCAAATCAATCCACAATACTTTTGAAATCTTCACAAACCGCTCAACCTGCTTGTACCACTCTACTGGTTTTTCCTCAGCCGAGGAAAATCATTTGTAAATGCAGCCAAATCACCTCTATTCCACGGCACATGCACGTACCCTCCATTCTGTACTTCCCGTAAAGGAAAATTTCCAACACCCGTCGCCCCCCCTGGAGGCGGCGTTTCCCCTTCAGCTCTCTTTGCTGGTTTCTTCTTGGACCACCTTTCTTCCCATTTGTCCAACAAAATCCATATCCTCATCCCTACGATCAAATCTCTGGTATGTGTCCTTAATCCTGTTAGTCTTTTCTCCTCCAGCTCCTGATCACTGTACTGTAATCTATGTGGCCCCTGCAACGCTTTAGTTTTGTTCAGGTCTACCTCATATCTTTTGGCCAATTCCTTCAATCTATCATGTGCCATCCTAGCTTTTCGAGTCACATCTTTTGCTACAAACAGCAGCTCATCTGATCCATAAATTTCTATCCTTTCCAAGGGCAGACCTCCATTAATCATCTCGTCTACCTCTGCTTTCAATCTCACTACGTCTAGTAACCTTGCCTGTACCGCACTCCTCAGTACATCTCGACAACCCGAGCCATCCCGCTCATCACAGTCACTATTCTGTCCTTGTGACCTATTCCCTTCCATCATATTCCTGGAACTTGGTCTGTCTTCCGAGACGTTCTGTGCCCTATCTCCTTGCATCCTATCCTCTTGGTTGGTTACTGTTGGTGTCCACATCCTCAAAGCTGACTTGGATTCACGCAAAGACCTTGGTCTTTCTGGTCTCTCCTCTTCTTGTCTAAAGGAAGAGTCTGCAGTAGCCGGTAACGGCGTACTTGTCTCCAATGGTCTTGGGAAATGAACCACTCTTACTCCAAACCCATTCCCACTCTCGCTGGTTACTTCTTCCCTTCCCATCTGTACGGAGCCCCCTTCTCTCACTCGGTCTGGGTCATATACCGGTACTATAGGGCCAATGGTAACCGGTACTGTCAAGGAGTCCGGTAATCTTGTGTTCCCTACAGGAGGCTGTGTTATCATAGACGCCGTTGCCCCCTCTGTTCCTGTGGAAATCCTTCCCACTACTCTCATGCTTGTCTGATTCTGGCTCCCATCAATTGTTACTGCTGGGGTCGGCTTTCCCTCTTCTGAGTCTGGATTAAATGGTGGTGGCCTCTCTGCCAACATCCTATCCAACAAGCTGTCATCTAGATCACTGTCGTCCTCATCAATTCTTACTATTTTCCCATTTTGTACTAACAATGGGTACAACTTATCTCCTTCGATCGTTTCCACTCTCCACCTTTTCTCCAATGCATCCCACCTTGCATCTTGAAATGCCCTGACCGATTTCTTCACCCTTTCCTGGCATCTGTCCTTCTTCCTATCGTACGCTGCTCTTATCCACGCATGTAGTGCCTCAAACTGTGTTGGTCTAGGTAGTGGTCGTAAAGAAGCCATTATACTTTTTAGCTGGTACAGCACCTCTAACCTGAAAGTACCATAGCGTGGGAACGACAATTCTCCCTCTGCTTCTGTCATTTTATGCCAATTCTCAAGCCAAATTATAGTATGCAATCCTACATTCTTTGCCATATAATGTGCTGGTGTATCCTCGGGAGGAGCTTCCTCTCCTTCCCGAACAACCACATGTCTAC
The DNA here is from genome assembly GCA_963921515.1 of Calotriton arnoldi. Lineage (NCBI taxonomy): Eukaryota > Metazoa > Chordata > Amphibia > Caudata > Salamandridae > Calotriton > Calotriton arnoldi. Next base: position 1,826,299 of record CAWUFW010003084.1, read on the forward strand.
CACCTCTACAAAGTTCCCGTAAAACTTTAAAACATTTCATGATGAATCAACTTTGTATTTGCACTCAAAATGTCAGCTCTTGCTTCTCGATGTCACTCCACCAATACCAGCGCGGCTCACACCAACCAGCCTATCGCAGCGCGGCACTTGTCTGACATCACTTTTCCTCCGCTCGCAGCAGTTCCCCTCCTTTCTAATTCACTCGTTCTCACTCGCACCTGTCCCAATCATACTCTGAAATAATGTCCGTCCTACCGAACAATTACCTCTCTGACCGTCAGTCTTACCAATAACCGATCAGTCTCTTGAGCTTGTTGACCTCAATCTGGCAACCGTCTGTCCGCGAAACGACCGGACAATCGCCTCTAACACACTCGATAGGATTCAATCACTCGATGTTCTGCACCCAATAACCTACGACCTGCGTCGGTTATTAACACACTCACACATGTGTTCCCTATCTTCAGTGGGTCTGTCAATGACGTCTCGTGACCCCCACAACCTCTGGTCAACGTTCTCAACTCTGGGTGTATTCTACACCACAACAAATCTCCCGGTCCCGCGCGCGCTCACGGTCCGGTTCTCAATCACACAACTCTCGTTCCAACTCCGCAAGACATCACACAACAATAAAACACCGCAATCTACCAAACATCACTCTTTTCATACTCACTCTACCACGAACTGCTACTTCCGCCGCACCGTCACTCTCCGTCAGTTTTCCACGACCTCCGACATCCTTCTCCCGCGGTCCTCTGGATCTGCGTCACTCGGGCTCTATGGGGCAACTTAATCTCCTATCTTGCTCTAGATCTCCCCTTACCATCAAAGGTAACCATCCTACTCTGCTACCAACTGATAACGCCGATTCTTATCTAATTATCTATAAGAACCTTCTGGTCGCCAAGATCTTTTTACCTGTTGAATAGTGTAAAGGAGAGAATCTCATCTGGTTATATAACAGCATTCATTTTGTCTGAAAGGACCACGGACTCCGAATTCAAGTTTGAGAATTTATTATCTCCAAAAATAACTGAACGTGCAAGCACCTCAACACGAGGTTAAAGAAATAAATGGGCACTAATACAAATAATAATCTACGCAGGAATCTCATCCGACTCAAGATAAGGAGAATAGAAAGTTCTAGAAGGATCAACCAGACTATGATTGCTCCAATTTCTAAATTGCTCTTCATTGGACTAAACAAGCTTAAAATCAATTGCTATCCCTACACTAACGCTAAGTGACATCCCTGCATAACGATTTTCCCAGGCAAGAGTGAATAAAAGGTGTCAGCTGTGAAGACTTCCTAAGAAGTGCAATCACATAATACCTAAGCTCAGCTCTGTCCTTCTCTCTGGTCTCCCCTACCTCTTCTCTGGCCTCCTCCCTCAGGGCACTATCCCTAATACAAAACCACAATACAATTGTACACGCCTTTGTCACGCCTCCTTGGCCAGGTCTTCTTTCTTGTGCTTTTCCATCGAAACGGTTACTTCATCCTGGACGGTTGCGATGACCTTGAGTCCCAGGCACCTTCTCCGCTGAAAGTATCACCCCTAAATTCCATTTTACTCCCGTACCATGCCTCCCATCTCTCTAGCTTTTGAAAACAAAGAGTTAGTCTTACTAACGAGACATGTGTCCTTGCACCTGCAACAAAAGATACGTTCAACAGAAACCTTCTACTGTGCAAATTAAATCTACCGTTTGTGCCCAGAGAGCCTTACCAAGAGAAACTTTTCTCGACCTACAAAATAAGCTAACATAAGAATAAACCAGGCCTTTCCTTAAGCATATATGTAGTCAGGCCTTTACATATGACTTTTAAACACACATCTTACTTTTCCCTATAAGCATTTTCATTACGATTCATATGCAAACAATGAATTACATGTGCAACTTTAATATGGTGCACGTTTAAACTACTGCAATTACATTACACACGAACTAATTCCTCTATGCATTATGTTCATACAAAAGAATAAGCATTACATTACATCATTATCCTAACACCATTATGCTGCTGAGTTCACTTTATCTCAGTGAACTATTCATTCTTTACTAAACATGCATGAGTATACAACTGAATATAAACGAATATATGTCTGAATACACGTGGGTGCGGCCTATCAGTGATTATGATGCACCCCTACAATTCACAAGAACATTTCGCTCTATCAGAGCCATCTCTTTTGCTCGTGCACATTTATTTAAAACACAACAATTCCACACTGTGTTTCGATTTATGCCTGTGCGGCTAAAAACCCGAGCAGTGCAGCCAGCCTACGATCTCGTGCTTGGAGCACACTCAGGGCATGCTAGTGAAACCGACCCCCTCCCCCACCACCATCGTGTGCTTCGAGCACTCTCACTTTAAGCTAGTGCAGCTGGATCCCTTCGGTGCAGCCAGCAGGCCATCTCGTGCTTGGAGCACTCGTGAGTGAAGTAAGCGCTACATAAATGCAAGTACAATAATAGGGACACAGCCTTGCTAAAGGGGGAGCAAAGAGCTATGATAAACGCCGGCAGCAGTCAGCCCCTGTAAAACCAGACACTACTGGAATTACTGAAATTATAGCTGGCACACCTACTAATAATCAATGTTTTCTAATGACTGTGTGCGCTGTACTCTGCAATCTCTAAGTAACAAGACCACTGTTCTCCCGCTGGCCCTTTAAATTCCGCAGTGCGTAATGCACGTCGTGGCTGGATGGTAAAAGAGATGGAAGATACCAAAGCAATGGGAAAAGGGGGTTACGCTGGCCAAGGCACAATATCCTAATTTTCTTCTCCGTGTCAGTGTTCATGTACTCTTCAGTGCTGTCCTCTAAAGCCCTCGGCCTTTGTTTGTGGTAGCTGGCCAATCATAATTTTCCCACACCTGAACCACGCCATCAACTATCAGGCAGTTCTCTCAGGGCTCGAAGTACTCCATTTAGCAAACTTTCCTTTGTTTTCTGCGTAAGGATATTAAGCACATTTTTAAACCTGCTGGTGAGTGTTTTTGGGAACTACATAAGACCACGTCTGGCTAAAGTAAGTGCGATGGTGATAAAAAGGCACCCTTCAGCTTTAACTACGAAATTTAATTCAATCAATCATTCACTCGCTAATACTTTTCACAGCAAGGAAAGGCCAAATGTTCAAAGGTTTCAAAATAAAAGTCTCCAAAATAGTTTCCGCTTTCTGTAAATTTGGCGAATCTTGCCCATATCGCAGTTCAACTAGGGACACAGGGAGCCTCAGGCTGCCAACATTGGGATAAGGGAAACCAAGCTCAAATGCCGGCCTCGGCTCAACAAACTGTGGTTCTGGACAAATCATTAATCTCCCTGTGATTGAAAAAAGGAAGCAACGTCTAACAGTCTAGTTTTGTTGTAAAGTGCCCTAATGCTCTTGGTAACAGGTTGGCGCTATGAAACAAGCATTTGCAATGCAATAGGTCTCGCATTTACGCGAGTTTAAGCTATTGGCATTGTAAATGACAATGCCTTTTATTTATGTTTTAAAATCGAAAACCGAAAAAAAGGCATTGTTATTTGCAATGTCATTAGCTCAAACTTGCATAAATGCGAGACCTGTTGCATTGCAAATGCTTGTTATTATTTTGTAAAGGCATATGAGGACAACGGTGACTACTTTTTTTTTTTTTAAACAAATTTTATTAGTCAAATAGCACATATACAGCAGGGCCCTGTACCCCGGCGTCTGCACAATCAGAGCATGTAATATTGACTTTGACATATTGCATATTGAAAACCAAGAAAAATCAAAGGTAATACAATAGAAATCTAACTCCCCCTCTCCCCCCGATCGCGCTGTTCACCCACTTGGAGCAGAACCATTCAAATATTACAGTAGATCTAACCACCGGGATTCCAACTCCCACCACCCGCCCTGGATCCCCCCCAACGAGCTCTAATCTTATAAACGTGGGTCCCGTTCTACTAGAACTGGGTCTAGAAGCAATCCCCGATAGTCTGCCCACCGTTTCCAAATTTTAAAATGTTTTTGGGTGCACCCCCTGGCAATAAAAATGGGTTTTTCCAGGCCCATGCAGAAGTCCAGACCATTCTTCCATGCGGCTACTGCCGGGGGCCTTGGTGCTTTCCACGCCCTCGCTATGTCCCTTTGAGCTAATGTAAGACCCAACAATAATAAGTGACGTTTATAAACGTTTCCACCTATCCCCTCCATGACGTGTAGCAGCGCTAGTTTCGGCGAGCGGGGAAGGTCCCATCCCAAAACCTCAGATAAACAATTGTAGACCCCCCTCCAAAAGCGATCCAGGGAGAGACACTGCCAAACCGTGTGCATCAACGTACCTTCCTCCCGGTTACATCTGAGGCACACAGGGGAGGCAATCAACCCTGCCCTCCATAACCGCATGCGCGTGTAGTAGGTCCTGTGGAAGTATTTAAACTGAACCAGGTGCAGGCGCATCGCTATGGCCGCCCCCCGCAGGGCAGCTAGGGCCTCCACCCAGTCCTCTTTGTCCAAGGGACCTAAATCCCCTTCCCAATCCTCCCGGAGTTTCTGTAGTGTGGAGGAGCAGTGGGTAACCAGGGTTTGATAGATCCTGGAAATCTTACAATCTTGGAGTTCTCCCATAAAGACCTTGACCTCCAGGGGGCTAAACTCAGCTACAGACTCCAATCCCTCCAGACTAGGTAGCAGGGCGTGTCGAAATTGAAGATATTTGAAGAACTGGGACTTTGGCATGTGAAATTCTGCCTGAAGGTAACAGTGACTACTTTTATTGTGTTATTTTATTTCTTTGATTCAGTTGTAGTTCCTGCTATATCAGCATGTCAGTACAGAATATATTGGTTCCTCCAACGTTTCTTCAGTCTCCTGGTCATCCCATTATGCCTTTAGAGGATTGGAAGGAATCCTTCAAGACTTATTTGGAAGCTCTAGGTGGTGACGTGTTTGTGGCAAAATGAAAATTAGCTATAATAAGACATAATCTAGGGGTGGAAGGGAGGAAGGTTTTAAAAACTTTACAGATTCATGTTTCCCAATCTATAAATGCTGAGGATTCTTCGGGCATGGAAGAGGAGTTGGATGATGAATATGAAAATGGCATGAAAGCTTTGGAGGGGAATTTTGGTAAACAAATTAGTGCAGTAGTTGAACGACACAAGTTTTTCTCCAGCCCACAATTACCTGGTGAACCCATTGTTCAGTATGTAACTGTGTTGTGCACATTAGCAGCTACATGTAAGATCAGGGACTTAAATGAGGAAATCATAAGGGATCAGTTGATTAATAAAATGTGCAACATAAAGTTACAGGAGAGATTATTAGAATAAAAGACCTCACATTGGATAAGATCATTAGTGTATCCCATAGAATGGAGAACACTTTCTGTTATGTGAAGGAACTTAACCAGGGACAAAACGAAAGAAGTAATTCAGCCTGCTCTGACAATGTGAATGTGGTAAAATAAAATACATTTTAGAGTGGGAAAGCAGATAATGTGGATGGTAAAGTGCTGAACAGTATGGACAAAATATGTGTTATAGGTGTGGTAACACTAAGCACTTTAAATCATCCACGTCATTTCTTGCATTGAAGGATACGTGTTTTAAATGTACAAAACTATGGTATTTTTCCAGAGTATGCAAATTTGTAGAACGTGGAGGTAAACAAAGTATCACAAGGCGATAAAAGGTGACAGGAAGAGAGGACAGTGATGATGATTGTGACTCTGATAGTGATCCAACAGAAGCTTTGGTGGTTAAGGATGATAGTGAGCTTGGTGTTGCCAGAGTATTGGAGGCTTACCATCCCTCTAAGGGCCTAATTACGACTTTTGGCAGGGCGGTGACTCGGCGGTGCCATCCACCGCACCACCACTCCGCCTAAGGTCGCTGCCTCTTACCCGCCAGATTACGACCAATTTTGTGGTCTGGCAGGCAAGCGGCGTGGCAGTCCCGCTGCGGTGCACCTTTCAAAGGCAGCAGTGCCTTTGAAAGAGGCACCACAATGGGAATTCCACGCGGGTTCCTGCACAGCATGGACTCAAAAGTCCATGCCGTGCAGGAACCTAGGTCCATGCACACAGGTGGGCACATGTTGTGCCCCCCTGCATACATCCCCAGGCTGAGGGGGCCCTGTAAGGCCCCTTTTGTTTCAGCACCGCCAGTATTTTAATGGCGGAAAGACCTCCATGAAACCGCTGGCGGTCATGAAACTTGTAATATGCATGGTGGTGGTGCAGCAGCACCACCTGCATATTACATAGCCCCTGACCGCCGCGCCACTGACAGGGAACATCGGTTCCCTGACGGAGCTGGTGGTCCAATCACGGTCCAACCGCCCAAGTCGTAATAGGGCGGTCGGACCGCCGATGTGGCGGTGGCTGGACAGCCACCGCTGTGCCACCACGGGTCTACGGTCCTCGGAAAAATTATTTCAAGACAAGTTGGAGGAGGTATTAGCCTGTTTGATGTGCATAAAACCTTTTAGAACATTTTTTGGGGCAAATGCTTTGAGTTACGTCTTGATCACAAAACATTGATGGACATGTTTTTGATGAAGGGGATGAGTAAAGCTACACTGCTTTTTGCTAAATGGTTGTACAATTAACAAGAATAAATTTAATGTTAAATATGTGCCGGGTACTAAGAATGTTAATATGGACTGCAACAGTTTTGCAATAATCTGGCAATCTCCTTCCGAGCCAAGGTTAAATTTGTTTATGACTCCTTTGTTTCTAACGGCTCCCTCGCTCTGTCTACCAGTCTTCCTGACTTGCTTGGTCCAATAGTTAGTTCCTCCCTTAAAAATAGAGCTAATATCCTATCCTCCTTTTCTGCTTTGACAGCAGATCTGACGCTGGACTATTTAAATCAAGTTAATTCCGGATCTCCACGGGATCCCTGTCCTCCCAGAATTATGCATTTGGCACCTGAGGCCATAGTTGGGCACCTTACAAGCATTTTTAATCAAATATTTTGGTCTGGACTTGTTCCAAAATATCTGATTGAGAGGCAAGCAATCCAAATAACTACAGGCCTACATCTCGCTTAGCATTCCCAGCTAAAATAATTGAGAAGGCCATCAATCATGAACTGACTACCTTCATCAACAAAAATGAGATTCTGGATCCAACACAGTTTGGGTTTCGTAGTCATCATAGTACGGAGTTTGGTCTAATTACTGCCACTGAAGAACTCAGGTAGACATTAGATGATGTAGGAAAGGCGACTTTGATTTTATTAGACCTATCTGCAGCACTCAACATGGTCAACCATGATCTTTTGTTTGGCCGACTCGCCTCCATTGGCATTAATGATGGAGCCTTAGCCCTATTAACTTAGTTTCTCACGGATCGAGTTCAGTTGGTGTCCTTAGGAGACTTTCTCTCTCCATCTTTCTCCTTGCCATGCGGGATGCCACAGGGGTCTTCATTAAGCCCCACTCTTTTCAATCTATATGTTACCCCGTTAGCGGTCTTGATTAAATATTTTAGCTTCTCTCTGGTATCATACGTAAAACACACTCAGATCGTTGTGTCGGTCGCTGGAAATCCAGATTCCACAGCAGTCAAATTCCACTATTGTATGCTTCAGGTAGGCAATTGGATGAGGGCAATTGGATGCCTAAAGTTAAACTCTTCAAAAACAGAGGCCATACTGTTTGGTAACAATCCTTCTTTCTGGTCTCCCAATTGGTGGCCTAATGAGCTAGGTTCCCTTACAACCTTAAGTGCTAAAGTGAAAAACTTGGGGGTGATCTTTGATTCTAAACTATCTTTTGAGGGCCAAATTAATTATAACACATCCTCCAGTTTCTTCATCTTAAAAATCCTTAGTAAGGTTCTTCCGCAAATCTCTTTGGCTTTGTAGAAAACAGTGGTTATGGCACTTATCACCTCGAGACTGGACTACTGCAATGCGTTGTTTACTAGCACTCAAAAATGCTGCTTAAACAAACTACAGACCCTACAAAATACAGAGGCTCATTTGCTTTTGTTTGGTCATTCCCAGACACAACTCTGCTTCTCAAGCTTTGATTCAGTTACACTGGCTCCCTGTGGTAAAAAGCATTAAGTTCAAGAACCTGTGCATAGCTTTTAAGTCCTTACATAGCCTGGGTCCAATTCATCTGTCACAACGCTTTCAACCTTATGTTCCAACAAGATCTCTTTGTTCCTCTTTCAGTAGAAACCTTGTAGTTCCTAGATTTAAAGAGTTAGATTGGGTGTTAATAGTTTTGCCACAAGCACAGTACGATTGTGGAACACACTACCTTTAGCACTTAAGACCAAATCAAACCTGCTTGACTTCAGGAAAAGTTTTAAAACTTGGCTGCTTAACTAGTAAACCATCCACCCGCTCCTAGACCCTTGTATGTGCTGCAGTTTATAGAGGATGAGTGCCTAGACACCCCAGAGTATTAGTTGCGCTCTTCAAATTCTATTTTTATTTTCATTTTCATGTTGAGGTTGCCTATGAAGATTACGGAGCTTGCGGAGGAGGAAGAATGGGTTGTGGCTGAAACTGACCAGTCGTGTAGGGGTGCCATTTTGAAAGAAGATTGGTTACAACTGTTAAGGGATGATGAACAATTGAAAGTTTTGATTCTAGTATTGCCACAAATGAAGCTTCCACATGAGGTAAATGAGGTTGGATTTAAAGATTTTAAACCTGTGTGGGTTGAGTTGTCAGTTGTGGATGGTATTGTGAGAAGATGCGAGAGGCTGGTGGTACCCAGTAATTTGCGGCAGAATTTGTCAGAGTTGTTGCATGAAGGGCACAGTGGCATGGTAGCCTTGAAGAGAAGAGCCCGGTTTGATTTTCGGTGGGCTGGAGTGGATCGGGAGATTGAAAGGTTTGTACAGAACTGTGTGGTTTGTGCATGTAGTGTTAAGTCGCATAAGTGTGTGGATACTCCTATTGTTCCTTTTGAATTTCCCAAGAGAGCTTGGAAGAAAGTTGGTATAGACATTTGTGGTCCTTTTGGTTGTTTAGATATGGAAGTACAGTATTCTATAGTATTGGTGGATTATTATCCCAATTGGCCTGAAGTGGCTTTCTTGAAGGAAATCAGGGTTTCTAATCTAATGCATTATTGTGTAGAAATTTTTTAGAAGAGAGGGTTGGCCTGGAGTAGTAATTACAGATAATGGTCCACAGCTTGTTGCAGAAGAATTTCAATCTTTTCTGGTAAAGGAAGGTATTAAGCATATTACAACTGCTGTTTATCATCCCCGTGCGAATGGATTAGTTGAGCATGTTACTCGAGTATTGTGTGAATGTGTGTAGTTGGCTATGTGCAATAACTTGGATTGGGAGGTTGGAGTTTGCAACATGTTGTGAAGTTACAGAACCAATCCAAATACCGTGAAGGGTGAATCACAGTTTTTCCTATTAAATGGAAGGATACCTTAGACTGCATTTACACCTTCATGTAAAGAAAGGACAAATCATGTGGAATTTGATTAACGTGACATCAGAGAAATGATTCGTCACCACCAGGATAGTTATGCAGGCAGACATAATGTTAAAATGATACTTGATAATCCTAAATTCTACAAGGGTGATTGGGTGAGAGCTAGTCAGGAGTATGGCTACAAGAAGGTAGTTTCTAAGTGGTCAGTTCTGCTTTAAGTGATTGATGTAAAGAAACATTCGCTTATTTTAAAAGATGGGAATTTCAGGAAAGTTTCAAAGTATAGTGATGTAGAAAACAGATGTGGTTAGGGAAGTCAAGTCATCAAGATTGCAACAATCAGGTCACATCCACATCTGGATATAACAGATGCAGTGCAAGAGTTAAAACAAGACCCAAGAGATTGGCCAAATATGTATGTGGTTGACTGTGGATGTTTGTTATATTATATAATTGACTATAAAATGGTCATTCTTGTTTTCCTTTAATTCAATCTTGTGTTAAGGCTTCTTTTCCTTAATGAGCTTATTTTGTATTAGTCTTATTTATTGTTAAGATAAGGGATGTGATGTGTTGTTATGCAGCATTTGCAATGATGTCAATCTTGTAAAGTTATAATTGAGAACGCTAGAGGTGAGAATTGGCGAAGGATCAGTAGGCCAGTTGGAATTGAGGAGCTTATTGCTGGTACTTATAATAAATCATTTTGGAAACATCACTTTGTGGTCTCTTCAGAGAACACACAACTTCTTTTTTCTACTTTATTGCATTTTTTCAAAGAAGACAAAACAATTTAGGCAGTCAATCATAACATCACAAAGCAAGACAAATGAACCTTTTCCACCCTAGAGATACAGAAATATTCCCAATCAATGAAAGCTCACAGCCCAAATCACTCCCATTAGAGATGGCTCTATATATATTGTATCACAACAGTCAGTTCACCAGGCAATATCACTTCACTATCACCTCGGTTATCACTCAGACAGAGGTATCTATATTTCCACATTTGAAGGTTGCGCTGTCACCTCCAGATTCTCAACCATGGAACACACAACTTCTTTCAGTAATGAGGGAATACGTTTAGAGCAGGTGGGGCATCTGGCTTAGGACAGCCAATTAGGGAAGGTAGCATACCCAACCTTGTCACAGAGTGGGGTGGGGTCAGTCAGACTGCTGACCCCACACCACTCTGTGATGAGGTGTCAGTAATTGACACTCATCCCTGGGCACTTCAGGGCTTAAAACTGAAGCACCCAGGTCCGCGGCAATGAGTGACACTCCCCTCGTCACGAGGTGGAGGGCCTTGTGGACTTTTGCTGAGCTGAGGAAGTCACGCCCACAGGAGCTGTGATATTCTCAACCCAACAGAGTTCAGCTCAGGCAGCCAGAAGCCTGCACATTTAGCGCATGTCTAGCTCCCAGCTTCCTGACCTGAAAATGAAGAGTATCTGTCAGGCTCACCTTTGCTCAGCCTGACAGACACTCTTCTTGAGTGGCAAAAGGTGAGGGGGCGTGGCCCTTATACTCCTGTTATTAGGGTCCAAAAGGGCCCCCCTAGGGATGTGGGCCCCAGGGTCGCTGCACATGCTGCACCAATGGTAGCTACGCTCTTGCTTTGTGCTAAGAAGAGATACAGTGCTATACACTCACTGGGACTCATTTACAATATTTTGACGCATGGCAATGCAGCAAGCCTTCCTGCTGCGCTGCCTTGCATCAAAATAAAAGCACAGGAATGCGCCGTATCTAAAAGATACAGCGCATTCCTGTCCTTTTCCCCTGCGCTGGCGCATAATGGGCTGCCGTACGTCAACGCAGGCACCCTTGCACCAATGCAGGCACCGTTGTGCCGTGGTGCAAGGGTGTCTGCGTTGTAGGAGTGGTTGTTTTTGTGCAGAAAGGGACACACTCCTGCACAAAAACAATCACAAGAAGTGTTTTCCCCTTTCTATGTGTGCTGCAAAATGCAGCACACATAGAAAAAATAAAAATGAGGAGAAATAAAGTTATTTCTCCTTTTTGCGCCTCTCTTATGCCTCCCCTGGGCAGGTGTAGGAATCTGACGCATTCCCAGGTTTATGAAACCTTGTAAATCTGGGAATGCCTCAGGTTCATTGGATGTTGCGTGGGAACACCCACAGCAACACCAATGGAACGCCCCTTTCACGCAGAGTAATGTGTAAAAGGGGACCATATTTACAAGGCCATGAAAAGCCACGCAGGGTGGTTTTACATGGCCTTGTAAATTTGGACAGGCAAACTGCGCCGCTGGGGTGCCAAAAAAACTGACGCACTTGCGCTGCAATGGGCTTGTAAGTAAGCCCCACTGTGTACTATAGAAGTGATCCAGCGCAATATTAGCCAACAACATTCATACACCATATACTCACTTGGGCCCATACATTCACACTACACTAATACTTACGCTGGGTTTCAGATGTACTCTTTTATCAAAATCCCTGCTACCAATTACCTTCTGATTGAAGAGTAATAACTTACCAATGGATCCTTTGCTAATTGGGAAGTTTAAAATGAGTGACATTCACTATAAAACATAATCCTGAAATAATCACTGAGTCAGGAAGTTTTAAAATGTTTATCTAAAGATTTTAGCAGAGTAAAATACAAAAAACACGGTATTTGATCAGAATACCCAAGAGAAAGCATAGGAACGAATTTTCTAATAAATGACAGTATTTAAGGAAATAAGAGAAGATAGAAACAGCAGCGCAACTAAAGGTTGCAGTATAGTTACCTAAATACGAGAACCAAGCCCATTAGCCAAGGAGTTGGAAAAGATAGGACCCTGGAAGGATGAAGAGCAAATACCTCCTTCAGGATCAGGACAGGACTGGTGACCTCTCTATAACAACGCCTGCGCCGTTCCCCTTTCTGGCACTCGATTTCTCCTCGATTCTCCCGTCTAATGGACTCCGCCGCCCCCTACTCAGGACCTCTTCCGGATAGGGATTCAGTCAGCAACCGATCAGCATGGCAGCCTGGAGCTCTTCTGTATGTTCTCTCTTCTGTGGAATCTAGCTCTGTCTTCGGTATCCTCTGTTCTGACTAATTACTAATGCTATATTCTATTATACCCTTCTACGCCCATGTACCTCCCCTTAATGTTGCTAACATTATGGGACCACTACTTCTGATTGGACAGGGACAGGGGGTGGATTCTCGTACCATGTCAATTTTGGCCTAAATTGTGAAGCCTATTGTTTTTACGTTCCCGCCCCTTCAAATTAATACATTCACTTTATTTCCCACCCGTTCTCACAACAAATGTTATACATTTTACAGGAGAAGAGTAACATTTTATCCGCCGGAAACATTGGGTACATCATCTTCGGCCAATAGGTTGTGGCCTTGGGAGACGTCCAAGTTGACTTCACTTGGCAGGCAGACAGGACACATGCGCAGAACCCTCTGTTTCTCGAGTTTCAAGACACCAACCTAGGCCCAAGTTTACGAATTACTAAAAGTGCAAGAAGAAAATATTAAAATCACAAATAAAACGTTTCACTGTATACCCACTTTCCCTAACTCTATTCCCATTTAATCATAATACTACCCTTCATTAATAGCGTTAAGAAAACGACAATTTAATAATGACATGAGAGCAAGCTTAAGCATGTGTGAACATTTAGCGGCCATTTTAATACACACTGCGCAGAAGCAGAAGTTTCCCACCAAGCAAAGAAAGACGTCACACCATGTGATCAGGTTGCGACATGCGCAGAGAAGTTCCCGCGCTTTAGCGGCCATCTTGAGTTATGGACAAGCGTTATTCATTAGTAAAACACATAGGCAAGCATCTATCCCTTTTGTATTCGTGAATGCAAGTATTAGTATTGACAGTACAAGTTTAATAAATTAATACTATGAGGAGGATTGCATACAAGCAAGTTTCACTTTTGAAACCTTGCTCCATCAATCCCCTCTCTGATGGCGTTTCTGAGCCATCAAAAATACTACCCTCAAACAGATGCCAACTTCTAGAAAATCGTTTCATTCTCATTTTTACTTTTTCTATTCTTACAGTCTCCTTTTAATTTCTTGTATAAATCACTTCTCCATTCTTCTAGTTCGATCTCGTCTAGTTTTCTCTTCTTTCCTTTTCCTGTCACTTCATATGTTCCATTCTTTCTACAGCATTTGCACCATATTGTTATTGCTAATATTATTATTGCTATCCCTGCTAAGGGTACAAATATTTGACCTATAAGTCCTTTTCCTACATTAGCAAACCAGGTTCCAATTGACGAGATACTATTTGTCAATCTTTCCCATACACTATCAACTTCCAGTGGTTTAAGTTCCTTCTCAAGTTTAGTTATATTCTGAATATACGTTCCAATTTCTGCACTCTTATCAGGAATATAAGTGCAACAATGTTTCGTCTTCAATCATTTACAGACTCCTCCCTCTTTTGCCAATAGAATGTCAAGAGCAAGCCTATTTTGCATCACCATAGATCTAATTGCAACCATTTCCATATTAATCATTAGAAAACCTCCAGCAGTATCTGTTGATAAACGATCAACCACTGTAGACAATTTGCATATTTTCCTTGAGTTCAGAATTATTCCCACTGAAGGTATCAATGCACCAAATATATCACCTACAATTTCTGAAAAACTAGCTCTTTTACTACGTATTAATTCATTATTGTTTTCATTGCTTCCAGTGTTTCTTTTTACGTGGTATATCTTTGGAAAAACTATTCCAAAATAACAACTTCCATACCACCGTGCAGGAAGCCTAAAGTAAGCCTTATTCCCGCATACATAATAAATTCCAGGAAAAACTGAATCTGTTCTTCCTTTAAGTCCCCAACCTCCAAGAATTAAAAAATTGTGTTCACATTCACTGGTACCGATGAAAACATTGTTATAATCAGTCTTTAACCTATGTAGACAAATTTTCCCTTTCTTTTTGAAATCCAGAGCCATAGCAGCTTGAGCTTTGCCAGGTGTGTAACTCCCTTCTTTTCCTGCCCAAGGTGGCAACTGAGCCTTATGCTCTGAAGCTTTCTTTTGAAAATCATGTCTTCTATCTTCTACTAAATTCAAAAATATCTTTTCTTCTTCTAATAAAGAACATGTTAGATTGTGTCTATGTGCATGTGTTATGTCTATTGATTTCATTGTTAAGAAAAACTCTCCCATAAACTGTGCGTCTTGACTACTAAGCACTGGGTTCATACTCTTGCGAATCGGAACCTCAGAAAATATCACATCTAAGTTTGAATAATAATACTGCAGTCTACCTGTTCTATAAAATAAACTTGTTAATACACTACATGAGATGCCATATGTCAGTGGTAAATGATGGTATGTTAATCCTTCCGCTACTGATTCAGGTAATTTCAAACATACATAACAATTACTAACTTCCATTGTGTCTACATACTGAAATAATAACTTTGTGAAAACATTTAAACTAGTGTCGTTATCAGCTACTTCATGATGAATTTCTGCCTCATCTTCTGCCATTAGTTCTACTCTATTACCCTTCATGTTTGCTGTCCTCCCTTTAGTTTCGTTATTAATCTTCTTATCTATTATCATAAGGTAAGGAACTGCTACAATCAGTACTAGCCATACTATAAGCACCAATACTAGACTACATATGCAAATTGCACAGCATTTCCTACAACAATTTCGTTTTGGTCTCCCAGTAACTCTATCATCAGGCATTTTTCGACAAGGAAGATTGCTCTTCTTATCTCTTCTTCTTTTCTTTAGAGGATTCTTTTGTTTAGTCAGGGTGGTCTTGTTTCTTCTTCGTATGTAAGTTCTGCACTTGTTCCTTCGCCACCACTGTCACTTGACTCTGAGCTTTCAAAATCTTCAAGAATAATATAAGTCCAGTCAGGACCCTTGAATTTGTTATTCACAAGTCTCAGTCTTTTACTTTTTATTTTTCCTGACTTTTTCTCTTGTTCAGTTTGACTTGTCACTTCAGGTACTTGTTCTGGATCTTCACTTCTGGTTGTTATGTGGTATTTTACTCTTTTGATGACACTTGGCCAATGATCTCCTTTTCTTGTCTTCTTGGTTGGTACTATTTCTCTGTTTACGTCTTCAGAAATCTCGTTATTTTCACTGCTCAATACTGTTTTGTTTTCTTTGATTACTGCTTCTTTTGTTTGTTCTTTTTCAGGTCTGATTGGTTTCTCTTCAGTAGCTCCACAATTACTTACTTGATCTTGTTCCCTTTTTATTTCTTTATGTTCATTTGTATTAACCCCTTTTTCTTTAGTGAATTCTTCTTGAACCTTCTGCTTCTGATCAGGGCTTATTGCACTGTGAACTTCTGCAGCCTGACCGGCTTCTTCTAGACCTGTCTGTCCCTCTTCAAGGTTTATCAAATCTTCACTGTTTTTAGTCCAATTTTCTTTCCCTATCTGATTTAGTTCAGGATCTTTTACTGTCTTGTCTTCTTGATCCCAAACTGTTTCTTCTTCACCTATCTGATCTTCTTTAATTTCTTCCAATTTAGTTTGATTTCTCGTTCTGTGGTATACTTCAGGCACTTCTACCACTGGTATCCAATCCTGACTTGTGCTCGGTTGTTCTCCGTCAGCTTCTCTCGAACCTCTATCTTGAGATTCCTCAGCTGGACAACCTTCAGCTTCTTCAGTGACTGGCGTTGTTTGTAGATTCTCTTCTTCAGGTTCTGGTACTCTCTTTGTGTGGCTTACGTGAATCCAATTAGGAAATGTTGCACACTTCACTGCTGTATTGGTGGTCAATATGACTTGACAAGGTTTGCTCCACCTGGGTGATAGACACGTTTCTCTGGTGTGATTCTTCACTACCACCCAATCACCAGGATTCAGATCATGTTCTAATTCAGGCTGCCTGGAAACTGCGTCTTCTCCAACCTGATGAGAGACAGAACGCACGAGGTCAGCCAATCCTTTGCAATAATCCAAAACCATATCATCAGATATATTTACTAATTTGTTTGTGGGAACATGTGTTTGTCTCATTGCTCTTCCCATCATAATTTCATGTGGGCTCAATCCTGTCGTTCTGTCAGGTATGCTTCTTATTCCCATCAAGACAAGTGGCAATGCGTCGGGCCACTCTAATGATGTTGATGCACACATTTTTCCCAATCTTGACTTTATAGTGCCATTCAATTGTTCAACCACTCCAGAAGCCTCTGGGCGATATGCACAGTGCAGTTTCTGTTTGATTTGGAATGCTTCACAGATTAGTTTGATTACTTCACTGTTAAAGTGTTTTCCTCTATCTGATTCCAAAGATACTGGAAAACCAAATCTAGGTATGAGCTCTCGTAGTAACAGTTTTGCAACTGTAATGCTGTCATTTCTCCTAGTTGGATAAGCCTCCACCCACTTTGAAAACAGACACACTATGACTAGTACGTATTTCAGCCCTCTACATGGTGGTAACTGTATGAAGTCAAACTGGAGTCTTATAAATGGGCCTTGTGCCTTTCCAATCTTTCCAAACCCAATTATCGTTTTCCTGCCTGGATTGTGCATTTGACAAGTTAGACATCTCTGGCAAAGACTCTCTGCAACAGCTCTGAATTTGGGATTGTACCAATTTTGTCTGAACAGCCTAATCATTGCATCTCTCCCTATGTGTGTGTCACCATGAAGCATTCTAGCCATTTGTGAGAGTAAACAGTCTGGCATGACTGGTCTGCCATCTGCTTTGATCCATACTTCATCATCTCCTCTTTGGGAACAACCTACTTTTATCCACAGATTCTTCTCACTTTCATCAACCTCATCTTGCAATTTCTTAACTTCATTCCAAGTTTCTGGTGGCATATACAGCATAAGTTGGCAGCTGATTCCCATTCTTTCCACCCTCTTATTTACTGACGTTCTGGTTTTGGCACAATATTGAGCCACCAGTTCAGCATATCTGTTGCCAACTACCACCCAGTCATCTCCTGACTGATGTACGGCACATTTCACCACAGCCAATTCTTTTGGTGATTGTATTGCTTCTAGCAATTCCCTTACAAATTGTCCATTTTTAATGGGGGATCCTGAAGAAGTCATGAAATCCCTCTGCATCCACAGTTGGCCAAAATCGTGCACAACCCCGTAACCATATCAGTAAATATAGTTACTCTCTGATTCCTCCCAATTTTGCAAGCTTTTATCAAAGCAATCAATTCAGCTACTTGTGCAGATTTTACGCCTGGTAAATAGGATGCTTCAACTATTCCAGTTAATTCACAGACTGCATAGGCAGCAGTTAGTTTACCATCTTCATGTCTTTGGCATGAACCATCAACAAATAGCTCCCTGTCTGGCTTTTTAAGAGGCAGTTCCTCAATGTCTGGGCGTGGTTTTGTACATAATTCTGTAATCTGTACACAATCATGTTCATCTTCTTCGTCATCTTTATTTGTTTCATGATATGGGTCTGGCAATAGATTTGTTGGATTTATTATCGTACACCTTACCATGGTCACATTTTCAGCACCCATTATTATTCTCTCGTATTTAGTCAGCCGACTAGGAGTAAGATGCTGACTTCTGGTTCTAGTCAACAGAATGACAACTGCATGTGGAACATATACTTTTACAGGATGTCCCATCACAATTGACTCGCTTTGTTCAATGCTCAAGCAAGTCGCTGCCACTGCTTTTAGGCATCCTGGCAATGCAGCTGCTACTGGGTCCAATGTAGCAGAAAAATATGCTATAGGACGTCTGTCTAGTCCATGTCTCTGAGTTAGGACAGAAAGTGCACAATTTTCTCTCTCTTGACAGAATAATGCGAATTCTCTTTTGTAATCAGGCATGCCTAAGGCAGGTGCTGAACAAAGTGCGTTTCTCAATTTTACAAAAGCTTCTACACTTTCATCCTCCCACTCAACAGGGTCCTTTGCTTTCTTTTTCGTCATGTTAATTAAAGGCTTAGCCAACATGGAAAAATTTGGTATCCATTGTCGACAGTATCCTACTATTCCTAGGAACATTCGTACTTGTCTTTGCGTTACAGGCATTTGCATTCTCTTTATTAATTCTACTCTTTCAGAGGTTATTCTTCTTTTACCCCTCTCAATTTGATGTCCCAGATATTTAACTGCTGTCCTGCAAAACTGTAACTTTTCAGGTGAAACTTTATGCCCTTCCTCAGCCAACAAATTTAATAATGCTATGGAATCAACAACACAGTCTTCTCTAGTGGTCGACGCCACTAATAAGTCGTCGATATATTGAACTAAAACTGAGCTTCCTGGCATCACTAATTTTTCAAGGCACTTTTTCAGTATCTGGTTAAAAATGGAAGGACTTTCTGTGTACCCCTGAGGAACACGATTCCACACATATACTTTATTCTCAAATTTGAATGAGAAAAGAAACTGGCTGTCTGGATGCAATGGTATTGAAAAGAATGCTTGACACAAGTCAATTACTGTGAACCATCCCGCATTCCAAGGAATCTGATATAGTATTACTGCCAGGATTTGGTACTATAGGACAACATGGTTCCACAATCTTATTTATTTTCCTCAGATCCTGAACAATCCTATATTTTCCACTAGGTTTCTTAAATCCCATGATTGGTGAATTACATGGGCTACTCATTACTTCTTTTAGAATGTTTTGTTTTACCATTCGATTGATTTCTTCAATGACTCCTGCTTTTACTTCTGCACTCATTTTGTATTGTTTAGTATTTGGGAAAATCGCACCTTCTTTTACAGTAATTTGAACTGGATCTATTTTTGCCATAAGTCCTGCTTCTTTTCCGGTGAAATCCCATACTATTTGGTTTACTGTACCTTTTAATTCTTCTGGCAACTCATCTTTTGTTATCAACGAAAACATTTCATCTATTTCTGTACCTTGTTTTGCAACCATAATTTTATATACATGGTCTTCATCTGGTGTTTGAACAGCCACACCATCCGGTGTGCAG
Organism: Calotriton arnoldi; assembly: GCA_963921515.1. Lineage (NCBI taxonomy): Eukaryota > Metazoa > Chordata > Amphibia > Caudata > Salamandridae > Calotriton > Calotriton arnoldi. Next base: position 1,845,636 of record CAWUFW010003084.1, read on the forward strand.
AAAATTGTACAATTCATCTTGCACAGCAAATCCCTACCTAATAAGTTCACGGGACTAGAATCGCACACTACAAATTGGTGCATTTCTCTGAAGTTTCCAGTTTTAACTTCCATTGGTTCGGTAAGAGGTGTTCTAATTCTTTGATTAGCTACCCCCACTACTTGGATATCTTCACCAGAGAGAGGAAGGTCTGGGATGTCTGCTGATCTTACAGTAGACCTGGTAGCACCAGTGTCCAAAAGGAAAGTAATATCATTACCTTTCACATTTCCTTCAACATATGGACCAGACTGATCTACCTGTAAGGATGCGCCAAGTACGCACTCCTTCTTCCCCTCTCCCAGGCACCGTCACGAGTAGTTTTCTCTGAAATGTTCCTGCAAAAGAAATTGTGATGTCATATAATCATTCTTACCACTTCCTCCTGAGTATCCGATGTCTGTACCGTGCTTTGCTCTGCTTACATTACCCTGAACAGGTGGAGGTGGCAACTGACTCTGGGGATTTACACCCTGCTGTGAGTCATTCTGCGTCTTTTGATTTAAGTTTTGATTTGGGCCATTATTATTTCCAATCTTTTTACACTCGTCCTTCCAATGCCCCAATTTTCCGCATCCATGACAAGGAAATTTCTTTTTAGCTTCTTCTCTACTCATTCGTCTTCTATATTTTCCACCATTCCCAGTATCACCACTCGTTCCAGAATCTTTTCCTTGATTCTCACTCGGATTTTCCAAATTAATTCCCTGCTTCTCTGCCATTTTCACCTGAGCCCACATCACCTTTTCCTGCAATTTCTTGTGTCTATCCTCAATATCGTCTCCACAATATTTTGCATACTTCAAAATTTCATCTATGGGCTTTCCCTGCCAACACAGCATGTGTTGTTTAATCATCTGGCAAATCTCTGGCTTTAGACCGTAAACAAACCGATACACAAACTGACTCATATTCTTGTCTCCAATGTCCTCAAATCCACTATACTGTTTAAACACCTGTAATAAACGCTCATAGTAAGAATGTACTGTTTCATTTGCTTCTTGGGTAGTTCGATCTATTTTTACCCAATCTGTTTCTTTCGGGGGTATCTTTCCTTTCAGGTATGTTATCACCTGCTGATACTTTTTCATCACATCACTTGACGGGGCACCTGTCTTTGAATCTCTGGGATACTCATCACTAGGCCAATCCACTGTGATCTTACAATCTGTCCATAAATCGGCAGGTACCACTATGTCAAACAGACCATCCAAATCCTTCAACAATACCTTTGACACCTTCACAAACCTTTCAACCTGCTTGTACCATTCAATTGGCTTTTCCCTCAGCTTTGGAAAATCATTCGTAAATGATAAAATATCCTGTCTGCTCCATGGGACATGTACATATCCTCCTCCCGCAACTTCTCGCATTGGATACATTTGATCTGCTTTTCCTGCTTCCTTCATCACATATTCAGATGCTGTTCTACTTGTTCGCGCTTCTTCCTTTTTCTTGGCCCACCTAGATCTCCATTTATCTAGATCTCCCCATTTTTGTAAAACTAACATTAATTCTCTTATTTGTAGTCTTCTTCCAGATGCATTCATATTTTCTAAATCTTTGTCTGAAAATTCTGCTCTATAGGGTTTCTGTAGTACTTTTGATCTCCCTATTTCAATTCCCATCTGTAGTGCTAGATTGGACAATTTTTCATGAAATACTCTCACATTTCTAGTGATACTTCTGCACAGAAACAATAATTCTTCTTCATCATAGGTATTCAAGCGTTCTACTCCTACATTTCCTGCTATTATTTCTTCTAATTCAACTTTTAATTTATGGATATCCAGTACTTTTGGAGGTGCGCACTGTTTAACTGACCCTTGTACCCATCTTTCTAGGTCTTCAGGTGTTACTATGGTAGCACTTTTTGCTCCTGATGAAGTTACTAAACTTACATCCTTTGAACCTCCAGGTACATCTCTTCTTGGAGTATTATTTACAGAACTTCGAATAGGTAAATCCATGAGTGATATTGTGGATTCACAGTCACTAAATTGATCCTCAATTATAACTGGAGCTTCAGGTTTTGGGTTACTCACAGGAGTATTCATAGGAGTCGGTACAGGTATCAATGGAGGACAATTTCCTTGAGTACCATATAATGGAACTACTGGACCAATTGTTACAGGAATAGTCAATGAATCAGGATGTACTTTTATCTGAGTTATTTTCCGTACTAATTCTGCTCTAGTCTTTTCTAAAGCTTCCTTTTCTTTGTCATGAAGTATTCTAGTCGGGGTGAATTCATGCATTACCTTTGGTACCATTGGAGTTTGTGGTGGTGCACTAGGAGGGCATCCACTTGTCCCTTCCTGATATGGAGGTGGATTTCTTAACATTTCTTCCATAAATTCGTCTTCTGAATCCTCATTTCTTATTAAATGTTTTGTCTTTTCTGTACACTTGCCTCCTGATTTTCTCCTTCTGTAAATAATGGATACAGTCCCTCTGTAATCATTGCCCTTCTCCATTGTTTCATCTGACCCTCTCTTGACTCACGTAAATATCTGGGGTAAAATCCTGGGTAACTCTTATTACTTCTAGATCTATCCCGTTCAAATGCCTCGGTTTCCCATTCTTCTAGGGCTTCATACTGAGTTAATCTAGGTCTGGGTTCTAAATCATTCATCCTCAATCTCAAGTTTTGAAGAATTCTTCCATTGAAAGTGCCATTTTCAGGAAATGCTAATACTCCATCATTTTTGGTATATTCTATCCAATTCTCCATCCATACACAAGTATGATAACCTCTCTCCATCATCATGAATGATGCTGGCGTTTTAGCTGGTGGAATAATAATTCCTTCTCTAGTTTTGATTGGTTTGTCCTTTTTAAAATAATTCTTAATCTTTTGTAAGAATGAAATTTTTCTCTTTTCTCCGTACATTCTATCTAATCTTCTGTGTATAAAATTATATTCTGCAAAACCTAGGAATCTCCTATCTGGACGATTTCCTATTAAAGTCGGATCACGTTTTAACATGCAATCCTTATCCACTAAGAATGTAGCTTCTAAATCTCGACCAATCAAATGTCTGCTAACTTTTATTTCTAAGCCAATCCTTGCGCGGCCTTTTGGTGACATTTCTCTGTCAACCCCTCCTTTACAATCTGCTCTTTTTCTGTTCTCGCTGGTTTAATCAATCCCAGCGCGACACCTGTGATGTCAGCACTACTCCTGACTACTGACCCCTCCTTTACAAGGGTTTTTCCACACCCGCTGTTTCAACCTATCACAGCGCAGCGTTTTGTGACATCAGCTCCCTCTCCGGCAACTGACCCTCCCTTTACAAAATTACGCAAACTTATTTTCTCTATAAATCTTAATTAAATTTCAGTAACAACATAAAACATTCGATATCGTGCCAGTTTCCACTAATTTCGAAAAAGATAGTTTCTTCCACACTTTAGTAAAACCTTTCCGTTTACTAATACATACACTACGAGTAAAACACTTCCGTCTACTCTTCACACAAGCTCCAGAAGTACCTGTTACTTCTCCAATGTTACCCTTACTAGGTGATATAACATCACATTTTTATCAGCGTACCCTTTTTGCTATTACTCACACGCATAGAGTCCCTAACGAGTACTTGAAGTCCTGCTTAACTTCTCAGTACTATTTCTGCCTGACAGATAACCTCACTGCAGTATGGCTTCCACTTGCCACCCACTATTCTTTCCCCCGGGGATTTCTAGACAACATAAAACAAAACTCAAAAAATAAGCGGATGTTAGTTCATAAAAATACAAATAAAATTCTCATTACCCAATTAACAAAGAGTAACAACAACCGTCCTCTGCTTACCAGAAAACTGATCCAGCGCAATATTAGCCAACAACATTCATACACCATATACTCACTTGGGCCCATACATTCACACTACACTAATACTTACGCTGGGTTTCAGATGTACTCTTTTATCAAAATCCCTGCTACCAATTACCTTCTGATTGAAGAGTAATAACTTACCAATGGATCCTTTGCTAATTGGGAAGTTTAAAATGAGTGACATTCACTATAATACATAATCCTGAAATAATCACTGAGTCAGGAAGTTTTAAAATGTTTATCTAAAGATTTTAGCAGAGTAAAATACAGAAAACACGGTATTTGATCAGAATACCCAAGAGAAAGCATAGGAACGAATTTTCTAATAAATGACAGTATTTAAGGAAATAAGAGAAGATAGAAACAGCAGCGCAACTAAAGGTTGCAGTATAGTTACCTAAATACGAGAACCAAGCCCCTTAGCCAAGGAGTTGGAAAAGATAGGACCCTGGAAGGATGAAGAGCAAAGACCTCCTTCAGGATCAGGACAGGACTGGTGACCTCTCTATAACGACGCCTGCGCCGTTCCCCTCTCTGGCACTCGATTTCTCCTCGATTCTCCCGTCTAATGGACTCCGCCGCCCCCTACTCAGGACCTCTTCCGGATAGGGATTCAGTCAGCAACCGATCAGCATGGCAGCCTGGAGCTCTTCTGTATGTTCTCTCTTCTGTGGAATCTAGCTCTGTCTTCGGTATCCTCTGTTCTGACTAATTACTAATGCTATATTCTATTATACCCTTCTACGCCCATGTACCTCCCCTTAATGTTGCTAACATTATGGGACCACTACTTCTGATTGGACAGGGACAGGGGTTGGATTCTCGTACCATGTCAATTTTGGCCTAAATTGTGAAGCCTATTGTTTTTACGTTCCCGCCCCTTCAAATTAATACATTCACTTTATTTCCCACCCGTTCTCACGACAAATGTTATACATTTTACAGGAGAAGAGTAACATTTTATCCGCCGGAAACATTGGTTACATCATCTTCGGCCAATAGGTCGTGGCCTTGGGAGACGTCCAAGTTGACTTCACTTGGCAGGCAGACAGGACACATGCACAGAACCCTCTGTTTCTCGAGTTTCAAGACACCAACCCAGGCCCAAGTTTACGAATTACTAAAAGTGCAAGAAGAAAATATTAAAATCACAAATAAAACGTTTCACTGTATACCCACTTTCCCTAACTCTATTCCGATTTAATCATTAATAGCGTTAAGAAAACGACAATTTAATAATGACATGAGAGCAAGCTTAAGCATGTGAGAACATTTAGCGGCCATTTTAATACACACTGCGCAGAAGCAGAAGTTTCCCACCAAGCAAAGAAAGACGTCACACCATGTGATCAGGTTGCGACATGCGCAGAGAAGTTCCCGCGCTTTAGCGGCCATCTTTAGTTATGGACAAGCGTTATTCATTAGTAAAACACATAGGCAAGCATCTATCCCTTTTGTATTCGTGAATGCAAGTATTAGTATTGACAGTACAAGTTTAATAAATTAATACTATGAGGAGGATTGCATACAAGCAAGTTTCACTTTTGAAACCTTGCTCCATCAGAAGCAGAGAGCAGTAGGGTGAGGGACACCTGTACAATATGCGAGGGACAGAGGTTGAAAAAGTTTGTCATGAAACTTGCTTTAAAAGTGATGTTTTAGTTTCAGAGTCTTTCCAGGACCACTTCCGTTTAAAGAAAGATGCAGCGGCTGTTTGTTATTCTCTGTTGCTAGGAGGCTGACAGTACAGCGGCTTCGTCGGTTTCCCAGACTCCTAATCTGATTTAGGTGTAATGCAATGAATGTAAATGATGAAAATGTTAATTCAACTCATTTTGCTCGGAAGGGCACAAATCTAGTTAAAATGTAGAGTCAACTGCTTTTGTTTGAGGCAAATATTCTTTTACTACGTGTCCTAGTTTCTGCCACAGACTTAGAGTGTTTAGTGTGCAATTCTTCACGAAACAACTGCATTTTATTTATTAAAGGTATCGCACCGATCAAATACACAGTAAAAAGGCCTTCAAATCTTTGTTCTTTTTGGTTTTTCATGGTTTGTCCATAAACATAAAACTCAGCTCTCTTGACAAATGGCTGTTGTTCACTTCATGCTTTGTAGAGAGGATATGGCTGGTATTGTATCTGCTGTTTGTATGAATGTTATGTATTTAATTCTAGAGCATTTTATGGCAGGTACACGTAGCCGACATCCAGAGGAGTAGCTTCAGGGGGAGTGTTTGGGGTGTTACACCCTCCTAATAAATGTATTTTCTGATAAATAGTTGGGCACAGGTGCTTTCAGTCGGGTATTGGGCGATGCATTTCACCAGGAAATTTTTACAAACACACAGATATAAATGCACACACTCTCTTCTTCTCTGTTTTCAAAGTGCTCAAAAAGGGAGCCACCCCGCCAGTCAGCAGACTTCTCATCAGGTTTCCAGTGCCTCAGGCCACCTTGCCATTTTCCCCACGCCATTTTTCCCACTCTGCCCGCTTCCTGCCTCCCCAGCACCCCTCCCTAAGACCTATTTAATAAAGCCAGCAGCGCGGCCCAAGTGTGCAGGTTTTGCCAGCTCCCCCTTGCTGCCATTAGCTGCCTTATTTGACTGCCAGACTGCTCCTGCCCTAGGGAACCAGCCCCACCAGCCAGCAGACTTCTCAGGTTTCCAGTGCCCCAGTCTGCCTTGCCGTTTTCCCCGTGCCATTTTTCCTGCGCTACCCGCTTCCCGCCTCCCCAGCACCCCTGCCTACACCAGTGTGCAAAAGGCAAGCCTGTCTGGGCACATCCGTGCCTGGACTGTGCCCAGCACCAGGAACCCTGGCCTGCCTGACCAACAACTGCTACCTCATTTCTCCTTGCTCCACGGCAGGACCATTAACCTGCCTCCGCTGTCAGTTCACCTCCATCCCTAGATCAACCACCAAAACACGTGTCACACTCTCCCCGCCGGACGCCACTTCCACGGAACCACTCCGGTGCCTCCTGATTAACGCCAGATCGCTTTGCAAATACACCACCGAAGTCTGGGACACCATCTCCACCATTGCCCCTGATGTGACATTCATCACAGAGACTTGGCTCACTCCCTCATCGGCCCCAGAAATTACTAACGCCACACCAACCAGCTACAAGATGAAACTCCAGGACCGCACCAACAGACACTGAGGTGGCAGCACCATCATACACAAGGAATCAATCATCTGCACCACCATCGAAGACGAAACCATGCCAATCATGGAACACCTCAACTTCCAACTCCACACCGACGACAATACCACCATCAAAGGCGGCCTCTCATAAAGACCCCTAGGACCTCAAACCGGCCTCAGCCACACCATCGCATAATTTATCACCCCGCTCACCATTGAGTCCCAACACTATGTCTTCCTGGATGACCTCAGTTTCCACCTGGGACGACCCACAGACACCAACTCCACTGTCCTACTGGGATGAGTGGACAACACTGGCTTCACGCAGCTGGTCTCAGGCCACATGCACAGAGCAGGACACATGCTAGACCCCCATCTGCATGTCCAGCAACAAAGTCAGAAACAGCCACACCATGGAACTCACCTCGTACGATCACTCCATCATCCACTTCCTCATCACTGGACCACCCTGCAGCACCCCTAACCACCACAGCGTCCCCTTCCACAGCTAGGCCAAAGTCACTCAGCACCAATGGACCAAAGCCCTCAGCATTACCCAGCCTGACTTATCCACCAACCTGAAACGAGCAGAAAAGAACTTCAACGATTGGATCACCTGCACTGCCAACCGAGTCGCCCCCACCAAACCAGCCAAAACGCACAGCCCCACCAAACGAGTCAGCTGGTACACCCCAGAACTCAGCGTGTTGACACGCAGATGCAAACAGCTAGAAAGAAGATGGCTCATCAGCAGAAGCGACACTGATCGAGCCACCTTCAAGTCAGCCCTCAGCACCCACCACCACCAACTCAGATACATGAAAAGGGAGGCCCTAGCAAACCGCAACGAGGCCAGCGCCAAACAGACCAAGGAACGCTACAGCATTGTGAGAGAGTTCACCTGCCCATCAGCCACAGAGAACTGATCCCCGCCTCACAGGCACTTTGCGACGCTCTAGTCTACCACATCCACAACAAGATAGCCACCATATACAGAAACTTCAATCCCCAACCCACCAACCTCCTCAGTCTCCCCACCTCCATGAAGACTGCCAGCAACCACTGCTCACCGCATGGGAACAGCTCAATACACCGAACCCTACTGCCTTAATGAACTCCAACCATTTGGAAGCACCCTCCAACCCATGCCCCATCGACTCTTCAACATCGGAAGGGACAAGATCAGCCACTATCTTCAATGCCTCCATCACCACATCCACCTTTCCTGATGCCTGGAAACACTCAGAGATCAGACCCCTCCTCAAGAAATGCTTCGCAGACCCCAGTGATCCCCAGAACTACTGCCCCATCTCACTGCTCCCGTTTCCTGCCAAAGTCTTGGAGAAAGCCATCAACATCCAACTGACTGAACACCTGGAGAGAAACAACCTGCAAGACCCCTCCTGATCAGGATTCAGAGCCAACCACCGAGACGGCCCTGATCGCCGTGACAGACGACATCCGCACCCTACTCGACAGAGGAGAATCTGCAGCCCTGATTCTCCTTGACCTTTCTGCAGCCTTTTACACCGTCTCCCACCCCACACTCATCAAACAACTACACCAGATTGGAATCGAAGACGACACCCTTAGGTGAATGGCATCTTTCCTCAAGGGGCGCACCCAGAGAACCCACCTCCCCCCTTCACCTCACAATCCAAACGCACTATCTGAGGTGTCCCTCAAGGTTCATTCCTCAGTCCTACCCTCTTCAACATCTACATGACGCCGCTAGCAGACATCGCCAGAGCCCACAACATCAACATCGTTTCCTATGCCGACGACACCCCACTCGTCCTCTCGCTCTCAGCGGACCTCTCAACACCCCACCACCACTTCCACAACTGCATGAAAAACGTCTCCGCCTGGATGAAGGACAACTGACTGAAGCTCAACACAGACAAAACTGAAGTGCGGATTTTCAGCAGCCACACCTCTCCCTGGAATGACACCTGGTGGCAATCAGAACACAGACCCATCCCCACACTGAAAGGCCACGCCTGGAACTTCAACATCATCCTGAACAGCAAACTCTCCATGAAATGACAGGTCAACACCATCTCTTCAGCCTGCTTCCACACTCTCCGCAAGCTTTGCAGAATCTTTAAATGGCTCCGCATCGGCAACAGAAAAACAGTGATACAGACCCTCATCACCAGCCTTCTTGACTGCAGCAACGCACTCCAGACAATACAGAACACAGCAGCCAGACTGATCTTCAACTTGCTCAAAAGGACCACATTACCCAGTGCCTGAGAGACCTCCACTTGCTCCCCATCCAGAAGAGATGCCAATTCAAGCTACTGAACCACACCTACAAAGCCCTCCATGACCAGGGACCTGCAAACATGAACCACTGCCTGAACTTCCACCAACCATCCAGAAACCTCCGCTTCACCCACCTCACCCTCGTACATCTGCCCCGGCAGTCCGAAGGACGCTCCTTTTCCCACCTCGCAGTCAAGTCCTGGAACGCCCTCCACCTCCGAACATCACCCTCACTGACAGGCTTCAGGAAGAAAGTCAACTGTATCCCGCAGTCCAGTGCCTGTATACCTTCACAGGTGATAAGCCGCGCTATACAAGTACCATACGATTCAATATGATTAGAAATGTTGGTTATTTGACAAAATATTTCTCTTAGTACTCCTACCAAACCACTCCCTTTCCACTGTCCCATAGGCCCCTTTCATGCACCCTGCCTGTCTGTAGTATATTTTAACATTATATGCCAGCCTAATTGTTGGAAAATCTGAAGCTCAACCCCCCCCAATCTTACTGACAAAGCTACACCCCTGCCGAAATCCTTCCTGCTGCTGTGTCTGGAATGCAAAAACAACAGTCGATGGACAGAATGCAGAACAATGTCATACATTCACCCCAGTACAGAGATCTGGGCCTAAATCCATCGTTTTTTTGCTCACCATGCCATTCCAGTTTGAACCCAGCCTTATGCAAATCAGTCTTGACCCTGTGCCTCATGGGAACAGTCCAGCCCGAACTGCCAAGCCAGGTCCTCCCTGGACTGGAAACAAGCATCCTAGGACCGGTTTCGGGGTTTCACCCCTCTTCAGCCAGGATAGCTTGATTCCAGTGGCATGGAGAGCACGGGACCCACGTCTGGGCATACCCGTCCCACTCGGGATGACAAATGCAAAAACAACAGTTGATGGACAGAATGCAGAACAATGTCATACATTCACCCCAGTACAGAGATCTGGGCCTAAATCCATCGTTTTTTTGCTCACCAAGCCATTCCAGTTTGAACCCAGCCTTATGCAAATCAGTCTTGACCCTGTGCCTCATGGGAACAGTCCAGCCCGAACTGCCAAGCCAGGTCCTCCCTGCACTGGAAACAAGCATCCTAGGACCGGTTTCGGGGTTTCACCCCTCTTCAGCCAGGATAGCTTGATTCCAGTGGCATGGAGAGCACGGGACCCACGTCTGGGCATACCCGTCCCACTCGGGGTGACAAATGCATTCCGTCCATCAATTGTGTGTCTTTTGCTGTGTCTGGAAGGCAAGCTACCTTAAGACAGAAAAATCACTTATACTATTCTTTAGTGTACTAGGTCTAGGCTTAAGACACCTTACAAAGGAGACTGCATATCACATTTTATTAACACTATGAAATAGACAATTATGAATATAGTGCTATTTAGTTGTTTAAATAAGTGTAATTATTTAATAAGTAGTGCTTTTAGGCATTATTACTTATTGGGATAAATATTATGAGGTCATAAGCAGTGGATTGTGTGTGGGTTTATAGAGTTATGGTTTGCATGGATGTTCTGCAAGTTATGGTCTGCAGAGCTAACCATAACTTACCAATTTCAATGGTTTTTCTGTTTTAATTCTTAACCATAATTGTACTTTAACCCTGCTTTTAAGGGAATTTCTGAGGTTTTTATAACATACGTCAAGGTATTATAACTGAAGCTAACCCGAATTTCACTGTAACCGTTTATCTCAGTGAATTACTGTTTTTGCTGATTGTCTACTGTATCCATCTCTTCTGAAAGAGTACCTTGATGCAGTGTCTTGCGAGTTAGCAATGACGGAACCGTTTTGGCTCTTGCTGGACTCCGTAGAGCTATGACGTAGGTGTTAAAGAGGAATGCAATGAAGGTTGATTTAGAATGTTGAGTTTTCAATTACACACAGCAGAATAAAGACGTGTAATACTAAGCTTCGTGTGTGACATAGTCATTTGCAGGTACCCAGGCTGGGCAAGATAGGGGATAAGTAACCTGAAGATTGACAGTGCTCTCCCAGAGAGTTTGCCATGGTCCAAGCTTGAGCATGCAACGTGTGCCGCTCTCAAAGTATGGAATCGCCATTTAATGCATATGGAGTCAAAGCGCAACTCCAGCTGCTGTGAAGCAGTTGAAGACAAAGAAAGCACAGCAGAATCTACACATTGTTGGACGCAAACCTGCTGGAAAGGCCATACATAAAGGTACCGTCTGTCATGTAGGATAAAGTCATACGGTCATATGGAGTGTATACGCTGAAGGTGGATACAACCAGGTTCAAAGAGCAGTCATTGATAATCGGAAACTGTAAAATAATGCTGCGAACTCCAGCATGCCAAGTGGAGACCAACTAGGTACCCGAAAGTGCAAATTGATATTAAGAAAAAAATAATTGACTTACCAAACTCAGTACAGAAAGTTTTCATACTGCTGCACGCAGTGAAGTGGCTCAAGGAGACATGCCAACAGTTGTGTTTATTAAGCAGTCCATACCCGAAGTGTCCAGCCACCAGAACTGCTGAATGGGGCTCAGAAAAATTTCACAGTTCTTCGGAGAATAATGAACCGAGAGAGTCTCTCGGAATAGTGAAATTTTTCAGATGGCAGTGAAGAAAGTGACGTTTCCAGCTATCATTAAAGATGATACAGAGGCCAGCACATCGCAAGGCTCATTGATGAACTGCTTACACCAAGTCACCGTGATCCACCAGTGGTGTGAGTAAGCTCCACGCTGGTCTACAATGCTGCCACTTTTCTGAAACCACCACCACCTTTCGATAGCACCAAAAAGGAAAATAATGGCGATAGATGGATTGTGTGGATATAGACATTGAAAGATTTCATTGATGCACTTGAAGGAACTGATAAGAAAAAGATCATCAAATACCTCAAAAACCTTGCTGGTGATGGTGTAAAAGAAGTCATAAGGAAAACGCCACAAACTGACAAAGAAATCACATACCGTCGAATTAAAGAAACTTTGAATCGCAAGTTCAATCCAATGCCTAATGTAGATTTCGAAAGATACATTTTCAGTCAAGAATGACAGAAAGTTGATGAAACCATCAATGGAAATGTGGAGAGACTTGGCACACTCATCATACACTGTAAGTTCAATTAATTTAATGATGAAGAAGCTATACGTCTTAGAGTTATTGATGGATGCTTGGCAGTTTAATTCAGGCAACAAATGCTGAGAGAAACTCTTAGTCTGGAGCGAGTGTTACTGGCTGCCAGGGCTGAAGAGCATGCTAATAGACAATCTGCTGACATGGAGGCTGGAGGTGCCCAGAATGAATCAGTCATTAGTGTGAAAAGTAAACCAAAGTCACAGTCTGAAGGGCACAAGATGATGTCTACACATAAAAAGAAGTTGTGTTTTAGATGTTAATTTTCGTTACCACACGAAGGTAAATGTAACCATTTTGGAACGGTTTGAGGAGCAAAGGAAAAAGCAAGTGTGTCACGGTGCGAAGACAAAATGGCTACTGACACTTTCCAGAAGCAACAGTCGATGCGCACCCACAAGGCCAAGCAGCGACATCAGTTAAGACAAACTGACACTAAACGAAGTCAATTGTCGTCAAGCGGTTCTTCTAGATTAGTATCAAGTGAAAGTGAAGAAGATGGCTATGCCATGTCGATGTTTACCTCAGAAAAGCGTACGCATGTTGGACTGGCTGCATGTGAAGAAAAATGTCAAAGAAAAGTTAACATGCAAAAGCACCAAAGTCATTCAAACATTGTCCAAAGATTACACTTAAAATAAATGATTATTCGATACCTTTCCTCATCGACAGTGGTGCTTCGATAAACATTATACCTGAGGAGAAATATAATGATTTGCCACCATTACCAAGACTGACGCCATCAGAAACCAAAGTGTATACACGGGCTGTATCAACGCCCTTAAAAAGTCAAGGTTCATTTGTAGCACGATGAAACACAAGAAACCTAAAGTGCAAGCACCCATCCATGTGCTTCAAGGTACAGTGTCAAATACCTGTCTGCCAGTTTCAGGATAGCTGCTGATATGGGACTGATTTCCATAAACTGCAACATGAATGATCACCATGAAATAGTAAGTCTATTCTCCTCATTGTTTCTTGGGTCAGGAAAGTTTAGGACTATTAAAGTAAAGCTGCATATTAATGAGGATACCCGTCCTGTTGCTCAAAGACAGACGAATTGCTTTCCATTTACAAGATGCTGTTGAAAAAAAAATTGAATCATTACTAAAGCATGATATCATTGAGAGATCTACTGGTCCCACACCATGGGTTTCTCCCATAGTGGTAGTGCCCAAAAAGGACAGTGTAGGAGCTGTACGCATATGCATTGAAATGCGTCAGGCATACAAGGCAATTGAACGAGAGCGACTTCCAGGTCCACACATTGCTGACATGATAACGCAAATAAATGGTGCAAAGGTCTTCTCTCGCCTTGCTTAAAATAAAGGTTATCATCAGTTGGAACTTGGAGAAAACTGTAGTTACATTACAACCTTTTCTACACATATTGGTCTGTTTTGATACAAAAGACAAAGTTTTGGTGTGTCATTGGCTGCCAAACGTTTTCAAGATGTCATTTGACATATACAGCCTGTCATCAATGCGTTCAATTATAATGATGACATATTAGTTTTTGGAGCTACGCTAAAGGAGCACGATGAGACTCTCACACAAGTGTTGTTTACTTGTGGATGCAGGTTTAACTTTGAATGCGGATAAATCCACAAGACAATGTTAAAATTCTTTGGCCATATCTTTTCTGATGGGAGTATGACACCCAATCCTGCTAAAGTACAAGCGCTGTCAAATGCTGATCTCCCATAAGATATTTCCATGGTGCGTTTGTATCTTGGCATTTCCAGCTTCTGTTCCAGATATATACGAGACTTTGCCACGAGACTTTGTTTGCCGCTCCATTAAGAGAGCTGACGAAGAAGAATGTTTTGTTTCATAGGTCACATGAATGTGAGAAAAGTTTTAAGAAAATCAAACAAGCCATTGAGAATGCATTTGAAATAGCGCATTTCAATTCCAAAATTTATACAGAGGTTGTTGTTGACACTAGCCCAATAGGGTTAGGCGCCATCCTTGCACAGCACAGCAGACACCCAAATGCTCGAAGGGACATTGTGGCATACGCAAGTAGGAGTTAGTCCTAAACAGAACGTGCTTATTCCCAACCTGAAAAAGAAAGTTTAGCTGTGGTATGGGCTTGTGAACATTTTCATGTATTCCTGTACAAAAAGCTACGCTGGGAACTGATCATCAAGCTTTACTATATTTGGCAATCCAAAAGCCAAGATGCCGCCTCGCATTGAACAATGAGGACTACGTTTAAAAGAGTGTAATTATAACATTGTGCATCATCCAGGGAAGGACCAGAACCCTGCTGACTTCTTTTCCAAGTGCCTATTCAAGATCATGGCACCCCATCCAAAACGGCTGAAGCCTAGATCAATTTCATTGTAAAATTAAACACACCAGCTGCTATTTCGTTAGCCCAGATTATCCCTGCCACGAGCCATGATATCGACATGCTAAAGTTGAAAGATATAAACATACATCAGTCATGGAACTGACACCCTCAACCTCTCACCAGTGATGATGAATATCAAAAATGTCTCAAAGAAGAACTGTCCATAACTCAGGAAGGAGTTATAGTGTGAGGGTCGAGAATTCTGATTCTGGAGAGTCTGAGGCAGAAAATGATTGAAGTGGCCCACGAAGGACATTGTGGAATCATCGCCACAAAACAAGCTCTCTGAGACATAGTCTGGTTTCGGTATCTCGATGATCGGGTCGAGAAGGAACTAAAGGCCTGTCATCTGTGCAACTGCTTTTCTACTAAAGTTACTCAACACACCTTAAACAAGTCAGAACTCCCAAAGCATGCCTAGGAGAGAGTAGCCATTGACTTTTTCGATCCACTTGACAATGGACATCACCTGATGATGATTGTGGAGGAATACTCACAATTTTGCTTAATTAAGGATCTTTCATCTACCACTCAAGACCGAGTAATTGAGAGACTAGATGGCATCTTTGCAACATTGGGGTGTTCTGGCAATGGGCCGCCATTTAACAATCGTGAGTTTAAAGTTTTCTTCGAGCATCTGAGTATAAAGCATCAGAAGAATACACCTCGGTGGCCGCAGTCCAACAGATTAGAATGACGTTTTATGAGTACGCTAAAGAAAGCAGTGCAGTGCACTACTCATGAAAAGCTTGATTTAAATTCTACCTTGAGATCTTATTGTTCAACACCTCACTCGACCACAGGTGAAAGTCCTGGAACATTGATATTCAGGAGAGCAATGGCAACCAAGATACCTCAGTGGACCAATCAGAGGAAAAGACAAAACTGTAACTTGTGAGATGAACTTGGTTCCGAAACAAAAGATAAAAGCATATGCTGACAAAAGAGGACATGCAAAGAACATCGTCTTTAGGAGAGGAGATCGAGTGCTTGCACGCCAGATGGGGAAAAGAAAATCTGATGCTCCATTTGATGCAGAACCTTTTCAGAGGGATACACGGTGACGGCCCAGCACCTTGGGAAGTCTATTACCAGAGACTCTTCTCACTCCTTGTTCATCAGAGCCACATGTTGACGGAGAGACTGGGTCTGACACACCAGTTACTGCTGTTGCCTTTCCACCATCAATGCAGATCCTGAACATTGATGGTGGCAGTTACCAGTTTCCAGTTACAAGATTGGGTTGAACAATTAAGGTGCCAAAAAGATTGATTGAAGAGATTTATTTCTATGTCAGGACTGGAGGCGAGGATTATGCCTTCTCTCTTCACTTTATTTAACAGCAGCCAATATTAACAAAGAACAACTACGTTTCCCATGAACCCTTGGGAGAAACAGTAGTAAAAGAAAATGTCCAATCAGTAAACAGTCCTGTGGCCTCCAATCAGGGACATTCCAGCCCAACATAGTCTGTCCTCACTGGCCCTTTATCCTCTTTCTTCGCTGCTGCGCAGCCGAGATGAGTGCCTTTCTAGTTTTACTGCTAAATCTTGTGTTATGGTGATTTGCGATTAAGATATGCATTTTATTGCGGCTCTGCCGTGTTCTTTTGATAGCTTATTATTATTGCGCTGTAGTTTGTAATCTTGTACGGTATTGATATTGATATATTTGCGTTTTAAATAAAGCAGCCCTGCCGCGTGTACACTCTTCTTTGATTCTTGACTTTGGTGTAGTGCTGTTTTTTCCTTTGAGAATCGACTGTGACCGCGGGAGCGTTTCTGCTCCTACGCTGCCTTTTTCCTGGTGCGGCTTGGCGCTGACCTCCGGCCGCCAGGGGGCGCTGGAGGCAGCGCGGGACTCGGCGCACGCGTTCGAATCCCTGAGAGGATTGCACGGCCCGCCGTAGTTTCCCTGAGCTTCTCGGCTTGAGGGAGACGCTTGTTTGGTTGTAAATTGATCGCGCCCCCAGTCTTATCTCGGCCGATCGAGTGCTGTCATTACGCTCTGCTGCCTGAAATTGACACGGAATGAATACCGGCAGCAGAGTCTGTACTTGGTGTCATACGCCCGATTGGGTCTGTATTTTTGTCAGGTGCCTGACACCTGTTGGGGCAATACCCAGGCCGGATTTCAACAGTGATACCAGGTTTTTCCCCCAGGGCTTTGACCCATAAAATTTGTGAGATCCTCACATCAAAAATTAGGCTGACACCCAGCCTACTCAGAAAGCACCTTTTTGGAAAGGCTTACCGGTCTGCAACCCAGACCCACTGATAGCAGTGGGGGAGGCCATGACTCCTCTCGAGGGCAGACTGACCCGAAAAATTGATCAGGCTTTGGCAAGATTGACTGCCCTTCCCACAGCGCCTGACCCCCAGTCTGGGACCCCAGGGATTTCTCCACCATCGGACCCTGCCCCTCCCCCGGCCAACCGCACCCGCGATATGGGGGTTGATCTGAACGCCTTTGACACGCTCAAACAGGCCTTTTCTAGCCACTCAACCAACCCTGCTACCTACAGAGGAGGTTCTCCCAGCCCCAGACAACACTACCCCCTCCAACGACACAGGGGACGTTGACACAGATCCAGGCCCTTCCAAACCTTGGCTTCCCTCCCGACCCTCCCAAGACGTCTCTGGCATGCTAGATCCCGATGACATTATCCACCCTCGCACCTCAGAATGGGCCCCGGCGGACAAAGTCGCCAATTATGTGGCATTGCGTATTCGCAAGCCTTTGGAAAAAGAGGCCCTAACTGCCTTAGAGCAGAGTGTCCCCGGCCGTCTCTGGAGGGTAAGGTGGCCCTCACCCCAGAGATAGATACACGTATGGCCACCTTTCTACAAAAGTTCATTAAGGACCCGAAGAAAGGAATTGATAGGTCCTGGCGGGCATGCCAGGACAAACTCCTGGACATTTTGGGGCCCCTCACCAAAATTTTGGACATGGCCGAGGAAGCCAAACTAACAGGTTCCCTGATTTCCCCAGAATCCCTTTCGGGGTGGGCACAAAGGGCCATTGTATTCTTGGGCAACGCCAACTGTGCCCTTTCCACGGAGCATCGCCGCTCCCTTCTCGTTAAGGTAGAACCTAAGTTAGGGGATCTCGCTGATTCAGAGGCAGGGACTGTGGCACAAGGAGGGCTCTTTGGAGAGCTGTTTGTCAAGGAGTTAGGTAAATTCATAAATACCTTTACCTCCCTTGATAAAGCGCAATCATCTATTAAAAAGGTTTTCCCACGGATTTCCGCGGGGCCGGTCGAGGTAGGGGCCGCTCGACCGGCCGCCCTTCTAACCAACTCCCTCCAAGGGGACAGGGCTCCAGACATGGTCAATACCAGGACCAATCACGATTTGGGAACTTCTATCCCACAAGAGGCCGGCGCGGCAAGGGCAGAGGATATCGTGGAGCAGCAACCTCCTCTAGTCCCCCCGGTGAGTGTTCTCCCTTCTTTCCACTTAAGGGTAGGAGGGAGACTGGGGAATTTTTTCCAGGCCTGGACTTCCATCACAAGAGACTCATGGGTTCTTCAAACAGTTCAGGGGTTCCACATAGATTATGTCGGCGAACCCTTTCAAGAGCACAAACCCCGTCCCATCCAGCTCTCTCAACAAGTGGCCATTTTAGTGGACACGGAAGTTACATCGCTTCCGGCCAAAGGTGCTATTGCCCCCTCAACTCCTCACCCCCGGGGGTTCATCAGCAACGTCTTTTTGGTAGACAAGACGGACAGGGGCAAACGACTTGTAATCAATCTCAGCGAATTCAACGAGTGGCTGGTTTACCGCCACTTCAGAATGGAAGGAATTCATCTCCTCTGGGATGTCCTGCGCCCTCTAGACTGGATGGTACGGCTGGACTTAAAAGACTCCTACTTAGTTATTCAAGTCTTCCCACCACACCGCCGCTTTCTCCAATTCATTTGGCAACATCAGACGTACAAATTTACCGCTCTTCGGCCTATCCTCGGCTCCTTGGTGCTTCACCAAGGTCCTCAAGCCAGCAGTGGCGTTCCTGAGAGCTCAAGGTATACGAATAATTGTATACCTGGACGATATGCTCCTCATGGACACATGTCCCCATCAGCTTCTGTGCCACCTCCGGATGGCGGTGGGCCATCTCCAGGACCTGGGGTTTGTGGTGAACTAGACGAAATCCATTCCTACACCTTCCCAGACCCTTTCATTTCTAGGCTTTGTGTTAGACTCCACTTCCTCCACTCTCAGTCTTCCGACCAGGAACTGCTTAGAACTCCTGCAGGTTCTTTCGCCGTCCGTTATTGGACGAGAGACTCCATCCAGTCCTCTTAAAGATGGACAACATCTCAGCAGTCCGTTATATCAACCATCTGGGGGGCACAAGATCCAAAGCCCTCTCGGATTTGGCCGGCAGCTTCTGGCAATACTGCCTGGACCACCAAGTGTCGGTCACAGCGGAGTACCTACCTGGACGAGAGAACCAAGTAGTGGACTTCCAATCCCGTAACTTCAGGGACTCCAGCCTATGGAAGCTCGACCCAGAGGTCTTTTTGATGTTGAATGACCGTTGGGGTCCTTTTTCGATGGACCTTTTTGCCTCGAGACTGGACCGTCAACTTCCACGCTTTTTCAGCTAGAGACCGGACCCGTTGGCAGTAGCCACGGATGCCTTCCTCCAGGACTGGAGTCTGGAGAAGGGGTACGCGTTTCCCCCCTTCGCAATGATCACAAGAGCGACAGCTCAGATCAGGAGACAACGAGCGCAGGTGGTAATGATCACCCCCTTTTGGAGATCTCAAGTTTGGTTTCCAGTTCTACTGGAACTTTTCTGGGATTCTCCAAACCAAACCCCCGGTTTCGAGCTCTCCTCCTGAGCCCCGATCGAGTTCCCCCTCCTCTGATTCAGGGGAACTCATTGTGGCTCAGGGCATGGCGGATTACAGGAGAGAATGGGAGGTCCCAGGCCTTTCGGAGAAATCTGAAGCGTTCATGTCCAAGGCTTGGGCGGATAGCACAGTCAAACGATACAGGTCTGCGTGGGGCAGATGGACCCGTTGGTGTATGCGATGGAGTCTTAATCCCCTGGACGCAGGTGTAGTCCACATTTTAAATTTCCTGGCTCATTTAGCCTCTGATGGTCTTGCTTACAGGTCAATAAATAACTTTCGGTCAGCCATTTCAGCTGGCCTTGTGCCGCTTAACAACACCGCGGTCGGGGAACATCCACTTGTCTGCAGACTTCTGCGGGATATCAGACTGTCTCTGCCACCGGAACCCCCCTCCACAGCCCTTTGGGATGTGAATCAGGTTCTCAACCTGTTCCTTTCCTGGCAACCTAATCATTTTCTTTCACGGAAGGAGCTGTCAGCTAAGCTGGCCATGCTGCTCTGCCTCATTTCCTGCCTCCGCGTCTCCTATGTGAGAGCTCTGGATATCACGGACAGGATCTTTACCCCTAATGGAGTAACATTTACTCTCCACAAAAGGACAAAGTGTCACACAAGAGTAATCACCTACCCAGTTGTCCACTGCTTGAAAGCATATGAGGAAATGACTGAGGAATTCCACCCCCCGGGAGAGCGACAATTTCTTATTGCGTTACGCAAGCCTTTTAAGGCGGTTTCTTCCCCCACTATAGCCAGGTGGGTTAGGTGGGTTATGCAAGAGGCAGGTATTAGCCTTAAAGATTTTGGCGCTCACTCAACATGAGGGGCCATGGCCTCTAAAGCATTTGGCTTGGGTGCCCGTTTGGAGGATATACTCAACGCAGCAGACTGGTCCTCGGATTCCACTTCAAGCCAGTGCTGGATATGGCTCACCTCGTGGTGAGCAAGCTTTAAACTAGCATAATCCTCGCCTCCAGTCCTGACATAGAATAGAAAATTTCCTAGCTAACGTAACGGAAAGTTTGAATTCTATTAAGGACTCGGAGGCAAGGATTATCCCGCCCTAGGGATTTCATATGAAGATGGCCCTCCCCGTATCAGAGTAAGTAATACAATTTTACCTCTGAATTGTTTTTTGGGCAGTGGTGCGATGTGATTGCCTAATGTCTGCTCTCACTGATATTTGTCCACAGGCTTTGACGAATTCTTGCCCGATAAGTGACAATGTCTTTTTGTTCTTGAAGGATCTGATGCAAATAAACAAGACTCATGAAAGTGATCTAACGGCTGACTTCACGCTGCGAAAGAGGATAAAGGGCCAGTGAGGACAGAGTATGTTGGGCTGGAATGTCCCTGATTGGAGGCCACAGGACTGTTTACTGATTGGACATTTTCTTTTACTACTGTTTTTCCCAAGGGTTCATGGGAAACGTAGTTGTTCTTTGTTAATATTGGCTGCTGTTAAATAAAGTGAAGAGAGAAGGCATAATCCTCGCCTCCGAGTCCTTAATAGAATTTAAACTTTCCGTTACGTTAGCTAGGAAATTTTTCAGTACGTATATGTATATATTTTGTAAACAAATTGTTGTTTTTCACTTAACAGAGGGGGAGATGTAGTGTCTTGGGAGTTAACAAGGACAGAACCCTTTTGGCTCCAATGTACTCCATAGAGCTATGACATAGGTGTTAGAGCAGAATGCAATTAAGGCTGATTTAGAATATTTAGTTCGCAGTTACACGCAGCAGACTAAATACTAAGCTACATGTGCGGTGTAGTTATTTGTTGGTAACCAGGGTGGTGAAGACACTGCACTTAGCAAGCTCCACCAAAGCCTTTGTCCATGCACAGCAGGAGTGGGCCACAGGGCCGCCTCTGCGGCTAAGCCTGCTGCCAAACTATCCGCAGGTGGCGAACCTCATTTGTGCATGGCCTTTAGGTGGCAAAGTAGAGGCTGGCTTCCTTTATTCTTGTTTTGTGGGAATGCTTTTTGGGCTGGCAGACCCCGATTTTGGTTTGCGAACCCACACAGGCTTGTGGACCATTGTAGGTCCTTCCATAGGCTTTGCAGACCCAGTACCAGTTCCACAAACCCAGCCAGAAGGTCCAACATGAGTCCACAAGCCCTTGTCAGGGGTCCACAAACCTCAAAGAAGGGTTGCAGACCTTTGGAACCGTACTGGGGTCTGCTTGAGGGTGTGCAAACCCCAAAGACAAAATGTATGGTTTTAAAGGTTTTGACCTAAGGTTGAGTTTTTCTGGGGGACCCTCAATTTAGCCAAATGTCTGGCGATGCTCCCCCTGTTGAAGTGGACAATGAGAGGAAAAGTTTTAAATAGTTGCAGACTTTGTCCATGTTGGTTTCAGAGTGCTGAGCATATTGTGAAAGAACTTAAGTGAGTTACTCTAAACCAGTGATATTCAAAGTACGGCTCTACTAAACTTGAAAAAGACGTTAAGTAATCGGGTAAGCATTTAAAAAAAATTTTTTTATTATATACCCATAGAAATCCAGTTACAATACATATAACAGTTCTTACATACAAAATAAAGCAGTGCATTAGGCTTGTAAAACATACACAAAGGCTCTTATAAATAGTATTACTAGAATTAAGGAAGGAAATATCATAAATATTATAAATACTATAAATATTATAAATACTATAAATATTATAAATGCTTGGTAAAACAGTCAGATAGATATAACCGGATGATAACAATTCCTAATTACATGCATTAAAATTGATATACACGTGATTTAGGGTAATTCCCAAAGTTCGCCACTTCTTATCCTACCAGGGCAACCCACGTTCTTTCTCCACCTTACAATAGGTGACCAAATTGCCCGCCCGAGTTTCCTAGCCTCCCTACCCCTGCACGCATATAATGCGGTCTCTTGATTATATATCCCCAAGAGGCGTGCTAGCCATATTTGAAAGGTGGGGGGATCAGCATCCTTCCATCTTGCTGCGATTATTATCCTAAAAACAGCTGTGCAAATAAATACAAAATATTTCTCTGTGGTATCCAGGCCAATACAGCTATCATAGCCCATGAGCATCAGGGTGGAGGATAGGTTAATCCTGCGACCTAACAGTCCCTCCCAAAAGCTCACCACCTCGTTCTTTAGAGAAAGCAGCCTAGCGCAATCATAAAACAAATGTACTATCGTTGCGGGCCCTTCCCCACACCTTGGGCAACTATCGTCTGCTCTCTGCCCCAACTAAAAAGTTTGGCAGGGGTAAAATACAGATTGAACAAAGTTTTATAATGTTGTGTCTTAAGATTGGTTGATCGAAACGTTTTGGCCGCTAGTAACAGTGCCATATCCACATCAACATCGGGATTATTCAGCTTCCCAGCCCACTTAGTTTCGGTCTTCTCTAGATCGTCTGGGAGGCTTTTTAGCAGTATACTATAAATGTGTTTTATCCTGTTACCCCTCCGTGTAATTATCTCCAGTAGTGGTATTTTTTCAGGAGGTATTGCCGGTCTACAACTAGCAAAACATTCTCAGATCTGTACATATTTAAAATATTGCCTAGCAGGGATCCCATAGCCCTGTTGCAGGGCAGCTAAGGGGCGGAGCTGGCCTGACACATATAGATCGCCTATTGATATTAGGCCTAGTTGTTCCCAGTGCCTTCCCATATTATCATAGAAAGGGTGCGGAAAGACATGCAATCGCCACAAAGGGGTGTAGCGACTAATTTTTGGGATCTCCATACCCTTACCCACCCTAGTCCATATTTCCCAGGCACTATGCACCACCTTAAATCGCACCTTCTTCTAGTAGCTTGGCTCTACCTGACGTAATAGCAGCCCCATAGCGCCTCTCCCTAAGGTAAGTTCGTATATTGTTGGAATCCTGACTTTCCTTTCCTCCTCTGTCTCTTTGTTTGTAGCCAAGCAAAATAAAATCGACATCTGATGTAAAAGGCTCGCCCAGTGATAAAATGTGATGTTAGGAAACGCAAGTCCACCCTGTGCCTGTGGGAGTGTCAGGTATTTTAGGGAGCGTCTGGCTTTCCCATATTGCCAAATGAAATTTGAAAACATGGCTTTTAGTGCTTTTAAAATTACTGCATCTATCGCGAGCGGAATAGAGCGAAACATATACAAGATTTTTGGCAGCATTGTCATTTTTAAAACGTTTCCTCGCCCAATAACAGATAGGTGCAGCCCGTATATCCTTTTAAGAACTGTAGATATTGTTTTTATTAGAGGGTTAAAATTTATTTTAACTATTGTGTCTACTTTTGAGCTAATACAGACTCCCAAATATGTAGCATTTTCCACACGCCGAGGGTCATTAAAAATGTAAAAATTATATTATCTGTACATACTACCAATGTTTTACCTTCGTTCAAAGAATAGCCTGATGCCTGTCCATATTCTATTTCGATAGCCGCGGCTTCCCTGATTGCATCGGTCGGGTTGGTGGTTAAAATGGCAATGTCATCTGCATAAGCCAAAATCTTGGTCTCAAAACCTCTAAAAACAATCGGTTTGATGTCCTGGCTTCTTAAAAATTTCTCTATCAGAGGGTTTATGTACAGAGCGAATAGAATAGCGGAGCAAGGACACCCCTGTCTAGTCCCCCTTGATATTAAAATACTATCTGATTCTTTTACAAACAGTTGTAAACGGGCTCTAGGATCCGAGTACATTGCTTTAATGGCCCTGATGATTCATGGGCCAAAGCCTTTTAGGTCCAATAGCCCTCACAGGAACCTCCAGGCCACCCGATCAAACGCTTTTTTGGCGTCGAGGAGGATAATGGCCATCCGTCCCCCCGTTGCATCCTGGACATCAAATAGTGTTATAACCCGCATGATGTGATCAGTTGTCCCTTTCCCGGGGATGAAACCATGCTGCCAGGGTGAGACCAGAAAAACAATTACCCTCCCTAGCCGAGAAGCCAGTACTTTGGAATATAGTTTTGTATCCGTATTGATCAACGATAGAGACCTATATGAGGCTGGATTATCTGGTGGTTTGCCTTTTTTAGGAAAGATGATAATGTCTGTCTCCTTCCAGGATTCTGGTGTTTGCCCATTATGTTGCACACCCAGAAACAGATCCAGTAATATAGGGGCTATCACTGTTTGTATTAATTTATATATGTCTAGGGGGATGCTATCGGGGCCAGCAGCTTTCCCTGATGGTAGCTCGTGTAGTGCTGTTAATACCTCCTCGAGTGAGAAATCCCTGTCTAGCTCATCCTTAGCCTGACTATCAAGTAGAGGCCCTAATTCTGTTTCTGTTATTTTAAGTGAGACTTCCTGTGTTGTCCCAGCGTCTTCCGTATATGAAGCTGGTAATATTACTGAAATACTCCTATAATATCAGTAGTCTCTGTATATGTTTGACCATCCGTTTTTATGGCGGATATTAGATTCTTGACGTTTTTTTGTCTAGTGCGTAGAGCGAGCAGTTTCCCAACTAGTTCCCCGGTCTCATATAATTCATTTTGATGTGTCTGATACACTTTGGCCAATTTCTGCGTGAGCCAGCTGTTTATTTCGGCCTTGAGGGAGATAATCCATAGTTGGGAATCTGCTGCTTGCTGTCCCTGAGTTATTAAAGTCATGTGCTCTTCTTCTGCATTGGCCAGCTCAGCTAACAGCCGCTCATTCTCTAGCCGACATTGTTTCCTTGCACGTGCTACAAAGCTGATTGTTTCGCCCCTTAGGGCAGCTTTGAAAGTGTCCCAGACTATATTCCGGCTAGCCCTGTATCTATTGATGTCTAGGAATCCCTGAGCCCAATTCTTAATATGCTCAATATAGGTATTATTAACCAGAAGTTTCTCGTCAAATGTCCACTTACTACGTACCTTGCTGGGCATGTCAACCTCAAAATCCAGTATCTGCGGGTTATGATCCGAGATCACTTTTGGAAGCTTTCTAATCCCCACTTTATTAGCTAGGTTAGTTGAAGTGAAAAAATAGTCAAGTCTAGTGTATTTTTTGTGAGGACAGGAGTAATAAGTATGCCCTGGGTTATTGGGGTTTTAATGCCCCAGATGTCGACCAGGCCGTGACTGCTAATAAGGGATGTCAATGCTCTGTGTACTCTAGGCTTTCGTCCTTGGTACCGCTGATTACTGCAAAACTCGGCTGATATATTAAAATCACCACAGATAATCAGGAGACAAGGCCAGGTTGCCAGTTCTACCTCGACGTCTTCAAAAATCTCCGG
This sequence comes from Calotriton arnoldi, assembly GCA_963921515.1. Classification (NCBI taxonomy): domain Eukaryota; kingdom Metazoa; phylum Chordata; class Amphibia; order Caudata; family Salamandridae; genus Calotriton; species Calotriton arnoldi. The sequence continues at coordinate 1,871,477 of CAWUFW010003084.1, forward strand.
GTCATCTTGGTTTGAGCCGTATATTGCACAGATTGTGTAGCCTATCTCTAGTTCGACCGCTGCCCATCGCCGTAGTGTATCTGATAATTTACACTTAGCCTCCCCCATAGCAACCTTTGCAAAAATCGCAACCCCCCGAATATTGGAGCTCTGGGAAGTGCAAGCCAGCATGTTATACCCTCCCATACCCATCAGATTCCTTTTCCCCCAGGGAATATGCATCTCCTGTACACACACGACATCCGGCGTGTTCAATCTAACAAACTCGGCCAGCCTTTGCCTCTTGTTCCGATCATTCAAACCACCCACATCTGTTGTGCATATATTTATCTTACCCATTTTACACTTAATTTAGACCAGCCTAGAATACCTTCTCTTGCCTTAATCCACTCATAACATAACGATTTTGCAATAGCCTTTATTTCATCCCTGGGTATATATTCTTTAGAATTTTGCACTCCCACCACCACCCCCCTCCCACCCTTGCCCTTCCCCCCCTCTCCCAGCTTCCTACCCACCCTCCCTCCCCACCACCACCCTTGAGAAGCGCTCAGACCTAGGTCTGCGCGTCAGATGAGCACAGCACATATGACCAGGAGCTATATATTGAAAACAGCTTTTCATATGCTACCCTGTGATAATTCCTACCAGAAATTATTTATTAGTTTATTTATATTTGTATATATATTAATATTTATTTATATTTTCACTTTTCCCCCCCGTGATTATAATCTTATCTTATTTTGCTCCTAAATAGTGCCAGTTTAATCATATTAATCAGGTCCGCCTAAGCAGAATTAAGCGTCTTTCATTTTAATTTTTCAGGCCTTCCAGATATTCTTTCGCCTTGATTTCAGAGGAAAAAAATCGCGATTGCACCCCCCAAATCACTTTTAGCTGCGCTGGGTTGATCAGGAAGGATTGTGCATTCTTGTCTTGGAAGGGCTTGATCAACTGTCTTAACCTCCAACGTCTTTCCACTGTAGCGTGGCAAAAATCCGGGCGTACAAAGAAAGACACCCCCCCACTGGACCTCTTTGATTCGGGCCTCGCCTTTTCCGACACTGCTTGATGATGCAAAAAAATCCCGAAATAAACAAGAATGGCCCGAGGCTTTGCATCTTTTTTTGCTGGATATCTTAGCTGAAAGGGGGTTCTGTGGGCCCGCTGTATCTCATGTGACCAATTCCAGTCGGACAGTTCGGGGAAGGCAGTCCTTAACAGCTCCACTATGTAAGTTCGGGTATCTGTCCCCTCCACACCTTCAGGGACCCCAAGCACATGCAGGTTATTTCGCCTCTGCTGATTCTCATGGTCCTCCAGCTTCCACTGTATGTCCTTCAGCTGGGACTCGTGTGCTTCAGTTTGTGCTTGCGTTGTTGTAAGGTCCGTCTCTGCTGTAACAATTCTAGTCTCCAGGTCTGTCATTCGCTCCCCAATAGTATTGCATGATTTGGTCAATTTCCTGACCACCCTCTGCACTTTACGCAAGGCAGACTGGGCTTTCCGACTATCCTGGCGTGTCTCTTCTCTGTAGTGAGAAGTTGGCCTGGCATATGCTGTCCACTAATTATAGTGGGCACCTTGCACCAGTCCAAATCGACTCTTATGGTAGGTAGGTTAAAGACAACCTTATTGAAAGCTATCCTAGTGGTAGCTATGGAGAGCAGCCTTCAGGCTAAGTCTTGAAGGAATGTAAAGCAGCTTGTTTTACCAGTCTATAATCTCTTGAGTGATCAAATGAAAGAGCACCACACCAGGTATATATTCAAAATATATGTATTTATTACTAAACACACCCCTCTAGTCTCTTTATGAGGCTAGAGTTCGAAGTACATAGGTTATAAGATCTTAAATCACAGTAATAGCACAAATACACGTTTGGGCCCTAGGGGCGTACCAAACCATATACCAATAAAGTGGTATGCGAACCACGACTGAGCTAGACACTAGGCTTGGACCACAAGGAACCACCCAAGGTAGTGACACAGGGGACCCACGGGAGATGCGTGCAGTGTAAATACACAACCGCGATACGCCGTTTACTTCTATGGAGAAAGTCGGGATCGGGAAAATAGAGGAAAGGGACACTTTAAAAAGGACTAGGACAAAACCCTTTGAGGTCTAGGACTTTGAAGAGTCTCTACCCACGGGAGTACCGGAGTACTCGTGTTACCTCACCCAGGGAAGCCGGGTGCATAGGTGCCTTTCGGGGTCGGGTTTCGTCGTCGTTTCTTATGGCGATCTGCTGCAAAGTGCTGCTGGCGACCAGGAGAAAAGTGTCCGGGTGGATCCAAGAGTGGATCGGAGTTCTGAAGAACCTGAAAGCAGAGGGGACAGAGTCTGGGTCACTAGCCAGTGACCAGGAGGGCGATGGACAGATGCCCACCGATGTCGAGTGCTTCAAGTTCGTTGACGGTCGTCTTGACTCTTCAGCCACGAGGTCCGGGAGGCGTTGTCGGCGACCAGGAGCAGGATTCGGGCTGTTGCTCGATGTCTGTCGAGTGCAGAGGTGTCGGCGACCAGATTGGACCCAACAGGCCTTGGCAACGGCAAGTCTCGAGTAAGATGTAGATCGTCGATGATGCAGACCAGCAAGGTCTGGGGAACTCACCCAGCAAGGGTAAGTGAGGGCAGGCCTGGAGCAACCAGACTGCCAAGTAAAGAAAAGATTGGCCTTCGGTAAGGGCTACTAGCCAACGGGCTAGCGACCGCGAAGGAGCCTCGTGACGCCGCACGTGGAGCTGGCTTACAGGACACTCGTGGAGTGGGGGCCAGTGATCTTCGGTGCACGTGGTGCTGGAGGCTAGGGCTACTCGGAGCCCAAAGCATGACTTCTTGGGAGACCCAGAAGATGGTGCACTTGCAAATGTGCTCGGTGTCCAGGGGTCACGGTCTCAAGTCACCCACGATAGCCACGGGCCTCAGCTTTGCTGGGGACTCAGGGTAGCCTCGGGAAGTCTGAGAATCCACCTCTGGTGATGCGATGACTTCGGCGTCCGACGGGAGCTTCAGTGATGCGAACCGGACAGATGCTTCTTTGGTGCCTGCCAAGCAGGGGAGTCACTCCTTGACCCCAAGGGAGATTCTTCAGTCCTCTAATCTTGTCGTAGAGCGTCGAAGGTCCAGGATTCCGTGTCAGAGTTTCGTCCAGGTATAATCTAAAGTCCTAAGGACTGGGTTCCTACCTTTATTCTAAAAATAGGGGATGGACTACTCTGTGGCCCCACCTATGGGTGGGTCAGGGCAGAGGGGTGGCTACACCCCTTTCCCTTTGTCCAGTTCGCGCCAAAGCAGGGGCTGCAAGCCCCTGATCCGGTTTGAACTGGGGTATGCACAGGGACACCAAATGTGCCCCCAGTGCAGGACTTCAAAGCACCCGAAAGTGCTCCCGCCCAGCCCCAATACACATTGTCCTGTCTGGGGAGGTGGTCACACCTCCCTGGGACAGGAAACCTATTGTCCAGGCCTCCCCTGCCAGAGTTTCGTCCAGCAGCAGGAGGCCAGACTCGTGTCTGTGGCAGCAGCATCCATTTTGTGATGCCAGGGCTCTGGAAAGAAGTTACCGGACTCGTCAGAGTTAACATGCCTTTCCCTCTAGAAGGGTGGAATGCTACCCCCGCCGCCAGAATTGGCGGGGGGTAGTATTCCAAGATGTTTGACACCAAACACGACATGTTTCGGTGCAGCCATTCCATAGTTAGCATTTTACTGCGAGGATATAATGCGTTTAAGAGTATATGGTCAGGCTGCACTACAAACAGCATCAGAGATGGTCTCCGAACGCTGCAGAGGGGCCCTGCTCATGCAGGGGCACCCTCTCACATAGGAACCATGCACTCTGCCTTTAGGATTGATAAGGCCTGCCTTAGGAGTGACTTATAGGTTTATATGTGTGTATGCATTTAGTGATATAGGTAACCTATACCACAGCAAGGGGTGCATGCACCACCTTACCCAGGCTGCTGTAGCAGACCTGTGGTGTCAGTTTGGATGGCCTACCAGGGGTGGCATAATATATGCTGCAGCCCCTGGCAGGCCTCTGAGGTACCTATGCCCTTGGTACATAGTATACCATATACTAGGGACTTACAAGGGCACTCCAGATCCCAATCAGTGATGTGCCTAAGGCACATGGAGACCCTTTTAAAGAGGAAACAGCTAGGCTGGGGTTCTGAATAGCAGGGCCCCAGCCAGACTAATGTCGAAAACCAGTGAAGTATCAGCAAAAAGTGGGGGTACCCCTGTGAAGCAGATCCTACTCTCCTACACAACCCCCCAAACGTAGGGACATTAAACTAACCTTGCCCAGTTAAGTCTTCATGTTCTAAGTGGAAATACCTAGAGAGTCCATCTGCATTCGCATGGTTACTCCCAGGCCTATGTTCCACTGTAAAGTCCATCCCCTGTAGGGAAATGGACCACCTAAGCAGTTTGGGGTTTTCACCCTTCATTTGTTTTAGCCATAAGAGGGGCTTATGGTCTGTCTGAACCAGGAAGTGTGTACCAAACAAGTATGGCCTCAACTTCTTCAGAGCCCAGACCACAGCAAAGGCCTCCCTCTCTATGGCTGACCAACGTTTCTCTCTAGGGGTCAGCCTTCTGCTAATAAAAGCTACTGGCTGATCCTGACCTTCTTCATTCAATTGTGACAGTACAGCCCCTACCCCCAATTCAGATGCATCTGTTTGGACAATGAACTTCTTGGAGTAATCAGGACTCTGCAGAATTGGAGCAGTGCACATGGCCTGCTTGAGGTCATCAAATGCCTTTTGACAGCTAACTGTCCACTGAACCTTTTGGGCATTTTCTTAGAAGTTAAGTCATTCAAGGGTGTCACTATTGATCCATACCCCTTGACAAATCTCCTATAGTACCCAGTCAGGCCTAAGAAGGCTCTCACCTGAGTCTGGGTAGTTGGAGCAGTCCAGTCCATGATGGTCTGGATCTTGCTCTGCAAAGGTTGAACCTGGCCTCCACCCACAAGGTGGCCCAGGTACACAACCTGACTCTGCCCTATCTGGCACTTAGTGGCCTTGATAGTCAGGCCTGCCTTTTGCAGGGCCTGTAAAACATTCCTGAGGTGGACCAGGTGATCCTCCCAGGTGGAGCTAAAGACAGCAATATCATCTAGATAAGCTGCACTATAGGCCTCCAGTCCTGTGAGAACTGTGTTCACCAACCTCTGGAAAGTGGCAGGTGCATTTTTCAGACCAAAGGGCATCACCACAAATTGATAATGCCCACTAGGGGTTGAAAATGCTGTTTTGGGCTTTGCAGCATCAGCTAGTCTGATCTGCCAGTAGCCAGCTGTTAGGTCAAATGTGCTGAGATATTTGGCAGAGGCCAAAGTATCTATGAGCTCATCTGCCCTGGGTATTGGATGGGCATCAGTCCTAGTGACTGCATTGAGGCCCCTGTAGTCTACACAAAACCTCATCTCTCTTTTCCCACCACTGGTGTGAGGTTTAGGTACTAGGACTACTGGACTAGCCCAAGGGCTATCTGAGGGCTCAATCACTCCCAATTCCAATATCTTCTGGACTTCAGTCCTGATACAGTCCCTGACATGGTCAGGTTGCCTATAAATCTTGTTTTTAATAGGCAGACTGTCCCCAGTGTCCACTTCATGAGTGCACCAGGTGGTCTGACTGGGTGTCAGAGAAAACATATGTCTAAACTGATTGAGGACTTGCCTGCAATCAGTTTGTTGCTGGGTAGTGAGGCTGCCTGCCAAGGCTACACCATCAACTGACCCATCGTCAGGGTTCTGTGAGAGCAGGTCAGGGAGTGGGTCACTCTCTTCCTCCTGCCCTTCATCAGTAGCCATGAGCAAGCCCATGTCTGCCCTGTCCACATATGGCTTAAGTCTGTTGACATGGAGAACCCTGTGGGGACTCCTGGGTGTTCCCAGGTCTACTAAGTAAGTGACCTCACCCTTCTGCTCAACAATAGTGTGGGGTCCACTCCATTTGTCTTGGAGAGCTGCTGGGGCCACTGGCTCCAACACCCACACCTTCTGTCCTGGCTGGTAAACAGTTAGGACAGCCTTTTGGTCATGCCAGGCCTTTTGAAGTTCCTGGCTAGCCTCAAGGTTTTTGGTTGCCTTTTTCATGTACTCAGCCATCCTGGAGCGGAGACCAAGTACATAGTCCACTATATCTTGCTTTGGGGGCTTGAGAGGTAACTCCCATCCTTCCTTCACCAAGCACAGTGGACCCCTCACAGGGTGGCCAAACAGAAGTTCAAAAGGGCTGTAACCAACCCCCTTCTGAGGCACCTCCCTATATGCGAATAAAAGGCAGGGCAAGAGTATGTCCCATCTACGCCTAAGCTTTTCTGGGAGCCCTTTAATCATGCCCTTTAAGGTTTTGTTGAAGCTCTCAACTAAACCATTGCATTGTGGGTGATAGGGTGTGGTGAACTTATAAGTAACTCCACACTCCTTCCACATTGCCTTTAAGTACCCAGACATGAAGTTTGCACCCCTGTCTGATACCACCTCCTTAGGAAAGCCCACTCTTGAGAAAATTCCCAGGAGGGCCCTTGCCACCACAGGTGCTGTAGTGGTCCTAAGGGGTATAGCCTCTGGATACCTGGTGGCATGATCCACTACCACCAGTATAAATCTGTGCCCAGATGCTGTTTGGGGATCCATGGGACCAACAATGTCAATCCCCACCCTCTCAAAGGGCACCCCCACCACAGGTAGTGGTATCAGGGGGCCTTTGTAGTGCCACCTGCTTTGCCACTGGCTTGGCAGGTTACACAGGAGCGACAAAACTCCTTACTGTCTTCAGACATGTGGGGCCAGTGAAAGTGAGGGACAATTCTGTCCCAAGTCTTGTTCTGGCCCAGGTGTCCTGCTAAGGGAATATCATGGGCTAGGGTCAATAGGAAGCCCCTGAACTTCAAAGGTATTACCAACCTCCTGGTAGCACCAGGCTTGGGGTCTCTACTCTCTGAGTACAGGAGTCCATCATCCCAATACACTGTATGGGGACCACTAGCTTTCCCAGCAGCCTCAGCAGCAGCTTGCTGTCTGAGGGGTTCAAGGGAGGGGCAGCTCTGCTGCTCCTGGCTCAGATCTGCCCTAGAAGGTCCCCCTGTCCCCAAGAACTCAACCTGGTCAGGCTCAAGTTCCTCTGGGACAGTTCCTTCTTCAGGGCTGAGATCATCCCCCTCAAGGGACTGATCTTCCTCCTGAGCCAAGGGGAAGGCACTGCCTTAACCCTACTACTCCTCCTCTTGGAAGGCACTTGGTCCATTCTTCCAGAATCCAAGGCCTGTTCAGTTTTAGACAGTTTAGCTTGTGACCTGGTCACAGCAAACACATCTGCAGGGATCCCCAGCATTTCTGCATGGGTCCTGAGCTCCACTTCTGCCCAAGCAGAGGTCTCTAAGTCATTGCCAAGCAAGCATTCGACTGGTAGGTTTGCACTCACCACAACCTTCTTAAGGCCAGTTACCCCTCCCCAGGAGAAGTTAACAACTGCCAGAGTATGGTCTGTTCTGACATTGCTAGCATTGGTCACTTGGTACATTTCACCAAGTATAACTTGCCCAGGAAGCACAAGGTCTTGTGTCACCATTGTGACACTTGCCCCTGTGTCCCTAAATGCCAAAGCCTCTCGTCCATTGATTAAAGGCTGTTGTCTGTACTTGCCCAGATTACTGGGACTCACAGTGGAGGTCACATCCATGCCTCCATCACAGACTAACACAGCCTGAGTCAGCTCCCTGACTAAGTCAGAGCCCAACTCAGTTCCCAGGGTGAACCCTACTAAACCCTTTGCTGGAGCACTTCCACCAACTGTACTAGGGGGAACAGGTGCCTTAGGGGCATTGGTGGATGCTGGACTGGAGTCTTTGGACTTGGTGCAATCACTGGTCCAGTGGGTCTTTTGCTTACAGACCTTGCACCATGGTTTTCTTTGGCCTTTACCCTTGGTAGACTGGGAATCCCCACCAGAAGAAGATTTTTGGGGGCCTGATGAAGACTTTTGATCTTTACCCTTCTCCCCACCCTTGTCAGAGTTCTTAGCATCTTGCTTCTTGGTTTCCCCACCTTGGTTCTGTACCTTCTGCTTCACCCTGGTTCTGACCCATTTGTCTGCCTTCTTTCCCAATTCTTGGGGAGAGGTCAGATCAGAGTCAACCAGGTACTGATGCAACAGCTGGTTTTGACAGTTATTAAGAATCTGCTCCCTCATTATCAGATTATACAATCCTGAGAAGTCACACACCTTACTGCCCATCAACCAGCCTTCCAGAGCCTTGGCAGAACAATCCACATAGTCTACCCAGTCTTGAGTCTGTGCTTTTTGGGTGTCTCTGAACTTCAACCTGTACTGTTCAGTGGTTAGGCCAAACCCATCAATAAGAGCACTCTTCAAGACCTTGTAATTGTCAGCATCCTCCTCTCTAACAGTGAGGAGCTTGTCTCTACCTTTGTCAGCAAAGGAGAGCCACAAGATTGCTGCCCACTGCTCCTGAGGGACCTTCTGTACTTTACAGGCCCTCTCTAAAGCAGTTATCCATTTGTGGATATCATCCCCACTCTGGTAGGGAGGGACAATCTTGCTCAGGTTCCTATGGTCATAGGACCTTTCCCTATCTCTAGGGATATGGCTGCCACCATGGGACTCTAGTCCCAACTTTCTTCTCTCTTTAAGGAGATCTAGGGATTCTCTATCTAAAGCCAATTGCTTCTTCCTGATCTCCAGTTGAGTTTCCTCATACTGGACCAGTCTCTTTCTTCTCTCATGAGAGGATTCCCTCCTGTGAGAAGAAACAGAGCTCCCTATTGAGGTGCCAGAGTGGTTAGACTCCTGAGAAGGAGACCTAGACTTTCTGAGCACACTCATAATCCTTCCTGGGGGACAAAGGTGTGGTTCTCTAGATCCTCATCTTCATCTTCCCCAGAAGGGATTGGGTTTTCCAGGTCAGGGTCATTGTCACCCTCCTGGTCAGTTTCAGAGGGGGGCTGGGGGTAGTAGTACCCCTGGCCCCTTCCTCATCTGCTGGCCCACCCTCTGCTCCTACCCCTTCAGTCTCTGAGGACTTACTAAGATCATAAGCCACCAACATCTCCTGGAGGTGTTGGGTGGTGGGACTTTGGCCTGTCCTTAATTTCCTCACGTTACACAAAGCTCTCAGTTCCAAGAATGGGAGTGTGTCATACTTGGAGGGGGAAGCTCAATGGCTTCCTGCAGGGCATCTCTAGATCCTGCTTTTAAAGACATTACTAGTGTGGTGTGGTGTATGCACTACCTACTCTAGTGTGGCCTACTAAACTCTCTTGAGTTGTAGAAAGGGTTGTGCTATCCCTTAACACACAACTCTAAGTTCAGTAGAACTTACTGATATTCTAAGCTTAAATTATATGTACCTTAGGTACCTTTAGTGGTTTTCAGTTGATCAATTCAATTGAGATTATCTGGTAAAACAATAGCAAGCTGGAATCCCACACGCTGCACACCAATGTGAGAAGTTGGCCTGGCATATGCTGTCCACTAATTATAGTGGGCACCTTGCACCAGTCCAAATCGACTCTTATGGTAGGTAGGTTAAAGACAACCTTATTGAAAGCTATCCTAGTGGTAGCTATGGAGAGCAGCCTTCAGGCTAAGTCTTGAAGGAATGTAAAGCAGCTTGTTTTACCAGTCTATAATCTCTTGAGTGATCAAATGAAAGAGCACCACACCAGGTATATATTCAAAATATATGTATTTATTACTAAACACACCCCTCTAGTCTCTTTATGAGGCTAGAGTTCGAAGTACATAGGTTATAAGATCTTAAATCACAGTAATAGCACAAATACACGTTTGGGCCCTAGGGGCGTACCAAACCATATACCAATAAAGTGGTATGCGAACCACGACTGAGCTAGACACTAGGCCTAGAGCCTCTAGAAGTGCTTGGACCACAAGGAACCACCCAAGGTAGTGACACAGGGGACCCACGGGAGATGCGTGCAGTGTAAATACACAACCGCGATACGCCGTTTACTTCTATGGAGAAAGTCGGGATCGGGAAAATAGAGGAAAGGGACACTTTAAAAAGGACTAGGACAAAACCCTTTGAGGTCTAGGACTTTGAAGAGTCTCTACCCACGGGAGCACCGGAGTACTCGTGTTACCTCACCCAGGGAAGCCGGGTGCATAGGTGCCTTTCGGGGTCGGGTTTCGTCGTCGTTTCTTATGGCGATCTGCTGCAAAGTGCTGCTGGCGACCAGGAGAAAAGTGTCCGGGTGGATCCAAGAGTGGATCGGAGTTCTGAAGAACCTGAAAGCAGAGGGGACAGAGTCTGGGTCACTAGCCAGTGACCAGGAGGGCGATGGACAGATGCCCACCGATGTCGAGTGCTTCAAGTTCGTTGACGGTCGTCTTGACTCTTCAGCCACGAGGTCCGGGAGGCGTTGTCGGCGACCAGGAGCAGGATTCGGGCTGTTGCTCGATGTCTGTCGAGTGCAGAGGTGTCGGCGACCAGACTGGACCCAACAGGCCTTGGCAACGGCAAGTCTCGAGTAAGATGTAGATCGTCGATGATGCAGACCAGCAAGGTCTGGGGAACTCACCCAGCAAGGGTAAGTGAGGGCAGGCCTGGAGCAACCAGACTGCCAAGTAAAGAAAAGATTGGCCTTCGGTAAGGGCTACTAGCCAACGGGCTAGCGACCGCGAAGGAGCCTCGTGACGCCGCACGTGGAGCTGGCTTACAGGACACTCGTGGAGTGGGGGCCAGTGATCTTCGGTGCAGGTGGTGCTGGAGGCTAGGGCTACTCGGAGCCCAAAGCACGACTTCTTGGGAGACCCAGAAGATGGTGCACTTGCAAATGTGCTCGGTGTCCAGGGGTCACGGTCTCAAGTCACCCACGATAGCCACGGGCCTCAGCTTTGCTGGGGACTCAGGGTAGCCTCGGGGAAGTCTGAGAATCCACCTCTGGTGATGCGATGACTTCGGCGTCCGACGGGAGCTTCAGTGATGCGAACCGGACAGATGCTTCTTTGGTGCCTGCCAAGCAGGGGAGTCACTCCTTGACCCCAAGGGAGATTCTTCAGTCCTCTAATCTTGTCGTAGAGCGTCGAAGGTCCAGGATTCCGTGTCAGAGTTTCGTCCAGGTATAATCTAAAGTCCTAAGGACTGGGTTCCTACCTTTATTCTAAAAATAGGGGATGGACTACTCTGTGGCCCCACCTATGGGTGGGTCAGGGCAGAGGGGTGGCTACACCCCTTTCCCTTTGTCCAGTTCGCGCCAAAGCAGGGGCTGCAAGCCCCTGATCCGGTTTGAACTGGGGTATGCACAGGGACACCAAATGTGCCCCCAGTGCAGGACTTCAAAGCACCCGAAAGTGCTCCCGCCCAGCCCCAATACACATTGTCCTGTCTGGGGAGGTGGTCACACCTCCCTGGGACAGGAAACCTATTGTCCAGGCCTCCCCTGCCGGAGTTTCGTCCAGCAGCAGGAGGCCAGACTCGTGTCTGTGGCAGCAGCATCCATTTTGTGATGCCAGGGCTCTGGAAAGAAGTTACCGGACTCGTCAGAGTTAACATGCCTTTCCCTCTAGAAGGGTGGAATGCTACCCCCGCCGCCAGAATTGGCGGGGGGTAGTATTCCAAGATGTTTGACACCAAACACGACATGTTTCGGTGCAGCCATTCCATAGTTAGCATTTTACCGCGAGGATATAATGCGTTTAAGAGTATATGGTCAGGCTGCACTACAAACAGCATCAGAGATGGTCTCCGAACGCTGCAGAGGGGCCCTGCTCATGCAGGGGCACCCTCTCACATAGGAACCATGCACTCTGCCTTTAGGATTGATAAGGCCTGCCTTAGGAGTGACTTATAGGTTTATATGTGTGTATGCATTTAGTGATATAGGTAACCTATACCACAGCAAGGGGTGCATGCACCACCTTACCCAGGCTGCTGTAGCAGACCTGTGGTGTCAGTTTGGATGGCCTACCAGGGGTGGCATAATATATGCTGCAGCCCCTGGCAGGCCTCTGAGGTACCTATGCCCTTGGTACATAGTATACCATATACTAGGGACTTACAAGGGCACTCCAGATCCCAATCAGTGATGTGCCTAAGGCACATGGAGACCCTTTTAAAGAGGAAACAGCTAGGCTGGGGTTCTGAATAGCAGGGCCCCAGCCAGACTAATGTCGAAAACCAGTGAAGTATCAGCAAAAAGTGGGGGTACCCCTGTGAAGCAGATCCTACTCTCCTACATCTGTGCATCAAAATCGCCTGGTATATAGCCTCTAATGTTGGGGGATCCGGGTTGGCTGGGCCTGTCGCCTCCCCTGGTGGAGAGCCTGACAGTTGGGTCATAGATGTATAGTCCCAAGTGAGATCTTTGCCACCCAAGCGTTGCGCGGCAGATTTCCTCCTTGCTTTTCGAGCAGTTAGAGCTTGAGCACCGTCGCTTTCTTCAGGGTCAGTGTCAATGTTGCTAAGTTCAGAGGAGGAGCCAAGGCCATCCTCAGACCACTCAGCCCCCTCTGAGACTAAAAAAAAACAGTCACTTGGTTCTCTCTCGGGGTCGCCTTTATCTCCTTTATCAACCTCCTCCTCCCCTTGTTGACAATCCAAAAGTGCTGCCTCCGGGGGGGTGAACCATAATCCCCACTTTCTTATTTTCCTGACTATTGGTAGCGCTAATTGATTGTGGGGGGTATTTAATATCGCTGAAGGTCTAGGAGTATTGCATCTTCATTCCTGGGTAAGGATCCACCATTACCTCCCCCTACACTTGTCCCATTAGATTCTCTGCATGCCATTATCCTGCCAGGGGCTATAGTCTCGCAGATCCCACCCCCCCATTTTGCTCAGGATTGCTCAGAGTCAATGTTGTAAGCATTGTTGTAAGCAAAGAATTTGTCTCTATCGGCCTACCTTCACCAGGCGGGGGGTCAGAAGTCCATGTTGTTACCGATTGATCTTGGAGGCAAACCAGCCCAAGAGGCTCTCCTGACTTCTGCTCCGGTCAAGGTTTGCCAGGTCCTCTGCGATCTGTCTCGGCTCTCGGCTGCAGCTCACGCCCTCGCTGTAGCAGATCAGCTACCGAAGGGCCGGCCAGACGCGGCTTTCCTGTAGCTCCGCCCCTTCCCCTCTTCTCCAGGGGTTTCTCGCTCTGTTGCGCCTGTGTCCGGCGTCCATGCCTGGGCGCCGGCTCTTCCGGGCTCTCTGATCCGTGCTCCGCCGCGGGTCCACTCCGCACCTGGCGAGTTCCTCCAACCTTAGCGGTTCCCTCGGTTCCTGCGTTCTTCGGTCCCATCACGGCAGGGAGTCCGTCCAATCCGCCGCAGCTAGTACAGGTTGAGTGCGCTGTTGCAAGATGTTTTAAAATGCTCAACCCTATTGCAAACCCAGTTCGCCCACGTGCAGCAGCAGCGGGCTTCGGTTCCGGGGGGCATCAGTTTATTTTATTTTCCACTTTCCTCTGCTTATTTGGCTCTCACAGGTCGCTCATAGTTAATGCCTCTTCTCCCCTTGGTCATCGTGCTGCTAACAGCCTCCTAAGCGGCCGCCATCTTGCTTCCCCGCAATCATGTTCGGGCAAGCATTTTTTTTTTTTTTTTAAATGTTAGTTGGAGTAAATTCAAAAAGTGTATTCATTAACTTGCCAAAACGTTTCACCTTAGTATATCAGGCTATATATATCAGTGCATTGAGAAGTATTTTTTAAAAGTGATAGTTTTCAAACATGAATTTAGAAACTTTCAAGCCTTCACCGACCCTGACAACAATGCCAGTAGTGAACTAAGAGGCAAGTCAGTCGTTATGTGCATCCTTTGGCAGCCTGGTTTGCTATTATACAGAAATAACCATTCCACTCCATAACTTTATTTCGGTCTCATGGACCATAAAAGTACATAATCATAAAATTTCTCTCAAAGGAGTATACACAAATGAGCCATAAATAATAGATAGCCATACAAATAATTCATATAGAAGAAAATATACTAAAATGTGTCAATAAAAAAATATACAGTTTGACACATTTGGTGATAATAAAGTGCATTTTTGAATCTTCCAAGGGTTGAGCCTAGGCAAATCATATCCCAATCCTCCCAAATCAAACTGCCTGGAAATCACTGGGACAAAAACATGTATAGTACAGTGCAGTCAGAGGTTTAAAAACTTAGTTCATCAAAAGATATTATCATCAAGACTGTTAAAAGGAAAGGAATAGATACAAAGATAAAAAAGAATACAAGCAATGCAAGTTTCTAGGGCTGTAAGGGCTGATTTAAAAACGTACACGCCACATTGAAGTTAAAAAACGAGATAGGGCAAAGACCATGGAGGCATGAGTGTCGTACTTTAGGACTCTAAATGTGCGAAGCCTAGGTTCCTGCAGAGTTGAATAAGCCAGCGCTGTCTGGGTAATTTATAGCCAGGGCAGAAAAAAAGGACATGTAACTCTGTCTCTTCCTTATAATTACAGGCAGGACACCCTCCAGATAGAGCTTTGGACCATTTATTCGAAAAGGCATGGAGCGGTAGGGTCCCAAATCTGAACTGTGCATATAATTTCCTTGCCAGAATTGGTTGGATATCATCCAGGAAAGATTCCATAATGTACTTCTCCTTGATTTTTAGAAATTCGGCTGTCAAACGGCCGGAGGACGAGCTTTCCTGGATGTCGGCAAATTTATGCCTCCTGAAGGATTTTACCAATTCTGACCACAAAATTAAAAGGCACGATTCTTCAGGATTACTCCATAAGCCTGTTTTGCCCAACCTGTTACAGACATCCTTTACGTATGCAAACAAGGTATTTTGCTGATACCCGGGAAGCTCAATAGCTCTTTGAGCTCAGACCGATAGGCGGCCAGTTCCGGGGTCACCCACAATCTACGCCAGAAAGTTAAGGGTCTAAGGCCGATCTCTTCCCCAATGGGCCTAATGCCCAGAACCAGGCGTAGGGGGGTGAGGGGAGTGCTAAGGGGGAGACCTAACAACTGCCTCATAAAATTATTCTCTACCTTGTTCAGGCTACTAGCGGTGCAACGTCCCCATAGTTCTGCCCCATATAGTGTAGCACCCCTTGCTTGTACTTTGTAAATCTCGGCTATTGGCCCGCCTGGTTGCTGGGTAGAAGTTCTGCACATTTTTAGGTCGAGCATTCGAGACCTCTTGTATATACTTTAGTATATACTTATTATATACTTATATGTGTATGTACTTTGTGAGCTCTGGAGATCAGCCCTAGGACTTGTCTGCTTCCGCTTAGGGACTTTTTTTCGTTCAACTGCCTCTATTTAACTGTCTTGATAGAAAACGACCAGCAGAGGTCAGTAAAATACCAGAATTGCTTTCTGCTGCGGGACTTTCTTTTTTTTATTTTTCTGGCAACTGCCTCTATTTAACTTTCTTGATAGAAAACGACCAGTAGAGGTCAGAAAAATACCAGAATCACTTTAGCATTCTCTAGATTCCAGTCCATAGAAATTGTCTTCCACGAGCACCCGTAGACAATATTATTGTTTTCAAATCTTGTATTTTCAGCGATATGACCACAGAAGGCCCTGATTTTATATTAAAAACAGAGCTTTGGACTATACCATTTCCAGCTGAAAGGCAATATTTCTCTCTATGTGTTCCCATACCTGGCGTGTCACGCAGATTGGTGCTTACTTTCCCTCCATGTTAAAGAACAGTAGAGGTTTTCAGCACCCAGGCTAATGTGCTGCATAGCTAAATACATATAAGGTCCCAAAGGCGAGACCGATTGCATTGCAAATGCTTGTTACAATTCCTCCTACGGTCTGGGCAAGTTTAAGGCTTGCTTTAGCCATTTGCGTCCCCCACTCCAGGTTTTCTGTCAAGGTGACACCTTGGTAGTCAAAGACCGACACTCTTTCAAGCATAGTGCCATTCAAACAGGGGTTAGAGCGGGACTTGTTGGCATGATTGAAGACCATAAATTTGGTCTTCTGTGTATTAATCTCCAACCCCCTGGTTTTACAGAAGGCAACAAAACTATTGAGTATCCGCTGGATTCCCATAGGCGACTTTGAAAGTAAAAGAGTGTCGTCAGCAAACATCATTGCTGGAACCTTACCAGACGCTATCTTAGGGGCATCGTTATCCTTGACCTTCCTGAGTTGGTCAACCAGTGCATTAATAAATAAGCAAAATAAAGTAGGTGCAAGCACGCACCCTTTGTTGACCGGAAAGCGGGGGGTTAATTCACCACATTTTCCATACCTCACTTGAGCAAAATTTCCTGCATGCAGTCTCCTCAGAATGCTAAGGAGGTAGGGGGGATTCCCAGATCTCTAAGTACACCCCAAAGCACTGGGCACAAGATCAAAAGCCGACTTCAGATCCACAAATATTAGGTACAGGCTTCCACCCTCTTTTGTCACCTTTTTCCAGAAAAGAAGTTGAAGTCTAAATATCTGGTTGACGGTAGAGGTGTTTTTTCTGAATCCGGCTTGGTAGGGGCTCAAGATCTCATGTTTTCCATCCACGCCTGAAGGCGGTCAAGAAGTACCCGTACAAACAATGTCTGAGTAACGTCGATCATACTGATCTGCCTGTAATTAGTGGGTAGAAGAGGTGAGTCCTTTTTAAGGACTGGGACAATTTCTGCCCCAAGCCAGGTATCAGGGAGTTCCAGGCTATTCATAATAGCATTAAATAAGACCCAAAGATAAGGTCCCCATATTTTTGGTTCCCCCCCGAAAGAGGTCCCACTGTAGTTTGTCCAGACCTGGGGCTTTATCGAAGGGAAGCTTGCTAATTGCATTTCGCACTTCGGACATGGTAATCCCTGGGGCCACCTCCTGGGCGAACCCAGTGCAAATTATGGAGGCTTCATCAGTTTGGGCCACAGCTTCCTTGGTGTATAAAGCCTGAAAGTGAGTCTCCCATGCTTCAGATGCTATATTCAGCTCAATGGCTGACTTCCCTTCGGTATCACCAGAGCTAACTATTGTCAAAAAAGCCTTCATGTCTTTATTGGATAAGGCAGATTTAAGGGCCTCCCATCTGTCCAGTTCCCAGCTCTTTTTGCTTGCTGGATGCTGTCTTTATACAGCACCTGATTCAGTTTAGTTTGATGCTTGTCCTTTGCTTTAATGGCTTCTAGCAGAGCCCGTTTGGCTTTTCGGCACTTGGCATTGAACCAAGATCGTTTAGGCCATCTTTTCACCCTATGAGGTACCACTGGATAAAATACATCTACCATTTTAGATGTTAATGCTGCGTGCAGTTTTGCAACCCTCTCAATAGTTGATTGTGTACCCTCTGCAATTGTGGCCTCCCACATTTTTGTTTAAAATCAGGATTACTGATTGATATACTGTGGCCATCTTGTCAGGTGATTGTTAAATTAGACCCCACTTTATTTTCCTTCTATTATTTGAAAGTATTAATCCACTGTCCTGAGATGTACGGGTGGCCTTAGAATTGATATGACCCAAATTCGACATCTCCAAATCCATGGTCAAAGCGTTGTGATCACTGCCCAGGCGCATCACAACAGCAAAATCACGTACCCTCTGCTATAGTCTAGTCGCCACTAAAATGTAATCCAACAGGGATGATTGACCTAATCTGTTGAACGTTAGCTGACCCGGGGTATCTGATTTTGTGCGGCCATTTCACGCTCTTAGGGAGTGAGTTAATGTAATTGAATTGATCTGGAGTGCCAACGGGGACCAAGCTTTAATAGGTTGAATTCGTGGATCTGGGATTAGCCATTGAAGATCCTCCTCGCTGGGGATGGTATTACTTAGATCAGCGAGGGGTTCCATTTGGCAGTTGAAATCAGCCCCTACGATCAACCATATACTTGGATCAACAGTGGGAATAAAGAGGCTCAGTTGGTCTAGTGTCACAGATTCCTGGCAAAGACTAACAGGCCGAGAGTAAACATTGATAAAGGCCATTTTTATCTTTGAGGAAAAGGTAAGTACTACACACTGGATGTCATTTGACAGGGTAGTCAACTGTTCGGCTCTGCAGCCCAGATGCGAGCCTACCCAAATGGTTAAACCCCCCGGTGATCTACCCTTTCCCCCCCGAGGTAGTGGGACATTAAATGAAGCAAACCCCTCTCTCAGAGGGTCTTCCCAAGCCCAGGTTTCCTGGAACATGCATGCATCGTATTTGTCCACAAATAGCCCCCAGTCTGGGCAGGACAGTTTGCTTTTAAGTCCAGCAACGTTCCAGGATAAGACCCTCATTGTGTTGCCTTGCACGCTCTTTCTAGAGATACACTCAAGTGTATTAATGTTAGAAGTTTGGGTGTCCCTCGTTTGGGTAGTGAGCTGGTTATCTGGTAACCTCGTAGACAAACTGTCTCTTGGTGTTTTACTCGAGGGAGCAGGTCATGGGGCAAGAAGTGCCTCTGGCAATTGTACCCCTGCTCCTTCTGGGCCATCGGTCTGGGGTGTTTCTAATCAGTGGTCCTTGCCTATTTCCCCTAGCCCAGGGGATGTTGTCTGGGTGAGATAATCCCCGCTATGATCTTCCAATTCTATTTCCGACCACTGCATTATAGCTCCCCGGTCTGGAGTCAGAGTCACTACTTGTTAATCTGCCTTCTCCAGAACTCCAAATCTATTGTTTACTGGTATGTTAAATAATAAGGGTCTGTGGGGGCACACAGTTGGAATGCTTAGTGGCCATCTGCATGCTTCTGGGTTAATGTGGGCCCTAGATGGCATTTGGTAGTGAGTGTAAAAAAAGTCCAGTGGGAAAGGCCTAATCCCTGTGAGTGGCTCCTGATGGCATGTTTTCTGGTTGAGTAGGCTACCCACGATTTGGGGATTTTTAAAATTTATAACTACACAGTCCCCTTGCATTGTTTTTAGTCAGTTTCCCACCCAGCCAACTCTACGGACCATTAGGATTTCCCCTGCCTTGCGTAGTCAAACTGCCTGTGCCTTGCTAACCAGAACAGGCATTTATTCCTAAGGTCCAGTTGTTTTTCCCTCTGGTCATTTTTAATTACGGGAACTCCTGCCAATATAACTACGTACGGGGAACAGGCAAGGGGGAAATTTATGGTCGGTAAGTTCACTACTTCAGACCTGCCATTCAATAAATTCATCCCTCACCAACCCACTCGCAGTCTCCATGGGTCCATGTAGAGGGGGCTGTTTTTATCCATGCCCCTCTTTGGGGGTACTACTATTTTGCTCCCAGCCTCATTATAGGTTTATAATCAAATACAGAAGTTTTGTACAGCACAAATCCCGAAGTCTTGTATTCGGAGGTCCTTTTATATATGATAATGAAGTAGAAGGAGGGAAAATGAAATAAAACAATTGCCTAAGATCACACAGTTTGATCAGGTGGGGAAGCCAGGATTGATCCAGATTTTCTGGTTTCACATTGTGCATTTCAGCCACTAGATGTACATGCTTTGCCTCTCCTACACCCACTTTACCGCCACCTGCCCCCTCGACAGCCACCCGCTGGCTTGAATGTGGCCCTCGGTCACATCACAGGCCAAACATTTTGGCCCCTGGGAAAATGTTTGCGAATACCCATGCTCTAAAATGTGCTTGAAAAAGGAATATGTGGGCAAAAATACAATACAGTGTGTAGATTACAATATACCTTGTGGATTGTCCTTTTTAGATTTACTGTGTTCGTAATTCTTCAAAAACGTTTATACAATATGTATAGAAATAATGTGGTCTGTCAAGAGCTTCCAACAGTGAAAAGCTAATGCAAAGAAAAAAGTCAGCAATTCAAAAAGAGTGTTGCTTAAATGGAGCAATGCGTTTGGCTTATTCTTGGAACATTTATCCTCTGAAGAGTTGTGACACTGACACTCTTTGAAATTCAAACAGCTGTTCAGTCCAAGGGAGGTGTGCAAATGGAAGTGAAGAAGCACACTGCGGTGTTGTAGATTATTGGGTAATCCACAAAATGTAGTCATACATGCCAGCACTCTCTTGGGTTTTCCCTAACATGGACACAAATGGCTCATACACTCACCTTCTGTAGCATACAACCATGACACAATAGGTCAGGTGTGTCAGGTCTCGATTCATCTATCCAGACCCACTGAGCTACTTTACCCCAAGAGCACCACGTGCTCAGTTTTGACAGTGGGGGATTGTTAAACATAACATGGGTGCACGTGCTCGCAGAGTGTCTTTGCTGTCTTCTTTTACCAATGAGTGCTCAACTATTTTGGGGTCTGTTTCCACGACATCCATTGCTATAGGTCAGGGGTCTCTAAACGTTTCTGTAATAAGAGCTACTTCTGTTCAATGAAAATCATCCTGAGCTATTACTATTATTCATGTTGTATAGTGACCACACAAGGCAAGATTACATTAGTGACCACCTCGTGTAAGCAGTGTTTTCCTCAGTGCATCAGGCAGAGTTGGCAGCAGTGATGAAAAAGTGATTTATCAACTGGAATGCCTCTGCATGGGTAATACATACCAGCCCTAGCTGCAATGTCCCTGGCACTAAGGTTATAATATGAGTAATAAGGCCTCCTCAGCTCTACATGATTTCCTTACAAGACCGGAGACTAATATTATGCAAGAACCTTTTATTGCTGCATCAACATGCAGCCCTTTAAAGAACATAAACTACCTCATAAATAAAACATTACATCTTAGAATATTCAACAACACATAACTCCATGTCACTATGGATCTTCCTTTTTTATTTGCAGCTCCTGCACAGTTAAGCACCATGGCTTTCTTATTCCTTTTATTTGTAATGTTTATTTAACCTATTTATAACTTGTACAGATTTGACACACCTTTACTTACATAGGTAAGTCGGTGTCATTGTCGTTTCACCCTTCCAATTTATGGTTAGGTTTCCTTTTTTCTTAAGTGTTTTCTTTAGCATATCCAATAACGTGGAGCGTGATTCTGAGGACAGCTCACTTCAGGGCTGAATCGCTTTTATCTTCCCGTTTGCTCCGGGGGCCCGGGGCACTGCCAGCGGCCTCCGGGTAGTTTTTTCATCAAGCCGCATGTCTTTTAAAAGACACGCGGGCTAAGGCTTTGAAGCCTGAAGGATGTCCTCCCTCATTCTGGAAATAGTGCGCTCTCGGAAGGCATCAGAGGCGCTCCCTCGTGTTTTAGGAGAGCCTCTGGCTTCACTCACAACCACGTCTCCTAGCCTTCCACTTCAGCCGAGTCCCTGAAGTGAAAAGAGAACTCGGTATCATGGCGGCCATCTTACTTTGGGCTACGTCTTTGGATAAGACGCGCTCAGAACGCGTACTGCGTTACCATGGCAGCGCAAGCTCATATCAATGATTCCCATCTTCGAGCTGTGAACCGGTAGGGAGTGTTTCGATCAGCTGTTTTTAATTGGGACTTATCCTCAAAAAAAAAAGTGGGTAAAAGGAGCAAAATAACTACAAGCAGGGCTAAGAAAAATTTTAAGCCCTTTTGTTCATACTTTTTTGAAGTATTGTGTGGCAGTGTCTGGGAGAGATACCCACTGGACCCATAACCCTCCCCTCAGTGAGAATACTTTAAAAAGATTTTTTGACAGGGAATTCAAATCTTCCCTGAAAGAGGCGGTGGAAGCCATTTTCGCAAAAAGGGGTTCACCCTCTGAGGAAGATTTTTTCTCTTTTTCAGAAGAAGAGACCCTTTTATTGGTTAGGAAGGAAGGTAAGGCAACTAAAAAGACTAAACACCTCATGAGTGAGGAGCACTCCTTGGGCAGCCTGAGCGCTGCAAAAGACTGTGAACAATTGGGTAGCCTGAGTGCTGCAAAACACTGTGATGTCCTTAGCGACACAATTAGCAAGAGTGACCATGTTGTCGCAATTGAGATGGGTGTCTCCCAGGGCAGGAAGAGAACAAGTGTCATTTATGGCACAAGAGACCACAGTCTTGATACTGATGACGATTACTCATATGGTATTGAGGTAGAGGACGAGGCGGATGAACATGTCTTCAATCCTCTTGAGACATTGGAATATGATTTCCTGGATGAAGATTTATATCAGTCTTTGAGTTCAAAGGCTATTAAAGACCCTTTGGGTGTGGAAATGTTTAATCCTACACACATTGCACACCCAAGGGGCTCGGATTGGTGGCAAAAGACCATGTAACCTCCTTTATTAAATTTTGGATCCGCAAGTCTCTCGATAAAGAACCACGGAATTTGATGAGAGCTGAATGTCCTAGACCATTCCTGAATAATATGTCAGGAATAAATCCTAATTTGGACCCTGAGCTCTTGACTTTCTTTTTAAGTCTAGGAAAGATTCTAGTAAAGGTCTTGAGCGCTACCTTAAGCAGTGCCAAGAAAGATTATTAGAAACTCTGGGTCCACTGGCCAGGGTTTTAGATATGGCTTAGGAGGTCTCCTTTAAGGGTGTGCATGTAGATGTGGAACTTGTCCAAAGCTGGACCCAACGGGCCTAATGCCTGTTTAGCAATGCCAATGCCGGTTGAATTTCAGAGAGAAGGAGGGCTATTCTGATGAAGATCAACCCATGTTGGGTGATCTTGCCAACAAAAAGACACCGAATGGCCTCCTTCTTGGGTATAGTTGTATTAACATCCTGGAAACATATGTCTCAACATTCACTGCTTTCAGTAAGGCAAAAACTAACATGAGACGAATGTTCAATAAAATAATTTCTGGAAGGACTGACAGGAGGGGCCTTGCTGTCAGCCATGGGCTACAAAGGTCCCAATATCACCATGAGGTCCAGCGGGGATACAGAAGGAGTTTGTGTGCAAACAGCAGTTACTTACTGCAAAGAGGACGAGCCCCGTGCTCACAAGGCAGCAGGGGCAGATTCCAGGTAGCTGGAGATCAAGGTAAGACTCAATCCTTCAATTGGTTCTTCCCATTCAAAGGTAGGGGAAAGGTCACGTTTTTTTTGCCCAAAATTGGTCTGCCATATCAAAGGATTCTTGGATGTTACAGACTGTGGAAAGTTTCAGAATACAGTTTTGCCAGGTTCCTTACCAAAAGTGTCGGCCAGGGGAGTTGTCCTGAGATCAGGAACAATTGACAATGGCAGGTATAGAGGTGGCACAAATGTTGTTTAAAGGGGCAATTTGCAAGGTCACAGACTCAGAAAAGGGTTTTTAAGTACTGCCTTCCTAGTGAAAAAAGAAGGACAAGGGCTGGAGACTTGTAATAAACTTGAAGGAACTGAATAGGTTTTTGGTTTACAGGCACTTCATGATGGAAGGGATCCATCTTTTGGGGGACATTTTACAGGAAAAAGACTGGCTTGTGAAGTTGGACCTCAAAGACGCCCAATTCACAATTCCTGTGGATCTGGATTCTCAGAAGTAATTCCGGTTCAGTTGGAGAGGTATATTGTACCAGTTTTCATGTCTTTCCTTTGGTCTGTCATCAGCCCCTTAGTGCTTCACCAAAGTCCTGCGCCCAGTAGTTGCTTTCTTGAGAAAGAGAGGAGTACGCTTACTAATTTATCTAGACAACATGATACTGATGTCTCAGGATCGGGGAGAATGATGATTCTCCAATTATTATGCAGAGAGAATCTTGATTTCATTAAAGACATGCGGAGGCTAGCATTACGCATACACTTTTATTTGCTGCCCCAACATGCAGCCCTTTAAAGAACATCATAAACATATAGAATGTTCGTGAGGGAGTATAACTATCTAGTGCACAGGGCTATCTTCCTCTTTTAGCTGCGAAAACATACAATGATGAAATTATCCATTTCCGGTTGCACGAAAAAAACAGAAATTCAGCAAACCATCTTGTTACACCTCTCAATCCTAGATGGAATTATCTAAAGTAAGAGAAAGAGAAATTTGTAAATTAAAAGGAGATATGCACTGCATATTAAACATACTTAAAACCTCAATGTCACAAAATTTACAGTTTTAAACTTCAGTACATTTTTCCCCTCATAGGGTGAGGGGTGTGGGATAATGCTAGCCTGCGTATGTCTTTAATGAAATCAAGATTCTCTCCGCTTAATAATTGGAGAATCGTCATTTCATTACAAGACCGGAGGCTACCATTATGCATGTTTAAAGCTATCGAGAGCTACATTGCCAACATGCTCTATTGGTCTTAAATAAAAATTTGCAAATGTGTTAGCATTTGACCAATCAGCTGTTCTAAGAATTTCCGTTAGGGAACCTGCTGCTCAAAAGACCTTCCTAGACATGGCTCCTCTAGAAGAATAGGCTCCAAATCTTGACAGGTCTATGCCAGCCTCACTCATTGTGGTACGTATCCATCTAGCTAGAGTTGCTGATGAAACTGGTTTATGGGGTTTGACATAGGATAAGAGCAGTTGATTGACTCCACTCTTTCTAAATTCAGCAATTTTGTTATCATAAACTTTCATGCATCTTACCACGCATAATTTTTCACAGTCATTGAAAAAGGGATAGAATACAGAATCAGACATAGTCTTCGTCCTTTTCCATATGTCAAAATGTACGCCCTCATGGGAATAGAATCTGTTAGATTACTCCAGAACCTTTATATCTGAAACTCTTTTGAAAGAAATTAAGCAAAGTAAAGTGGCCAATTTCATGGATATCTGTTTAATAGATAAAAAAGTATTATCTTGCCAAGATATAAAAACATGGAAAATTAAACTGACATCCGACAAGGAAACATAGCGTGCTTTGGGGGTTCTTTTAAGTGTAACACCCTTCATAACTCATTTGATTAGAGAGTTACTACCTATTGCTAGGTTATTTACTAAGGCATGCCCAGAGGAAATTGTGGATCCATAACAATTAATGGTCCTATAAGAGAGACCATATTTAAAGAGGGTCGCTAAATAATTTGCTATTTGCTGTACAGGGACCACCACAGGATCCAAATTTCTCTCCAGGCACCAAATGCACCACTTTTTCCACACATCCCTATATCTTTTTCTGGTTCCTGGGGCCCAGGATTCATCCAATAAGTTTTTAGCTTCTGATGAAAGGTCTGCATATCTATTAGGTCCTCTGAGATCCTCCAGACAAGAAGGTTCATTTTCCCCCTCTAAAACAAAAGGGTGTTCTTCTCCATCTGGGCCCTGAAGCACGCCCAGGGATGCTGGAATTAGATGAGGAATATCTATAGCTAATTCCATCACTCCCGGGAACCACACCTGGGATTTCCAGAAGGGAGTCACAAGGATGATACTGCTGGATTCTACTCTCGCTTTCCACAGAACTCTTTGAATTAAGGAAAAGGGTGGAAAGCCATAGGCTATGTTCTTGCCCCAAGGTTGAAGAAAGGCGTCTATTGCCGTTGCCCCTGGATCTGGTTTCCAACTGAAGTAAGTTGGTACCTGGAAGTTTAATCTGCTCACAAATAGATCTATCTGTATTGGACCCCAAAGGTATTGAATCAGAGAGAAGACTTCTGGATGTAACTTTGAATCGCTGGAATCCTTCAGGAATCTCGAGTTCCAGTCTGCTCTTACATTCTGAACCCCTGGAATAAATTCTGCTCTTCGGATTATTTTGTGTTCCCAACAAAAATACCATATTTATTGCGCTAAATCTGAGAGAACTGTGGATCTCACCCCCCCCAAACTGTTTATATAGGAAACTGCTGAGAAGTTGTCTAAGTGAATCAGTGTGTTTGAATTCTTTAGAAGATCCTTGAAGCTCATCACAGAGTTTAGGGCTGCCAGCATTTCCAGACAATTTATATGAAGAGACTGTTCCTCTAGGGACCATCTTCCCCCGGTTTCTATCTTCCCAAACCGGGCTCCCCATCCTGTGTTGCTTGCTTCAGACTCTATTATAAAGTTTGGTACATTCCCGAAAATGGCCCTGCCATTCCATTCACCGAGGTTCTTTAGCCACCAAGTTAGTTCCTCTTGTGCATCTGGTGATAGGGTTATCGAGTCTCCATACCATAACCCTTTCCTTAGACCTAAAGCTTTTAGTCTCTGTAAACCTCGGTAGTGTAGGGGACGGGAGATATGGCCTGGATGGAGAATGAGGGGGGTCCCAGAACTCTTGCCAGGTCTCTGAGTAGTATTGAGTCCTTGGATAAGACCGACCTCACGACTTTTTTTCATCTTTACAACTTTTTTGTGTGGCTAAATTAGTTGGGATAACACTAAGTCCACCTGAAAGCCCAGGAAGTCTATCTTTTGAGTAGGAGTCAGAACCGACTTCTCCATGTTTATAATAAAACCCAGGCTTTCTAGGAGTTTCATAGTCAGAAGGAAGTGATTTTGCACCTGTATTCTGTCCTGTGACATAATGAGGATGTCGTCTAGATATATGATTAATCTTACTCCTCTCTCTCTGAGGTAAGTGACCACTGGACGAAGTACTTTTGTGAAACACTACGGGGCCAAGGACAGTCCGAAGGGGAGGCAAAGGAATTGACAAAGTACGCCCCTCCATGTGAAACAGAGATATTTTTGGTTGTCCTTGTCCATGGGAATCTTAAAGTAGGCGTCTTGGAGATCTAGTTTTACTAACCAATCTCCTGTCTGTAGAATATCTCTCAAGCGGTAAATACCCTCCATTTTGAAGTGTCTGTAAGTTAAAAATCTGTTCAGGTCTCTCAGATTTATGACTGGACGCCACCCTTTGTCCTTTTTCTTTACCATGAAGAATGTACTTACAAAGCCTTGTGTAATCTCCTGATGCCACCACCATCACCGACTTCATCGCACCCCACGCGATCGCCTCAACAAACTACATACTCATTGGAGACCTGAACTTCCACCTCGACAACCCCAGTGACCCCAACTCCACTATCCTTCGTGACAACCTCGCCAGCATCGGACTTAAACAACTCGTCAACACACCGACCCACAGAGCAGGACACACCCTCGACCCCATCTTCGCGGCAGGAAACAGCGTCCATTTCAGCCACACAACGCAGCCGCCATGGACCGACCACCACTGCGTACACTTCGCCATCAACAAACCCAAGGCACCCAAACCAGCCCCACGCCCACCACGAAGGAACTGGAGCAAGGTTACCGACGAGCAACTTAACTCCACCCTCAGCCGAGACAACCACACCTGGGCACCCGACGCAAACAGCGCAAACGACGCAGCCAGAGAACTCCACACCTGGATCTCCAACTGCGCAGATGAGCTCGCCCCTCTACGCAACCCCGACAGACAACGCCCCAGGAAAGCCGCCTGGTTCACAACCGCTCTCCAAGAAGCCAGACGCACCTGCAGACGCCTGGAGAAGAACTGGAGAAACACCAAGACAACCGAAAACCACACCACCTACAAGGACGCCATGACGGACTACCACAACCAGATCAGAGCCACCAAAAGGAACTTCATCCACAACAAAATCCTGGCCAACTCCACCAACTCCAAGGAACTTTTCAGTGTCATTCAGAATTCACCAACCCACGCAGCGAAGCCACAGACATCACCCCATCCCAAGACCTCTGCGACAAGCTTGGAACCTATTTCCACCTCAAGATCAAAAACCTCTACGACAACTTCATCGACCATCCACCAGACGCCACAGACGGCCCCCCGTACCCCAGAAACACCAGCCAGCCCACCATGTCCAACTGGACACCGATCACGGCCGAAGACACCGCCTCGACCATGAAAAGCATCCACTCAGGGGCCCCCAACGACCCCTGCCCCCCTCACATCTACCACAGAGCCGTGGCCGCCATCGCACCCAAACTACAACGCACCATCAACACCACCTTCAAAACAGGCACCTTCCCAGACGACTGGAAGCGCGCAGAAGTCAGACCCTTGCTCAAGAAGCCCACAGCTGACCCCACCGACCTCAAGAACTATCGGCCCATCTCGCTCCTCCCCTTCGCAGCCAAAGTTGCAGAGAAAACAGTCAACAGGAAACTGACACGATTCATTGAAGAGAACGCCGTCCTCGACCCGTCCCAATCCGGATTCGAAGCAACCACAGCACAGAGACCGCCCTACTCGCCGCCACAGATGACATCCGCACCCTCCTGGACCAAGGCCACTCTGCAGCCCTCATCCTACTCGACCTATCTGCGGCCTTCGACACCGTCTCCCATCGCACACTAGTCGTCAGACTACACAACGCAGGCATACAAGGAACAGCCCTGGACTTGATCCGATCATTCCTCACCGGAAGAAGCCAAAGGATCAGACTCCCACCCTTCCTCTCCGACCCCACGAAAATCACCTGCGGAGTCCCACAGGGTTCATCACTGAGCCCCACCCTCTTCAACATTTACATGGCCCCCCTCGCAGCCATCTTCCGACAACACGGACTCAACATTGTATCCTACGCCGAAGACACCCAGCTCATCCTCTCCCTCACCAAAGACCCCACCACTGCCAAACTCAACTTCCAGAAAGGAATGCAAAACGTCGCAGTCTGGATGACCAACAGCTGCCTGAAGCTCAATGCCGAGAAGACAGAAGTCCTCGTCCTCGGTACCACCCCTTCTGCATGGGACAGCACCTGGTGGCCGACTGCCCTTGGAAGCCCACCTACCCCCTCAGACCACGCCAAGAACCTCGGCATCGTACTCGACTCATCACTCTCCATGAACCGACAGGTCAACGCCGTCACCTCCAGCTGCTTCAACACCCTCCGCATCCTCCGCAAGACCTTCAAGTGGATCCCCCTGAGTCAAGGAAGACAGTCACCCACGCACTCATCACCAGCAGACTGGACTATGGAAACGCACTCTACGCCGGCATCAACAAGTCCCTACTCCGCAAACTCCAGACAGTACTGAACACCGCCGCCAGACTCGTCCTCGGCATCCCCGACACGAACACATCAGCCAACACCTACGAAGTCTCCACTGGCTCCCCGTGGAGAAAAGAGTCACTTTCAAAATCCTCACTCACGCCTACAAATGCCTACACAACAACGGACCCAAATACCTCAACGACAGAATCAACTTCCACGTACCCAAAAGAAACCTCCGATCTTCCAACCTCGCACTGGCCGAAACCCCACGCATCCACAGAGCCAGAGCAGGCGGAAGATCCTTCTCTCACATTGCAGCCAAGACCTGGAACGAGCTACCGGCAGACATCAGACGCGCCCCCTCCCTGAACACCTTCAGGAAGACCCTCAAGACCTGGCTCTTCGGCTAAACAGATCTGCAGACCCCCCAGCGTCTTGAGACCCTCACGGGTGAGTAGCGCGCTTACAATTCCCTGATTGATTGATTGATTGATTCCTCACTATTGTTAGAGCTCCTTTGCTTAGCATCTGTGTTACTTCTATGTCTATAAGGGTCATTTTCTCTTTTTCTAAAAGTAATTCCTTGGGTTTTTTGAGCTGGTATGGGGTTTCCCAAAAATCTATTTTGAAACCTGTAACTGTTTCCAATACCCAAGGGCCGTGAGTTATCATTTCCCAGTTTTTGGCAAACAGTCTCAGCCTGCCCCCTACCTTTAAGGTTGAAGGAGTAATGATGCTCACCTTGATATCCTTGGGTGGAGGGTCTTGCTCTTCCTCCGTGATTTCTTGGGGTTCTGCCCCTCTACGGGTAAAAATTTGAGTTTTGGCGATAACCCCTCCCGTAATACTGGGGGTTTCGGTATTCCTGTTGGTAGAACTGGGACCTGAAGGATCCACGGCTGGCGGGCAGTCCCCTTCTGTCAGCCCTTCCAAAAAGTGAATGTGAGCCAAAAACTTTGCGCATATTGTATTGCGCTCTACTGAAGGCTGTAAAAGTTTAAACATATTTATCCGGTGTTTTAACAAGGCTTTCTCCGAATAGGTGTCCATTAGTGTGATCCACATCTTCCTTTGAAGATAGGTCAGCTAGTTTTGGGTTTTATTCTCATCAAGACGGATTTACGTCTTTCCATAACAAGGTTGGCATTTGCATTGCCTAACATGCATAAGGCTTTTTGCACCCATCCTCTTAGAAGTTCGATATTGACTGGTACATTTTTGCCTCTGTCATCTTCCATCATATCCAAGATGCGTGTGAGTGGGCCTAGGATATCTAGGAGTTTATCTTGAGATTGTTTCAGACATCCCTTTGGTCTGTCATCAGCCCCTTGGTGCTTCACCAAAGTCCTGCGCCCAGTAGTTGCTTTCTTGAGAAAGAGAGTACACTTACCAATTTATCTAGACAACATGATACTGATGTCCCAGGATCGGGGAGAATTGCTGAAGCACATGAAGTGGTCAACGGATCTCTTGCAAGCCTTGGGGTTAATTAAAAATGTGGAGAAATCAATCATGTTTCCTACACGGAACTTGGAATTTCTGTGGTTTCAGGTGGATACCAATATGACACAGCTTTGTCTCACTCAGAAAAAATTCTCAAAGATCAAGACGGAGGTAGCTCATGTTCTAGCAAAGGAAGTGGTAATTTGAGAGGTCTGGCAAGAGTGGTAGGCATTTTGTCATCCTCCATTCAGGCCGTTTCCCCTGGACAGTTGCATTACAGGGCTCTTCATAGACTGAAATCCATGGGGTTGAAGAAAGGCCTGTCCCAGGAGGCTCAAGATGACCTTCAATAGTGGTTGAGCAATCTGGACAGCTGGAACGGAAAGGCAATATTTGGGAATATTCTGGAATTCACTGTAGAGTCGGATGCAAGAAACCTTGGTTGGGGTGCAAGATTAGGAGAGAAAGAAACAGAGGGGAAATAGTCCATGGAGGAACTATCATTACACATAAATTGTTTGAAGATGTTGGCAGGCCTGAATGCTTTGATGAGTTTCAGGTCCATTCTAATAAATAGCGTGGTATGGATCCGAATGGACAATTTCACCGCAGTATCCTATATCAATCATCTAGGGGGAGCAAGATCAAAACAACTTGCAGATCTAGCCAGGGAAATTTGGTATTTTTGTTGGAATTATAATTTTTTTTTGAAAGCAGAGTTTATCTTGGGTCATCAAAACAAGAGAGCAGACTGGAACTCGAGATTTTGAGGGATTCCAACGACTGGAAGCAGAGCTGAGTCCAGTGTTTTTCCAAAAGATTCAGAACCTGTGGGGTTCTTTTCAGATAGATTTGTTTGCCAGCAGACTGACTTTTTAAGTAGAACAGTATTACAGCAGCAAGCCAGATCCCAAGGCATTGGCAGTGGATTTTTTAGCTACCGACTTGGAACGGAGAGAAATGCTATGCATTCCTTCCATTTGTACTGCTCCAGAGGGTGTTATTAAAAGTTCGTTCTGGTAACTCCATTTTGGAGCACGCAAGTGTGGTTCCCTGGAGTAATGGAGCTAGCTCTGGAAGTTTCCCAAATGATACCAAGCCTTTTGGAAGGGCAGGAAGGAGAGGAGCATCCTTTAGTGCTAGAAGGAAACTTAAACCTTCTTGTCCAGGAGATCTGGTAGATACTCTGGCCTTTCAGGAGAGGCTAAGAACCTAGTGGATGAGTCGTGGGCCCCAGGTACCAGGAAAAGATACACAGCAGTATGGAGAAAGTGGTGTAATTGGTGCTTGGAGATGAATTTGGATCCCGTGGAGGTTCCTACAGTAGAAGGAGCGAATTTCCTCACAGAGTTGTTCAAGTCAGGCCTGTCTTATAGAACTGTTAACTTTTACAGATCTGGTGTTTCAGCAGGACATTCCTTGGTGAATGATTTTGCTATTGGTAGTGATCCTTTGGTCCACAGAGTAATGAAGGGAGTAAAGCTTAGGCATCCACCTAGCGCTAGGTATGATTCTTTCTGGAATGTTAATCTTATTTTTGACCTGTTTGTCTCCTGGCCAGATAATTCCTGTCTTTCCAGGAGACAGACATCTCTGAAGTGTGCAACTTTACTCCGTCTGATATCTTTCAGAAGAGTCTCAGATGTTAAGGCTTTAGAGGTTTGTAATAGGTTTTATTCCCCGATGGGGTCCACTTTGAGATCTGGAAGAGAACTAAAACCATGCCTGAAAACATCTTTTATCTCTTTTTCAATGACTGTAAGAAATTGTGTGTGGTGAGTTGTATTAATGTTTATGAACAAAGTATTCTGAAGTTTAGACCAGATGGGGAGAATCATCTATTAATTTCCTATGTTAAACCCTATACGGCAGTTTCTACATCTACTATTTCACGATGGGTGAGGGCTGTGATGTCTGAGGCAGGAACTGATTTATCCAAGTTCGGAGCTCATTCTTCCAGGGATGAAACGGCCAGGAATGTGTTTTGGGCAGTAGGAACACTTGCAGATATTCTGAAAGTGGCAGACTGGTCAAGTGCTGACACATTTGTGAGCTTTTATCTTAAGCCAATGTAGCATGTGAGCTGTATGGTGCTGGGGAGCTTTAATCATGCATAATGGTAGCCTCCGGTCTTGTACTGAACTACAATCAACATACAGGGAGAATCTTGATTTCATTAAAGACAACGGAGGCTAACATTATCCCATTCAACCCTCCTATTTAATTATATTACAATTGTGTATTATGATTTTTGGTGGTTATATCATTAATTTGATGTTTTTTCCTTACAGAGGTAATTGATTATTTACTTTAGAAGGATTTAATTTGGTGTTATCACTTGGTTTCTTCTTTTTCAGATAATTCTTTGCAGTAAGAATTTTTCCGAATCAAACCAAAGAAGCATCACTTGTTTCGTTGCAGCATAAAGAGGAAGATGCATAGTGACATGGAGTTATATGTTGTGGAATATTCAAAAATGGAATGTTTTATTTATGATGTAGTTTTTGTTCTTTAAAGGGCTGCATGTCGGGGCAGCAATAAAAGGTTATTGCATAATGTTAGTCTCTGTTGTCTTTAATGAAATCAAGATTCTCTCTGTATATTAATTGGAGAATCGCCATTTATCACTTAAATTTCATCTTTAAATATACTTTGGAAGTTCCACCATGTTTTTCCAAAAATTGGCTACTTCATCTTCAATACACCCTTTTCAGTTTTGGTACACATATGTTAATTCATCCATGCAAAAGCATCTAACTTAGTAGGTGGGCTGCACATAGGAGAGCTACTCACAGTAGCTGGAAAGCTACCAGTAGCTCACAAGCTACTCGTTGGAGAAGCCTGGTACACTGACAATCCATGGTGAAAAGAAAGCCGCTGCTGCTGCCTCTGGGCCAATCATCTGCTGAGTGGTGTGTGGTGATGACTGGGGTGCCTTGCCAGAAAACAACAGAAGGCAAGGCATCCTGTCCTAGCGAGGGCTGCAGTGCCGTCTTCTGGATAATGACTGTACGGCTGTTTTTTATTCAGCAGCTTGGACCAACCAAGAGTTGTGACGATATGGTCTGCCCAGTGGGTAGAGACCGAGGCTGGGCTTGATGATCGCACGTCAAAGCCTAGCCTTTTATTGTTTTTTTTTAAGGTAAAGCAGCTTTATTAAGTAATGACAATAGTAGAGAAAGCATATCAATAACAAGAAACATGTGTGAATCACTAAAATAAAGCCAACAAAATTACATAAAGAAGAGAAGCTGTTTAATAATTTTTAAAATATCTTGCTGGGAAAAAAGGGAAGGAAAGGAAGGGAAATAATAAAAGAAGACCAACCCATCAATAATGTAGAATATCATATGAAAAAATAAAATTGTAATATAAAAGAAAGATCAAACAATTACTATTAAGATAAACACATGGCAGAGAAACAAATTACTTATGGCGGTTTAAAATTTTCAGATGCAATACAAGTAGGAGATTTATGAGCAGCAGTATCTAAAAAAGAACTCAGAGGTAACCAATATAAATCTCTATTAACAGATGGGCAGTACAAAGAAGTAAAAGCAGTTTCTAATCTGTGATAATGACAGACATTATACCACCAAGCTTTGTAAGAAATATTTGACGAGCATTTCCAATTGATGGAGATTTGTTGAAAAGCTAGAGCTAACATAAGATCTAACAATCGTAAATTATTAAAGGGTGAATGTATATCTTCAGATAGACTACCTAGAAAAAGTGTCAGGGGAATTAATAGAGATCGGAAGTGAAATATTGAGGTAAGCTGAGACCATACCTTCACCCAAATGGAAGCTGTAGGTGGACACTGAAATAAAAAGTGCATAAGATCACCATTGTGATGATCACAGGACCAACATCCTGAAGAACAGTTCATGGAGAATTTAGCTATTGTGGAATAGGTAAAATACAATCTATGATAGAGAAAAAACAATGATTGAGAAGTAGAAGCTGATCTGGATGTTTTGTACACCTTACCCCATATCTTATTCCAAAAAGGAATAGTCCAGGTACATCCCAAATCTGATTCCCATTGAGCCTCTATCATAGTTTTGGTTCTTATAGAGGACGTAGACCGAAGAAGTCTATAAATCGGTGAAGCTTTAGAGATCGAAGTGAGAATCGAACAAAGGGGCAATGGAGATGAGGAAGGGTCTGGTAAAGAATGAAGAACATTGAGAAGGACATTTATGAGAAGGAGAAATTTTGGTAAGAATGAACAAGGGCATTTAAACTGTTGCTGAAATTGTGAGAAGGGAAGAGGATCATCATTAGAGAATAAATCTGTGACCCATATCATAAATTTTTGTCTCCAGGAGTTCCAAAATAGCGATTTAGTGATAAGATTATTATACCAAAGAGGAGAGTGTCGGAAAGATTCACGAGTTACAATCTGTGACTGATAAAAAGGTTTTAAGGTGGAAGAAGTGTGTTTAAGAAGAGGGGAAGCTGTTATTGAGGTATTAGCGGAGAAGGATAAGACTTTCTAGGTACAAAAGGTGCAAGAAGAAAGCATTAAATGTCCAACCATAAAGGGGTAAATGGATTTCGTGACAAAGATAGTCACATAGAATCCTGTCATAGACAAAAAGTTTTATGATATAATCTGAAATCTGGAAAATTAACTCCACCCTCACATTTAGATTTCCAGAAGTAAGTAAGAGAAATTCTAGGTTTTTTATTCATCCAAAGAAATTTTGATACTTTTGAATCATTTGTATTTTAAAGTAGCAGGGATATAAACTGGAGTCATAGCTAAGACATATAAAATAATGGGAGAGATCATCATTGTAATAGAGTCCATACGACCCCACTAGGAAAGAAATAGAGGATCCATGACGAAAAGAGTTTGTCAACTTTATCTAAACAATCATTGATATTCGCCAAGACCGACTCTTTAATTGAAGGGGCAGATCAGATACCTAAATATTTAATCTTAGAAGTATTCCAATGAAAGCCTGTGGCAAAAAAAAAGGTTGTCTAAAAGTAAACTTAGTAAGAGGTAAAATTGCAGTTTTATCAGTATTAATCTTATACCCTAAGACCGAGGAGGAGGTAGAAATTTCCTGAAGCAGGGCAGGAACAGATTGCTCAGGATTCAAGATGAAGAGAAGAATATGGTCAGCATAAGCAGAGAGTTTTAAATGATTTTCACCATGTCGAAATCCATTAATTTCTGTACTATTTCTAATATGGGAAAGAAAAGTTTCCAGGGCCAATATGAACAAAAGAGGAGGTAATGGACAACCTTATGAACATCACGATTTAATGGAAAATAACTAGATATCTTCCCATTAACCAGAACAGTTGCGATGGGGGATTGATAAAGTAATGAAATAAATAAAATAAAATGGGGACCCAACCCATGCCAGGTCAGGGATTCAAGTAAGAAGGACCAATCAATACGATCAAATGCTTTCTCACCATCTATTGAAATTGCTGCCAGAGCATTTGAGCGAGAGGGGGCTTGTTTAAAACTTTAAAAAATAGTCTAGAATTATCTGATGTAAATCTACCTTTAATAAAACCTGATTATTCCTTTCCAATCATCAAAGGTAAAAAGGACTCAAGACGTAAAGCTAATAAATTGGCAAAGATTTTATAATCCATTAACTAACGAATTGGCCTACAGTTCTTACAAAGAGCAGGGTCTTTGCCCTCTTTATGAATGGCCTCCTGAAAGGTGTCCCCAGTGGAACCAGCATTAGAGAAAACTTTAAATAGATGTAATAATTTGGGGAGTAGAAGATTAGGGAAATGAAAGAAGAATTCAACTGTGAAGCCATCAGGCCCAGGGGATTAGCCCTTCTTAAGAGATTGAAGCGCTTGAAGTATCTCTGGCACTGATATGTCCACCTCTAATGGAGAGAAATCACACTGATCACTGATAGGATTTTTGGTTTCTTTCAAATAAGCATCAGTCTGAGAAGGAAGGGGTGGAGACTCAGGTGTATAGAGAGGATGATAATATTTAACAAATTCTGCCAGAATCTCAGTGTCTTTAAAAACAGGAGTTCCGACATCAGTATTTATTGAATCTACTGTTTGACCCTGCTGATGGATCTTCAAATAATTAGCTAGAAGCTTTGCCATTTTATTACACCCACCATAGTAACGAGCACTGCTGCAAAGTAGAATAGGGGAGGCTTTGGCAGTGAAGATTTTATCTAAATGAAGTTTTGCACTAATAAGTTTGTGTAAATTCGGTGCGGTCGCTGAGGGATAGTATTGATGTTCTAGGCATTTGATGTCTAATAAAAGGGACTGATGCTGTTTAGAGTATGATTTCTTTTTTTTAGAAACAAAATCAGTAATGTGTCCACGAGTAGAAGCTTTAAAAGTATCCCAAAGTAATTCAGGAGAGATGGAAGAGTCTGCATGAATACTAAAAAGTTCTTTG
This sequence comes from Calotriton arnoldi, assembly GCA_963921515.1. Taxonomy (NCBI): domain Eukaryota; kingdom Metazoa; phylum Chordata; class Amphibia; order Caudata; family Salamandridae; genus Calotriton; species Calotriton arnoldi. Next base: position 1,907,949 of record CAWUFW010003084.1, read on the forward strand.
AAAAAGCCGAAAAATAGGTGGAAAAAGCAGGGTCAAGTAAAAGAGAGTTATCGATGTCTGAAATGACAGGGGCATGTTTGGAGATTACAATGGGTTCAATAGAAGAACTAATGAGATTTCGGGAAAGTAATTTAGAGACAAAAATATGGTCAAGTCTGGATAGAGAACCATGCGGTGCAGAGAAAAAGGAAAACTCCCTCCTGGAGGGATTATAAATTCTCCATGAATCAACCAAAAGACGCTGGGTAATTAAAGAGTGAAATTGCTTGTGCATCCTATGAGGTAAATATTTAACTGGGGATTGACGGTCAATAAAGGGGTCCATTACTTGATTACAATCACCTCCCAAAATGAAAACTTCTTCAGCATATTCTACACACTTTTTAGAGACAGTAGGCCAAAATGAATAATCAAATTGAGTGGGGCCATAAATATTACAAATAGTTAAGGGGATATCATTGACAGTTAACTTGACAAAAAGCCACCTACCCTCAGTATCAGATTCTTGGGAAATAGTAACCAATTTTAGTTTCTTATGACATAGGAGAATAACACTATTTTTCTTATTCAAGGAAGGAGAAACAACAACAGAACCCACCCAACCCTGTTTAGGTTTTAAAGCTTCATGTTCAGGGGGATGAGTCTCCTGAAGAAGAACAAGGTCAGGAGAGTATTTAGCCAAATGAGACAAAATTCTCTGCCTCGTTATAGAATTAATAAACCCTTTGACGTTCCATGAGATAACTCTGAATGGTAAAACAGGGAATAATATAAATATATACAGGTAAAAGGTCTTCTGAGAGAACAAATTTAACAATCACAGACAAAATGGGGAAGAAAGAAAGAAAAGAAAAAGAAACTGGATCAGAAGAGAGAAAGGAAGGGGAAAGGAAGAAGAAGGTCAGGAAAGAAGAGACAGCACATGTCAAGCACTGACGACTGTAAAACATACCTGATGAGGATGAAACACTAGGGAAGGATCAACGACAGCACAGGGTAAAGACAGCACAGCAAGGAAGTACGCATCAACGGACGAATAAAACAAAAACAAAGTAAGGAAACGAGAAATAACACTATGGAACCTGTAAATTAAGAAAGAGGTTAGTCAATAGGAGCAGAAAACATAGATGAGCACAAAATATTAGTATGAGACTGCGATTGAAAAAATAAACAAAAAAGTAAAAGATTATGCAAAGTTCAAGAGAAAACATAAAAATCAGTCATCTTGAAGAAGAAGCAGACGTCTCCATGTAACTGGAAGAATGAAGGCTAAGGAACTCTCAAAGATCCACAGGAGATGTGAAGGAAGATGTTTTATTCTGAAATGTAACTTTGAAGAAGCAGGGGTGGAACAAACCAAAGCAGGCACCTAAAGAGCGTAATTGTGGCCAAAAATCCAAGAACTCTTTCCGCCTGGACGCTGTAACTTTTGATACATCTTGTATTATGAAGATCCTACTCCCCTGCCATGAAATTTGCTTTTTCGACTTCGCTGCATTAAGGACTTTCAGTAAGTCACTAAATTCCAGGAAGAAGAAAATGACTCCTCTGGATTTAAGTGAAGCAGAGGAAGATTGAGAATGTTGTCCGAGATGATGGACTCTCTGAATATTTAATTTCGTGGAAGAAGATCAACCCACCAGCTGAGGTAAAAAAGAAGTGAAAAAGGTAACAGGATCAATTCCTTCCAGAACATCTTGAAGACCATAAAGGCGCAGGTTATTTAGCCTATTTCGATTTTCGAAGTTTTCGGAATGAGCCTTCAACAACGCCACCTCCTTTTTCAAAGCTGAACTTTTTGTCGTCTCATCTTGCACATCACTTATGCGTTGCTCAAGTACTGAAACTGTGTTCTCCATTTGAGACCATTTAGCATCAAGATTCTGAATGTGCATGTTAGTTTCTTTCACAAATGGACAAAGCGCGCGTATTTCCTCAAGCACAATATCATGAGAGATAGGAGAAGAGGGCGTAACAAGTGAAGTCGGGTCCTGCTTGACTCTCTTGTGTGTGGACGATGACACAGATCGACCAGTCTTAGTTGAGGACGAAGATGAAGACTACATATTTAGCTTAGCTAAAGAGCTTCTCGTAGAACAATTATTGCTTTTTAAGAATACATTTCTGCAAGGGGGTGGCTCCTTGATGTGGAGAAGCCTTGTACTTCTTCAATCTGCCCATAAAGTACTCAGATACGCCTTCAGACACTCCCAAAAAATGAAACAGGCAGAGCACTATAAGAAGTCAGCCACAATAAAAGCCAGCCAAATCCTTTCAGTAAAGCTGGACAGAAGGTTGCAGAAAAAGAGGAGGAAAAAAAAAAACACCTCAGCGTGAAGACCAAATGCATGCAGCATAAGATAAAACCACTGTGGCCAAAAACATGCACTAACTTAGTGAAGAACCATAAAAGTTAATAAAGTAAGTCAGTAAAAGCATGAAAAAGTCTCTAGAGAAAGCATAATAACTGTTGCAGCAAAGAGGAAAAAATTCCACAGAAAAAGCTTGTTTGCTTTAAAATGGCCACCGCTTATGAGGTAGAATTAACAAGCATAATTGTGGCCTGAAAATAAGTTTATAAAGGCAGCCGAGGAGATTTGCAGGCTCACCCTACCTTCCAATGCTCTGAAAGACCGCTAAAGTGACAAAGAAAAGGAAAAGATAGTTCCGCCGCGGCAACATTCGTCCAATGGTGCGTGGAGCTCCCAATCTAGGCGGCCATCTTAGCCGGCGGTTGGTGCCCCCCCCCCCTATTGTTTTATTATAATGTATAAAATCAGCTCAGAGCGCTCATGATCCCTCTTAGCCTAGCTGTGTCAGTTTGAGATGTTAATCCTTTGCTCTGGGCAGTAGCAGCAGCAGCATTGCAGCCACTTTAAAGTGTGCTGGCTGCTTTCCTTATGCAGCCTCATTAGAGCCTCGTAGTCCAGAGTCCAGGAGCTACTTTGCATGGCTAATGTATTTTATTGCGGTGAAGTGAACACGACACAAATCCCTGATGCATGGTACTTGGTAGGGCTGGTAGTGACAATTGTTGGAGGTGCAAAGGAGGGTTTTGGGGACACGATATCCAAGGAGGATTGGCTGATGGCTATGAGGTAAGACAACCCTTTATAGGCCATTGTAGTACTCATACATAAGGGTGGTTGCAGGCAGAGCACTGTCCCAGAATGTGCTCGATCGTATCTTAAAGATTTAGATGAACTATTCGTGTACAATTAATATGTGATGATGAGCACAGAAAAACGTGTGCCTCCCTTCGGTGTTAGGTCTATGCTGGTAGCCGTAGCCGATGAAAGACATTTAAGACAGACCCTCATGATTAAGCATCTGAAAGAAATGTTTTTGTGGCAGGGTTGGAACATCAAATAAAAAATGGGTATTAGATTGTACTGTGTTCAGAGATGCAGAGAAGCAGTTGAAGGTTGATTTGGGAAGTGAATTAAGATCAGCAATTATGTGACACCGAATTAGTGTGGGACAAAATTAATTTTGACTTTATAGGACCTTTTTTGTATTTACCAGAACATGAGAGGTATGCAGCAGTAGACGTGGATGTATGTACCAAGTGGATTGAGGTGATGTGACCTCTCACTCTACCGCTAGTGCTTTGAGGGCGATTTTTCACAGGGAAGGGATTCCTTAATTTTTAATTACAGATAATGGCACACAGTTGACTTCTATGGAAATGAAGGATTTGTTTAGAAAGTTGTCATCAAACACATCTGCACCTCTTCATACAATCCTCAGGGTAGGCGTCAAGTAGAGAGGGTGAACAGGTTGATTAAGGGGACCATGGAGATGGTGATATGATCTGAGTTAAATCTTCAGGGTGCATTAAAGAAAACGTTGTGGGCGCTCCACACCACGCTGCATTCATTTCTATAACGGGTACGTCTCCTTTTGAGATGATAAGAGGGAAGTCTACCGGGACAAAGTTAATGTAAGCACAATTGTGTGATATTAAATCTGGAGAAAATGTTGAGATTTTGAAGAACACACAGGGACAACAAAGAATTTCAGTGGGGGATTGGGCGAAGTCGAACTTAGCAGTCAGTCAAGGTCTGTCCAAGTTTAGAGGCCATATAAGATGTAATTGGTGGAGAGCAATCAATTTAAATTGGATAATGTGCAGACATAGAATTTGAGACAGGTGACATCGTACCAAAACGGTGGTGTTTGTAGAGAATCGGAATAGGAAGAAAAAGAAGTGTGTGGTTGTTTATGTATGATTCAGACTTTTGTATTTGGCAAGGAAGAAAGGTGAACAACTTAGCTAGCAGTGTCCAGGTTTCAATTAGAGCTGCAGGTGATGGTGCCGCTAATGTGAGTTCCTTCCATGACGCTTTGTCCTCCACCAGAAGGGAGAGTCATCTGAGGTCAGAGATTTCCAAGATGGCAAGAGGGCTTCATGGGTCGGGAGGCCTTTTGGTTCAATATTTCTGGTTCGTATAATATCAGGGTGGGTCTTTGTTTTGTGTTTGGATATTTGTCGGTGTATGTCCAAATTCGATCACTGTAATGTGTCTTGCCTTTTCTGCAAGTCTTTGAAATTACTTTTTGTTCTGTGTGGAAGAAAGGAGCTGTGTTGTAACCTTAATACAGCAGAATGTCAACCATGTCACAAGGTTCTAGTTAACCATGTCATTAGGTTCTATCCTTGTTTACTCTGGAACCTGCTGCTGTTATTTGTACAGTGGTGACTGGCCTTGATGGGCTTCACAGAGTTGCTTCTCAATAAACCTCTACTTTCTTCAAAGAAGATTCTTCAAATTCTTTACAATACTTCTGTAAGGAAATAAAAATCACTGATTCAGGTATTGGCTGACCTGGGCCTAGCATATGACTACCCTATTCTAAATGAAAGAATTTGGCAGTACTCTGAGTGGCCCAAGGCCTGCTAGGGTAAGCCATGGCAAAGCAAAAACTAGACTTTGAACCAGGATACACTGCGGAGCTGCAACTCAATGCTAATGGAAGTCACATGGTGTTACAAGGATGAAGCAACAGTGTGTATTCTGTCATTTACCCCAGGGCCTAAGATACTTTTTAGATTCAATTTAATAGCCAAGCCACCACTGCTTATTTTTAAATCTACCTTTTTTGTGTTTTATTGCTTATGGCCTAGGGTAGTGGTAATAACTGTTAAATAAATATTTTGTATTCAGCTTATTTTTGGTATTCTTTATCTAGTAAGTCACTATTAATGAATCTGTCAAGGTCAGGATCCTTTTTCACGTGTTAGGCCAAGCCCTTGGTTTCATAGGCCACACTTCTTGTAGAGGTTCACTAAGGACATAATTATACCTAATGCTGTTGTATGCTGCTTCATAAGGCACACCCTTCAACCTTTTTCATCCCACTTAAAGCACTTGCATTTGGGCTGCCAGGCACGATTAGACTACAGGTCTATACATATATAGCAGCCATAATTATAAAACTAATTATAATATATTGCTTTCAAATACATGGAGAAACCACTCTCACATGCAGGGGTAGATAGGAGAAATATTATCTCTACCAAAGTGCCATTCCTTGATGGCTAAATTGCTACCTACCATACAGCTTCCAAAGCCACATTTCCATTCCAGTCCAATGTTCCATTCCCAGCTCCCAGTGACCTAGAAGTAAGGATACAGCACACTCTCTCTCTTTAAAAAATGCAATAGGCAAACAAAAATACAAAGGAACGAAAACATAAATTAAATATGCACAATATACAACATTTGTTCTCTTCACACGATCTCCCTAAGAGACTGACATCACACGGTTAGCAGAGGGTGAGCTGGAAACCCTGACTTATAGTAGATTTCCAACTCATGTTTTGGAGGCTCTAAACCTTTAAGGTCTATTAAGGGTTTTGCATTCGCCCCAGGACAGTATAGGCGGGCTCAGAAGCCTTTGGTTTTGTAGTTTTAAGAGAGTAAGAGAGGATTCTTAGGCCCAGAAAAACTTGATCCCTGTCCCCTCCCTAGTATCCCACCCTTTCCATTGACCCTTGAAAACTCTTTTGGGTGAAAGCTAAACCACTCCTCAATTCTCCCTTGTTTTCGCTTGGTGAAAATAATTTTGAGTTCTTTTAGTAAAAAAGATATAAACAAAAAGTATGTAGTGCAGGAAGTTAAGTCATTGCAACCCATCTCTGAATTTCCAGTTACCCCCTAAACATCATGCCCACCAGGGGCATAGCCATTAACAGTGCAGCAGGCACAATGGCAGCGGGCCTCATGGGCGTAAGTGGCCCAAAGCTCCCCATTTATTACTGTTGTAACTACCCAGTGAATGAATGGGGACGGGAACCCTACTATGCCACTGGACGCAACACCAATTCTATAATTTATAGGGCCCAATTACGAATCAGGTTAAGCATATAGCCAATGGAGTTACCACTCCGCCTGATCGCAATTTACCAGGTTTGGGCACATAGGGCCTGATTTTGCAGACTGAAAAAGCCTGACAGTAAGGCTGAGTACAGATCAGGCATTAGTTGAGAGGACAAGCTCAACCCAGCCATTGCCCAAATTCCTCCTATGGCACGGGCAGTATGCCTGCCCACAGTATCTCATTCCCTCTGAACCCTCTTTGCCCCACCCCGCAAACCACTATAGCCCCCAATCCCATATACCACCTGCTCAGAGCATGCAAAAAAAATCTGATAATTCCTGGTCCACGTGTTATTTCCCATTTTGGTAACAAAAACTTGCAATTGCAATATGCATGTATTCAGTTCCTGATCTGAATCAGTTATTCTGGCCCTGGTAACTTCAGCACCCCTGCGCAATGAAACTTGCAATCAGGGTCTTAGACATTAATGTGGAGTAGCCAAGCTTGCTGTTTGATACCCCTCCTACACCTACTTAAAGAGTCATAATGGCAGTAGCAGGAACAGATAGTAAAGAGGGCTCTAAGCGCCATGGTTAGTGTTTGTTGTTTCCACTTGGTACCCTTAGTAACTAACAGGAAGCTATTGAGGGTCTAATTCTGGGACAAAGGTTCGACCATGCCTTCTACTATCCCTAGTATTTTAGTGAATCGACATCCATGTGCTAACACTTTGCCATCTGGAAATTGCTCCACTTCCATAACACCAATGCCTCTCTGTGATTCCAACCTCCTGAACTCTCCTGACCACATGTTTCACTTAAATATGACCCTCAAAGCTCTGGCCTTGTATTATGTTTCCAGCATGACTTTAGAGGTATGCACATCTGTAGGTGTCTTATCCATCCTCACCGACCTATCTTGGTGAACATTTTGATTCAACAGCAGCAAAGACGGAGTAATCACTAAGAAAGATTACTGGAAAATGTAGACAAAATAAGAAAAGCAATTATTTTTTTCAGAAGAACCCTCACCCACTAACCTAGTTGGTTGGCATGCTTCATCATAGGGTTCCCACCCGAGGGGTCGAGTGCCTCTTGGGTGTGCTGCGACGCCTGAATTACAGCAAAGTGGTTTTTTTCCCTTTGAAGTGAGTGAAAAAGTGCAAGTGATTTAAAATTGCCTCTATAACTCCTCAAAAGAGTTTCAATGGTGGGGCTATAGGGCAAGGTTAAAAGTAGAAATGGAAGATGTCTACTGTGATTTTCTTGGTCACAGACATACGTTATAAAAATGGTGGCAAGGTCTACATGTTTCAGCCTTTGGATGCGTGGTAGCAAGGCTTTCTTCAGGACCTGTGAGAGCTAGAAATTAGAGCACACGCTAAGGTGCACTCATGGAGTGATATAGATTACTGCACAACTTACGGTTAATTAATCAACGATTTGTTCTGAAAAACAAAACAACATGATATCAAGCATACTTCATTCAGGCAAATCATGTATTCCACAGTAGTAAACACATAGTTAGGTTCATCAGGTGCGGTGAAAAAGATCCACATGCCAGGATCTGCATTCATTTATTACCCCCGTGTAACCTAACGAGTGTTCTGGGCAAATGCAAGTCTGTCTATGACTGTAGTGCACAAGCATAGCCACACTTGTGATAATCAGTGTGTGGTTTGTAAAACCGGAGTGGTAGTGCCAATCCTCCTATTTTTAAAGAGAAGCTCATCGCGGCGGAAAACATTACACACACTGATTATCACGAGTGTGGTTATGCTTGTGCACTACAGTCATAGACGGACTTGCATTTGCCCAGAATACTCGTTAGGTTACACGGGTGTAATAAATGAATGCAGATCCTGGCATGTGGATCTTTTTTACCACACCTGATGAACCTAACTATGTGTTTTCTACTGTGGAATACATGATTTGCCTGAAGTAAGTATGCTTGATATCATGTTGTTTTGTTTTTCAGAACATTTGATGAATTAACCGTAAATTGTGCGGTAATCTATATCACTTCATGAGTGCACCTTAGCGTGTGCACTCATTTCTAGCTCTCACCGGTCCTGAAGAAAGCCTTGCTACCACGCATCCAAAGGCTGAAACACGTAGACCTTGCCACCATTTTTATAACGGATGTCTGTGACCAAGAAAGTCACAGTATACATCCACCATTTCTACTTTTAACCTTGCCCTATAGCCCCACCATTAAAACTCCTTTGAGGAGTTATAGAGGCAATTTTAAAATCACTTGCACTTTTTCCCTCACTTCAAAGGGAAAAAAACCTGCTTCGCTGTAATTCAGGCATCGCAGCACATTCGAGAGGCACTCAGCCCCTCGGGTGGGAACCCAATGATTAAGCATGCCACCAACTAGGTTGGTGGGTTAGAATTCTTCTTAAAAAAAGAATTGCTTTTCTTATTTTGTCCACATTTTCCAGTAATCTTTCTTACGGATGACTCCTTTTTTGTTGTTGTTTACTTATCCCCAGGGGACCAGGAGTGGTATATAACTTTATTCGGTTATTGCAACCATCAAAGTATCAACCAACATCCTATACATCAAATGACCAATGACACAACAAATATATGTACAATAACAACAATAATAGCCGCAGTATGTCCATATATAAAGTGCATAGTGCCTCAAATTACGTTACAATTGTAAATAAAATAATAGCAGCAATAGGTCCATAGTTAAAGTGCATAGTGCTTCATAGTTGGGTACAATAACAGCAGCAATAATATCATAGTTGTTAAAAGACAATAATTTCATTAGCACTGTACATATGATCCAACAACAGACAATACCTAAAAGTTACCCCTAACAGAACAATACAGAATAAAACAATTCATCAATAAAAGTAAGCAATAAAATACATCCTTAATCCTTACACTGATCTAATCTTTAAAATTGCATTGCGCTTATACCAGATTGCCTCTAAAAATTTGCTAACAGCTACAACTATTCTAGGGGAGAGATTAGTTTTTAGAATCCGTAATGCAATTTGGTAATGTACAAGTCCCATTTCCCGGCAAATCGGAATAATCCACCTCCTACGAGGGGACATATACTCTGGACAAAAAAATAGCAAATGTGATTCATTTTCATCACATTGTTTACACATTGGGCAAGTCAATTCTGACTGTGCAGGATTCCATTTATGTGTGAATGATCTTATAGGCAAGGTCCCCAAGCAAAACCGTATAAAAAGGCTTTTAGGGAAAGCAAAGGTATAAAATCCATATAATCTTCCAATAATGGAGTAGATTTAAAATCAAAAAAACTGTTGGTCAGAGATCCTACATAATTTTTCCTTAGTACACATTCATTGATAAAATTCCAATAAGTAGTTTTAAGAAGATGCTGATCGACTTTCTTAAGTTTAGTAGGGTCATCCCAAAATCTACGGAGACCTAATCTACTCACCCACGAAAACACATGTTTAAACCATGGGAGCGATCGAGCACCTGGTATATTTAAAACATCGGTCAGGGATTCTCTATAATCAACTAGCTCCGGTGTACACCAAAGACGAACCCAGTAGATCAAGACTTTCAAAGCCACTAAGTCTGATATTCTTTTTAATCCTAGATCTAAATACAATGGAATAAGAGGTGTGCTCTGGGGTAGACATAGCATTTTCCTAACAAAACTGTTTTCTACCAGTGCAAGAGGCTTAGCATCAACATAGCCCCACACTTCAGCTCCATAAAGAGCAGCCCCTTGCGCCTTTGCGCGGTAAATCTCCATAACCGGGGCTACCACGTGAGATACCGTTCTCTTTTGTGTTCTCAGAATGGCATTTGACCTGTGCTCAATAAGAAATTTACTTTTCATGATCTGATCTAACCACTTAAAATTATCCATAAATCATACTCCCAAATAATCAAAGTTTTCAACCCTCTCAAGGACGTCTTTTCCAACCCGAATAGTCGGATTACCTTTCTTGACCCCCTTGCCTAGAATCATAAATTTTGTTTTATTAACATTAAGCTCAAGTCCCCTCTCATTACAGAACCCTAAAAATGTATTAACCAGGATCTGGAGACCCATAGGGGACTTTGAGATAAGTAGGGACTCATCCGCAAAAAGCAATATTGGTATCTTCCTGCCGTTTAACATAGGAGAATCATTTACACAGTTTTCCAAGACATTAACCACATCATTTAAATAAAGGGAAAATAAAGTGGGGGCAAGGACACAGCCTTGCCTAACCCCCGCTCAATAGGAATACAATCGGTTAGTTCTCCATTTGGTCCCCAGCGTACTTGAGCATAGTTGTTTTCGTGTAATTTACTCAATAAATATACAAGATTGCTGGGAGCACCCATATTAATAAGAACCTGCCACAAATTCGATCGAGGAATAAGATCAAAGGCAGCTCTAAGATCAATAAAAGCCACATACAGCACACCCTTACGTAAAAGCACAGTCTTCCAGTACAATAATGTAAATCTAAAAATCTGATCAACAGTACTAATTTTACTTCTAAAACCTGCTTGGAAGGGGGAAAGTATTTCTTTTTCTTCCATCCATTCAATTAATTTGTTCAGGATTTGGCGACTAAAAACTTTTTGTGCGTTATCTAACAAACTAATTGGCCTATAATTAGCTGGGTTATTGGCATCACCCTTTTTAAAAATAGTTATTATCTCAGCCCCCTCCATGAATCAGGGATCGCTCCCCGGCGGAGATAGCATTCGATAGAAGATTAAAATAGCTTGACCAGATTAACGGCTCTGACTTAAAAAGATCACCCGGGATTTTGTCAGGTCCCGGTGCTTTGGCCATTTTAAGAGACTGAATTGCACAGATTGTCTCTTCAAGACTAAATTTGACAGGGTTACTATAATGTTCTTGCACTATGCATGGCGAGATAGCGTCCTCCACTATATTAGTACCACTGTCAATATCATCCAGCTTCCTTAGCGAATACAATGATGAAAAATGAGCTACCCAGTTGTAAGGTGGTATATTAAAACTTGGGTACTTTACTCCTTCGGAGTGTCTCTGGGCGACCAATTTCCAAAACGATCTACTGTCCTTGGTTTTAGTGGCTGCAAGTAGATCCTGCCAAAACTTATCTTCCCAATCTCTTCTAGCCTTTCTAAGCTGTGTTTTATAAAAACCTCTCGCGGTACGAATTTTACCTCTGTCACCCTCATCAATAGCTATTTTTAATAAATTCTTCAATACTTTACAAGCAGGATTAAACCAGTCGTGATACTTAAAGTGTACCGACTTCGTAGTAGTCACCTCTCTATAGAATATCTTTTGAAGACCATCGAACAACTGCATATGGACTGATAAAATAGGTATTCCTGCTGAATCTATCCCCTCGTAAGGGTCAAAAGAGGTAATAAACTGTTTATAAACTTTTGAATAAACATCCGGGTTAGCCATAACTTCCGGCCATCTAACAGCATGTCGATTATTGGTAGCCAATGCTACAGGAACGTTTGTAAAAATAGTAGCACACCCAGAAACCAAAAGCTCTCCCGCAAGTACCACTTCAAGAGAGTTATGATCACTATCAGACCTAACGTTGACTTTCATATCAGCTAATAGGGGCCACAATCTCACATCAATCAATACATAATCAATTATACTGGCACACATACCTCTCTTAAATGTTGGTGCACACAGGGGATCAGAGGTAGTACGACCATTTAGGGCTCTAAGACCTCTACCAATGACCAGTGAAACTATCTGTAAAGCACATGATGTGAAATTTTTCCTCTGGGGCACCTGCAATGTAGGAATTCCCCATTGCTCATCTTCCTCCACAGTAGTCTCAGATAAGAAGGAGCAGGGTTCAAAGCCGGTGTTAAAATCTCCCGCCACTATAATTCTTGTATCCGGGGATAGTTTATCCAATATAGTGTCCAATAATGCTAAAGTCGTAGACGTATCAATAGATCGAATTGGCCTTACATAAATATTAAAAATTGCCAAAGAAAGACCAGACGATAAGGTGACTAAAGTTCCCATTAAATCTAGACAGTCTATTTCTATAGTAGTGACAGAGCTAAAGCGACCATTCTTGATCAAAGTTAAAAGTCCACCACTAGCTCTACCAAAATGAAGGGCTGGCTTGGCGTCTACACTAAAGGATGCATATCCATCTATATAAGTTTTCTCTATAGCCCAAGTTTCCTGCAATAGACAAACATCATACCTCTCTATATATCTTATCCAGTCATGATCACATAGTTTCTGGCCAATACCTGCAATATTCCAAGACAATAGATTTAAATTCTGGGAGTTATTGGACTCATCAGCTATATGAATATCAATACTAGGCTCTATCATACCCAGAGATCTAGTATAGTCATCCAAGAGTCGCAGTGTAATAAGTTCACCACTCTCCAGCTTCCCACATGACCTATCCACCATATCATGTGAAACAGCTTCAATATTAGAGCCACCCAAAGAAGAAGTTTGTTCAATAACATGATTTAGACCACACACGATCTTTCCCACCCCTACTTGGCTCATTACCCCAGGGCTATTGCTTCCCAAGATGGTATTTACGCACACAGGTCTTACATACAGTCAATCTAATGCATTCATGGGAGATTGTAAAGGAAGAGTGCAAGTATTGGGGACATCAGATGATCTAGCATGGCTCTCATTCAGTTGCCCCATCTGGGCCCACTGCAATGGGGAAGTTGCTTTTAGTTGTATACCAGTTTGTTTCCCCGACATAATCACAAGTACGCAAAGCAAAATTAATTAAATTTTCAGCTAAAAAATTGGAACATAAAACAATATGGATATGATCAAACTGCGAGAGTGGAGTTGAACGTCTCTTTGCAAATAAAATATCAGATCTAATTATAGATAGACAGTTCCGCTCATGTCTCAACCAGTAGATCGCCTTATTAATCAGTGCCTCTGTATCTTCCCTGACACCTAAATTCAGCTTAGGAACCTGTACCATATAAATGGACCTATTACGTTTACCCTTATCCCTAGGTAGTTGGTGGTCAAACTTCAGGGATGAAGCAAAAGATTGTGGTCGCCCTCTAAAGAAGGGAGGCTCAGACACTAACATTTGATTAGAAGACCACTTAGGTAAAAGTGCAGAGGGATTCATAAGCACAGAGTTGGAATTCGTAGCCAAGGGAAATGAGTCCTTTGGCTGGTTCTGTATTATAGAATCCAAATTATTGGTATTATTAAAGGAACTGAGACCAATAAGGGCCTCCGTTCAATGTTTCCCATTGGTCCTTCCATACACAGAGTCAGTAGCCAGCCTTACATCACTACCCACTCCAGAAGGAGAAATCATTTTACTTGGTGAAAGCCCAGAATTCATACAACTACAACTACACACAAACTTAGATTTAAAAGACAGGACGTTTGATGACAGTATTCTCAATTGGGTACAAAGCTCAGTCATTTTACTAAACAGCATATCATTGTCCACTAAAAAAAATTTCACAGCTGTATGTGCACTTTGCGGTCCTGGCAAAGAGGTAGTAGCCTGAGCTATAGAATCCAAGAGCTCAACTCCTTCAGGTACATCCAAAGGGGCAATTGGGCCATACCGGTTAGAACAGGGGATATTGGGAATTACAGCAATTGATGGATATAAAGAACATGGGGTCTCAGTCAATTGGTCAGCAAGAATTATATCAGTAGACTTAGAGGATACAGACGCCTGGTCCACGACGGGAACAAGCTCATTAGACTGGCATTCATAATCAGAGGATCGTAGTGAGCAGGGGTTCTCAGACAAAGATATGGCCGGGTTAATACCCCCACATGCAATTGATTTTTAAACATTGCCAGAACCTTCGCCAATTTGACCTTATTTTTATTATTACCTGATGTAAGCAACTGTTCCACTTCGTTAATTAATGTGTCAATGTCCGCCAAAGTGGTTTGTTCTTGAGCAATACCCCCAGGCCTAACCCCTCGTTTATTTACTCCAGATTTCTTTGGTTTTTTAATACTGTGCTCATGGTTAACAACATCCCCTGCCTTCCGTTTTCCCATTTTAACAACCGAACACCAAGTTCTAGAATCCTCTCCAACAGTACCTTGTCCAGTAGATTTTCCGGGAGGTGTCACAGCCCAGTATCAGTCAATCTCAAACGGGCGCAGGTCAGCCGTGGAACAGCGCACTGAGGATGTTGATCAGTGAAGTCCCCTCCTGGGGAGAAGAGCAGAAAATGCCTAAAAACGCTCGCAATCCCCCCTGTCAGGCGCTATGGTTTGCCAGTAGACAGACACACCACCCATGGGTACGAACGCCCGAGGGACAACAATACCTATAACGGGGACCTTGAGCGTATTTCAAAGAAAGGTGGCCCAGCCCTGCCTCTACCTGGCGATGACGGGCAAGGACGGGCCCGCCCTTGGCCCGGGCTTCGCCGCGGAGGTGACTGGCGCTTTTTAGCGCTTTTTCGGCGGCGGCGGCAGCGGTACTCCTCCCCTCCAGGGAAGGATCCTGGGACAGGTAGTCCCCCAACAACAGCGGTGGCAGTAAACAGGAAACACTGGCCGCGGAGGTGACTGGCGCTTTTTAGCGCTTTTTCGGCGGCGGCAGCGGTACTCCTCCCCTCCAGGGAAGGATCCTGGGACAGGTAGTCCCCCAACAACAGCGGTGGCAGTAAACAGGAAAAGTTTCCAGTATACCCTTTCTCTCTCTTTGATGAATTAGAACATTTTGATTCACCTTTTTGCAGTGCTTACAAGCATTCTACCACATTTAGCAGTAGACCGCCATAGACGGGTCTTCCACAACCTTTTCAAATGCAAATTCTATTGCTTTCTTTCCTTAAAACAAAACCCGTCCCCACATAACCCCGTTATTTCTGACACATTAACCCCACTGAAGCACCATCTTCATCAGGGCCATCTCATTCTGCTCTCCATTACTCATGGTCTGCACGGTAACATCTGCACAACTGTACACATCAATAAATGAACCCCCTCCTTCCTATGTTCGTATCTCCCATATACCACTAACTTCAACTCAGCCTTGTAGGGTTTCCACTTAGCATTAACAAAACCAGCATGCTCTTGAAAGTCGGTGTGGGGCGAGCTTTTAGTGGGAGTAGAAGTAGAATTTGAGTTGTGTTGGTTTCAGTGGGCAGTGGTTTAAACTGGCACGTCTCTTATGACTACCGATTGGTGCTGCTCTGCTCCCTGTACATCTTGGAATACAGATTTATGCATCCTACTTGGTGGAGAGTTTCTTACTCTATCTTAACATTCGCCCCATATAAGTTATTTGGTAATCAAATTGGATCCTACAGCTAATCCACCAACCAGTTTATGTAGTTGAATGAATGAATGAGACTTGTTCTGAGTATGAGACATTAAGGAATTAATTTGCAGATGTATTCAGTAAATCCTTACGTGGGCTAAAATATTTCAATAAGCTTGTGCTTCAGGAAAACATTATTCCAGTGAGACATAAAATGTGGAATGTTCCAGTGAACTATAGACATACGTTAAAATCAATGCTTGAGGTTCTATGTGGCAAAGGTATTATAGAACCAATTGTGGGTTCGGATTGGATATCTCCAGTGGTGATTTCACTCAAAGCCAGTGGGGATCTAAGATTGCGTATTGATTTGAGTTGTTTGAATTAAGCCATTTGGTTGGATACCTTTCCCTTACCCAATTTACAAGAATTGATGTCGGCTGTGTGTGATGCCACTGTTTTTTTTTACAATTGATCTCATTTGGGCATACTGTCAAATTGAACTGGAAGATAACTCAAGACATTTTACATCGTTTATAACACTGGAAGTGGCATTCCAGTATAAAAGAATGCCTTTTGGCTTAGCTTTTACCTCAGCAGTGTTTCAAAGAGAGATGTGAAATATTCTGCAGAACATTCAAGGAGCTAGAGTTTTCCTAGACAATTTTTAGTATTTGAAAAGACAAACCTAACAATGATGAGAATCTAAAACAAATATTGTCTGTACTTATGGATAAAGGGTTAACAGGGAAATATAAAAAGTGTAATTTTGGAAAAACTCAGGAAGAACATTTAGGCCACATGATATCGAGTGATGGATTTCATACAAAAGTTAGTTACATTGAAGATATACCAAATTCACCAGAATTGGCATGTAAAGAACTATTAATATTCTTAGGTTTGATAGAATTTTACTCAAGATATTTGATTACAATGCTGAAAAGTGTAATCATTGGGGAAATTGGTAAAGAAGACTATGAAATGTTGTTGGTCTCATAAACAAACTGAAGGTGTTGCTTTAATTAAGGACGAAATTTTACATGCTCCTTGTTTGAAGTCATTTGTGATGGGGGTTGCTTGTGGTACTTCAGTGAAGGCCAGTGGATATGGTATTGATGCGGTATTGTCACAAAAGAAGAATGGATGTGAATGGATTGTTCCAATTGCCTCACATACACTTCCACAATCAGAGAGATGTTAATCGATTATTGAGAGGAAATTATTGATGGCTGCATGGGTGGCAGAACAGTTCAGTTTATATGTATGGGGTAGAAAATTTAAGATTCGTACTGATCACAAGCCATTAGCAAACATTTTAAAAACAGGAGGAGGAAGGAGTCTGGGACCTAGGTTGGCAAGTTTAGCTTCCAAATTGCAAATGTATCATTATGAAATTGAGTATGTTCCTGCAAGAAATAATACTGTTGCTGATGGGTTAGCACATCTCCTGTTAGAGGTTAGGTGTATCGAAATTGGAATTGGTGCCTTGAATGTGAAGTAACATTTACTTATGCTTGTAAGAAATGGGTAGTAGCGTTCCCTGAGAGGGAAATACCGCACATCAATGAACAACAGATGTAAAAAATGTAAAACAGTAAATGGCGTAAAAAATAAACAAGACAGCTGTAAGTACAGCAGGGTGCTCAGCTAGCTTAAGTCACCCACTACCCAAGGGTGCCAGTCGCATGTGAAACATGCACATAAATAACCAAAGAATAAAGCTATTACAGCACACCAATCATAAGTTATAATTGATCCAATAAATCAAACTATATTGCGAATAGCTAGTAGTCAATACTGTGACTACTAGCTATTCGCAATATAGTTTGATTTATTGGATCAATTATAACTTATGATTGGTGTGCTATAATAGCTTTATTCTTTGGTAACATTTACTTATGATGATGTGTTGCTAGGCAAGAATGTGATGATGGAAAATGGTGATGCGCTGTCTGATAAGCTGTAGTCACAGGTAAAGGAGAATGACGTTGAATTAAGAATGATCACAACTTATTTTACAGAGGGCTGGCTAGGAGAACGACAAATGAAGGGTGATTATTCTGTGTATTTGAAAGTGAATGATGAATCATCATTATGTAAAGATATTATTCTAAGGGGAGACAAAATTGTTCCTCCCAGAGCAGTTTGTAATATCATTGTCAAAATGGGTCTTGAAGATCGAGGAGAATTTGTGGTGGCTGGACATTGACAGTATGGGGGAATTTGAGTAAGAAATTGTGTGGCATCCAGTAGTAGTGACAAGAGTGTCAAACCCTGTAAGGTACCGTTAGAGACGATTGAAGGACAAGTTACTTCCCTTTGGTAACGCCTTATCTGGTAGAGACATAATCTAGCCGCAGATTCCTTACCTTAGAATTTCCCCAGTGTCAGGCTTGATCCTGAAGGTCTTGCGCGCTCGAAGGTGGCATCGGTCGGTTCCACGTAACATTGTCTGCGTTGGAAGTAACGTCCGCGTCACCTATATTGGCGACACCTCGGTGCACTGATGTCAGTTACTGTTCTTGACTTTCCACAGCAGGATCGCGGAGCCATGAAGTGGTGTGTTTAACACCACTAGGATCCTGAAAGGGAACAGCCCTGACCCTAAAAAAATGTCTGCAGTGTGGGGAGGATGGGTGGGTCAGTAAGGAATCTGTGGCTAGATTATGTCTCTACCAGATAAGGCATTACCAAAGATAAGCAACTTGTCAATCTGAAAGAGACATCTAACTGCAGATTCCTTACCTTAGAATAGGTACCCAAGCAATACCATCCCTGGAGGAGGGACTGCGGACAAATTTAGGCCAGGAAGTCTAGCAGGACAGAGCAGCCAAAAAGGCCATCCCATTGGACTTTACTGTCCAGGCAGTAGTGCTTGGTAAACGTGTACAGGGATGCCCATGTTGCTGTATGACAAATGTTGTGGACTGGAACTCCACGTTCCAATGCTGTGGTAGCAGCTTTAGCTCTGGTGGATGAGCCTTTAAGCCTTCAGGAGGCTGCTTTTTTGCCAGAGCGCAGCAAATTGTGATGCGACGACCCATCGTGAGATAGTCCTCTTCTGCACAGCACAACCTTTCTTTGCTCCAACGTACCCCACGAAGAGTTGGTCATCCACTCAGAACCAGTGGCATAACGAAAGTTTAAGGGGCCCCCCTGCAATGTACACGGAGGGCCCCCGCTCCGGATTTTATCCGGAGTTGCTCCTCCTCTTTAGAGGGATGCGGAGGAGCGTAGAAAGTGTGCAAGGTGACTGATTGCCCTAAGTGGAATGAAGTTACCACTTTTGGGAAGAAAGAGACCATAGTGCGAAGCACCAACTTGTCAGGGAAGATGGTCAGGTAAGGAGGCATGGATGACAGAGCCTGCAATTCGCTCCTGGCATAAGTTATGGCCACTAGAAAGGCTGTTTTAATGGTAAGCAGCCAGAGGGGGCAGTTGTGCAGAGGTTCAAACAGAGCACACATCAGGAAAGTGAGAACCAAATTAATGTCCAACTGAGGCATGATGAAAGGTGCAGGAGAAAACATATGTACAAGCCCCTTAAGAAAGAAATCCATTTACAATAGAGGATTTGAATAAGGAGGGTTGGTCTGGCAGCCTCAAGAAGGCAGACAGGGCCTAAAGGTACCCTTTGAGAGTGCCCAGAGCAAAGCCCTGCTGGGCAAGGGTCAAAATAAAGAGAAGGACTTGGGAAAGGGATGCAGAAAGAGGATCAATAGATCTTTCTGTACAATATTTTCCAAATTTGTGCTACTGGCAGGCGTGCCCGGTCTTGGTAGAGGGACGCCTGGTTTCCAAAATAACATTTCAGACTTCGGGGGGTAGGTCGAATGCTATCAACTGGTGCCGCTCAATCTCAACGCAAGAAGGCGTAGAGTTGACAGGTTCAGACCCTCTTCTGCTGCTGCGACAGAAGATCCTCCCGAAGGGGAAGCCTATCGGAGGATTGATGCTCAACTGGAGAAGCTCGGGATACCAGACTCTCCGTGCCTAGTCTGGAACCACAAGAATGACTTGGGCCCGGATGCTCCTGATCTTCTTGAGCACTCTGGACAGGAGTGGTATTGGTGGAAAGGCATACAGGAGGCCTGAGCTCCTCTTGAGATGAAAAGCGTCGCCGAGTGAGTGCTGCCTTGGAAACTCCAGCGCGCAAAACTGCTGACATTGTGCATTCTCGGCAAAGGCAAACAGATCTAACCAAGTACCTCCCCACTGCTGAAAGAGACCTTGCGCCACCTCCGAATTGAGACGTCATTTGTGATCCACTAGCGATCGATGGGTGAGTTCGTCCACCCTGGCTTTGAGAAAACCTGCCAGGTGTTTAACCACCAGGGAAATGCCCTACTGTTCCAGCCACATCTAGAGATGCAGCGCCTCTTGACAATGGGTCCATGACCCCACCATGCCCTGTTTGTTGCAGTACCACATGGCGGTGGTGTTGTCTGTGAACACTTGAACCATCTTTCCCTTTATTGAAGGAAGAAAGGCTTACAAAGCCAAGCGAATTGCTCGGAGCTCAAGCAAGTTGATGTGGAGTCCAGATTCTGGCGGAGACCAGAGTCCTCTGATCCACCTCTCCCAGGTGGCTGCCCCATGCCAGGAGTGATGCATCTGTCACTACTGTGTGGTCTGGTTGGGGAAGGGAGAGGGTCTGCCTCTGGCCTAATCGCGGTCTGTTAGCCACTATTGCAGGTCCTGTACAGTTCTCTCCGAGGTCTGGACCATGTCGGAAAGATTCACCTGAAGCTGCAGCCACTGAAACTTCAAGTACCACTGCAGAGCCCACATATGCCATCTGGCATGTGTCACTAGCAGGATGCAGGAGGCCATGAGGCCCAGCAGCCTCAGAGTCCTCACCGAAATTCAGGATAGAGGCTGAAACATCGGTATCATAGCCTGAATGTCCTGGACTTGCTGCTCGGGAGGATAGGCCAGAAACTGCACCTTGTCCAGAACAGCTCTGATAAAAATGAGCGTCTGAAAGGAAGTCAGGTGTAACTTCGGCACGTTGATAGAGATCCCCAGCGAGTGCTGAGGATTTGCTGTAGTCTGGAGTTGGGAGACGACAGCCTGGGGCGAACTTGCCTTCAATAGCCAGTCATCTAGATAGGGGAAGACTGGCACCCCTGATCTGCGCAGATGAGCTGCAACCACCACCCTCACCTTGGTGAATACCCGAGGGGTGCTGGTAAGGCCAAAGGGGGGGGGGGGGGCGCTGTGAGCTGAAAGTGCGCATGGCCTACCGTAAACCGCAGTTAGCGCCGATGGGCAGGTAGGATGGAAATGTGAACATAGGCATCTACTGGGTCCAGGGCAGACACGACGTGAGCTGTGCATTTTGAACTTTTGCTTTTTGAGGAAGTAGTTAAGGGTTCACATATCTAGGATTGGACAAAGGCCCTTGTCCTTTTTTGGGACCAGACAGTAGCGGGAATAGCAACCACAACCTACTTCTGGCACCGGAACCCTCTCTATGGCTCGCTTGGCCAAGAGAGCCCTGAATTCCTTCTGAGCCATGTTTAGGTGGTCGTCCATCAGCCGGTCCTAAGTCGGAGGCATGGAGGAAGGGGTAATCTCGACAGGAAGGGAGTAGCCCCTTTTGACTATCTGAAGAATCCACCTGTCTGATGGATGGTTTGCCAATGGTGGAGGATATGGCTGATCCTTCCACCAACTGGCTGCCCATGATCTTGAAGGGCCAGACTAGGAAGGTTTGGAGGCTGCAAGGGAAGGAGTGAACTGACCTGACCTTTGGCCGCCCAACCAACTTGGTCAAAAGGAGCTGCGCCCACGGTCGCGCAGAGGTTGCTGAACTTGCACAGTCTTGTGGCTGAGATATGGCTGGTGCAGCTGAAAGCCCCTTCTGTGGCCGCAAAAGGGACAAAAGGCAGACGGGGGACGGGTGGCTAATGAGAGTCTCAAGGACTTGGCCGTAGTCCATGAGTCCTTAAATCTCTCCAAGGCTATATCTGCCTTGTCTCCGAAGAGACAGGTGCCATCAAAGGACATGTGTATTAGGGAAGCCTGGTCATCTCCCAAAAAATCAGAAGTTCTCAGCCAGGCATGGTGTCGAACAGCCGCCATTGATGACATTGCTCTGCCAAGCGAGTCGGTCGTGTTAAGCCCACAACGAATGGTAAACTTTGCTGCATCTCTCCTGGCTGATACAGCTTGGGAGAGAAGGGCCCGGGCCTCCTCTGGGACCTGTGGCAGCACTTGCGGAACAGTTTCCCACAAGGAGTGGGAGTAACAAACCAATAGGCATGAAGTGTTCACTGACCGCAATGCAAGGCTGGCGGAAGAAAAAGATTTTCTTGCCCCAACTATCCAGCATCTTGTATTCCATGTCCAGGGGTGTGGAAGGAAACGCTCCTTGTGTGGTAGAGGCTTGGACCACCAAGTTCTCGGGGGTAGGGTGGCTAGTGAGGAATTTTGGGTCACCCGATGCAGGACGATGGCGGCAGATGATTGTCCTATTCACAGCCCCCAGCTGGGCTTGGACCAGGTTCTCAGAAGGACATCGGTCAAAGCCTCGTTAAAAGGCAGGAGAGATTTCAAGGAGGAGACACCTGGCTGCAGGACCTCTGTCAAGATGTTCGTCTTGACTTCCAATGAAGGGAGCTGAAGGTCCAGGATCCCAGCTGCCCTTCTCACCACCATAGCATATGAACAGTGGCGTAGCTAGGCACTCTGCCGCCCGTGGCGGACCCTGCCTTTTGCCGCCACCGCCGAGCGCCGAAGAGCGGGGGGGGGTTCTGGCGATGAATTTAGCCCCCTCCGCCCCCCCCTTGCTACGCCAGTGCATATGAAGCTCTCACCTCCATTGCCACGGTAGGGGAGGAGGCAGGCCAGAATCTGGAGGGGTATCCAGTCCACTGGCCTCACCCAATTCCTCATACAAGTCCATTTCGTGCTCAGACTGGTGTTGCAAAGGGTCTAGCGGCCCCTCCCAATCTTCCTCCATTCCTTGCCCTTCAAAATAAGGCTGAGGATCCGACCTAGGACCCAAGGGTGCTGTCGGCGCAGGAATCGGCATCGGTATGTGCCGATCCGATTCCGGGTAGTCAGGGATATGAATGGGGCTGGCGCCACCAGGGGTGCCAGCGGCGTCGGGAGGAAGGTTGCAGTGGCAAGACCGGCACCGGTCCAGATCCATCACCGGATCCATTGGGGGGCATCTGCGCTGGGGCCAGAGCCACCGGCGCGGAACCTGATGTAGCCTCCTCGGATATTTTGGGGCCTAAAGGCTCGCCAGGAGGGTCAGGTCGTGCAAATATGAGGCAATTGATGTCATAAAATTCCTTAAGCTGGGCGGGGGCCGCTCCGGCTCCTGGAAAGGAAGGGAAGCGTGGAGCCGACCTCGGCGTAGGTTTGGTAGAACGATGCCTAGAGCGTCGAGACTCCTCCATCACATCGGCAGACGGACAGCGAGAAGTTTAAGCACCGACCTGACGACTTCGAGTGGGAGGACGAGGATTTAGGACTCCCGGAGCGCTGCCAGCATCTTCTGCGACCGAGAATGAGACCTATGGGGCGAACGGCGTGGTACCCAGCGCCGGGCCACAAGCAGCTTTAGGGATCGCTGCCTCAAAGCTTTCAGAGCCATGGCAATAGCCCCCGATCTGCCCCCCCCAGGGGGGCAGAAAGCCCACTAGGCACCAGGGATTCTTTTTTTTTCAAAGTTCAGGGGTGGGGGCTGCCCAGAATGGGCATGCCAATGCCCCCACCCCCCAAAAAAATGCCACAGTCTCTCTGCCCCCCTCAGGAGGCAGATGGGGGCAATAGCCCCTTATCTGTACCTCCTGGGGCAGAAAGCCCACTAGGCACCAGGGATTTTTTTTAAATAATACATAGGTGTAGGGGCTGGCCAGAATGGGCAGGCCAATTCCCCCACTCTCAAAAAAATTAGCCACAGTCATTGTGCTTCCCCCGGAGGCAGATGGGGGGCAATAGCCCCTGATCTGCCCCCCCGGGGGGGCATAGAGCCCACTATGCGCCAGGGATTATGGTGGTATTTTTATACATATGGGTGGGGGCTGCCCAGAATGGGCATGCCAATCAATCAATCAATCAATCACAGAATTTGTAAAGCGCACTACTTACCCGCGAGGGTCTCAAGGCGCTAGGGAAAAAAAGGGGGGGGGGTGCTGCTACTGGTCGAACAACCAGGTCTTGAGTAGCCTCCTGAAGGTCAGCAGGTCTTGGGTCTGTCGTAGGCTTAGTGGAAGGGTGTTCCAGGTCTTGGCGGCGAGGTGGGAGAAGGATCTGCCTCCGGTGGTGGTTCTTCGAATGCGAGGGACGGTGGCGAGGGAGAGGTCGGCGGAGCGGAGTTGGCGGTTGGGGACGTAGAAGAGGAGTCGTCTGTTGAGGTAGGCTGGGCCAGTCTTGTGGAGTGCCTTGTGTGCGTGGATGAGGAGTTTGAAGGAGATTCTCCTGTCGACGGGGAACCAGTGCAGGTTCCTCAGGTGGGGGTGATGTGGCTGTGGCGTGGTACATCGAGGATCAGGCGTGCGGAGGCGTTTTGTATGCGTTGCAGTCGCTTGATGAGCTTGGCCGGGGCTCCCGCGTAGAGGGCGTTCCCATAGTCAAGTCTGCTACTGACGAGGGCCTGGGTGACTGTTCTTCTTGTGTCTGCCTCCACCCCCTCCAAAAAAATGGCCCCAGTCTTTCTGCCCCCCTTGGGGGCATATCGGGGCAATAGCCCCCGATCTGCCCCCCCCCCCCCAGGGTGGCAGAAAGCCCACTAGGCACTGACCATTTTTTTTTTGCAATGTGCCTAGCTGTGGATTTTGGAGTGTAGCGTAGCTGGCACCAAGGGAAACCTAGCAAACCTGCACATTTTTTAGGACACCCAGGGGAATCCAGGAGGGGGTGACTTGTGTGCCTCTCACCAGGTTCTGTTACCCAGAATCCCTTGCAAACCTCAAACTTTGTAAAAAAAAAAACACATTTTCCTCACATTTCTATGGTGGAAAGTTCTGGAATCTGCGGGGAGCCACAAACTTCCATACACACAGCATTCCCCTGAGTCTCCCAATAGAAGTGGTACCTCACTTGTATGGGTAGGCCAAAAATTGTGGTTTCTGACAAAAGTCTGCCTGTTCCTGAAAGCTGGTGATTTTAGCACAATAAACCCTTTGTTGATACCTTTTGAAGGGAAAAAAACTGATGCTTTCTTCTACAACACTTTTTTCCCATTTTTCCTTAAAAAAAACAAAAATTTGATGTATTTTGGCCAATTTCTGGCTCGCCTCCAGGGGAATCCACAAACCCTGGGTACCTTTAGAATCCTCAAGATATTGGAAGAATAGGACGCAAATTTGGCGTGGATACCTTATGTGGCCAAAAAGTAACAGGGGCCTAAGTGCGAACTCCCCCAAATAGCCAAAAAAAGGCTTAGCAAGGGCGAGGCCTAGCAGCAAAAGGGTTAATAAGGAGCACGTCGACACCCAAAATAGTTCCGTTCAGTGCCAGGGACTCCTGTTTGCTTTTTGAGACCAAAACCCTTTTTTTTGCTTTTAGCCAACTTTTTTTTTGTTAGATTGACAATGACACGGCATATCCCACCACAATAAAGTTTTACAAAAACCATAACAAAACAATCATAGACTAAGCCAAAAGGCTGGCAGCCAACATCACACATATTCGTTTTGCCAGTGCTTGTTTTCGCCTTTGTATGCGCACGTTTCACACACTCCAAATGTTGCACCTCTCAGTTTTCCCTCAGCCACTGCACGCACGGACCACCTTTTCCTTTTCTTTCTTCCTGTTTCTTTGACCCAAATTTGCTTTGCATATGAGTCAAGAGGAACAGCCTAAAAAATATTAACCTCAGAAGTTCAGTGAATTCTATGCAGCCATCGATGGTTTCAAAGTAAACACAGAAAGCGCCAAACCCCAAGTCAATTCTTGGAAATCCTACAGCTGTCAGATAAGTGTAATGACCCAAACACAGCAGTGAACATGAGAAAAGCTGTAATGTGTAGGAAAGACCACGCCCCGACCCCGGTGGTCAGCTGACGTGAGACCACTGCCAACTGAAAGCTCAGAACATGGAACACGATTCAAGCATAACAGAAAGATAACAGCAAGGAATGTACGCATATTGAGGAATGCAAGCAGAACGCATGCATATAAAACAACGGGTCATTAATTCCTGAACAGAATGAAAGCAAACAAAACAGCACGTCATATCGTTACCATAAAGGAATGCACCCGACTCTCACATGAATTGGTTGACAGAAGGTCTTTTGCCTCGTTTCCATCCGCCCAGTGTCCCCTAAAGGCACCTGGACTCAAGTGCCACCAAACAACCTCTCAGCCTCCTGCCACACAATCTCATTTGTTTCTAGTCTAAAGTTCCATACGTGGCTCGGAGTGTCCTAGAGACAAGGACATTGAGGGAGTTCCCCCAAGCCCCAAGCCGGCCCCTAGGTGCACAATGACATCAAACTAAGAGCCAGGTGTCTGAAGCCATTTAGCAGTTGCTAGGCCAATGATTCGCGAACTCACAGGGTTTACGACCCCTAAATGGCTTTGTTAAATGTACTAAACTAATTTTGACAATTCCTAACAGGTTACCAAATTGCAAAACGGATTTAGAAATGCTTTCAGTATCACAATTTGGAAGGGGCGTGTTTAGGGCATAACTTTCAAATTGCGATTCGGAATGCTATTTATCAATGGTCTGCAGCCGCAATTTCGATCCCAAACCATTTATAGGTTACCAACTTCTCAAAGGACATGGTAAGCCATCAGCAAAGGGGAAGGGATCTCTGAGCGACACATTCCCCTTTGTGAGTGGAAATAAAAAGTTTGTGAGTAGGCAATGGTCCATGGAAGCGCTGCCAAATCTTAAACAAACTTTTTTTTTAAAAGTCAATTTTTTTTTAAATGCAGACCTGTTTTTTTAAGGAAAATGGCCTACATTTATAAAAACTGTACTTTAATAAAATGCAATCACAGAAATGGTGGTCTGCTAACCCCAGCAGGCTTCCATCTCTGTGACGCTATCCAATCAGAATAAGTCGCAATGTGCGACCTACCTCATGAATATTGATGAGGTGTGTCGAATTGCGACTCACTGTGGTGATTTTGTGAACCAACCTAAAACACCTTTAGGTCTTGCTACTCTCATGACTGTATTCCATCCTGGTAGCGCGATGTAGTGGGACCAGAAGTTCAGAGGCAAGAATCGCAGATTCCACCCTGTAGTGCCTCCCCTGCACAACACTAACCCCAGTTCCTCGGCCCAGAATAGGGTCTAACATAGTTTAGCAGCATTGAACAGAAATAAATACTAGAAGCGCAAATAATTGAGTTCTAGGCCGATAATAACCACCAGTGAGCCCACTCTCAATGTCTCTTCCAGGAAGCTCAGGCAGGTCTCCAAAGGTGGCAATGTCCCTCCTGGTAGCTCTAGGGCATCTTTCTCAGATGCCCCATCAACCTGGACTGTGGGAACTTCAGGGGTGGGTTTCCCACACCCCCTCCCCTTCGTCTACTTGGCAGCTGTCTGGGCCATTTTTCCAGGGTCCCTTGACTCCCCTCTTGGGCAGCCATGGACTTTGCAGTCATATAGACCCATTCAGGAGAGCCTAACATTTCCAGGTGTGACCTGAGCGCCACTTCCTTCCAGACAGTGTGCTCTAGGTCGTTGCCTAGCAGACAATCTACTGGCATGGCAGGGCTCACAGCTACATTTAGAGATCCTGAGAACCCCCACTCAAAGAGAAGCAGAGCCACTGGACAGTGACTCTCATAGTTGTCTGCAACTGGTGGAATGTATCAGGGAGGACCTGCTGTGCAGACACCAGATAACACTTCACAGTAGTAATACTGCCTCCTGTGTCTCTCAGAGCCACCACACTATGCCCATTGATGTGACCAACTGCCTATCCTTAGAAGTATTTGAAGGCATATGGGCTTTTGGCACCATCTCTCTATCCCCTAAGGACACCAAGGTAACCTCTGTCCTCTCCCCCAAAATAACTGGGACCATCTCCTTCTCAAGTGCTATATTCACCAACCCAGGTCTCTTCTCATCTGTGGGGCGCTGTGCCCTCTTGGGACATTTGGTGTCTCCTTTGTAGCACTCAGTACACGGGGGGATGATCCTCCCTGTCTTCTTGTCAAAGAACCAATTTCTTTTAGACTAGGACTGGTTACTGGTGTTCCCTTGGGAATTATGTTGGGGGCCTATAGAGAGCCCCTTATCTTTAAGTTTTTTCTTCCCTCTTTCTCCTGGTGGGATCCCTGACCACCCTTCTTGTGATCCCCCTCACATGCCTTTTTGGACACTCTGGTGCTGACACAGAGGAGTGCTTCCTTAGCAAGCTCCCTGGGCTCAGTGAAATTACTGTCAACTAGGTGCTGGCGCAGCTCTGTAAAACATATTATACATGTGCTCTCTTAATATCAGATTAAACAACCCAGTAAAATCATCGATTTTGCTGGCCAACACCAAACTATTCACTGCGTTGCTGGCAGAAAATCAATGCAAGAATGGTTCTGCAACTTTTGGGTATCCCTGACGGTGAATAGACATTATATCGAATAATAAATATCGAATTGTAGTAATATCGAAGTTGTAATATCGAATGTTAGTTAATATCGAATACATGAATATCGCAATCAAAAATATCGTTATTTTATTTCTTTAAAAAATATCGAAGTACAAAATATCGAATAAGTAATATCGTAAGTAGATAATATCGAATTGTTAGTATTGTAAAAATATCGAGCAAAAAATATAGAAACTGTAAAATATTAATTTTTAGTCAATAATTAAATATTATGTATTGTTATTAATTTTGTATTATTAAAAATGTTTTAATATTAGTGTGAAAATGTATTTAAAAAAATTGTAACATGTTTTAGGAGCGGGATGTTTAGTTATTAGGGGTAAAGGGTGGGGAGTATTTTAAAAATATTAGTGTAAATTTAGATATTAATTTTACATTTTTAGAAATTAGAAATTAATTTAAAAAATGAAATTTATATTAAAAGTGTAAAATATATGTTTATTAGGAGCGGGATGTTGGGTTATTAGGGGATAAGGGTGGGGAGTAATTTAAAAATATTAGTGTAAATTTATATTTAAATTGAAAATTTTTAGAAATTCGAAATTAATTTAAAAAACGAAATGTATATTAAAAATGTAAAATATATGTTTTCTGTTAGTAGTGGGATGTTGGGTTATTAGGGTATAAGGGTGGGGAGTATTTAAAAAATATTAGTGTAAATTTAGATATCAATTTAAAATTTTTAGAAATTCGAAATTAATTTAAAAACGAAATTTATATTAAATATGTAAAATATATGTTTTCTTTTAGGAGCGGGATGTTGGGTTATTAGGGGATAAGGGTGGGGAGTATTTAAAAAATATTAGTTTAAATTTAGATATTAATTTAAAAATTTTAGAAATTCGAAATTAATTTAAAAAACGAAATTTATATTAAAAATGTAAAATATATTTTTGTTTTAGTAGTGGGATGTTGGGTTATTAGGGGATAAGGGTGTGGAGTATTTTAAAGATATCAGTGTAAATTTAGATATGAATTAAAAAAAATTAGAAATTAGAAAATAATTTAAAAAACGAAATTTATATTAAAAAGTTAAAATATATGTTTTGTTTTAGGAGGGGATGTTTCGTTATTAGGGGATAAGGGTGGGAAGTGTTATTTAAATAATATTTTAAAAATATTTATTAAGTAGAAATTTAAAAAATTGCAAATAATTAGAAGAAATAAAGTAATTTATAAATATAAATAGTAAGTTGTTTTTAGTACTGGGATGTTGGGTTATTAGGGGAAAATGGTAAAGTTGTTAATATTGTAAAACATATATATTTAGTGTCCAGCGTGTTCTTGACTTCATAATTACTGTAGTGGGAATAGTAATTTTTATGTGTTTAATGTCCAGCACCTTCCCTGAGTTAATATTTACTGGAGTGGGAATAGTAATTTATATATGTTTAATGTCCAGCACCTTCCTTGAGTTAATACTAACTGCAGTGGGAATAGTAATTTATATATGTTTAATGTCCAGCATCTTCCCTGACTTAATTTTGACTGAAGTGGGAATAGTAATTTTATATGTTTAGTGTCCAGCATATTGCCTGACTTAATTTTGACTGGAGTGGGAATAATAATTTTATATGTTTAGTGTCCAGCACCTTCCCTGAGTTAATATTTACTGGAGTGGGAATAGTAATTTATATATGTTTAATGTCCAGCACCTTCCTTGAGTTAATACTTACTGGAGTGGGAATAGTAATTTATATATGTTTAATGTCCAGCACCTTCCCTGACTTAATTTTGACTGAAGTGGGAATAGTAATTTTATATGTTTAGTGTCCAGCACCTTCCCTGAGTTAATATTTACTGGAGTGGGAATAGTAATTTATATATGTTTAATGTCCAGCACCTTCCTTGAGTTAATACTTACTGGAGTGGGAATAGTAATTTATATATGTTTAATGTCCAGCACCTTCCCTGAATTAATTTTGACTGAAGTGGGAATAGTAATTTTATATGTTTAGGGGTCGATTCCGATTCGGGCCGGAAATTTCCCGACCGAGCCGGACCCGGAGAGATTTCCGACCGAATCGGACCCGTGCAGTCCGACCGAACGAGTCCGATGCGTCCGTATGTTATCGGACACGAGTCGGTCGGACTCCCATTGAACTCAATGGGAGCCGGTCGTACAACGCGTACGCGGGCTCCCATTGCCTCCAATGGGTGCGAGGCGGACAAGGCGCCCCCTACAGCGAGTACGCCGCGAGCGCCCGCGGCGTACACGCACAGGTAGGGGGGACCCTTGGGTCCCCCTGTGTGCGCCTCGCACGGGTACGCGTACAGGGGGTCCGACACGGACCCCCAAAGTACGGCTCCGACAGCGAGTTCGAGTCGGACGGCGCGAGTCGGTCGGAGCGGTCGAGGTGCGCATCGTACTTACCCGGCCGGAAAGCGTCTCCATTGCGCGGTGCGAATCGGGTCCGAGCGAGTCGGTCGGAGCGGTACGATCCGGGTACGAGTCGGTCGGAGCGGTCGGGTCGCCCGGACGAGTCGGTCGGCGAGTCGCATCGTACTCGCTCGGCCGGACCCGCGTACGGTTCGGTCGGGTAACAGGCTTTCGCATGGCTTTTTTCCCGACCGAATGGTATTGGGTGCGCCTCCGACCGAGATCGGAATCGGCCCCTTAGTGTCCAGCACCTTCCCTGAGTTAATATTTACTGGAGTGGGAATAGTAATTTATATATGTTTAATGTCCAGCACTTTCCTTGAGTTAATACTTACTGGAGTGGGAATAGTAATTTATATATGTTTAATGTCCAGCACCTTCCCTGACTTTATTTTTAGTGCAGTGGGAATAGTAATTTTATATGTTTAGTGTCCAGCACCTTCTCTGACTTAATTTTTACTGCAGTGGGAAGAGTAATTTTATATGTTTAGTGTCCAGCACCTTCCTTGACTTAATTTTGACTGTAGTGGGAATAGTAATTTTATATGTTTAGTGTCCAGCACCTTCCCTGAGTTAATATTTACTGTAGTGGGAATAGTAATTTATATATG